>LR738714.1:558047079-558076217 GCA_902687465.1 Secale cereale
CAAACTCTGGAAACCTATTCTACACAACTCCAAAAGCCCTGAAACTCCACAGAACATCGTTTCAGAAAATATAAAAAATATCTGGCAAAAGAAACCCAGGAGGGTGGGGGGCGCGCCCCCCTTCCTAGGGCGCGCCCTCCTGCCTCGAGGGCCAGCCGGCAGGCCCACAGTGTCCATCTTCTCCTATATGAAGCGTTTTGACCTGGAAAAAACCAGGAGGAGGCTTTAGTGACCAGACGCCGCCGTCTCGAGGCGGAACCGAGGCGGAAACCAATCTAGGGCTCCGGCAGAGCTGTTCTGCCGGGGATACTTCTCTCCGGGAGGGGGAAATCGTCACCGCCGTCATCACCAACAACTCTCCCATCTTGGGGAGGGCTATCTTCATCAACATCTTCAGCAGCACCATCTCCTCTCAATCCCTAGTTCATATCTTGTATCCAATCTTTGTATCCAAACCTCAGATTGGTACCTGTGGGTTGCTAATAGTGTTGATTACTCCTTGTAGTTGATGCTAGTTGGTTTATTTGGTGGAAGATCATATGTTCAGATCCATTATGCATATTAATACCCCTCTGACCATGAACAATATTATGTCTCATGAGTAGTTACTTTTGTTCCTGAGGATATGGCAGAAGTCTTGCTATTAGTAGTCATGTGAGTTTGGTCTTCTTTCGACATTTTGATGAGATGTATGTTGTCTCTCCTCTAGTGGTGTCATGTGAACATCGACTACATGACAATTCACCATTATTTGGGCCTAGAGGAAGGCATTGGGAAGTAATAAGTAGATGATGGGTTGCTAGAGTGACAGAATCTTAAACCCTAGTTTATGCGTTGCTTCGTAAGGGGCTGATTTGGATCCATATGTTTCAGGCTATGGTTAGGTTTACCTTAATACTTCTTTTGTAGTTGCGGATGCTTGCATTAGAGGTTAATCATAAGTGGGAGGCTTGTCCAACTAAGGGCAGCACCCAAGCACCGGTCCACCCACATACCAAATTATCAAAGTACCGAACGCGAATCAGCTGATCTTGTTGAAAACTAGCTTGACGATAATTCCCATATGTCCTCGGGAGCACTTTACATTGCATAAGAGTTTGTCCAGGCTTGTCCTTTGCTACAAAAAGGATTGGAACACCTTGCTGCACCTTATTTACTTTTACCGTTTGTCACTTGCTAGCAATTATCTTATCACAAAACTATTTGTTACCAATAATTTCAGTGCTTGCAGAAAATACTTTACTGAAAACTGCCTATCATTTCCTTCTGCTCCTCGTTGGGTTCGACACTCTTACTTATCGAAAGGACTACGATAGATCCCCTTCACTTGTGGGTCATCAAGACTCTTTTCTAGCGCCATTTCCGGGGAGTGATGCTCCTTTGGTAAGTGGAATTTGGTAAGGAAAATTTTATATAGTGTGCTGAAATTTATTTTCACCCGTTACTATGGCTCAAAATCCTTTGAGGGGCTTGTTCGGGGTATCTTCACCCCGAGCAGAAGAGCAAAGAGTTTCTCCTCAACCTACTGCACCCATTGAAAATGTTTGCTTTGAGATTCCTTCGGGTATGATAGAGAAACTGCTTGAAAATCCCTATACAGGAGACGGAACACTTCACCCCGATTTACAGCTAATCTATGTGGATGAAGTTTGTGGACTGTTTAAGCTTGCAGGTATGCCTGAGGATGTTATCAAGAAGAGGTCTTCCCTTTATATTTGAAGGGATATGCATTGACATGGTTTAGGCTATGCGATGATATGGGATCTTGGAACTATAATCGTCTGAAGTTGGAATTTCATCAGAAGTTCTACCCTATGCACCAGGTTCATCGCGATCGTAATTATATTTATAATTTCTGGCCTCGCGAAGGAGAAAGCATTGCTCAAGCTTGGGGAGGCTTAAGTCAATATTATATTCATGCCCCAATCATGAGCTTTCAAGAAAAATGATCATCCAAAAATTTTATGCTCGGCTTTCTCTCAATAATCGCACCATGCTCGATAATTCTTGTTCTCGCTTTTTTATGATGAAGACTGTTGAATTCAAATGGGATTTATTGGAAACAATTAAATGCGACTCTGAGGATTGGGATCTCGACGAAGGTAAGGAGTCAGGTATGACCCCTAAGTTTGACTGTGTTAAAGCTTTTATGGATACCGATGTTTTCCGTGAGTTTAGCACTAAATATGGCCTTGACCCTGAGATAGTAGCTTCTTTTTGTGAATCTTTTGCTACTCATGTTGAGCTCCCCAAGGAGAAGTGGTTTAAATACCATCCCCCTATTGAAGTAAAAGTAGTTGAACCTATTAAAATTGAAGAAAAGACTATCACTTATAATGTTGATCCTGTTATTCCTACCGCTTATATTGAGAAACAACCTTTCCCCATTAGGATAAAGGATCATGCTCAAGCTTCAACTGTAGTTTGTAAGAGTAATACTAGAACACCTACACCCTCTGAGCAAATTAAAGTTGAACCTAGTGTTGCTATGGTTAAGGATCTCTTGGTAGAAGATTTAGATGGACATGTTATTTACCTACAAGAAGAGTCTGCTAGAATAGCCAAACCCAATGCTAAGAATAAACATAAACCTGTCGTAGGCTTGCCCGTTATCTCTGTTAAGATAGGAGATCATTGCTATCATGGTTTATGCGAGGTAGGTGCTAGTGCGAGTATTATCCCTCTTGATTTGTATAACAAAATTATGCATGATATTGCACCTGTTGAGTTAGAAGGGATTGATGTTACTATTAAGCTTGCTAATACAGATACTATTTCACCAGTTGGGATCGTTCGAGATATTGACGTCTTGTGTGGGAAGGTTAAATACCCTGCTGATTTTCTTGTTCTTAGTTCCCCAAAAGATGCTTTCTGTCCCATTATATTTGGCAGACCCTTCTTGAATACTGTTAATGCCAAGATAGACTGCGTGAAAGATATTGTCACTGTTGGATTAGGGGATATGTCTTATGATTTTAACTTTGCTAAATTCCATAGACAACCCCTTGAAAAGGCACCACCCAGTAAGGATGAACTTATTGGTCTCGCTTCTATTGTCGTGCCACCTAATGATCCTTTAGAAAAATACTTGCTAGACCATGAAAATGATATGCATATGAATGAGAGAAGGGAGATAGATGAAATATTCCTTACACAGGGACCCGTATTGAAAAACAACTTGCCTGTTGAAATCCTAGGGGATCCTCCTCCACCCAAGGGTGATCCCGTGTTTGAACTTAAACCTTTTCCTAATAATCTTAAGTATGTTTATCTTGATGAAAAGAAGATATATCCTGTTATTATTAGTGCTAGTCTTTTAGAGCATGAAGAAGAAAGGTTATTGAAAACTCTGAAGAAGCACCGAGCTGCTATTGGATATACTCTGGATGATCTTAAGGGCATTAGTCCCACTATATGTAAACACAAGATAAAATTGGAAGAAAATGCTAAACCAGTTATTGATCATCAGCTACGGTTAAATCCTAAGATGAAAGAAGTGGTAAGGAAGGAAATTCTAAAGCTCCTAGAGGCAGGTTTTATCTATCCCATTGCTGATAGCCAGTTGTCGGGGGAAACTGTCCGCCACGAACACCTATGGGACCGGAGCCCCTTGTCTGTGCGGTACGAGGGCGGAGGGAGCACGAAGAGCAGATCGTAGCGAGCACGCGGGCAGTTTTACCCAGGTTCGGGCCGCGGTAGACCCGTAAAACCCTACTCCTGCTTAGTTGTGTATTGAGTTGGAGAGCTCGGGAGCTTGAAGAAGCAGCTACACCGAGCGTATGAGTGATCTAGGTTCCGAACCCCCTCCACGTTGTGCATGGGCCTCCTTTTATAGTGCAAGGGGTCACCGACAGGTGTCAACGTAGGAGAAAGGGGTAAAAACGTAAAAGAGGTGGTAGTTGTAACAGTGCGGGAACATTGGAGCTACAGTGCGCGAACAGTGGTCGCTACCTACTTTGACAGTGGGGGACAAGGGCATTTAATGCCCGTCGCCGTCGACCCCAAAAGCTCCCGCCCTTGCGTCTCCGTCTGCCACGGCGATGGATCCACCACCGTGGAGTGCCACCGTGTCCCCCAGGCTGCACAGCCATCCGCCACGCGTCCCTGGATAGGCCCCAGGGCGACGCATGGGCCGATGAGCTGGAGCGCGGGCACACAGCGCAACTCTCCCGGCAAGCACCTTGCCGGGGTCTTGATCTTGCCGGGCCCGGGAGCTTGCCGCTCCCCGGGCCCTCGCCGGGACGCATATAGCGCCGAGGCGTGTCTTCTATGATGGAATCTTCTAGTCTTCCTGGCAAGCTCCTCTTGCCAGGGCTTTGTGCTAGTGAGGTAATCTTGAGCCTCGTACGGCCTTCCCGGCAAGCTCCACTTGTCGTGGTCTCGATCTTCTGTCTTGTATACTTTGTTTTTGAATGGCTTGATATGTAGCAGGAAGGTCTCCGGCGAGCGCGTGGTAAACCCTGCCGCGGGAAGCTGCAACTGCCCGTGCACAAGTTGGGGTACTGAGGTACCCCTACCTCGGTACACCGACAGGAGCCCCCGGGCCTGGGCCACACACGGTGCCGAGCGCTGTTGGGCCAGGCCCAAAACAGTGCACGGGCACACGCGGCCCACGGCGCGCCGAATCCACTTCCGTATCCGCCGCATCCCCCCATAACGGCACGCATCGATTGCGGCGTCGTGGGATGGGACGTGCCCACGTTCTCTTAATGGAAAGAGCGAAACGCCCCCCACTTCCCCATAAAAGCAGAGGAAGCAGGAGCGATTCCCCTCCTTGCGCTTTCATTGCATCTTCTTCTTCCTCCAGAGATCCCCTTTGCGCTCCGCCTCCACACCTCCGCCGCCGCCGTCTGCATCTCCGGCGTCGCCAGGCTCTTCGTTCCCCTTTCCCCCGCCGCCTCCGCCATGGCCCCGAAGACCGAGAAGGCGAAGGCGGAGAAGGCCAAGAGGGAGAAGTCGGAGCAAGCGGCGAAGCTTACCGCATATCGGAAGCGGAACCTCGTCTTCCCGCCGAAGCTCGGCGCGCGGGAGCTCTGGAACAAGTATTACTTGTTCTGGGCCAAGGAAACCAAGGCGCACCCCTGCACTCGAGCTTATCCGGCCGCCGCCAAGGACAACTACCCCGGCGGGTACTATTTCTTCGCAGCCTTCTTTCACTGCGGTCTTTGCCCTCCTTTCTCTGATTTCTTCTGCGACATCATGCACACCTATGGCCTCCACCTTCTTGACTTCACCCCCAACGCCATCCTCACAATGGTGGTTTTCGCACACATGTGCGAAAACTTCATAGGAATACACCCAAACGTAGCGCTGTTTAGGCACTTCTTCACTCCTAGAGCAGAGGCCGGCGCCCCCCTCTCCGGGGGAATTTCTTGGGTATTTCGTCTGAACAAGAAGGAGTCGTACTTGCCGGGGGAGCTCCGCGGCAAGTGGGAGGAGTGGCGTGCAGACTGGTGCTGGATCGTTGAGGACGAGCCGCAGCCCTTCACCGCGCCGCGCACAACGCCCATCGTGCGCGGCAGGGATTGGAGCGAGATAGACTCGGACGACGTCAAGCTCGACATCGCCCTCATCCGGATTCTTCGTCTTCGGGTAGCAAGGCTGTCCGTTGCAGAAGTAGGCGCAGACTTCCTCCGCCGCCGCATCGCCCCTCTCCAAGACAGGAAAAGGCCGGCCTGGGAGTACGGCAACGCAGCGGATATAATGAGGCTGCGCCCCGGGCTGAACTTCAACTTCACGACGCTGGAGCTGAAGGGGATGGTCCGGGAACTCTTCAAATATGACCCGGCCCACCCTGAGTGGTTCAGACCTCCCCGGGGAGTGGTGCCCCTCTGCAGCGGCACAGTCCGGGACCGTCTTTGCGCCATGATGCCCGCGTGTGATTCGCACGGCGTGGACCGCACGTGGATTCCGCCCAAGCCCATAGACGTCCTCAGCTTCTTCGACAACCTTGTGGAGGTGGCGAAGAACAAGGATGACATCAAGGAGCATACACGGGACACCACCGACCAGGAGCTTGCATACATGGCTTCTCGGGCTGAAGAGGCCGCTGCAGCCGCAGCGGCAGGAGATTTTGGATATACGCCTGACGAGGCGGAGGCTGCAGATGCGTCCTGCCAGGCGGAGGAGGCGGAGATCCGCAGACTGCTGCAACTTCCTCCCGACGCGCTCGCCGGGGTCCCCTCTCTGAGGCACTCCGGGATCCCCGGAATCGCGGCCGAGGCCGCGGTAAGGGGTGGCACTGCCGGAGGAAACAGAGGCGCCGCGGGGAGCGGAGGCGCCGGAGGGAGCGGAGGCGCCAGAGGAAAAGAGGCCGCAGCGCAGGGCGCTGGGCCCAGCAAGCCATCCGGGGAGGAGGAGGAGGAGGAGGCCGAGGCCGCCGAGGACTCCGACGAATCTACGGAGCTCTACGCCGACGACCTCTCCTCGTCGGAGACCTCCCCGCCCCCGGCAAGCCCAAGGCGGTCTCCACCGAAGCGTCTCCGCAGGGCGGCGACGGGAGCGAGGGCGCAGGCGCCCCGGCAACAACCAGCTCGCCGGGCAGCTCAAGCTTCCCGGGGAAGCCAAGCTGCGCCGGGGGCGACCGGCGCACCAGCCGCGGCGGAGGCGGCCCGCGCGCAGGCCACGGCAGAGGCGCCCCGCAGGTCGGCGCCAAGCAGGCAGGAGTCTTCTCGGAGCGGAGCAGCGGCTCCGCCCGCTCCCCGGGCTCCGGCTACCACAGGGGCTGGGTCTTCGCAGCCCCCAGCCCCAGGGACCGCCAAGCGCCCGAGGGAATCTTCATCTTCCGCTCCTCGTGCAGACGCGCCCCAGGTGGAGTATGACTTCTCCGCCTTGAGCGAGGACGACGAGGAGGATCAGGAGTAAGAATCCGAGATCTTACACCTTCTCAAGTTTCGTCTTGATTATTGTTGATGCTAATTTTGTTTGTTGCTTTGATTTCAGGACCTTGGTTCAGCGCGTGGCGAAGAAAGCCAAGGCGCCTGTGGTCGAGGTCGCGGAAGACTCGGCCACCGCGAGAACTGGGGACGCGCCGGAGCCAAGCCTGCCGGACCCGAGCGCTGCTCCGAGGAGCAGCCCCCAGCGCAGCCCCCAGCGTAAGTCTGGGTCCCATCCTTCCGCTCGTCGGGGTGCGCTTGGGGATTTTATCTTGTTTCAATATCTTGATGTCTTTGTCTTGACTTGTGCAGAGGTGGAGCCACAGCGGCAGGGGCGCCCAGAGGTCGTCCCCGAGGAGCCGCAGGCCCCGCCGTCCCCGCCAAGGCCGAACTCCCCGGCAAGGGAGTGCGCTCCGCCAAGGGCGGGTACTCCGCCAAGGGCGAGTACCCCGCCAAGGGCGAGCAGCCCTGCGAGGGCGGCCACTCCGCCAAGGCAGAGCTCCCCGGCGAGGGAGCCTGCCGCTGATGACGTCCGCCAAGGTAGGTCTCGTGATTTTTTTTTTCTTCTTGGCATTGTCTCTTTTTGGATATTTGCTTCAATTCCCTTTGCTTCTTCTTCTTCTTCTAGATCCTCCTCCGCCCAAGCAGATGGAGACGGAGGTCATCAATCTCGAGGAGGAGGGCGCGCAGGGCGGCGGCGGCGACGCCCCTGTCGCCGAGGACACGGCGGGAGCCGCCGAGCCGGCCGCGCAGGAGACCGCTCCGGCTGCAGACGCAGCGGCCGGGGAGGGGGACGGCGACCGCACCGCCGGCCCGGAGGCGGCGGGAGCATCAAGTGCTGCGCCGGCCGCCGACCCCTCCGCCGGAACGGAGCAGGCCGGCTACTATCTCGAAGCCCCCAACGGCGTCTTCATCCAGGTGCCGTGGGGTTCTTCGTCGCGAGCTCCCGCGGAGGGTGAGGCATTTGATGGGGAGGTCCTCGCCTCTGCGGGCTTGAAGATTGTCGAGGCGCCCGGCGGGAGGGAAGGGCCCGAAGAGGAGAAGCTGCTTCACCAGCTCCTGGCCCTTTACCGGGCCAGGCAGGCGAAGCTTGCTTCCCGGGAAGCCCTTGCCGCCAAGGCCGCCGCGGAGATGGAGAAGCGCGCTGCGGAGCTCAGCGCCGCCAACCAGGCTGCCCTCCGCGAGGTGGCGGAGGAGCGCGAGCGACTCGCCGGAGAGTACCAGGAGTGGGTGCTGGAGAAGGCTGAGGCCGAAGAGCAGCAGCGGCTCGCCGGGGTGGAGCTGTCCCGGCGAGAAGGAGAACTCGCCCAGCGGAAGGTCAACCTCGACTCCCACGAGGAGGACCTTGCCGCTCGGGAGAAGGCCCTTGGCGGGGAACTGAAGGAGGCGAAAGCCGCCGCGGCTGCCGCGGAGACCGCCAAGAAGGAGCTTGCCGCCAAGGTCGCGCAGCTGGAGAAGTCGCTGAAGGTGAGCGCGGAGAAGGTCGCCGCGCTCATCACGGAGCGTGAGAAGGACGCCCACACCAATTCAGAACTCCAGGTGCGTCTTTCTGAGAGGGGCGACGAGTTGAAGGCCGCCAAGGACTCCATCGAGGACTTGGAGTTGAAGGTCTCTACACTGAAGGATTCACTCGACGCTGCCCGGGCTCGGGAGACCAAGTTGAGGGAGGAGCTCCGCAAGGAGCGGACCTTAGTGGACAGCGCCAACAAAGCGGCTGAGCTCTTCCACCGTACCGTTGAGGTATGGACCGAGGACTTAGTATCTTGTGCGTCCAACATCGACCAGGAGCTGCTGGCGTTGAAGCTGGAGCACCTCATCTACTCCCCGGATCCAAACCTCCCTCACAGCGCCAAGCTCAGCCTCTTCTTCAGGGGAATCGCGCCGGCCCTTGCAGATCTGCGGAAGAAGATCCCCGCGCAACTGGCCGAGGAGGCGCGCCTGCTCTGCACGGGAACCTTGGAGCGCGTGTTGACGAAGATCGTATACCGCAATCCGGGCATAAACCTCACCAACGTTCTTCGCAGCTTGCCGGCTGACGCGGACATGGAGGCTCTGAAGGAGCAGGTTGCCCACATCATTGCCAAGGTGGCTAAGATCTCCAGGATCGAGGGCGACCGCGTAGATTAGGCCTCCATTATCTTTATCTCTTTTCGTTGCTGCATAGGGTGTTATGAACTCGTTAATCATTGCGACAAGTTATCTTTTGTAAGATATTTATCTCATTTTGATCAATCAGTGCAATGTTATCTTCCTCGTCTTGATCTTTTACTTTGTATGCTTTTCACCCTACGCTCCCGGGGAGCTTGCCGGCAAAGGGCCTTTGCCGCGAGTGCTGAGTGCTGGACTCTGAGCAGCCTGCTGGCCAAGGTCTCACCGGCAAGCAACCTTGCCGCGGCTAGTCGCAACGCACTTAGCTTGCTGAGCGAACTCGAAAACGAAGTAAGGGCGCGACACTTGTCGCAGCTCGCTTATATCGTTGAGCGTACTCGAAAACAAGACAAGGGTGCGGCTAGCTACGGGTAGGTTCCTCCGCACACAGGTTTTCCATACAAAGTGTGATTGTTCAAGGAAGACAACTAAAATTTAAAAATTTGAACTGGTCAAATTCTAATAACTTAGCTTTCATATATTGCTTGCTTCCCGGTAAGGCTTCTCTTTCTTGAACAGCACTTGGTTCACCTTCCATTTCCTTCCCCCCCGGCAAACTTGTGTGCGAGGAACATTCCTTCTGCTTAAGAGGCAAAGAAAAAGAGAGGGACAAGTACATGGCCTTTCGGCGTTCTAATGCTTACCGGATACTTGAGTGTTGCACCAAAAGCCAAACAACACATGCAAATAGCAAAGAAAAGCATGCAAAAGGCAATCAGCGCAAAACACAAAAACTTCACTGATGCACGGGGTCTGCGCCCGGCTTTGTACAAAGGGTTACATGCAATAGCGGCAAAGCTTGTACAAAAGGTGGTTGCCGGAGCGGATCACGGCAACCGCGCCTTATGGGTGAAACTTGCGAAGATGCTCTATGTTCCAGGAGTTGCTCACTGGTAAGCCTTCTTCGGTCTCGAGGTGGACAGCGCCGGGCCTCGTAACTTGTCTCACCCGATAAGGGCCTTCCCACTTCGGCGTCAACTTGTTGGAATTCTTGGCGGACTGAACACGCCGAAGAACAAGGTCGCCTTCCTCGAGACTCCTGGCTTTAACCTTGCGGCTATGGTAGCGACGCAAGGCTTGCTGGTATCGAGCAGCTCGTACAGCAGCCTGGAGACGTCCCTCCTCGAGGAGCAATGCATCATCTTGCCGCAGTTGCTCTTGCTCGAGCTCATCATAAGCGAGCACTCGAGGAGATCCGTATGCGAGTTCCGTGGGGAGAACTGCCTCTGCTCCATAGACTAGAGCAAAGGGTGTCTGTCCGGTGGCTCGACTTGGTGTCGTTCTGATTGACCAAAGAGCCGCCGGTAGCTCCTCTATCCAATTTCTTCCGCACTTGCGCAGCCTGTCAAAAGTCCTTGTCTTGAGCCCGCGCAGCACTTCAGCATTAGCCCTCTCCGCTTGACCGTTGCTCCTCGGGTGAGCAACAGAAGCGAAACAGACCTTGGCGCCAAGGTCTTGGACGTACTGCATGAAGGTGCGACTAGTAAATTGTGTACCGTTGTCGGTGATGATCCTGTTAGGGATCCCGAAACGGCAAACAATCGACCTGAAGAACCTGACTGCTGACTGTGCTGTCACCTTTCTCACTGGCTCCACTTCTGGCCACTTTGTGAACTTGTCGATTGCAACGTACAAGTACTCAAAGCCCCCGACAGCACGAGGGAAAGGGCCGAGGATATCGAGCCCCCAGACCGAGAAGGGCCAGGACAAAGGGATTGTTTGGAGAGCTTGAGCTGGCTGATGAATCTGCTTTGCATGGAACTGGCACGCTTCACACTTGGTTACTAGTGCAGTTGCATCTTGGAGGGCCTCTTGCCAAAAGAACCTTGCCGGAAAGCTTTCCCGGCGAGCGCCCTTGCGCCAATGTGGTGGCCGCATATGCCTCCGTGTATTTCTGCCAACAGCTTCTGTCCGTCTTCCCTGGAGATGCACTTCAGTCTGACACCATTGAGTCTTCTTCTGTACAGCTCGTTATCCACGAACTGGTACATACTTGACTGCCTGGTTATCTTCTCTATTTCTTCTGGGTCGTCGGGAAGTTCTCCAGTTTGAAGAAAACGGACGATTTGGTGCGCCCATGCCGGAGCTTGGGGCTCAACGGCAAGGACTAAAGGCACGAGGGCCGCTGCGGGAACCTCAGCTTCTACAGCAAGAACCTCTGGCTCTGCCGGAGCTGAATGTCCCCCGGCAAGCTCGCCGGGGCGAGACTTGTCGGGAACGCTTGCTTCAACTGCACAGACCCAAGGATCTGCAGGAGCAAACCGTTCCTCAGCGTTCTGATTGTTGATCTTGGGGACCTTGGCGGCGGTTTCAGGAAGGTCCGCCGGCAAGTAGTCGCCGGAGACCAACTTTCTCTTCTTGAACTGCCCAATTGATGGTGTAACGGATGGCTGAGTTAGCTTGAGCAAGAAGGTCCCTGGTTCCACAGGTAACTTCATCGAAGCACACTTTGAAAGGCCATCTGCTATTTCATTCTGAGTTCTTGGGACGTGCTCCATCTGCAGACCTTCAAAGTGCTCCTCAAGCTTCCTTACTTCATCTACATAAGCTTCCATCAAAGGGCTCTGATACCTCTTGTTGACTTGCCGGACCACCAACTGAGAATCTCCCCGCACAATCAGCTTCCTGATCCCAAGTTCGGCCGCAATCCTGAGGCCGGCAAGCAAGCCTTCATATTCAGCAGTGTTGTTTGTCGCTTGCTCCCTGGGAAAGTGCATCTGGATAACATATTTGAGGTGCTCTCCGGTGGGCGCGATGAGTACCACGCCAGCACCGGCGCCTTGCAGCGAAAAGGCACCATCAAAATACATTACCCATTCACTTGTCGCTTCTTGTACGGGGTCCACTCAGCTATGAATTCTGCCAAAGCTCGGCTCTGTATGGTTGAAGTACTTTCAAACTTGAGTCCAAAGCTTGACAGCTCCAGTGCCCACTCAACGATCCTGCCTGTTGCTTCTGGGTTGTGCAATATCCTCTTCAGCGGAAAGCGAGTGACCACTGTTATCTCATGTGCTTGGAAGTAATGATGCAGCTTTCTCGAGGCCATGAGGAGGCCGAAAAGCAACTTTTGCACACCAGAGTACCTTGATCTAGCTCCCTGGAGAAGGGAACTCACAAAATACACTGGGCGCTGCACCATTTTCTTCCGCACTTCATCCTGTTCCTGCGCAGAGTTGTCCTTGTCGGGGCCAGAGCTTGCCGGAGCAGCCCCCTGCTTGTCGCTGGATTCGCTTGGCGGTGGTGCTGACTCCTCGTCGGACTCCCTCTCCGCTACTAACGCAGCACTAACCACCTGGTTGGTTGCCGCTAGTTATAGCAACAACTTTTCCTGTGGCCTAGGTGCGACAAGTATTGGAGTGGAGGACAGGTACCGTTTCAAATCCTGCAGCGCTGCCTCCGCTTCCGGAGTCCACTTCATGGGACCTGCCTTCTTCAAGATTTTGAAGAAAGGTAGGGCGCGTTCTGCAGACTTTGAAATGAACCTACTGAGGGCAGCCACACAACCTGCAAGCCTTCTGACATCCTTGACGCGCTTTGGGGCCTCAATCTGCTCAATGGCTTTAATCTTGTCGGGGTTGGCTTCAATCCCCCTCTGTGACACAAAGAACCCGAGAAGCTTGCCGGAGGGGACTCCAAAGACGCACTTCTCGGGGTTCAACTTGAGCTGGATCTTGCGCAGGTTCTGGAATGTTTCCTCCAAATCTTGGACCAGGGTATCCTTGCTCTTACTCTTCACCACGATGTCATCCATGTAAGCCTCTACATTTCTGTGGATCTGTGGCTCGAAAGCAGTGTACACTACCCTTGCAAAGGTTGAGCCTGCATTCTTCAATCCAAATGGCATGCGTATGAAGCAATAAGTGCCACATGGAGTGATAAATGCAGTCTTCTCTTCATCCTCTTTGGCCATGAAAACCTGATGATAACCTGAATATGCATCAAGAAAACAGAGTAGCTCACATCCGGCAGTGGAGTCAACGATCTGGTCAATGCGCGGCAAAGGGAATGGATCCTTGGGACATGCTTTATTCACATCGGTGAAGTCTATACACAGTCTCCACTTCCCATTGGCCTTGCGCACGACGACTGGGTTTGCCAACCACGTCGGATGGATCACACCTCTAACTAGGCCTGCTGCCTCTAGCTTCTTGATTTCTTCGTTGATGAATTATTGGCGCTCCACGGCTTGCTTCCTCACTTTCTGCTTGATGGGCCGCGCATGAGGACAAACAGCAAGCTTGTGCTCAATTACCTTCCTGGGAACACCGGGGATGTCAGATGGTTGCCAGGCAAACACATCGACATTCGCCCGCAGGAAGGCAACGAGCGCGCTTTCCTATTTGCTGTCAAGCGTAGCACTGATGGTGAAGGTACCACCAGTGCCGTCTTCCATGGCGGACACCTTCTTAGTTGCCGGAGGAGCGGCCATCCCTTTCTTACACTTGCCGGTGGAGCTCGATGGAACGTCCTCGACGGCAGCGCAGCACTCCGAAGAGGTGCGGTTGCCGGAGTGGGCCCCAGAGCACTTGCCGGACTTGGTCTTCGTCTTCTTCCCCCCGGGAGCTTCAGCGGCAAGTGTATCTTTCTCTGCCGCAGCTGCCGCATCCCAGTAGATCTTGTCGGCGCAGACAAGCGCATCCTTCTTGTCGCCGTGGACAGTGATGACGCTTATCGGCCCCGGCATCTTGAGTACGTTGTAAGCATAATGGGAAGCTGCCATGAACTTGGCGAGGGCAGGACGGCCAAGTATTCCATTGTATGGCAATGGAATATCGGCGACGTCGAAAGTGATGCGCTCAGTTCTGAAGTTGAGCTCCCCGCCAAAGGTCACCGGCAGAGTGATCTTTCCCTTGGGCTTGCTCCTTCCCGGGTTGATTCCTTGGAAAGAACCGGTCTCCTCGAGCTCGCCATCTGGAATTTGGAGTTTCTTGATCACAGCAGAGGAGATCAAGTTCAGCCCGGCCCCGCCGTCAACCAACATTTTGGTGACCTTGAGGTTGCGGATGGTGGGTGAGACCAGCATCGGCAAGCACCCGACCACAGTGGTGCGGTCAGGGTGATCCTCAAGATCAAAAATGATGGGCGTGCTGGACCATTTGAGGAGCCTGCGCGACTCCACGGGCGGCTCTGCTGCGTTCACCTCACGCACCCACTGCTTGAGTTGGCGGTGGGAGGTGTGCAGAGAGGCGCCACCGTCGACGCACAGGACCTCCGTGGCCTTCTGGAACTCCTGCTCGCTGTTATCCTCGTCCTCCATGTCTTCGTCGTCGTCCTCTTCGTCCTTGTCGCGGCCCCGGGGAGGTCGGTCACCTTGCCGCTGCTTTGCCTTGCCGCGGCGTCCTCCCCGGCCAGCGAACGGCCGCTTCTTGCTTGGCTCTTCCCCGCCACCTTGGGCCTTCTCCTTGTCGCGCCTCTCGTACTCAGCTTTCTGCTGCTCGACGAGATACTCGACGCGCTTGCAGTTGGAGAGATCGTGACCCTTGGTGCGGTGGATCTTGCAGTATTGCTTGTCGGAGCCGCCCGGCTTGTCGGCTGCCGCTACAGGGGGCAGGTTCCTTGGCGGAGCTGCCAGCCTGCGTTTGCTTGGCGGGAGCCTCCTTGCCGGACTTCTCGACGGCAAGCACCTCTTTCTTGCCTTTCCTTCTGTTATTCCGCCGCCGGCTCTTCTTTGCCGGGGCGGCGTCGTCGCTGTCGCTTCCTCCTGCGCCAGCATCCTCCCCGGGGAGTCTCCTCCCCTCTTCTGCGCGTGCGCACTTGTCAGCCAGAGCATAGAGCTCGCTGACATCCCGAATCTTGGTCATCGCCATTTCTTCACGCATGCGGCGGTTACGCACGTTCTGGTGGAACGCGCTGATAACCGCGGCAGGGTGGACATCAGGGATGTTGTGCTGCACGCGGCTGAAGCGTTGGATGTACTTGCGCAGGGTTTCTCCTTCCTTCTGGGCCAGAATGTGGAGATCGCTCTCCTGGCCGTGGGGTTTGTGGCCGCCGGTGAAGGCGCCAACAAACTGGTGGCAAAGGTCGGCCCAAGAAGAGATGGAACCTTCCGGCAAGTGCATAAGCCATGAACGGACGTTCGGCTTAAGCACGAGCGGGAAGTAGTTTGCCAAGATCTTCTCGTCGCGCCCCCCGGCAGCCTGCACTGCGATGGTGTAGACGCTGAGGAATTCTGAGGGGTGCGTCTTGCCGTCGTACTTCTCCGGTACGTCGGGCTTGAAATTCTTCATGCTGGGCCACTGGACGCGCCGCAGCTCGCGAGTGAACGCAGGGCAGCCTGCCGCGTACGGCAAGTCGCCTGGTTCACCGGGCGCGCGCGCGTCGACAGCGTTCCCAGCTCTATGATCTGATTGTCGCCGAGCTTCTCGGCGGCGCTCGATTGTGGTGCGAGCGTCTTCTTGTCGCCGGTCGTCGAGGACCTGGCGCTGGTCCCGACGGGCCCGCGGATCCGACGACGCCGTGGAGCCGTCGTCGGCGTTGTTCCGGCGGGGCGGCGTCTTCTGCTTCCGCAGCGGGGAGTGCACGCTTGTCGCACCCCCGGCGGTCTTGTCGCCGTCGGCCTTCGTCTTCTCAGCTTGCCGCGGCCGCGAGGCCGCCGGCTGCTGTGGAGAATCGTTGTTGGCGAAGGCTATCAGGCTCTGGATGGTGGCCCTCCAGTCTTCGGCCTTGTCTGCCGGTGGAGGGAAGTCGAGGAGCAGTTGCGCCCTTGCGAGCGCTTCTGCTGGAGTGGAGGGGAACGGGGGCGAGCGGTGCGAGGAGCGGGATATGCTCGGACTCCTAACAACGTTAGAAGGAGCAGGGTCCCGCGCCGGCGCCTTCGCCTTGCTTGTGCCCGGACGGTGGTCCGGGGCGTCCCGTGGGCCTCCGGTTTGCCCTTGTCCCAGCAAGCGGATACCACCTCCTGTGGTATGGCGCGGCTGAGTTGTCGTGTGCTGAGATGGACGCGGCGCGTCCACGGAGACCGAGGCTCGGTCGTCCGTCCTATCCTTGGATTTGGTGGCGCCTCGAGTGTCCTCGCCGGCGACCACCCTTCCGACGGCGTCTCCCCCGCCCACCGTTGGCTCTGGTGGCGGCGGATGAGATGCAGACGGGCCTCCGACCTCCAAAGCCTTCTTCTTCGGGGCCATAGTGCTGTTGCTGATGAAGTTGTTGACGAAGCTGGAGAGGTTGATGAAGAATGCGCCCGCGCGAACGCCGGATCAGATTCGCACAACCTCGACGCCCCCTACCTGGCGCGCCAAAGATGTCGGGGGAAACTGTCCGCCACGAACACCTATGGGACCGGAGCCCCTTGTCTGTGCGGTACGAGGGCGGAGGGAGCACGAAGAGCAGATCGTAGCGAGCACGCGGGCAGTTTTACCCAGGTTCGGGCCGCGGTAGACGCGTAAAACCCTACTCCTGCTTAGTTGTGTATTGAGTTGGAGAGCTCGGGAGCTTGAAGAAGCAGCTACACCGAGCGTATGAGTGATCTAGGTTCCGAACCCCCTCCACGTTGTGCATGGGCCTCCTTTTATAGTGCAAGGGGTCACCGACAGGTGTCAACGTAGGAGAAAGGGGTAAAAACGTAAAAGAGGTGGTAGTTGTAACAGTGCGGGAACAGTGGAGCTACAGTGCGCGAACAGTGGTCGCTACCTACTTTGACAGTGGGGGACAAGGGCATTTAATGCCCGTCGCCGTCGACCCCAAAAGCTCCCGCCCTTGCGTCTCCGTCTGCCACGGCGATGGATCCACCACCGTGGAGTGCCACCGTGTCCCCCAGGCTACACAGCCATCCGCCACGCGTCCCTGGATAGGCCCCAGGGCGACGCGTGGGCCGATGAGCTGGAGCGCGGGCACACAGCGCAACTCTCCCGGCAAGCACCTTGCCGGGGTCTTGATCTTGCCGGGCCCGGGAGCTTGCCGCTCCCCGGGCCCTCGCCGGGACGCATATAGCGCCGAGGCGTGTCTTCTATGATGGAATCTTCTAGTCTTCCTGGCAAGCTCCTCTTGCCAGGGCTTTGTGCTAGTGAGGTAATCTTGAGCCTGGTACGGCCTTCTCGGCAAGCTCCACTTGCCGGGGTCTCGATCTTCTGTCTTGTATACATTGTTTTTGAATGGCTTGATATGGAGCAGGAAGGTCTCCGGCGAGCGCGTGGTAAACCCTACCGCGAGAAGCTGCAACTGCCCGTGCACAAGTTGGGGTACTGAGGTACCCCTACCTCGGTACACCGACACCAGTGGGTAAGTCCTTTCCATTGCGTTCCTAAGAAAGGAGGTATGACTGTTGTCCCTAATGATAAAGATGAATTGATCCCGCAAAGAATAGTTACAGGCTATAGGATGGTAATTGATTTCCATAAGTTAAATAAAGCTACTAAGAAAGATCATTACCCCTTGCCATTTATTGATCAAATGCTAGAAAGGTTATCCAAACATACTCATTTCTGCTTTCTAGATGGTTATTCTGGTTTCTCTCAATTACCTGTGTCAAAGGGGGGGTCAAGAAAAGACCACCTTTACTTGTCCTTTCGGTACCTTTCCTTACAGACGTACGCCTTTTGGTTTATGTAATGCACCTGCTACCTTTCAAAGATGCATGATGGCTATATTCTCTAATTTTTGTGAAAAGATTGTTGAGGTATGCATGGATGATTTCTCCGTTTACGGAAATTCCTTTGATGATTGCTTAAGCAACATTGATCGAGTTTTGCAGAGATGTGAAGACACTAACCTTGTCTTGAATTGGGAGAAGTGCCACTTTATGGTTAATGAAGGCATTGTCTTGGGACATAAAATTTCTGAAAGAAGTATTGAAGTTGACAAGGCTAAAGTTGATGCTATTGAAAAGATGCCATTCCCTAAGGATATCAAAGGTATACGAAGTTTCCTTGGTCATGCCAGGTTTTATAGGAGGTTCATTAAGGATTTATCCAAAATCTCCAGGCCTCTGGCTAATCTCTTACAGAAAAATATTCCTTTTGTCTTTGATGATGATTGTCTACAAGCATTCGAAATACTTAAGAAAGCATTGATCTCTGCACCCATTCTCCAGCCTCCTGACTGGAATTTACCCTTTGAGATTATGTGCGATGCTAGTGATTATGCTGTAGGAGCTGTTTTAGGGCAAAGAGTTGATAAGAAATTGAATGCTATCCAGTATGCTAGTAAAACTCTAGATAGTGCCCAAAGAAATTATGTTACCACTGAGAAAGAATTTTTAGCAGTTGTGTTTGCTTGTGATAAGTTTAGACCCTATATCGTTGATTCTAAAGTAACTATTCACACTGATCATGCTGCTATCAAATACCTTATGGAAAAGAAAGATGCTAAACCTACACTTATTAGATGGGTTCTCTTGCTGCAAGAATTTGACTTGCATATTATTGATAGAAAGGGAGCTGAGAACCCCGTAGCAGACAACTTGTCTAGGTTAGAGAATATACTTGATGACCCACAACCTATTGATGATAGCTTTCCTGATGAACAACTAGCTGTCATAAATACTTCTTGTACTGCTCCATGGTATGCAGATTATGCTAATTATATTGTTGCTAAGTTTATACCCCCTAGCTTGTCATACCAGCAAAAGAAAAAGTTCTTCTATGATTTGAGACATTACTTTTGGGATGACCCACATCTTTATAAAGAAGGAGTAGATGGTATTATTAGACGTTGTGTACCAGAGCATGAACAAGAACAGATCCTACACAAGTGCCACTCTGAAGCCTATGGAAAACACCATGCGGGAGACAGAACTGCACACAAGGTATTGCAGTCCGGTTTTTATTGGCCTACTCTCTTCAAGGATGCCCGTAAGTTTGTTTTATCTTGTGATGAATGTCAAAGAATCGGTAATATTAGTAGAAGACAAGAAATGCCTATGAATTATTCACTTGTTATTGAACCATTTGATGTTCGGGGCTTTGATTACATGGGACCTTTTCCTTCCTCTAATGGGTGCACACATATCCTAGTTGCTGTTGATTACGTTACTAAGTGGGTAGAAGCAATTCCAACTAGTAGTGCTGATCATAACACCTCTATTAAGATGCTTAAAGAAGTTATATTTCTGAGGTTTGGAGTCCCTAGATATCTAATGACTGATGGTGGTCCACACTTCATTCATGGTGCTTTCCGTAATATGCTTGCTAAGTATGATGTCAACCATGGAATTGCATCACCTTATCACCCACAGACTAGTGGTCAAGTAGAACTAAGTAATAGGGAGTTGAAATTAATCTTGTGAAATACAGTTAATAGGTCTAGGAAGAATTGGTCCAAGAAACTAGATGATGCATTATGGGCCTATAGAACTGCATACAAAAATCCTATGGGTATGTCTCCATATAAGATGGTATGTGGAAAAGCTTGTCACTTACCTCTTGAGCTAGAACATATGGCATATTGGGCTATCAAAGAGCTCAATTATGATTTCAAACTTGCCGGTGAAAAGAGGCTATTTGATATTAGCTATCTCGATGAATGGAGAACCCAGACCTACGAGAATGCCAAGTTATTTAAAGAAAAAGTTAAAAGATGGCATGACAAAAGGATACAAAAGCGTGAGTTTAACGTAGGTGATTATGTTTTGCTATACAACTCTCGTTTAAGATTTTTTGCAGGAATACTTATCTCCAAGTGGGAAGGACCTTACATTATCGAGGAGGTCTATCGTCCTGGTACCATAAAAATCAACAACTTCGAAGGCACAAATCCGAAGGTGGTGAATGGTCAAAGGATCAAACATTATATCTCAGGTAATCCTATAAATGTTGAAACTAATATTATTGAAACCATAACCTCAGCGGAATACATAAGGGACACTTTCTAGAATGATTCAGCCTCTGAAAAGGAAGAGGTACGTGATACGGTAAGTAAACCGACTCCAAAACAACTATAAAGGTATTTTATCTCCGTTTTGGAATATTTAGAAAAATAGAAAAATAAACCGCAGTCCGGAAGAGACACGGGGCACCCTCGAGGGTAGGGGCGCACCCCCCTGCCTCGAGGACACCCCGTGTGTCCCCCGGACTCCGTTTTCTTGTGGGTTACTCCTTTCGTTCGGGAAAAATTCATTATATATACTCCCAAAGGTTTTGACCTCTGTATCACGCAGAAATCCTCTGTTTCATTTCTAGCTGCTGTTTTTGGCAGATCTAGATCATCATGGCGTCGTCCAACACCCCCAAGGACAAGTTCTTCGAGAAGGTCATCAACCCCTACCTTGCGGAGGTGTTGCACCACCCCAAAACCATGGAGTTGCATGAGGGGGTGCTGCACATCCGTGATGTTGAGGGGCCGAGAAGGACCGGAAGCGTGGAGACAAGACTCGAAGCAATGGAGCAACAAGTTTTCAAGTGCCAAGGCATGGTGGAACGAGGACTCAACGCCAACCACATGATGATCTCGGAGCTTGCCAACAATCTCAAGATGGACTCAAGAATCTTCGACGAAGCCATCTCCAATCTTCAAGAGAAGATCTATCACCTCCAAGCCCAGATCTATGACCTGCAAAACCAAAACTGTGAGTATGAATATAGATTCAAGAACATGAGTTTGGCTGCATATTTGAGTATCCCGGAGACTCAATCATCCTTCTATGATGGTGATCCCATGCCTTGGAAGAACAACAAACCTACATCAGCAACAACTCCATCATCACCAACACCGAAGAAGGAGACATAATCATATGGGTATGGGCACTCCCCTTGGCAACTGCCAACCTTGGGGGAGTGACCCCGGTATCGTATCACCATCACTCCTATCTTTACCATTTTACTTAGTTCAATCCTTTTGGTAGTATCTTGATCTATTAGAATAAAGTTAGCATGATCTAGTCGTGAGTTTTTTCTTTGTGAGCTTTATCCTTTGTAATCGAGTCCGTGAGCTATATAATAAAGATTAGTGTTGAGTCAAGGGCTTGATTTCCTCACTTGGGTCATGATAAAAAGAAAGAAAACAAAAAGAGGATCAAAGGGATCATATCGATCTTATGGGAAGTAATGACTTCACATACAATAGTATGGTAAATAAAAGTTGTTGGGAGGTGACAAACATAGTTTTGGTCATAGTTGCAATTAATAGGAAGTAATAAAAGAAGAGAGGCTTCACATACAAATATACTATCTTGGACATCTTTTATGATTGTGAGCACTCATTAAAGTATGACATGCTAAAAAGTTTATGTTGGACAAGGAAGACAACATAATGGGTTATGTCTTTTTATATCCAAAATAAAGTATATTGTCATGGATCATCCAACATGTTTAGCTTGCCTTTCCCCCTCATGCTATCCAAAAATCCTCGCACTAAGTAGAGATACTACTTGTGTTTCCATATATCCTTAAACCCAGTTTTGCCATGAGAGTCCACCATACCTACCTATGGATTGAGAAAGATCCTTCCAAGTAAGATGTCATGTTGTAAACACACTAAAATATGTATGATTTATTAGTGTGGGAGAAATTAGCTTTATATGAGCTTGTGATATGGAAGTAATAAAAGCAACGGACTGCATAATAAAGGTCCTTATCACAAGTGGCAATATAAAGCAAAGTTCTTCTATGCTAAGACTTTGTGCATCCAACCATAAAAACACATGACAACCTCTGCTTCCCGCTGCGAAGGGCCTATCTTGTATTCTTGTCTTATAAGGGTCAAGGTGAGATTCACCTTTCCTTTTTACATTTAATCCTTTGGCAAGCACATTGTGTTGGAAAGATCCTGACATATATACCCACTTGGATGTAAGTTTTCATGATCTATTACTGTTGACGTTACCCTTGAGGTTAAATGTTGGGAGGCAACACTATCAGCCCCTATCTTTCTCTGTGTCCGATTAAAACTCCATAAACATAAGTATTGTGTGAGTGTGAGCAATTGTGAAAGACTATATGATAGTTGAGTATGTAGGCTTGCTGAAAAGCTCTTATATTGACTCTTTCCGAAATTATGATAAATTGCAATTGCTTCAATGACCGAGACCAAAGTTTGTTAGTTTCCAATGAAGTTTATGATGCATACTTGTTATTGTGGATGAATTGTTACTTTAGCATAATGATCATATGAATATAGTTATATAAGTTGTTGTTATGAGAATGATCATGATGCCCTCATGTCCGCATTTTGTTCTTATCGACACCTCTATCTCTAAACATGTGGACATATTCTTCGATATCGGCTTTCGCTTCAGGACAAGAGGTCTAAGCTTGGGGGAGTTGATACGTCCATTTTGCATCATGCTTATAAGTTGATATTTATTGCATTATGGGCTGTTCATACATGTTTTGTCACAATACTTATGCCTTTTGTCTCTTATTTTGCAAGGTTTACATGAAGAGGGAGAATGCCGGCAGCTGGAATTCTGGTCTGAAAAAGGAGCAAACTCTGGAAACCTATTCTGCACAACTCCAAAAGCCATGAAACTCCACAGAACATCGTTTCAGAAAATATAAAAAATATCTGGCGAAAGAAACCCACGGGAGGGGCCACAGGCTGGCCACGTGGGTGGGGGGCGCGCCCCCCTTCCCAAGGCGCCACCCTGCCTCGAGGACCAGCCGGCAGGCCCACAGTGCCCATCTTCTCCTATATGAACCGTTTTGACCTGGAATAAAAATCAGGAGGAGGCTTTCGGGACCAGACGCCGTCGTCTCGAGGCGGAACCGAGGCGGAAACCAATCTAGGGCTCCGGCAGAGCTGTTCTGCCGGGGATACTTCCCTCCGGGAGGGGGAAATCGTCACCGCCGTCATCACCAACAACTCCCCCATCTTGGGGAGGGCTATCTTCATCAACATCTTCACCAGCACCATCTCCTCTCAAACCCTAGTTCATCTCTTGTATACAATCTTTGTATGGAAACCTTAGCTTGATACATGTGGGTTGCTAGTAGTGTTGATTACTCCTTGTAGTTGGTGCTAGTTGGTTTATTTGTTGGAAGATCATATGTTCAGATCCATTATGCATATTAATACCCCTCTGATCATTAACAATATTATGTCTCGTGAGTAGTTACTTTTGTTCCTGAGGACATGGGAGAAGTATTGCTATTAGTAGTCATGTGAGTTTGGTCTTCGTTCGATATTTTGATAAGATGTATGTTGTCTCTCCTCTAGTGGTGTCATGTGAACGTCGACTACATGATACTTCACCATTATTTGGGCCTAGAGGAAGGCATTGGGAAGTAATAAGTAGATGATGGGTTGCTAGAGTGACAGAAGCTTAAACCCTAGTTTATGCGTTGCTTCGTAAGGGGCTGATTTGGATCCATATGTTTCAGGCTATGGTTAGGTTTACCTTAATACTTCTTTTGTAGTTGCGGATGCTTGCATTAGAGGTTAATCATAAGTGGGAGGCTTGTCCAAGTAAGGGCAGCACCCAAGCACCGGTCCACCCACATACCAAATTATCAAAGTACCGAACGCGAATCAGATGATCGTGATGAAAACTAGCTTGACGATAATTCCCATATGTCCTCGGCAGCACTTTACATTGCATAAGAGTTTGTCCAGGCTTGTCCTTTGCTACAAAAACGATTGGGCCACCTTGATGCACCTTATTTACTTTTACCGTTTGTCACTTGCTATCAATTATCTTATCACAAAACTATCTGTTACCTATAATTTCAGTGCTTGCAGAAAAAAGCTTACTGAAAACTGCCTATCATTTCCTTCTACTCCTCGTTGGGTTTGACACTGTTACTTATCGGAAGTACTACGATAGATCCCCTACACTTGTGGGTCATCAGCGTCCCCAAGCTTAGGATTTTGGATGTCCTTGAATTTTACCTTGGGGTGCCTTGGGCATCCCCATTAGGCTCTTTCCACTCTTTGTTCCATAGTCCATCAAGGCAATACTCAAAACTTGAAAACTTCACAACACAAAACTTAGACAAAAATCTCGTGAGCTCCGTTAGTATAAGAAAACAAACCACTACTCAAAGGTACTATAATGAATTCATTCTTTGTTTATATTGGTGTTAAACCTACTATATTCCAACTTCTCTATGATTCATACTTCCCAATACTACTCATAGATGCATTGAAATAAGCAAACAACACATGAAAAAGAGAATCTGTCAAAAACAGAACAATCTGTAGTAATATGTAACTTTCGCATACTTCTGTAACTCCAAAAAATTGAAATAAATTGGTAAACATGAGGAATTTGTCTACTAATCATCTGCAAAAAGAATCAACTAAATAGCACACTCTAGTAAAATTTGGTGACCATTCTAGCGAGCGCTAACGATTCTGTTTTTCACAGCAAGATCATATAAACTTCACACAAGTCTTCCCAAAGGTTCTACTTGGCACAAACACTAATTAAAACATAAGACCACATCTAAATAGAAGCTAGATGCAATATTTATTCCTAAACAGAAGCAAAAACAAAAAATAAAAAATTGGGTTGCCTCCCAACAAGCGTTATCGTTTTATGCCCCTAGCTAGGCATGATACATGGATAGATCTAGGTATTGCCATCTTTGGGAGGCAATTCTTTAATCAAGCACTTGTGATTCTTAGGATATTTTTTTATCCCTATTGATTATCAAGCTTTTGGGCAAGAAATCAAGACATTCTATCATGTCAAAAGGTTCTCTTGCATAAGAGAGAAAATTCGGATGAACACTTATAGATTTAAGATCCGCGATTCCTTTACTAGATGTTTCACCCTTGTTCTTATGTACATACATGAACTTAGAAATTTAGTGGTAGAAGGATTTGAAGAAGTTTTCATAGCAGAAAGAGCAGAACCCACATTAGTAATAATATCCTCAAGTTTATTGATTCTAGTGGAATCTTGATCTAATTTTTCTTCAACTATGGGTTCTTTTTCCTTAAAGTTTTTCAGAACAACTCCTACCTTGGATCCATATTGGGTAATTTCATTGTGGATCTTTCTATCCAAGTTCTCTACCAACTCTACCGTAGCAACTTTGTTTTCAATGATTTCTAGCCTTTGCATAACATGCTCCAAAGTTAAAACGGTCCCATTAACCATAAGAGGTGGTGAGCCAAATAATTCAGTCATTGCATTATAAGAATCAAAAGTATGGCTACCCAAGAAATTCCCTCCGGTAATGGTATCTAAAATAAATCTATTCCACGGAGTTATGCCAACATAAAAATTGCGAAGAAGCGCGGAAGTGGAATGCTTCCTAGTAGATCCATTTTGAGCATTGCAAATTCTATACCAGACATCTTTTATATTTTCTTCCTCCCTTTGTTTAAAATTAAGAACCTCACTCTCGGGAGTATTAATAATGATAGGTGTGCTAGACATGATGACAAGCAAGCAATCCAACACGCAAGCAAGCAAGAAGCTAGCGAACGATAAGCACACGGTAGAAGAAGGGCAAATAAAACGGCAAGGGTGAAGTGGGGGAGAGAAAAACGAGAGGAAAAAAATGTAATGCGTAGGATAAGGGTTTGTGATAGGTACTTGGTATATGACTTTTGCGTAAACCTCCCCGGCAACGGCGCTAGAAATTCTTCTTGCTACTTCTCGAGCTTGCGTTGTATTCCCTCGAAGAGGAAAGGGTGATGCCGCACACTAGCGTAAGTATTTCCCTTAGTTTTTGAGAACCAAGGTATCAATCCAGTAGGAGACCACGCGCGAGTCCCTCGCACCTGCACAAACAAATAAGAACTTCGCAACCAACGCGATAAGGGGTCGTCAATCCTTTTACGGTCACTTATGAAAGTGAGATCTGATAGAGATGATAGTTTGATATTTTTGGTATTTTGGATATAAGAACAGAAAGTAAAAGTGAAAAAGTAAAGTAGATTGTAGATTGATATGTTGAGAATAGACCCGGGGGCCATAGTTTTCTCTAGTGGCTTCTCACATGATGGCGGCGGGTAAACAAATTACTGTCAAGCAATTGATAGAAAAGCGAATAATTATGAGACTATCTAGGCATGATCATTATATATAGGCATCACGTCCGAGACAAGTAGACCGAAACGATTCTGCATCTACTACTATTACTCCACACATCGACCGCTATCCAGCATGCATCTAGATTATTAAGTTCATAAGAACGGAGTAACGCCTTAAGCAAGATGACATGATGTAGAGGGGTAAACTCAAACATAGTGATATAAACCCCATCTTTTTATCCTCGATGGCAGAAATACAATACGTGCCTTGTTGCCCCTACTGTCACTAGCAAAGGACGCAGCAAGATTGAACACAAAGCTAAGCACTTCTCCCATTGCAAGAACTATAGATCTAGTAGGCCAATTCAAACCAATAATTCGAATAGACTTGCAAGGATATTATAATCATACATAAAGAGTTCAGAAAAGAACCAAATAGTTCTCATAAATAATCTTGATAATAAACCCACATTTCATCGGATCTCGACAAACACACCGCAGATAGAGATTACATCGAATAGATCTCCTTGAAGACCGAGGAGAACTTGGTATTGAGATCCAAAGTGAGAGAAGAAGCCATCTAGATACTAGCTATGGACCCTGATGTCTACTACACGCTTCTATTCCTGTAGACAGTGTTGGGCCTCCAAGAGCAGAGGTTTGTAGGACAGCAGCAAATTTGCCTTAAGTGAGTAACCCAAGGTTTATCGAACTCAGGGAAGTGGAGATTGAACGTACCCCTTTCAAGCAACCCTGCAATCAAGATACAAGAAGTCTCTTGTGTCCCCAACACACCTAATACACTTGTCAGATGTATAGGTGCACTAGTTCGGCGAAGAGATGTTAAATGGCAAGTGATATGGATGGCAAAAGATGTATTTGTAAATCTGAAATAAAAAGTGCAGCAAGCAAACATGTGGTAAACGTGAGCACAAATGGTATTTCAATGGTGGAAACAAGGCCTAGGCTTCATACTTTCACTAGTGGTAACTCCCAACAACATTAACATAATCTAATCACATGATATTTCCCATAAAACATGCAATGGAGACGCACCCGGAGGTCATTCCTTTGTGGTCAAGAGAGGACGAGAATTATGTAGGGCTACAAAAGCACACCTCTAAGTTCGTAGTTCTCAATCTATGGATTTCCTAATGTCACCTCGGCCATCCAAAGAGAGTACCACAATTACCACAACATATCTCAAGGATAGTCAAAGACAAGCACCAAGAGACTCTCAATCTTCAATCCACACACAAAAGAGGAAATTACTCATGAAAATATTCTTCTAATCCATGTCCAATAGACCATTGTCACCTTGGTCTCGGAGATTATACTAGATAAAGACAAGTGAGTACATCAATCCAATACATAGAGGAAGGGGAAATATCATGGGATCACCCTAGATTAACATAGCCTATGATCACAACGAAGATCACATCAAGGGAGAGAGAATTGACCACATAGCTACTGGTAGAAAACCTCAGCCCCGAGGAGGAACTACTCCCGCATCATGGAGGGAGGAAGCAACGTCGATGGAGATGAATCCGGGGGCACTTCCCCGTCCCGGCAGGATGCCGGCACAGGAATTCTGGTCCCCCGAAACTTGGTGGCGATGGCGGCGGAGATCGGAATAGCTTCTGGAGAAAAGGGTTTTGGAATCAGGGTTTTCGCGACGCGTGGTAAATATATGCCAAAGGGGGTCACCAGAGGCGGAGAGGGGGGCCCAGGCGCCCCCCCGGCGCGGCCAGGGGTGGGGCCGCATGGGCAGGCCGCCTGGGCTGCCCCTGGCTCCCCTCTGGCCCCACTTCTGGCGCGTGGAAGCTTCTGGAGCGCTGATTTTTTATATATTTTTCCCGGAATTTTTCTGGCAATTTAAGTAATGGGAAAACCTGAAATACAAAAAACAGCAGAAAACAGAAACTGGCACTGGGGTGCACTGATTTAATAGGTTAGTCCAAATATGATCAAAAGTGTATGGAAGTGCATAAATATCATAGCAATATCACACAAAAGAAGCATGGAGCAAGCAGAAATTATAGATACGTTTTGGACGTATCAACATCCCCAAGCTTAATTCCTGCTCGTCCTCGAGTAGGTAAATGATAACAAGCATAATTTATGTGGTGATATGCTACCAAAGAGTCTTTCATAATCACATGAAAAATGCTTATTGAGATAATGAATCTTTAGTAATTAAGTTGCCTCACGAGAATATCATAAAGAACTGAAAGTTTACAATATGATACTGAAACACCCAATAGATTTGTAGTGACCATGGTGTGCAAACATGACAAAGTGATACCTCGCTTGCCCCCTTTAGTGAAGCAAAACATAAATGCAGGAGCACCTCCGAAGTTTAAGTGACGACTAGATACAATGATTTCAGAATAAGCGATGTCACAATCATGCAGAAGACAATGGTACTTTGGAACAATGCACATTACACTCAGAATGACAATCATGCTCTCAATAGTTGGTGCTTTGAAGAAAGAAGGTGGAGACTCTCGAACCGTGGAATTTGATGGCGAGGTTGAAAACCCGTGGTTGGAAGCAAAGACTAAACATGTACCGGAGCTCTTGGTTTTGAAAACAGAGGTAAAAATGATTTTTGGGAGGTGCATATTTCGTCAACGAATGTTAGTAGATAACCCAATTACTTCTTATGCTGGACAAGGTTTCGAGGAACGGCTCCCACGCGGGGACGATCACATCCCCTTAATCTCCTTTGTTTATCACTGCCAAAAGTTTTCTGATTTCTCATGAACAAAGCGTGAAGGAGGGTTTGTTTGTTGTATTATATTTTATGAGCCGGGCGCACTCATGACAGTTCCTCCTCGTATTAGGGGTTTGCAGATTAGACATGCAATCCCGGGGTAAAACTTGTCCAGCTTAAAAAGATCATGAATTAACTACTACTTCCTCATGAGCTAAAACAGAGGCACAAAAGAGAAATGCTTTCGAATAATTTTGAGATGGTACAAGAAAGTCTTCGTTACGAATGGCAAGTAAATACCATATATAGGAAGGTATGGTGGACTCATATGGCATAACTGGTTTCAAGGATTTTGGATGCACAAGCAGTCAGACCGCTTAGTACAGGTGAAGGCTAGCAAAAGACTGGGAGCGACCAACTAAGAGAGCAATGACGGCCATAATCATGCAGAGCGACAAAGCAACATTGAATCGGGCATGGAAGTTATATCACTACTCAGAAATTAAAGATCATCAAGGCTTGATAGACTTTCTTTACAGTCT
>LR738714.1:558079528-558125833 GCA_902687465.1 Secale cereale
AGGGGAAACTTGGGAGAAACTCTCCTTTTTATTAGCAGAAATATAAGAGACATTTTTATACTTTGGTAAAGTTCCCTCCTTTCTAATCTTACTTATGTAATCATTTTCATGGCAATTAACAACACAATAGAGATGGCAATTTTGCAAAGTGTTTTTTATCCCTATGGCATTAACATCTAGCCAAGAAGTCTTTTCTGATAACTCTTCACACATCAAAAATAACATAAGCTCATCATAAAGATCAGGGGTGATCATGTTATCACACAACTGGGTAACAGTTATGTTTTGAAAGTGCATGCATTGAAAATTAAAGTGACCCTTTATACGGCAAAGTTCACAAGTAAAAGGATAAAGGTCACACAATTCTCTAGCAATTTCATTTAAATCTTTGACCCAAGTGATTGTTCTTTCATGCTTATGTTGCTTACAATACTTCTCTTCTTCAATCATAGGCCTTTGACAAGGTCTATCCACTCCACAAAAATTAACATGCTGATATAAAACTTCATTTTTAGGAATTGGATCATGCATGTTGCAATCATCATGAACAATTTCATTTTCTTTGCAAATCTCTTTAAAAGGTTCATGATGCTTGATCCAATCCTCCTTAGGCATTATAAGATGTGAAGCAAAAGATTTGAGGAAATCAACAAGGAGTTGAGAATCAAGCCCAAACTTAGCACTAAACTTATTAAAACTTGTAGTTTCAACAAAGGACTTAATGCAATCATACTCATAAATTATACCTGACTCTTTACCTTTGTCGATCTCCCAATCTTCAGTGTTGCGTTGAATTCTTTCAAGGAGTTCCCATTTAGCATCAATCTTTTCGTTTGTGAAAGAACCCATAGAGGAAGCATCGAGCAAATCTTTATCCTGTCGAGAGAGCCTCGCATAGAAATTAGTAATAATCATATCTTTGGGGAGCCCATTGTTAGGACATTTTAGCATTAATGTTTTCAGTCTCCCCCAAGCTTGAGCTATGCTCTCTCCGTCATGAGGATAGAAATTATAAACATAATTCCTATTCTCATGGACTTCATGAGGAGGATAAAACTTGGAGTAAAAGAGAGACTGGATCTCTTCCCAATCCAGCAGGTGAGAGTCATCTAGTAGCCTATACCATTCCAATGCTTTTCCTTTCAGTGACAAGGCAAATAATTTCCTCATGACTCCATCTCTTGTCAAACCTGAAATCTTAAACAACTCGCAAAGTTCTGTAAGTTTCAACAAATGAATACTAGGATTGACCGTCCCATCATAACAATCATTCAAAGTTATTTCAATTATCCCAAGTGGTATTTGGAATGGGATACATTCAATAGGTGGAGGAGACTTCTCTACCACGGGTGTGGTAAAGCGGCCTTTCCCAAGCAGCGAACTAAGAGTGCGGTTTTCCATAAACATAACTAGTGAAACTAAAAACAAGACACGAAAAGATTTAATTGCAAGATCTAGAGAAGGTACCTTCACTTACCTCACTTCCCCGGCAACGGCGCCAGAAATAGCTTGATGTCTACTACACGCTTCTATTCCCGTAGACAGTGTTGGGCCTCCAAGAGCAGAGGTTTGTAGGACAGCAGCAAATTTCCCTTAAGTGAGTAACCCAAGGTTTATCGAACTCAGGGAAGTGGAGGTTGAACGTACCCCTTTCAAGCAACCCTGCAATCAAGATACAAGAAGTCTCCTGTATCCCCAACACACCTAATACACTTGTCAGATGTATAGGTGCACTAGTTCGGCGAAGAGATGTTAAATGGCAAGTGATATGGATGGCAAAAGAAGTATTTGTAAATCTGAAATAAAAAGTGCAGCAAGCAAACATGTGGTAAACGTGAGCACAAATGGTATTGCAATGGTGGAAACAAGGCCTAGGCTTCATACTTTCACTAGTGGTAACTCCCAACAACATTAACATAATCTAATCACATGATATTTCCCATAAAACATGCAATGGAGACGCACCCGGAGGTCATTCCTTTGTGGTCAAGAGAGGACGAGAATTATGTAGGGCTACAAAAGCACACCTCTAAGTTCGTAGTTTTCAATCTATGGATTTCCCATTGTCACCTCGGCCATCCAAAGAGAGTACCACAATCACCACAACATATCTCAAGGATAGTCAAAGACAAGCACCAAGAGACTCACAATCTTCAATCCACACACAAAAGAGGAAATTACTCATGAAAATATTCTTCTAATCCATGTCCAATAGACCGCTGTCACCTTGGTCTCGGAGATTATACTAGATAAAGACAAGTGAGTACATCAATCCAATACATAGAGGAAGGGGAAATATCATGGGATCACCCTAGATTAACATAGCCTATGATCACAACGATGATCACATCATGGGAGAGAGAATTGACCACATAGCTACTGGTAGAAAACCTCAGCCCCGAGGAGGAACTACTCCCGCATCATGGAGGGAGGAAGCAACGTCGATGGAGATGAATCCGGGGGCACTTCCCCGTCCCGGCAGGATGCCGGCACAGTGAATTCTGGTCCCCCGAAACTTGGTGGCGATGGCGGCGGAGATCGGAATAGCTTCTGGAGAAAAGGGTTTTGGAATCAGGGTTTTCGCAATGCGTGGTAAATATATGCCAAAGGGGGGTCACCTGAGGCGGAGAGGGGGGCCTAGGCGCCCCCCTAGTGCGGCCAGGGGTGGGTCCGCGTGGGCAGGCCGCGTGGGCTGCCCCTGGCTCCCCTCTGGCCCCACTTCTGGCGCGTGGAAGCTTCTGGAGCGCTGATTTTTTATATATTTTTCCCGGAATTTTTCTGGCAATTTAAGTAATGGGAAAACCTGAAATACAAAAACAGCAGAAAACAGAAACTGGCACTGGGGTGCACTGAGTTAATAGGTTAGTCCAAATATGATCAAAAGTGTATGGAAGTGCATAAATATCATAGCAATATCACACAAAAGAAGCATGGAGCAAGCAGAAATTATAGATACGTTTTGGACGTATCAGTCCCGAAGGTCTATGGTAAACTACTCACAACTCATGGTGAGGCGATGATGATGATGTAGAAGCACTCCGTGGTAGATCCCCCCTCCAGCGGAGCTCCGGAACAGGCCCCAAGATGGGATCTCACGGGAACAGAAGGTTGCGGCGGTGGAACTATGGTTTTCTCTGTTCTTCTAATGGTTTTGGGGTACGTAGATATATATAGGAAGAAGGAGGGCACCGGGTGCCAGACGTGGGGCCCACGAGGCAGGGGGCGCGCCCCCCACCCTCGTGGACGCCACCTCAGCCATATTCCGTGGTTCTCAAGTCTACCGTGCATATTTTGCTCCAAAATTATCTCTCCCGAAGTTCCATTCCGTTTGGACTCCGTTTGATATTCCTTTTCTGTAAAACCCTGAAATAGGCAAAAAACAGCAATCTCGACTGGGCCTTTGGGTTAATAGGTTAGTCCCAAAAATAATATAAAAGTGTATAACAAAGCCCATTAAACATCCAAAAGATCTTAAATAATAGCATGGAACAATCAAAAATTATAGATACGTTGGAGATGTATCACGAAGACATTCGACTACATCAGCCGCGTCACTAGACGCTTCCGCTTTCGGTCTACGAGGGTACGTAGACACACTCTCCCCTCTCATTGGTATGCTTCTAGTAGATAGATCTTGCGTGATCGTATGTAACATCCCAAAATTCTAAATTTTGGAATGTTATAATAAATAGATAGAATTGATTGCTTGTTGTTGTGCTGAGTGAAATTGAGTGAAGTTTGAAACTTTTGAAAGTTAAATGAGAGGGAATAAAATGACTTCCCCAAAACTTTCACTTTGCTTTTGATCTCCGAGGAAATTCAAATTCTTTTCAACACAAAACCCTAGAGTGAATATAATATGACTTCTTCCATTTATTTTAAATGATAAAGGGTTTGGAAGGATTTTGAATTTCATCCTCGAAATATTTCGAATTCAGAAACTTTATGCGACTCAATGGTTTTCCAGAGAGAAGATAAAATGACTTCTTCAAAATATAGGAAATATGAGTTGGGAGTTTTCTGAAATTTTCTGGAACTCAATTTCAAATATTGAGTTGTTTGGTTTTTATTCAAATTATTTTCCTCCAAAAGTAAACCACATGGAAAATAGGGTAACATGATTCCCTATGATAGAAAATTGGAGATAAATGAATTTGAAGTCTTTTTGGTGTTTTAAAGTGATTTTTATTGGTTTTTAATTGCAACAGTAGGAACTTTTGACTTATTAGATTTTGTGGACATTTTATTTGACAGTTGTAAAATGTTCATGTTGTAGGGCTTATTTTTCTGCAAATTTCGATATATTACACGCCTATAGGATATTTTTAGTTATTTTGATTTTATTCGTTTTTCTGTCTGTTAAAAAAAATTTGTTTAGAAAAAATACACTTCGCCGAACCTGGGCCGGCCCAGCTTTGCCAGGCCGCAGGCCCAGCTCACCCGTCGGCTTCCCCTTCACGCACGATGCCGCTGCCACCTCGGCGTTTGAGCCGCGCACGCCTCCCGTGCCACCGCCTCGCTGTCGTGCCCCCTCCTCCAAGATGGTCCGCCCCCCTCCTATAAGACCCGCCGCCGCCGCCCCGTTTTCTCCTCCCCTCTCCTCGAGGGCCGCCGCCGCCGCAGCTTCTGCCTGCTTCTGCCGCCGCCGCCGCGCTGCTCTGCCGCTGCTGCCTCGCCGCTCCGCGCCGCCGCCGCAGACCCACCACCGCGTCGCCCCGCTCCTCCGCCGCCCCGCGCAGCGCCCACCGTCGCCCCTCGCCGGAGTTCCGCCGGCCGGAGCTCCGATCTTCACCCACGACCGAACCGTCGAACCGCCCGGTTCGATCCGCCAAAACCGCGGAAAAGCTGCTGAGGTATAAAACCGTTCTTGTTTTCGGTTTAGTTAGGTTTTTAGTTTTAGATCGGTTTTATTTTTTTGGTTTAGTTATACAGTGAACGTTCACCCGTTAGGACTAGAAAACGAACATTTGCTCTTTAGTTTTTTCTTTTTTTTTCTTTTTAGTTTCGGCCAGGGACCCATCTGTAATTATTCTTTTGCAGATTAGCCCCTAAACATCTTTCAGCCATAACTATTTATCAGTTAGTCTAAATTCAACGAAACCAACGCCCGCGTCTTCGTTACGACGCCCTCTTTCTACTAATACAACTCAAACATGTTTTTGAAAAGTTTAAAATTTGAATTCAACTAGTTTTAGATTCAAACTTTGTTTGATCATAACTTGAGTTCCGTAACTCCGTTTGAGTTGATTCTTTTTGCAAATCGGAGCTCTTGACCTAAACTTTCTGATAAGGCCAAATTCACATAATTTTGGTACTTTTGGAAATTGTTTTGTGTTCCAAGAGTCATTCGTGTGTTTTCGAAGTTTTCTAAAGTGTTTATTCGCTCTGTCTGATCTTTCTGAGTGATTGCTTATGTGTGGTTACTATTGCTTGCTTACCATAGATTAACCGGAGTGTGACGAGTAGATCTATCAAGAGTTTTTGAGTGCAAATCATCTTCATCAACATTGCAGGCAAGTTCACACTTTGATCATATTTTCCAAATACCCAGTTTTATTGCATTAGTTATATCCTCAAACACATTGCATCAGTAGGATCAATTAACTTGTGGGACTGGGAAGTAGATTGAGGTAGAACCTATGACCTGCATTACATTCAAACCTTTGAGAGTTACTTCTACGTTTGCTGTTAGGACATGCTATGCTCGTAGACGTGGTTTGGGTTTGAGTGAAATCCATGACAGATGTGAGTTGTTAATTAAGGATTCAACTTAAGGTGGCTACTTGAATACACATCTGGGTGGATTAAGGCACCTGGGTGTTCCAGCGATTGCCTGTTTTTCTTTTGGACCGCCACCCAGGCTCAAAGGGATCATGAGATTACTCATACTAGAAACTTCCGTGTGCAGCCACAATGCTATTATGGGCTCTAGCATAGTATGAGTAAGTTGTGCGAACTCTTACAGTGGTGGACTAGCATATGTAGGGGATGTAGGTTGGTACGGTCCGCCCGATCGTAAGGTGCTAGCGCTTCTAAAAGACTATGTCTCGGTCATCCGTTTCTCAAACATCATGCAGTGCGAGGAACCAAACGGAGGCGATCGAGTCTTATGGGAAAAGTGCACAAACCTCTACAGAGTGTACAAACTGATCATGATTAGCCGTGTCCCCGGTTATGGACGTCTTGAGTATCTAGTACTTGGATTATCATGTGAATCTCATCATGTTACTTTAATTTAATACTGTTGGGTTTAATGCTGAATTTTAATTGGGGTTGAGAGGATGTCTATCTTCTCAACAATGTTTCAACTACCATGATAGTTAATTAAAATGCATTCCTTTAAGTAGGGAAAAATTGGCTTTACGCAAAAACTTTATCCTTACAGCCTCCACCAGCCAAATATGCATGTAGTTGTAGGCTTTGTTTATCATTATCATTACCGTGTGAATTTGCCAGTACATTCAATGTACTGACCCTCTGTGGCTGCAACGTCTCATGTTGCAGGATTATCTTACGACGAGTAAGTGATACGTTAGGGGTTACGATTTCGACACTCAACTTTGCCGTTGGTGTTGATGGGAATTCACAACCTTTGTTGCTTCCGCTATGATCGATTGAGGTAATAGTATTTACGTTATTTAATACATGTGATTTACCTCTGTTATAAATCCTGTTTGTACTGTGTGTGTCAGCATACCGATCCAGGGATGACACAGAACACAGAGACTTCGGTCCATTCGGATCGTGGTCGCTACAAGATGGTATCAGAGCACATGTTGGCTGTAGGGCGTGACCCTAGAAACTAGCAAAGCACATAGGAAAGATTTCTCTAAAACTATCTTTCTCAAAAAGATTCTTATCTCTCTTCTTATCTAAGATTTGTCAAATCTTCCCTTTGACCTTAAATAGTTAGACAATACCCTTTACCATTTGGACCACTTCGGAGTAAAGAGGATTTTACCATACATTGGAAGTGTTGAAGCTACAACCATGGATACTCCGAAGATTTGAAGAGTTCACAACTTTGAAGATACGATGACCATTAGAAGACCAAACCCCTGTTATGTACTTACGTTAGATGCGATGATTGTGAGCCGTCATTTGTTTGATGTTTTCCGACGGCCACAAACTAAAACCGTCTTTTCAAAACTATTGTTTGTATTGAGTGTATCTCTCCCCACCTTCCTAATCTCATCCCAAAACCCTTGGACCCAATAGAGGATGACTGAAGATGGACTTAAAGTCTCTAGACCAATGACCCAACCGGAGGCAGAGCTATGGATACAAAGCAGGGAGGACCACTTCAGGAAAAATTTAGTTGAAAGGAAGTATGAGGTTCAATACGGTCTTCAGTACTTCACAAAAAGTGTTGCAACATGGTGGAAGATGCATCAAGCCATACAAGGATGTGATAGAGCAGAAAATTGGAAGGAATTCAAGAAGACTCTGTTAGGATCCCGTCTCATCCGAGAGCGTGGTGACAACCCGAAGAAGAAACCTTGTGCCTGTAGGATTTGTGGAGAAATAGGACACACCCAGGAGGAACACAAGGAGGAATGCCCTAATTGTGAAGGAAGTCACCTAGCTGAAGTATGCCCAACTAGGAAGATTACTTGCTTCTTGTGTGAAGGGACTACCCACTACCCTGCTCAGTGTCACATTTACCCCATGGTGCAACGAACTGTCTAGCAGAGGAAAGAAGCAATGAAAGAAGTCCTCAAGGAAACCTTAAAGGAATCCACAGTGGAGGAAGATATTGATGACCCTGATGGAGAAGGACTAGACAGAAATTACTCCCGTGCTTGCTACTCATGTGGAAAAGAAGGACACATTTCACAGTATTGCACGAAGGAAAGACATGAGTATCTGGGAGACTTCCCGACAGAAGAAGTGGAGTTTGATCCACCAAAGATAGAAGAAGGGATAGGAACGAAGAAGTCGAGGAAGAGAAATAACATGTGTCCCCAGAACAACCCAATTTCTGCGAAAAAGGACCTAAGTAACATCACATGTTACCGGTGCAAGGATTTAGGTCATTATGCTAGCAACTGCCCAACCAGGAAGCGAAGAACCTAGTGAATCCGGATAGCTACCATGAAGCCCTTAGATTTGTCTTATGACATCAGTTTACACTACAAGGAAGTAGGGCATTTTACCAGAGAAGTTTCAGACCACAGGAAGGATGATCAGAGTAGTTGAGATCTGGAAATTAGAATGAAGCATGTAGCTAAAACATGGAATACACCCTTTTTACAATGTTGAGTTGAGTTATGGAAAGAACATTGTAATATTAGTGAAGCAATAGAAGTGATATTTTGTAATCTAGGAAGGAGATGTTGTGAGTTGTTGGATGATTGTGAGTGCCCCCTCTTGCTATCTCACCCAGACCTAGACCTAGAGCCATGGAAGTTGACCCAAACCTTTCTCGGACAAACGCCCCATTTTACCCAAGGATGTCTGTATGTTGTCCTGAGAACCCCTTCTGCCTTATGCCTACAGATGACCACCCTTTACGAGTCTTTTTCTCAAAGGCCCGGAAACCATCATGACCCTGACTAGCGATCAAGATTATCCAAAGATCCTGAAGGACATGATGAAGCATATTCAACTGGAAGGAGATGCAGTTTACAAGGGTTATCCCTTCATGGAGAATGGAGTTGAACTATGGTACGTGGAGGTACACCTCCACCGTGTGAAAGGAGTTTACCCAAAGACTATGGGTCAATACTTTTTCATCTCCCGAGTACCGCGAACAACATTCTTTGATTCTGTTCGTGAAGCTGCTATGGAGGCCATACGTCAGATTGGAGAAATACTCGAAGCAAGACTTCATTTTACCCAGGGATGCCTGAGTATGATGCATGCAGAGATGATGGAGATGAAGCACACGACTAATAGGACGAAGCAAAAGATTGATGATTTTAAGAATCACATTGCACAATTCCGGTGGGACTGAAGCATCCTTAGCTAGGACAAATGGATATAGATGGAAGAAATTCTTGATCATACCAGACTACCTGGATAGTAGAAATTGTAGTGATGCACCCTTGGAAATTGGAGTGTTGAATACTGGTTCAAGAAGTAATAAAAGATTTGATATGAGGAGAATACGGATTATGGATGAACCACTGCATTTTGTTTAGTGGTACCTCACTGTGTGAACCCTGGACCCATAGGAAGGAATGTGTTGCCCCAATTAGTGGAGTTTGCACAAATAAGTTGGAGATTCTTTTGATATGAAGCTTACCCCAAGAGTATGAAGGAAAGAAGTATGATTGGATTTTACGAGGGTGTAATGCTGGAGTATGGAACTACAGTAACCCCGAGGATTGAGTTATGGATATACAAGTTCTGACGTGGACCCTTTAGCCGAGGACCTAAGGAGGCTACATAATCACAAGGGAACCACGAGACTTGTCTATAGTTATGTGCATCTATTGTAGTAAAGCAGTGCGTTTTTGCTATAGATTGTACCAAGAAGAAGGAGTTTTGTGCTAAGTATTGGAGTTGAAGCAAGAAAGTGGAAGTGCAGTAGATCGTAGTAAGTTGAGAATTGATACAGTTGGCATCATTGGTATTGATTTTTGATATTATAAGTGGGTACTATAAAAGGTGATGAGTGAAGACATGATGCATGGAATAGGATTTTGAGGAAACTAGTGTTATTCATTTTTAAGTGTGGTAGAACCCAACACCGTTACCCGAATACACTAGCTAGTGGTTAGATACGTCAGACTTGCAATGGATTGCCCAAGGATGAGTGTGAATAATCACACTCAGTTTTAAACCAAGAGAAGTAATGATAGTTGGATGGAATTAAGAAAAACCAAGGATGTTGGATGTTGGAAGAATGATCAGTTGCAACCTGATGATGAGACCAAGTGTTGCTAGTAATGAGATGGGCCATAACCCTCAGGCCCCAGGACATGTCAGGAAAGCAAGCTCATCCTTGCTGAAGGAAAAACCCCTGGTAGAAGTTACGACCTTTGTCAATAGACGACCTTATAGGTTTGCGCTAAACCCGAGGGTTGTGAACACGATAGATGTTTGTTTGGCTTGCAGAATAAATGGATATGTTCGCACTCAGTTCGTCAACAAGATGAAATTCTGCAATGCTTGTGAGGATGACCGAGTGTTAGAATGCGAGATTCACTAAACCATATACAAGGTAATGATTTGGGTGCGGGATGGATTGATCACCATACCGACTTACTCTTATTATTCGCCTCTGTTATATGGGATGGTAAATCTGAGTGACTTACCTATAGTAGAGAGACGACGATGTCAAAACTTTGTTTAAACCTTAGAATGGTATAACAATTTTCCCCTTGTACACGGCATGCTGTTGCCAACCGTAGGATGTATGGTGAGGAGGAAGCCCAGACCCGTTTTCTGCAGGGGCCCAATAAATTGTCCAATGACCCCCATGAGATATCGATATTGTATAGAATTGGCGCCATACTTGTTAGTTAAGAAGAACCAGTCCTGAAAGATCGTTACCAAGATGTAAGGATACAAGGATTGAGGACAAAGATCTTTGCCACTACCGAAAGAGCCAGAGAAGGAAATACCCTGAAGATTTGAGGAGACCAACCCTGTCAGCAATAAGGATGTAGTACTTGAGTTTGATGGAACCGTATCCCTGTTACTAAGTGTGGTAGCACACTAGACCTTACCAATCAATGGATTGTTAGAAGACCCCCAAACCCTAACCTATTTCTTGCTAGCCTCTCCGAATCTTGAGGACGAGATTCATTTTAAGTGTGGTAGGTTTGTAACATCCCAAAATTCTAAATTTTGGAATGTTATAATAAATAGATAGAATTGATTGCTTGTTGTTGTGCTGAGTGAAACTGAGTGAAGTTTGAAACTTTTGAAAGTTAAATGAGAGGGATTAAAATGACTTTCCCAAAACTTTCACTTTGCTTTTGATCTCCGAGGAAATTCAAATTCTTTTCAACACAAAACCCTAGAGTGAAGATAATATGACTTCTTCCATTTATTTTAAATGATAAAGGGTCTGGAAGGATTTTGAATTTCATCCTCGAAATATTTCGAATCCAAAAACTTTATGCGACTCAATGATTTTCCAGAGAGAAGATAAAATGACTTCTTCAAAATATAGGAAATATGAGTTGGGAGTTTTTTGAATTTTTCTGGAACTCAATTTCAAATATTGACTTATTTGGTTTTTATTCAAATTATTTTTCTCCAAAAGTAAACCACATGAAAAATAGGGTAACATGATTCCCTATGATAGAAAATTGGAGATAATGAATTTGAAGTCTTTTTGGTATTTTAAAGTGATTTTTATCGGTTTTTAATTGCAACAGTAAGACCTTTTGATTTATTAGATTTTGTGGACATTTTATTTGACAGTAGTAAAATGTTCATGTTGTAGGGCTTATTTTTCTGCAAATTTTGCTATATTATACGCCTATAGGATATTTTTAGTTATTTTGATTTTATTCGTTTTTCTATCTGTTAAAAAATTGTTTTAAAAAAAATACACTTCGTCGAACCTGGGCCGGCCCAGCTTTGCCAGGCCGCAGACCCAGCTCGCCCGTCGGCTACCCCTTCCCGCACGATGCCACTGCCACCTCGGCATCCGAGCCGCGCACGCCTCCCGCGCCACCGCCTCGCTGCCGTGCCCCCTCCTCCAAGATGGTCCGCCCCCCTCCTATAAGACCCGCCGCCGCCGCCCCGTTTTCTCCTCCCGTCTCCTCGAGCGCCGCCACCGCCGCATCTCGCCGCCGCCGCCGCCGCTGCTGCCTGCTTCTGCCGCCGTCGCCGCGCTGCTCTGCCGCTGCTGCCTCGCCGCTCCGTGCCGCCGCCGCAGCCCCACCACCGCGTCGCCCCGCTCCTCCGTCGCCCCGAGCAGTGCCCACCGTCGCCCCTCGCCGGAGTTCCGCCGGCCGGAGCTCCGATCTTCACCCACGACCGACCGTCGAACCGCCCGGTTCGATCCGCCAAAACCGCGGAAAAGCTGCTGAGGTATAAAACCGTTCTGGTTTTCGGTTTAGTTAGGTTTTTAGTTTTAGATCGGTTTTATTTTTTTTAGGTTTAGTTATACAGTGAACGTTCACCCATTAGGACTAGAAAACGAACGTTCGCTCTTTAGTTTTTTTTTTCTTTTTTTCTGTTTAGTTTCGGCCAGGGACCCATCTGTAATTATTCTTTTGCAGATTAGCCCCTAAACATCTTTCGGCCATAACTTTTTATCAGTTAGTTTAAATTCAACGAAACCAACGCCCACGTCTTCGTTACGAAGCCCTCTTTCCAGTAATAAAACTCAAACATGTTTTTGAGAAGTTTAAAATTTAAATTCAACTAGTTTTAGGTTCAAACTTTGTTTGATCACAACTTGAGTTCCGTAACTCCGTTTGAGTTGATTCTATTTGCAAATCGAAGCTCTTGACCTAAACTTTCTGATAAGGCCAAATTCACATAATTTTGGTACTGTTTGAAATTGTTTTGTGTTCCAAGAGTCATTCGTGTGTTTCCGAAGTTTTCCGAAGTGTTTATTCGCTCTGTCTGATCTTTCTGAGTGATTGCTTATGTGTGGTTACTATTGCTTGCTTACGATAGATTAACCGGAGTGTGACGAGTAGATCTATCAAGAGTTTTTGAGTGCGAATCATCTTCATCAACATTGCAGGCAAGTTCACACTTTGAACATATTTTCCAAATACCCAGTTTTATTGCATTAGTTATATCCTCAAACACATTGCATCAGTAGGATCAATTAACTTGTGGGACTAGGAAGTAGATTGAGGTAGAACCTATGACCTGCATTACATTCAAACCTTTGGGAGTTACTTCTACGTTTGATGTTAGGACATGCTATGCTCGTAGACGTGGTTTGGGTTTGAGTGAAATCCATGACAGATGTGAGTTATTAATTAAGGATTCAACTTAAGGTGGCTACTTGAATACACATCTGGGTGGATTGAGGCACCTGGGTATTCCAGCGATTGACTGTTTTTCTTTTGGACCGCCACCCAGGCTCAAAGGGATCATGAGATTATTCATACTAGAAACTTCCTTGTGCAGCCACAAAGCTATTATGGGCTCTAGCATAGTATGAGTAAGTTGTGCGAACTCTTACAGTGGTGGACTAGCAGATGTAGGGGATGTAGGTTGGTACGGTCCGCCCGATCGTAAGGTGCTAGCGCTTCTGAAAGACTATGTCTCGGGCATCCGTTTTTCAAACATCATGTAGTGCGAGAAACCAAACGGAGGCGATCGAGTCTTGTGGGAAAAGTGCACAAACCTCTGCAGAGTGTACAAACTGATCATGATTAGCCGTGTCCCCGGTTATGGACGTCTTGAGTATCTAGTACTTGGATTATCATGTGAATCTCATCATGTTACTTTAATTTAATACTGTTGGGTTTAATGATGAATTTTAATTGGGGTTGAGAGGATGTCTATCTTCTCAACAATGTTTCAACTACCATGATAGTTAATTAAAATGCATTCCTTTGAAGTTGGGAAAAACTGGCTTTACGGAAAAAAATTACCCTTACAGCCTCCACCAGCCAAATATGCATGTAGTTGTAGGCTTTGTTTATCATTATCATTACCGTGTGAATTTGCCAGTACATTCAATGTACTGACCATCTGTGGCTGCAACGTCTCATGTTGCAGGATTATCTTACGACGAGTAAGTGATACGTTAGGGGTTATGATTTCTACACTCAACTTTGTCGTTGGTGTTGATGGGAATCGATAACCTTTGTTGCTTCCGCTATGATCGATTGAGGTAATAGTATTTACGTTATTTAATACATGTGATTTACCTCTATTATAAATCTTGTTTGTATTGTGTGTGTCAACATACCGATCCAGGGATGACACAAAACACAGAGACTTCGGTCCATTCGGATCGTGGTCGCTACATCGTAGGAATTTTATTTAAATACTACGTTACCCAGCGGTGGCATCATGAGCCAGGTCTATGCGTAGATGATATGCACGAGTAGAACACAATGAGTTGTGGGCGATAATAGTCATATTGCTTACCAGCATGTCATACTTTGATTCAGCGGTATTGTGAGATGAAGCGGCCCGTACCGACATTACGCGTACGCTTACGCGAGACTGGTTTCACTATTACGAGCACTCATTGCTTAAAGGTGACCAGTGGGTGTCTGTCTCTCTCACTTTAGTTGAATCAAGTGTGGATACGCCCGGTCCTTGTGAAGGTTAAAACAACTCATACTTGACGAAAAATCGTTGTGGTTTTTGTATGCGTAGCTAAGAACGGTTCTTGCTAAGCCCGTAGCAGCCACGTAAAACTTGCAACAACAAAGTATAGAACGTCTAACTTGTTTTTGCAGGGCATGTTGTGATGTGATATGGTCAAGACATGATGAGTTATACGTTATTGTATGAGATGATCATGTTTTGTAAATTATCGGCAACCGGCAGGAGCCTTATGGTTGTCTCTTTATTGTATGAACTACGAAGGCCATGTAATTGCATTACTTTATCACTATGAGTTAGCGATAGTAGTAGTAGCAATAGTTGGCGAGACGACCACGACGCTGCGATGAAGATCATGGTGTCAACCCGGTGACAATGGAGATCATGACGATGCTTTGGAGATGGAGATCAAAAGCACAAGATAATGATGGCCATATCATGTCACATATTTTTATTGCATGTGATGTTTATCTTATTATGCTTCTTATTTTTCTTAGTACGGCGGTAGCATTATAAGATGATCCCTTACAAAATTTCAAGGTACAAGTGTTCTCCCTGAGTATGCACCATTGCGAAAGTTCGTCGTGCCGAGACCCCACGTGATGATCGGGTGTGATAAGCTCTACGTTCAAATACAACGTGCGTAAGATAGTTTTGCACATGCAGAATACTCGGGTTAAACTTGACGAGCCTAGCCTGTACAGACATGGCATCAGAACACTGGAGACCGAAAGGTCGAGCGTGAATCATATTGTAGATATGATCAACACAAGATGTTCACCATTGAAAACTACTCCATCTCACATGATGATCGGACATGGTTTAGTTGATTTGGATCACGTGATCATTTAGATGACTAGAGGGATGTCTATCTAAGTGGGAGTTCTTTAGTAATATGATTAATTGAACTTTAATTTATCATGAACTTAGTCCTGATAGTTTTTGCATATCTATGTTGTTGTAGATCAATAGCTCGCGTTGTAGCTCCCCTATGTTTTTATATGTTCCTAGAGAAAACTAAGTTGAAAGATGTTAGTAGCAATGATGCGGGCTAGGTCCGTGATCTGAGGATTATCCTCATTGCTGCACAGAAGTATTATGTCCTTGATGCACCGCAAGGTGACAGATCTATTGCAGGAGCAGATCCAAATGTTATGAACGTTTGGCAAAGCTCAATATGATGTCTACTTTGTGCACCATGCTTTACGGCTTAGAACCGGGACTTCAAAAAACGTTTTGAACGCCACAGAGCAAATAAGATGTTCCAAGAGTTGAAATTAGTATTTCATACTCATGCCCGTGTCGAGAGGTATGAGACCTCTGACAGTACTTTGCCTACAAGATGGAGGAGAATAGCTCAACCAGTGAGCATGTGCTCAGATTGTCTCGGTACTACAATTGCTTGAATCAAGTGGGTGTTAATCTTCCAGATAAGAAAGTAATTGACAAAGTTCTCTAGTCACTATCACCAAGTTAGTAGAACTTCGTGATGAACTATAATATGCAAGGGATGACAAAAGTAATTCCCAGGCTCTTCGGGATGCTGAAATCGGCGAAGGTAGAAATCAAGAAAGAGCATCAAGTGTTGATGGTTAACAAGACCACTTGTTTGAAGAAAAGGGCAATGGGATAGAAGGGGAACTTCAAGAAGAATGACAAGCAAGTTGTCACTCCCGTGAAGAAACCCAAAGCTAAACTAAAGCCTGAAACTAAGTGCTTCTACTGCAAAGGAAATGGAAATTGGAAGTCGAACTGCGCTCGATACTTGGCGGATAATAAGGATGGCAAAGTGAACAAAGATATATTTGATATACAGATTATTCATCTGTACTTTACTAGTATTCATAACAACTCCTGGGTATTTGATACCAGTTTAGTTGCTAAAATTAGTAACTCGAAACGAGAGTTGCAGAATGAACAAAGACTAGTTAAAGATGAAGTGATGATGTGTGTTGAAAGTGATTCCAAGATTGATATGATCATCATCGCACCCTCCCTATACTTTCGGGATTAGTGTAAAACCTAAATAAATGTTATTCGTCATTTGCGTTGAGCATGAACATGATTTGATCATGTTTGTTGCAATACGGTTATTCATTTAAAGTTATAGAATTATTGTTGTTCTATTTACATGAATAAAACCTTAGATGGTCATACACCCAATGAAAATAGTTTGTTAGATCTCGATCGTAGTAATACACATATTCATAATATTGAAGCCAAAAGATGCAAAGTTGATGATGATAGTGCAACTTATTTGTGGCACTGCCGTTTAGGTCATATTGGTGTAAAGCGCATGAAGAAACTCCATGTTGATAGGTTTTTGGAATCACTTGATTATGAATCACTTGGTCCTTGCGAACCATGCCTCATGGGCAAGATGAATAAAATTCCGTTCTCCGGTACAATGGAGAGAGCAACTGACTTGTTGGAAATCGTACATACCGATGTATGCAGACCAATGAGTGTTGAGGCTCACGGCGGGTATCGTTATTTTCTGACCTTCACAGATGATTTGAGCAGATATTGGTATATCTACTTGAGGAAGCACAAGTCTGAGACATTTGAAAAGTCCTAAGAAAGTTCAGAGTGAAGTAGAGAATCATCGTAACAAGAAAATAAAGTTTCTACGATCTGATCAAGGAGGCAAATATTTGAGTTATTGTTTGGTCTTCATTTGAAACAATGTGGAATAGTTTCACATCACACGCCACTCGGAACAACACAGCGTAATGGTGTGTCCGAACGTCGTAACTGCACTTTATTAGATATGGTGTGATCTATGATGTCTCTTACCGATTTACCACTATTGTTTTGGGGTTATGCATTAGAAACAACTGCATTCACGTTAAATAGGGCACCATCTAAATCCATTGAGACGACACAATATGAACCGTGGTTTGGCAAGAAACCTAAGCTGTCGTTTCTTAAAGTTTGGGACAGCGATGCTTATGTGAAAAGGTTTCAACCTGATAAGCTCGAACCCAAATCGGAGAAATGTGTCTCCATAGGATACCCAAAGGAAATTGTTGGGTACACCTTCTATCACAGATCCAAAGGCAAGATATTCGTTGCTAAAAATGGATACTTTTTAGAGAAGGAGTTTCTCTCGAATGAACTGAGTGGGAGGAAAGTGGAACTTAATGAAGTAATTGTACCTTCTCCCGAATTGGGAAGTAGTACATCATAGAAACTAGTTCTTGTGATTCCTACACCAATCAGCGAGGAAGCTAATGATGATGATCATGATACTTTAGATCAAGTTACTACTGAACCTGGTAGGTCAACCAGAGTGCGTTCCGCGCTAGAGTGGTACGGTAACCCGGTTCTGGAAGTCATGTTACTAGACCATAATGAACCTACGAACTATGTGGAAGCGATGATGAGCCCAGATTCCGCGAAATGGCTTGAGGCCATGAAATCTAAGATGGGATCCATGTATGAGAACAAAGTGTGGACTTTAGTTGACTTGCCCGATGATCGGCAAGCCATTGAAAATAAATGGATCTTTAAGAGGAAGACTGACGCTGATGGTAATGTTACTATCTACAAAGCTCGACTTGTTGCGAAAGGTTTTCGACAAGTTCAAGGTGTTGACTACAATGAGATTTTCTCACTCATAGCGATGCTTAAGTCTGTCTGAATCAAGTTAGCAATTGCCGCATTTTATGAAATCTGGCAAATGGATAACAAAACTGCGTTCTTTAATGGATTTATTAAAGAAGAGTTGTATATGATGCAACCAGAAGGTTTTATCAATGCTAAAGGTGCTAACAAAATGTGCAAGCTCCAGCGATCCATCTATGGACTGGTGCAAGCATCTCGGAGTTGTAATATACGCTTTGATAAGTTGATCAAAGCATATAGTTTTATACAGACTATCGGTGAAGCCTTTATTTACAAGAAAGTGAGTTGGAGCACTATAGCCTTTATGATAACTATATGTGAATGACATATTGTCGATCGGAAATGATGTAGAATTTTCGGGAAAGCATAAAGGAGTGTTTGAAAGGAGTTTTTCAAAGAAAGACCTTGGTGAAGCTGCTTACATATTGAGCATCAAGATCTATAGAGATAGATCAAGACGCTTGATAAGTTTTTTCAATGAGTACATACCTTGACAAGTTGTTGAAGTAGTTCAAAATGGAACAGTCAAAGAAAGAGTTCTTGCATGTGTTGCAAGGTGTGAAGTTGAGTAAGACTCAAAGCCCGACCACAACAAAAAATAAAGAGAGAAAATGAATGTCATTCCCTATGCCTCAGCAATAGGTTCTATAAATATGCCATGTTGTATACCAGACCTATTGTATGCCCTGCCCTGAGTTTGGCATGGGAGTACAATTTTGATCTAGGAGTGGATCACTGGACAGCGGTCAAAATTATCCTTACAGGACTAAGGAAATATTTCTCGGTTATGGAGGTGATAAAGAGTTCGTCCTAAAGAGTTACGTCAATGCAAGCTTTGACACTGATCTGGATGACTCTGAGTCTCGATCTGGATACATATTGAAAGTGGGAGCATTTAGTTAGAGTAGCTCCGTGCAGAGCATTGTAGACATAGAAATTTGCAAAATACATACGGATCTGAATGTGGCAGACCTATTGACTAAACCTCTCTCACAAGGAAAACATGATCACACCTTAGTACTCTTTGGGTGTTAATCACATGGCGATGTGAACTAGATTATTCACTCTAGTAAACCTTTTGGGTATTGGTCACATGGCGATGTGAACTATAAAGTGTTAAATCACATGAGAATGTGAACTATTGGTGTTAAATCACATGGTGATGTGAACTAGATTATTGACTCTAGTGCAAGTGGGAGACTGAAGGAAATATGCCCTAGAGGCAATAATAAAGTTATTAATTATTTCCTTATATCATGATAAATGATAATTATTCATGCTAGAATTGTATTAACCGGGGACTTAGTACATGTGTGAATACATAGACAAATAGAGTGTCACTAGTATGCCTCTACTTGACTAGCTTGTTAATCAAAGATGGTTAAGTTTCCTAGCCATAGACATGAATTGTCATTAAATGAACGGGATCACATCATTAGAGAATGATGTGATTGACTTGACCCATTCTGTTAGCTTAGCACTTAATTGTTTAGTATGTTGCTATTGCTTTCTACATGACTTATACATGTCACTATGACTATGAGATTACGCAACTCCCGAATACCGGAGGAACACTTTGAGTTCTATCAAACGTCACAACGTAACTGGGTGATTATAAAGATGCTCTATAGGTGTCTCCGATGGTGTTTGTTGAGTTGGCATATATCGAGATTAGGATTTGTTACTCTGATTCTCGGAGAGGTATCTCTGGGCCCTCTCGGTAATACACATCATAATAAGCCTAGCAAGCAAATGACTAATGAGTTAGTCACGAGATAAAGTATTACGGAATGATTAAAGCGACTTGCCGATAACGAGATTAACTAGGTATGGTGATACCGATGATCGAATCTCGGGCAAGTAACATACCGATGACAAAGGGAACAACGTATGTAGTTATGCAGTTTGACCGATAAAGATCTTCGTAGAATATGTAAGAACCAATATGAGCATCCAGGTTCCGCTATTGGTTATTGGCCGGAGATGAGTCTCGGTCATGTCTACATAGTTCTCGAACCCGTAGGGTCCGCACGCTTAACGTTCGATGACGAGCGGTATTATGAGTTTTGATGTACCGAAGGTAGTTCGGAGTCCCGGATGTGATGACGGACATGACAAGGAGTCTCAGAATGTCCGAGACATAAAGATTGATATATTGCACGGCTATATTCGGACACCGGAAGTATCCGGGTGATTTCGGAGAAAACCGGAGTGTCGGAGCGGTTACCGGAACCCCCCCCCCCCGGGGGAGTATTGGGCCATAGTGGGCCATGTGGGAAAGAGAGAGGCTGCCCACTAGGTCTGCCCCCCAAGGGAATCCTAGTTGGACTAGGAGTGGGGGGAGGCTCCCCTCTGCTTCCTTCTCCCCTTCTTCTTCCTTTCCTACTCCTAGTAGGAATAGGAAAGAGGATTCCTACTCCTACTAGGAGTAGGAAAACTCCTTCTATGGCGCGCCCCTAGGTCCGGCCAACCTCCCACTTGCTCCTTTATATACAGGGGCAGGGGGGCACCCTAGAACAGACAAGTAACATTGTTTTAGCTATGTACGGTGCCCCCTCCAAAGAAACACACCTCGGTCATATCGTGGTAGTGCTTAGGTGAAGCCCTGTGCTGGTAACTTCATCATCTTCGTCACCACGCCGTTGTGCTGACGAAACTCTCCCGTGAAGCTCAACTGGATCAAGAGCTCGTGGGACGTCATCGAGCTGAATGTGTGCTAAACGCGGAGGTGCCGTACGTTCGGTACTTGCATGGGTTGAATCATGAAGATGTTCGACTACATCAACCGCGTCACTAGACGCTTCCGCTTTCGGTCTACGAGGGTACGTAGACACACTCTCCCCTCTCATTGCTATGCTTCTAGTAGATAGATCTTGCGTGATCGTAGGAATTTTTTGGAAATACTACATTCCCCACAACACCCGTTCCCACCATCTAATGAGAGTAACTCTTTATCCCATAAATTGTTTAATTTCCCTTCGAATTTACCGAGGGATGAATGCTATGATGATTGCTATGATCCCATTGATTCTTTCGAAATATCTCTTTTTGATGATGCTTGCTATGCTTGGGGTCAAGATGCCAATATAAATTATGCTTATGGAGATGAACTTGCTATAGTTCCTTATGTTAAACATGAGATAGTTGCTATTGCACCCACACATGATAGTCCAATTATCTTTTTGAATTCTCCAAAATACACTATATTGGAGAAGTTCGCACTTATTAAGGATTATATTGATGGGTCGCCTTTTACCATTGCACATGATGTTTTTGATGAATATGATATGCATGTTCTTGCTACTCCTACTTGCAATTATTATGAGAGAGGAACTACATCTCCACCTCTCTATGTTTCCAACACGATAAAATTGCAAGAAACTGTTTATACTATGTGTTGGTCTTTACTTGATGTGCATGAATTGTTCTCCTATGACATGCTGATGCATAGGAAGAGAGTTAGACTTCGTTGTTGCATGACACATATCACTTTGTGCTCACTACTAAATGCTAAATCATTGCTAGTTAAAATTGGCTTTGATATACCTTGGGATCCGGGTGGATTCATTACTTGAGCACTTTATGCCTAGCTTAATGGCTTTAAAGAAGGCGCTGCCAGGGAGACAACCCGGATTTTTTTTTAAAAAGTGTCATTTATTTCTGTTGAGTGCTTTTATAAAGTTTAAAAACAAAAAAATATAGAGGGGAACCTATAACTTTTTTAAAAAGAAAAGTAAAAGAAGAAGGACAAGCACTGTTGAAATGGGGAAGCTCCTTGAACTTTGTTCATCCCATGGAAACTTTGCAAATCTTGAATTACAGAAACCTTTCAACAAAAATAATTATCCCCTAGTACAATTCCATTGTATTATAAAAATAATGTGCCAATAGTTTCCTTTAGGATGATTAAATTGCTTGTTGGTTTGTGCGGTGCAAAAACAGAAACTTTGGCTGTAGTGCGCGATTTTACATTTTTTACTGGAACGTCGAAAGGTTCTGAAACTTTCTGCAGTCTTGATATATAAAATGTTTATTTTTTCAAAGGATGGTGGATGCTCAAATCTTTACATCCTGTTTTCCCACCTATGCCATGCCATGGAGACCAAGGACCAGAGTGGAAACCCTTCTCCTACCGAGGGAGGAGGCCAAGGAAGAAGAAGAAGGAGGGAGGCTCTCTCCCCCTCCCTTCCGGTGACACCGGAGTGCCACCGGGGAACGATTGGGACGGCGATCTACATCAACAATCTTGCTACAGTCCACACCAACTTTCTCCCCCTCATTGCAGCGGTGTAACACCTCTTTCCCCCGCTATAATCTCTACTTAAACATGGTGCTCAACTCCATATATTATTTCCCAATGATCTATGGTTATCCTATGATGTTTGAGTAGATCCGTTTTGTCTTGTGGGTTAATCATGATCTTGGTGGTATGATTTTATATTTTATTTATGGTGTTGTCCTAAGGTGCCCTCCATTCTCGTGCAAATGTGAGGGACCCCTGCTTTAGGGTGTTGCAATATGTTCATGGTTCGCTTATGGTGGGTTGCGATAGTGACAGAAACTTAAACCCGAGTAAGGGTGGTATGACGTATGGGAGTAATGAGGACTTGATACTTAATGGCTTAATGCTATTGTTGCGTTTCACGTCCTTAATGATCTTTAGTAGTTTCAGATGCTTGCTAGAGTTCCAATCATAAGTGCATATGATCCAAGTAGAGAAAGTATGTTAGCTCAAGCCTCTCCCTCATATAAAATTGCAAGAATGATTACCGATACTTGTTATCGATTACCTAGGGACAAATAACTTTCTTGTTGAAAAAAGATATCCACTTTTATTATCTTGCAAAGTACTTCTAGTTTTATTCTTGTGAAGTAGTTCTAGCATCACTCCAACAAACTAACTTCATACTTGTTTCCGGTAAACCAAACGTCAAGTGTGTGTAGGGTTATATCGGTGGTCGATAGAACTTGAGGGAATATTTGTTCTACCTTTAGCTCCTCGTTGGGTTCGACACTCTTACTTATCGAAAAAGGCTACAAATGATCCCCTATACTTGTGGGTTATCAGGGTCCCAAGAGGTTTTTCGTGGCTATAGAGGCTTGCGGCAGCGGAACTTCCGATCTAGATTTTTTTGGAGGTTTTTGTATTTATAGGAGTTTTTGGCGTCGGTCTCACGTCAGGGGGCTTCCCGAGGAGTCCACAAGACAGGGGCGCGCCCCTAGGCTTGTAGCCCTGGGTGGCTTCCCTCTCGTATCTTTTTGCTCCTGTATTTTTTATATTTTCCAAAAATATTCTCCATAAATTTTCAGCCCATTCCGAGAATTATTTTTTCTGCACAAAAACGACACCATGGTAGCTCTGCTAAATACAGCGCTAGTCCGGGTTAGTTTTAATAAAATCATACCAAAATCATATAAAATTGTTGTGAACATGGCATGAATACTTCATAAATTATAGATATGTTGGAGACGTATCAATTCACATTTACCTTCAAGACATCATCTTAATGAAGAGACAAGAAAATATAGTAGGTCGATCAAGACTATTCAAGTTGATCAACACACACAGCTTGGAAGATGTACCGAGTGGCATCAAGTGATCGCATGGTATGGTGATACGCCTCCAATGTATCTATAATTTTTTATTGTTCCATGCTATTATATTATCTGTTTTGGATGTTCAATGGGCTTTAATATTCTCTTTTATATTATTTTTTGGACTAATCTATTAATTGAAGGCCCAGTGCCGGTTTCTATTTTTTGCCTATTTTAGAGTTTCGTAGAAAAGGAATACAAAATGGAGTCCAAACGGAATGAAACCTCCGCGGTGATCTTTCTTGGACCGAAAGCAATCCAGAAGACTTCGAGTAGAAGTCTGGAACTCCACGAGGAGGCCACGAGGCAGGAGGGCGCACCCAGGGGTAGGCAAGCCCCCACCCTCGTGGGCCCCTCGTAGATCCACCGACGTACCTCTTCCACCTATATATACTCTTATACTCTAGAAACATCGGGGAGAGCAACGAAACCACTTTTCCACCACCGCAACCTTCTGTACCCGTGAGATCCCATCATGGGGCCTTTTCTGGCGATCTTCCGGAGGGGTAATCAATCACGAAAGGCTTCTACATCAACACCATAGCCACTCCGATGAAGCGTGAGTAGTTTACCACAGACCTTCGTTCCCATAGTTATTAGGTAGATGGCTTCTTCTCTCTCTTTGATTCTCAATACAAAGTTCTCCTCGATTCTCTTGGAGATCTATTCGATGTAATACTTTTTGCGGTGTGTTTGCCGAGATCCGATGAATTGTGGATTTATGAACAAGTTTATGTATGAATATTATTTGGTTCTTCTCTGAATTCTTATATGCATGATTTGATATCTTCGCAAGTCTCTTCGAATTATCAGTTTAGTTTGGCCTACTAGATTGATCTTTCTTGCAACGGGAGATGTGCTTAGCTTTGGGTTCAATCTCGCGGTGTCCTTTCCCAGTGAAAGCAGGGACAACAAGGCACGTATTGTATTATTATATCGAGGATAAACAGATGGGTTTTATATCATATTGCTTGAGTTTATCCCTCTGAATCATGTCATCTTGCTTAATGCGTTACACCATTCATATGAAATTAATACTCCAGATGCATGCTGGATAGCGGTCGATGTGCGGAGTAATAGTAGTAGATGCAGAATCGTTTCGGTCTACTTGACACGGACGTGATGCCTATATTCATGATCATTGTCTTAGATACCTTCACAACTATGCGCTTTTCTATCAATTTCTCCACAGTAATTTATTCACCCACCGTAAGACATGTTATCTTGAGAGAAGCCACTAGTGAAACCTATGGCCCTTGGGTCTCTTTCCTATTATATTGAATCTCCTTTATTTACTTTGCATCTTGTTTACTATTTTGCAATCTTTACTTTACAGTCTATACAACAAAAATACCAAAAATATTTACTTTACTATCATTATTAGATCTCACTTTTGCGAGTGACCATGAAGGGATTGACAACCCCTTTATCACGTTGGTTGCAAGGTTCTTGATTGTTTGTGCAGGTACTAGGTGACTTGAGCGTTGTCTTCTACTGGATTGATACCTTGGTACTCAAAACTGAGGGAAATACTAACGCTACTTTGCTGCATCACCCTTTCCTCTTCAAAGGAAAACCAACGCATGCTCAAGAGGCAGCAAGAAAAATTTCTAGCGCCGTTGCTGGGGAGATCTACGCCAAGTCAAGACTTACCAAGTACCCATCATAAACTCTTCTCCCTTGCATTACATTATTCTCCATTCTCCTCTCATTTTCCTCTACCCCACTTCTAAAACAATTCTCGAAAGCCTTTGTCTTTTCTTCGCCTCTTTTCGCTTGGCTCTTGTGTGTTCGTTCTTAGTGCGGTTTCTTGCCATCATGTCTAAAACTGGGGAGGTTATCGTTGAAAAAGATAGTAGTAACAATGGGGGAAACTTTGATGCTTTTGATAATCCTCATGAAAAACCTACTATTTTACACACTAAAAAGTTCCGGATTGGTAGTGGTAATATTGTTGGAAAAGGAGTTCTTCAAGATTTCTTTACTTGTGCTGGTGCTTTGCCCACTATGGGTGGGTCTATTCTTCATAGAACTAGTAGTCTTGCAGATGCTATATCTTTGCTCATAGTTGAAATTGAAATATAATTTATCCACATGCATCCTTGCATACAAAGGATTTTTCTAGAATTTTCCAATATTGAGCATTGTTCTGTTAAGCGAGTGGCTACCATCTTTTTATCACATGAGTTCAGATTTAATGAAAGAGGCCAATGGAATTTTTGCGTATTATAGGGTGGATGTTGGCGGTCCTCCCATAGAAGCAATCCTTTTTAATCAAGAAGACATAATGCGTTTACGATCTTTAGATCATGTTGCTTATAATCAAAACCTTAGAAAAAAGGGTCCTACCAATGTTCTAGTTGATAGGATTTCTGAACTTAATGATGATTTTGCTATTCAGAACAATGGGTTAGGTTTTCCACTTGAACAAAGGCTCATTACTTTTTGCCAAAAGAATGCTTATAATGATGAATTGGTTGTGCAATATGAGGGGCCAAAGGAGGAACCAATACCTCCCGAGTTTGATCTTGGGGAATTTTGTCCCATCAAATTTAGCCCTTTTGATTACTTTTGCCTGCCACAAAGAAAACTTGCTGCTAAACGCAGGGAGTATGAAATGAGCTTTCGCGATTTACCCTATCATTATTATGGTAATACCTAGCTCTATTCTTGTACATATGCCTAGCTTGGGGTGTTAAAAGATAACGCTTGTTGGGAGGCAACCCAATTTTTTTGTGTTCTTTGCTTTTTGTTCCTGTTTAGTAATAAATAATTCATCTAGCTTATGTTTAGATATGGTTTTATGTTTTAATTAGTGTTTGTGCCAAGTAGAACCTTTGGGAAGACTTGAGTGAAGTCTTTGCGATCTTGCTGTAAAAAAACAGAAACTTTTGTGCTCACGAGATTAGCTGCCTTTTTTACTAGAGAGTGCTTTTAGGTTGATTATTTTTGCATGTGATTAGTAGAAAAATTCCTCACGTCCACCAATTTATTTCAGAATTTTTAGAGCTACAGAAGTATTCGAAAGTTACAGATTGCTACAAACTGTTCTGTTTTTGACAAATTCTGTTTTTCGTGTGTTGTTCGCTTATTTTGACGAATCTATGAGTAGTATCGGGGGGGTATGAACCATAGAGAAGTTGGAATACAGTAGGTTTAACACCAATATAAATAAATAATGAGTTCATTACAGTACCGTAAAGTGGTGGTTTATTTTCCTATACTAAAGGAGCTCACGAGATTTTCTGTTAAGTTTTGTGTCGTGGAGTTTTCTAGTTTTTGGGTAAGGATTTGATGGACTATGGAATAAGGAGTGGCAAGATCCTAAGCTTGGGGACTCCCAAGGAACCCCAAGGTAAAATTCAAGGACAACCAAAAGCCTAAGCTTGGGGATGCCCCGGGAAGGCATCCCCTCTTTCGTCTTCGTCTATCGGTAACTTTACTTGAGGCTATATATTTATTCACCATATGATATGTGTTTTCCTTGGAGCGTCATGCATGATATGAGTCTCTGCTTTTTAGTTTTCCACAATCATACATTCTCTACACACCTTTTGAGAGAGACACACTTGAATCATAATTTATTACAATACTCTATGTGCTTCACTTATATCTTTTGAGCTAGATAATTTTGCTCTAGTGCTTCACTTATATGTTTTTAGAGCATGGCGGTGGTTTTATTTTATGGAAATTATTTATCTCTCATGCTTCACATATATTATTTCAACAATCTTTTACAATAGCACGGTAATATGTTGTGGCTATAAAACTAGTCCTAATATGATGGGCATCCAAGATGGGTATAATAAAAAAATCATATAAAGTGCGTTGAATACTATGAGAAGTTTGATGCTTGATGATTGTTTTGAGATAAGAGGATAGTGATATAAGAGTCATGCTAGTAGAGTAACTGTGAATTTGAAGAATACTTGTGTTCAGGTTTGCAAGTCCCGTAGCATGCACGTATGGTAACCGTTCAATAACAAATTTGAGGCGTGAAGTATTTCTTTGATTGTCTTCCTTTGTGTGGAGGTCGGGATCGCGCGATGGTTAACTCCTACCAACCGTTCCCCTAGGAGCATGCGTGTAGTGCTTGGTTTTTTATGCTTGTACATTTTTGCAATAAGTACGTGAGTTCTTTATGACTAATGTTGAGTCCATGGATTATACACACTCTCACCCTTCCACCATTGCTAGCCTCTCTAGTGCCGCGCAACTTTTGCCGGTACCATACACCCAACATATACCTTCCTCAAAACATCCACCATACCTATCTATTATGGCATTTCCATAGCCATTCCGAGATATATTGCCATGCAACTTTCCACCGTTCATTTATTATGACATGCTCCATCATTGTCATATTGCCTTGCATGATCATGTAGTTGACATCGTATTTGTGGCAAAGCCACCCTTCATAATTTTTTCATACATGTCACTCTTGATTCATTGCACATCCAAGTATACCGCCGGATGCATTCATATAGAGTCATATTTTGTTCTAAGTATCGAGTTGTAATCCTTGAGTTGTAAAGAAATAGAAGTGTGATGATCATAATTATTAGAGCATTGTCCCGTGTGAGGAAAAAAAGGAGAGGTGAAGGAAGCCAATGAAAAAAAAAAGAAAAAAGAAAAAATGGCCAAAGAAGCCAATGAAAAAAATGAGATAAAAAGAGAGAAGGGGCAATGCTACAATCCCTTTTCCACACTTGTGCTTCAGAGTAGCACCATGATCTTCATGAGAGAGAGTCCCTTGTTTTGTCCCTTTCATATACTAGTGGGAATTTTCGTTATAGAACTTGTCTTGTATATTCCAACAATGGGCTTCCTGAAAATGCCCTAGGTCTTCGCGAGCAAGCAAGTTAGATACACACCCACTTAGTTTCTTTTCTTGAGCTTTTCATCACACATTTATAGCTCTAGTGCATCCGTTGCATGGCAATCCCTACTCACTCACATTGATATCTATTGATGGGAATCTCCATAGCATATTAATATTCCTAGTTTATGTGAGACCATCTTCCTACTTTTCGTCTTCTCCACAACCACCACTCGATTCCACCTATAGCGCTATGTCCATGGCTCACGCTCATGTATTGCGTGAAAGTTGAAAAAGTTTGAGAATACTAAAGTATGAAACAATTGCTTGGCTGAAACCGGGGTTGTGCATGATTTGAATATTTTGTGTGACGAAGATGGAGCATAGCCAAACTATATGATTTTGTAGGGATGAACTTTCTTTGTCCATGTTATGTTGAGAAGACATGATTAATTTGTTAGTATGCTTGAAGTATTATTATTTTTATGTCAGTACTAAACTTTTGTCTTGAAGTTTTCGGATCTGAACATTCATGCCACAATAAAGAAAATTACATTGATAATTATGTTAGGTAGCATTCCACATCAAAAATTCTGTTTTTATCATTTACCTACTCGAGGACGAGCAGGAATTAAGCTTTGGGATGCTTGATACGTCTCCAGCGTATCTATAATTTTTTATTGTTCCGTGCTATTATATTATCTGTTTTGGATGTTTAATGGGCTTTAATATGCTCTTTTATATTATTTTTGGGACTAACCTATTAACCGAAGGCCCAGTGCCAGTTTCTGTTTTTTTCTATTTTAGAGTTTCGCAGAAAAGGAATACAAAATGGAGTCCAAACAGAATGAAACCTTCGCGATGATCTTTCTTGGACCGAAAGCAATCCAGAAGACTTGGAGTAGAAGTCTAGAACTCCACGAGGAGGCCACGAGGCAGGAGGGCGCGCCTAGGGGGGTTGGCGCGCCCACCACCCTCATGGGCCCCTCATAGCTCCACCGACGTACCTCTTCCGCCTATATATACTCTTATACCATAGAAACATTGGGGAGAGCAACGAAACTACTTTTCAAACGCCGCAACCTTCTGTACCTATGAGATCCCATCTTGGGGCCTTTTCCGGCGATCTTCCAGAGGGGGAATCAATCATGGAGGGCTTCTACATCAACACCATAGCCCATCCGATGAAGCGTGAGTAGTTTACCACATACCTTCGGGTCCAGAGTTATTAGCTACATGGCTTGTTCTCTCTCTTTCATTCTCAATACAATGCTCTCCTCGATTCTCTTGGAGATCTATTCGATGTAATACTTTTTGCGGTGTGTTTGCCGAGATCCGATGAATTGTGGATTTATGAACAAGTTTATCTATGAATATTATTTGATTTTTCTCTGAATTCTTATATGCATGATTTGATATCTTTGCAAGTCTCTTCAAATTATCAGTTTAGTTTGGCCTACTAGATTGATCTTTCTTGCAATGGGAGAAGTGCTTAGCTTTGGGTTGAATCTTGCGGTGTCCTTTCCCAGTGACAGCCGGGGCAGCAAGGCACGTATTGTATTGTTGCCATCGAGGATAAAAAGATGGCATAAAAAGCATATTTCTTGAGTTTATCCCTCTACATCATGTCATCTTGCTTAATGCGTTACTCCGTTCTTATGAACTTAATACTCTAGATGCATGCTGAATAACGGCCGATGTGTGGAGTAATAGTAGTAGATGCAGAATCATTTCGGTCTAGTTGACACAGACGTGATGCATATATTCGTGATCATTGCCTTAGATACCTTCATAACTATGCGCTTTTTATCAATTGTTCGGCAGTAATTTGTTCACCCACCATAATACATGCAATCTTGAGAGAAGCCACTAGTGAAACCTATGGCCCGGGTCTCTTTCCTATTATATTGAGTCTCCTTTATTTACTTTATATCTCGTTTACAATTCTGTAATCTTTACTTTCCAATCTATACAACAAAAATACCAAAAATGTTTACTTTAGTATCTTTATTAGATCTCACTTTTGCGAGTGATCGTGAAGGGTTGACAACCCCTTTATCACGTTGGTTGCAAGGTTTTTCATTTTTTGTGCAGGTACTAGGTGACTTGAGCGTTGTCTCCTACTGTATTGATACCTTGGTTCTCAAAACTGAGGGAAATAATTACGCTAATTTGCTGCATCACCATTTCCTCTTCAAGGTAAAACCAACTCATGCTCAAGAGGTAGCAAGAAGGATTTCTAGCACCGTTGTCGGGGAGATCTACGCCAAGTCAAGGCATACCTAGTTCCCATCATAAACTCTTCTCCCTCGCATTACATTATTTGCCATTTGCCTCTCGTTTTCCTCTCCCCCACTTCTAAAATGAATTTCGAAAGCCTTTGCCTTTTCTTCGCCACTTTCCGCTTGTCTCTTGTGTGTTCGTTCTTAGTGTGGTTTGTTGCCATCATGTGTGAAACTGGGGAGGTTATCGTTGAAAAAGACAGTAGTAACAATGGGGAAAACTTTGATGCTTTTGATAATCCTCATGAAGAACCTACTATTTTACACACTAAAAAGTTTTGGATTGGTAGTAGTAATATTATTGGAAAAGGAGTTATTCAAGATTTCTTTACTTGTGTCGGTGCTTTGCGCACAATGGGTGGGTCTATTATTCATAGAACTAGTAGTCTTGCGGATGCTATATCTTTGCTCGTAGTGAAACTTGAAAGACAATTTATCCACATGCATGCTTGCATACAAAGGATTTTTCTAGAATTTTCCAATATTGAGCATTCTTCTGTTAAGTAAGTGGCTACCATCTTTTTAGCACATGAGTTCAGATTTATAATGAAAGAGGCCAATGAAATTTTTGCTCATTATAGGGAGGATGTTGGCCGTCCTCTCATGGAAGAAATCCCTTTTAATCAAGAAGACATAATGCCTTTACGATCTTTAGATCATGTTGCTTATAATGAAAACCTTAGAAAAAAGGTTACTATCGATGTTCTAGTTGATAGGATTTCTGAACTTAATGATGATTTTGCTATTCAGAACAATGGGTTAGGTTTTCCTCTTGAACAAAGGCTCATGACTTTTTGCCAAAAGAATGCTTATAATGATGAATTGTTTGTGCAATATGAGGGGCCAAAGGAGGAACCAATACCTCCCAAGCTTGATCTTGGGGACTTTTGTACCATCAAATTTAGCCCATCTGATTACTTTTGCCTGCCACAAAGAAAACTTGCTGCTTAATGTAGGAAGTATGTAATGAGCTTTCACGATTTGCCCTATCATTATTATGGTAATACCTAGATATATTCTTGTTCTTATGCCTATCTAGGGGTGTTAAATGATAGCGCTTGTTGGGAGGCAACCCAATTTTTATTTCAGTTCTTTGCTTTTTGTTCCCGTTTAGATACAAATAATTCATCTAGCTTATGTTTAGATGTGGTTTTATGTTTGAATTAGTGTTTTTGCCAAGTAGAACCTTTGGGAAGACTTGGGTGAAGTCTTTGCGATCTTGCTGTAAACAGCAGAAACTTGTGCACTCACGATATTAGCTGCCATTTTTTTACTGGAGAGCGCTTTTAGGTTGATTTATTTTGCAGATGATTAATAGACAAATTCCTCGCGTCCACCAATTTATTTTAGATTTTTTTGAGCTACAGACGTATTCAAAAGTTACAGATTGCTACAGACTATTCTGTTTTTGACAGATTCTGTTTTTCGTGTGTTGTTTGCTTATTTTGACGAATCTGTGAGTTGTATCAGGTGGTATGAACCATAGAGAAGTTTGAATACATTAGGTTTAACACCAATATAAATAAACAATGATTTAATTATAGTACCTTAAAGTGGTGGTTTATTTTCTTATACTAACGGAGCTCATGAGATTTTCTAGTTAAGTTTTGTGTTGTGAAGTTTTCAAGTTTTTGGGTAAGGATTTGATGGACTATGGAATAAAGAGTGGAAAGAACCTAAGCTTGGGGATGCCCAAGGCACCCCAAGGTAAAATTCAAGGACAACCAAAAGCCTAAGCTTGGGGATGCCCCAGGAAGGCATCCCCTCTTTCGTCTTCATCTATCGGCAACTTTACTTGAGGCTATATTTTTATTCACCACATGATATGTGTTTTTCTTGGAGCGTCATGCATGATATGAGTCTCTGCTTTTTAGTTTTCCACAATCATCCTTGATGTACACACCTTTTGAGAGATACACGCTTGAATCAGAATTTATTACAATACTCTATGTGCTTCACTTATATCTTTTGAGCTAGATAATTTTGCTCTAGTGCTTCACTTATATCTTTTTAGAGCACGGTGGTGGTTTTATTTTATAGAAATTAAAGATCTCTCATGCTTCACTTATATTATTTCGAGAGTCTTTTAGAACAGCATGGTAATTTTCTTTGGCTATAAAACTAGTCCTAATATGATGGGCATCCACGATGGGTATAATAATAAAAAATTCATATAAAGTGCGTTGAATTCTATGAGAAGTTTGATGTTTGATGATTGTTTTGAGATATGAGGATGGTGATATTAGAGTCATGCTAGTAGAGTAATTGTGAATTTGAAGAATACTTGTGTTGAGGTTTGTAAGTCCCATAGCATGCATGTATGTTAACTGTTGTGTAACAAATTTGAAGCATGAAGTATTTCTTTGATTGTCTACCTTTGAGTGGAGGTCGGGATCGTGCGATGGTTAACTCCTACCAACCCTTCCCCTAGGAGCATGCGTGTAGTGTTTGGTTTTTTATGACTTATAGATTTTTGCAATAAGTATGTGAGTTCTTTATCACTAATGTTGAGTCCATGGATTATATGCACTCTCACCATTCCACCATAGCTAGCCTCTCTAGTGACGCGCAACTTTCGCCGGTAGCATACACCCACCATATACATTCCTCAAAACAGCCACCATACCTACCTATTATGGCATTTCCATAGCCATTCCGAGATATATTTCCATGCAACTTTCCACCATTCCGTTTATTATGACACGCTCCAACATTGTCATATTGCCTTGCATGATCATGTAGTTGACATTGTATTTGTGGCAAAGCCACCCTTCATAATTTTTTCATACATGTCACACTTGATTCATTGCACATCCCGGTACACTACCAGAGGCACTCATATAGAGTCATATTTTGTTCTAAGTATCGAGTTGTAATCCCTGAGTTGTAATGAAATAGAAGTGTGATGATCATCATTATTAGAGCATTGTCCCATGTGAGGAATAACAAAGGAGAGGCCAAAGAAGTCAATGAAAAAAATGAAAATGAAAAAAAGGCCAAAGAAGCTAATGAAAAAATGAGAGAAAAAGATAGAAGGGGCAATGCTACTATCCTTTTTCCGCACTTGTTCTTCAAAGTAGCACCATGATCTTCATGATAGAGAGTCTCTTGTTTTGTCACTTTCGTATACTAGTGGGAATTTTCGTTATAGAACTTGGCTTGTATATTCCAACAATGGGCTTCCTCAAAATGCCCTAGCTATTCGTGAGCAAGCAAGTTGGATCCACACCCACTTACGTTATGTTGTTGAACTTTCATACATTTATAGCTCTAGTGCATCTGTTGGATGGCAATCCCTACTCACTCACATTGATATCTATCGATGGGCATCTCCATAGCCCATTAATACACCTAGTTGATGTGTTCCTCCTTTTTGTCTTCTCCACAACCACCAATCTATTCCACATATAGTGCTTTGTCCATGGCTCACGCTCATGTATTGCGTGAAAGTTGAAAAAGTTTGAGAATACTAAAGTATGAAACAATTTCTTGGCTGAAAAAGAGGTTGTGCATGATCTGAATATTTTGTGTGACGAAGATGGAGCATAGCCAAAACATATGATTTTGTAGGGATGAACTTTGTTTGGCCATGTTATTTTGAGAAGACATGATTACTTTGTTAGTATGCTTGAAGTATTATTATTTTTATGTCAATTTGAAACTATTGTCTTGAATCTTTCGGATCTGAACATTCATTCCATAATAAAGAAAATTACATTGATAATTATGTTAGGTAGCATTCCACATCAGAAATTCTATTTTTATCAATTACCTACTCGAGGATGAGCAGGAATTAAGCTTGGGGATGCTTGATACGTCTCCAACGTATCTATAATTTTTTATTGTTCCATGCTATAATATTATCTGTTTTGGATGTTCAATGGGCTTTAATATGCTCTTTTATATTATTTTTCGGACTAACCTATTAACCGAAGGCCCAGTGCAAGTTTCTGTTTTTTTTCTATTTTAGAGTTTCGCAAAAAAGCAATACCAAATGGAGTCCAAACGGAATGAAACCTTCGCGATGATCTTTCTTGGACCGAAAGCAATCCAAAAGACTTGGATTAGAAGTCTGGAACTCCACGAGGAGGCCACGAGGCAGGAGGGCACGCCTAGGGGGGTAGGCGCGCCCTCCATCCTCGTGGGCCCCTCGTACCTCCACCGACGTACCTCTTCCGCCAATATATACTCTTATACCCTAGAAACATCCGAGAAGAGCAAAGAAACCACTTTTCCACCACCGCAACCTTATGTACCCGTGAGAGCCCATCTTGGGGCCTTTTCTGGCAATCTACTGGAGGGGGAATCAATCACGGAGGGCTTCTACATTAACACCATAGCCCCTCCGATGAAGCATGAGTAGTTTACCACAGACCTTCGTGTCCATAGTTATTAGCTCGATGGCTTCTTCTCTCTCTTTGATTCTCAATGCAAATTCTCCTCGATTCTCTTGGAGATCTATTTGATGTAATACTTTTTGCGGTGTGTTTGCCGAGATCCGATGAATTGTTGATTTATGAACAAGTTTATCTATGAATATTATTTGATTCTTCTCTGAATTCTTATATGCATGATTTGATATCTTTGCAAGTCTCTTCAAATTATCAGTTTAGTTTGCCCTACTAGATTGATCTTTCTTGCAATGGGAGAAGTGCTTAGCTTTGGATTCAATCTTGCGGCGTCCTTTCCCAGTGACAGCAGGGGCAGGAAGGCACGTATTGTATTTTTGCCATCGAGGATAAAAAGATGGGGTTTATATCATATTGCTTGAGTTTATCCATCTACATCATGTCATCTTGCTTAATGCGTTATTCTGCTCTTATGAACTTAATACTCTAGATGCATGCTGGATAGCAGTCGGTGTGTGGAGTAATAGTAGTAGACGGAGAATCGTTTCGGTCTACTTGGCACGGACGTGATGCTTATATTCATGATCATTGCCTTAGATACCTTCATAACTATGCGCTTTTCTATCAATTGCTCGGCAGTAATTTGTTCACCCACCGTAATACATGTTATCTTGTGAGAAGCCACTAGTGAATCCTATGGCCCCGGGGTCTCTTTCCTATTATATTGAATCTCCTTTATTTACTTTGCATCTCGTTTACTATTTTGGAATCTTTACTTTCCAATCTATACAACAAAAACAACAAAAATATTAACTTTACTATCTTTATTAGATCTCACTTTTGCGAGTGACCGTGAAGGGATCGACAACCCCTTTATCGCGTTGGTTGCAAGGTTCTTGATTGTTTGTGCAGGTACTAGGTGACATGAGCGTTGTCTCCTGCTGGATTGATACCTTGGTTCTCAAAACTGAGGGAAATACTTACGCTACTTTGTTGCATCACCCTTTCCTCTTCAAGGGAAAACCAACGCATGCTCAAGAGGTAGCATATGGTAGCTTTGTCCATTATGTTTGGTGAACTAACCCATCGTCTATGTTAGGTTTCTATGGGGGCTCAGGTATTTTTCCTTGGGCTTGCATCGAAAGGAAGATCTCATATAACCCATGGAGGATGACATCAAGTGGTGATCATCATTAAGGTTGAGTTGTGTAAGTTCAAGTGGAGCATCATGAAGATATCACATGGTTGGAGATAGCCATCCATTCTGGTGGTAATAGAGAAGTGAAGATGTGCCTAAGAGGGTCTCTCCCATAGTGAAGTATGGGGGGCCAATTACTAATCTGCATCATGCTAGCGTAATCAAGAAAGGTGGTCACTTAAGGAGGTCAATATCATCATCATCTAACTCAAGTGTACTATGCGCAAGGCGAAAGTATAAACTTGATAGGTTTTCTATCTTGCCGGTGCCATGTTGTTAGTTGGGAGACCGGGTTATAGGATCGACAGCTGAAATATCAAGGAGGGTTCTCGAGTGAGTGGCTTGATCATATTTTTCATAGAGATCTTATACCTTTTCATACTTGGCATCATCTTTCTTTGTTCTCATTTGTATTTTTCTCTATGTGAAGTTTTATAGCTTGTGGTTATTTTCATGACAAGCTCAAGTTCATCAAAAACAGGTTTCCTATGCGTCTTCTATTAAGTTTTTTATGTTGCGGTTTTTGCTAGTCCTTCACTTATAGAGATTTCACACTTCTACATTCTAGCTATATTATTCTTGCTAGTTCTAAATATTTCTACCATGTTTGAGTTCATCAAAATCAGAGTTCGTTTGTAGAAGTTATAGCAGTTTTGGTTTTACCTATTTTCGTAGTCTTTACCTGGTCAAGTTCTGCCGGTCGTGCTAGTAGTTGTACCGCTCCTTTATGGAGTGGACACAGCTATGCATGGCTAGTCAGTTGTACCACATACTTTGGCGGTTGTACTGCTCCCACTTTTGGAGCAGTACTACCAGACCAAGTATCGGTCCAACTACCGCATGAGGGGTGACTCCCTCGGGTTTGGTAGCAGTGCTCGAGTGGTGGCCTAGTGATTTTTCGGTAATTTTCATAATATTCGGTCAATCGAGCGGCTCTACCACTTTGCACGCCATGTCTATGCGTGTAGACAGGCCGCAATAGCCATACCTATGGTGGTTGTACCGCTCATCCAAGCAGGTTTACCACTCCAATAATGTTTATGCACCATAACAGTAAGATTTGCGGGGTCCTATTTACGGGGGTCTTCTTCCCCAATGGTCCGAACGGTACTTGAGAAAGTTTCCCCCACCATTGATGACCTCTTTAAGCTTGATTTCTCTCTATTCCTCCCATGATTCTTATGTCTATTTGAGGTAAAAGAGAGAGGAGATCTAGATCTATAATTCCACCAATCCATCTCTCTTCTAAGTGAGGGGAACCTTTTGGACCTAGATCTTGAAGCTCTTTTGTGTTATATTTCCTTGTTCCTCCTCTCATATTCCTCCATAGAATTTGTTGCTTGGGTGGGATTTGAGAGTGAAGGACTTGAGCATTTTGTGTGTTCTTGCCATTGCATTAGTTGCATCGGTTTGAGTTCTCCAAGGTGATACGTGTAAGTGAAAATTGAGAAGCTTATTACTCTTGGGTGCTTGGTACCAAAGAGGTTGTTCCTCTTGATGCTTGGGTATGCTAGACGGTTGGTGTTGTTGTGAAATCTCAATCATTATGGTGTAAAACTTTGGGAGCCTCCAATTAAGTTGTGTAGAGTGCACCAGGTAATTTGTATGGGTTTGGTGACCACCCTCAAGGGTCTCCATTTGTTTGGGTTCGGTGACTGCCCTCAAGGATACCTTAGTGGAGTCACGACACCTTGCATTGTGCGAGGGCTTGAGTAGAATACGGCAAGCCATTGTAGCATTTGGGGAGCATTGTACCTCCACACTGGTGTCTGGCCCAAGATGCGATTCTATCCCGATCACGTGACACTTACGTGATTGGGGCACAACCGCATTTCGGGTTCTTAGCAAGATGGATATCATTAGATCGAACCATTACATACATACATGGGGGATATAACAATACATACAAGTCACATGAATACAACAACATCAATACAAGGCATTCGACTACGGATGCAAACATGAAAAGCACAAGACATCCATCTGCTAGCATAGGCTGCCGATCCGGAACCTAACCCAAGACTGAAGAAGAAAGAAGAAAGAACTCCAACACAACGATCATCGCTCTCACGTCAAGACATCGGAAACCTGCACCTGCAACTGTTGTTGTAGTATCTGTGAGCCACGAGGACTCAGCAATCACATAACCATGGGTAACAAGACTATTAAAGCTTAATAGGTAGGAAGAGGTAAAGTGGTGAGGTTGCAGCAGCGGCTAAGCAAATATATATGGTGGCTAACTTACGAGTACAAGAATAAGATGAGCATCTACGCAAACGGTCGCAAACTAGTAATGATCGCTGAAGATCCTGAACTACCTACGAGTCAAGCATAACCCCATCGTGTTCTCTTCTCAAAGTGAAAAGAGACAGTCACAGTTACTCACACAGTTGTGTGTTTTACTTCGGATCCTCTGTCAAGTTTTCTACAACCGGACATTAACAAATTCCAATCTGCCACATAAGCGCGGGCACGGCTTTCAAAAGATCATAACCCTGCAGGGGTGTCCCAACTTAGCCCATCACAAGCTCTCACGATCAGCTGAAGTGATAAATATAATATTATCACCCCTTATCTTAGGGAAATCCGATCAGGCTCGGCATCCCGGTGCACAAGACATTTCGACAATGGTAAAACAAGTCCAGCAAGACCTCCCGGCGTGCCGACACCCTGATAGTAGCCGCGCGTATCTCGTCTCAGGCCACGTCCGGATGGGTGATGCTACAAGTAAAACCGGCCCTCGAGTTTCCCCGAGGTGGCCCCGCAGGCTCCCCGTTTGGGACCAACACCATCAGCACTGGCCCCCCTGCTATGTAGAAAAGAATCTCCAAGGAGCGTCCCCCTTATGCAATTTAATTAATTAATTAAGTTGTTATTAATCTCCAAGGGCCTTGCTGGAGGAGTTTTATTCAAAGATGAAGTGTCAAGGGGTCCCCATATACCCAACCGTGTAAGGAACGCAAAATCAAGGAACATAATGCCGGTTTATCGGCGCCTAAGGTGGCATGAGTGGAACAAAACACCGAGCAAAAGGCCAAGCCTTACACCCATGCCTAGTATATAGGTGTGTTATTATAATAATAGATATTGTGATATGCCAACAACAAGTTCCAACAAGGAACGATCTTCATCTTCACCTGCAACTAACAACGCTATAAGAGGGGCTGAGCAAGCGGGTAACATAGCCAAACAATGGTTTTTGCTAGGAAGGTGTCAAAGGTTAGAGGTTTCATGGCAACAAGGAGAGGGGCTGACAATAAGATGGGTAGCACGACATATAACGATAGCATCGAGACACTAATCATGGCAATGATAGTAAAGGTATCCAAGGGTATGGTCATCTTGCCTGAGATCCCGCAAGGAAGAAGAACAGATCCATGAAGAAAACGAAGAAGAAGCCTTGAAAGCGAACCACGGGTAGACGAACGAATCCTCACGATCGCAACGGAACAAGCACTAACGAGAAGAAGCAAGCAATACGGTAAACACACAACACAAGAACATGACAATATGCTCAACAAAGTATGATGCAAGACAGTTCTATATAGGATGCACTACAAGTCTATATAGGAAGCAAAACGTGGCAAGGTAGGAAGCACAGAAAACAACACAAGTCTATATGATGCAATACATGGCAAGGTATGATGCAAGACAAGTCTATACAGGAAGCAATACATGGCAAGGTAGGAAGCACAGAAAAACAACACAAGGCTATATATGATGCAATACATGGCAAGGTATGATGCATGACAAGTCTATACAGGAAGCAATACATGGCAAGGTAGGAAGCACAGAAAAACAACACAAGTCTATATGATGCAATACATGGCAAGGTATGATGCATGACAAGTCTATACAGGAAGACATACATGGCAAGGTAGGAAGCACAGAAAAACAACACAAGAACATGACAGTATGCTCAAGCAAGGCAATGGTGCAAGGTGCACCCAAACATCAAGCAAACATACTCCAAACATGTAAACAAGATGATAATATGATTCTACATGCAAAATCACACAAGTTTCATATAAGGAACACTCAAAACGGAGCAACGGGCTAAAAGATACACCCGAAACAAGAAACAATGCAAAGCTCTAATTAACAGCCACATAGCAACTTTGGAGCAAGAAATATATACTCTACAGCACTCAAACATGGTGAAAAGAAGCATGTACATGAATTAGACATATCCTACAGCAAACAACTCCATTGGAGCATCTCCATAGGAGGCATGGATCAATAGCAACAAGCTACAACATTTTGAACATGACATTAAAAACCTGACAGTAATATTTTATAGCAACTTGGGAGCAAGAATTAAATAAGCTACAGCAAGCCATATGAGCAAGTAAGGGCATGAATGGATAGACAACAACATATACAGCAAGGAATGATCAATGGCCACCCCAAAACTAACATGGATTTGCCTAGGGCATCAAGCAAACATAGCATCAGGATATGACAAATTCTAGACTTAGTGAAATTTCACTAAGTGTTAAAACAGTTAAGTTGGCATGGCATGTTTGTAAGCATGTTTAAGTCATCTTAAAGCATAACATGGCAAATGATTTGCACCACAGCAAATATCACATGATGGAGAATCTAAAACTTATGAGCATGTGACATGGGAACAAACACATCAATAGCAACGAGCTCCTCAACTAGGCATCTCGTAACAAGTTTCAACACTCAACATCCAAATGCACTTTTGCAACAGAGATAAACATGGCAAAATGAACTCTAAAATGCATGCTATAGCAACCAACATGTAGAGCATCTCATGATGAACATTTTGACATATCATATGCATCATTTGGATAAACATGCACCAAGTTATCACATCTCAAACATGGCAACAAAATAACAAGTAGCAGCGGTTTATATCAAGTAGCACTCTTACAACAGAGATTAGAGCATCTATATGACCTCAAATGAGCAGGGCACAATGGAACAAAGTGTAGATCATATCACCACGATCATTTTGACATATCATACACTCAATTTGGATAAGCACACAAAAAGATATCACCATGCAAACATAGCAACATAATATGCATTTCTGGGACTTAGAGAGAAAAACAGACCTCGAGGAAAACGGACATGTCCGAAGTGGGCGGACACTTCCGACGGACTGAGGTCCACATGGCAGCTGCACGGAGAGGGAAGGCGGACATGTCCGGGCACCTCCCGGACACGTCCGTCGGTGGCGGCTGGCGCGGGCCCACCGGCCAGATGCACAAGCGGCGAGCGGATCGGGCACAGGGGGGTGGATCGGGCGGATCCATGGTGAGGGAGGCCGGATCTGACGCCGGGGCTCCATTCCCACGACGGCGGCGGCAGGCGAAACTCCGGCGAGCTCCTACGCCGGAGCAGGGAAGGAGGAGGCCGGCGCGTGGGGATCCCAGAGGCCGGCGGAGGGGGCCACTCCGGCGGGCGGCGAGGAACTCCGGGGAGGCGAGCGGCGGAGCGGTCGGCCTCGGGGCCGACGGCGGCGAGCTCCTCCGACGAAGGGCCGGCGGAGGTTGGCAGCGGGGACGAAGGAGTTGCAGGGCGGACGGGCGAGCGGGAGGAGCTCGGCCCGTTGCGGCGGGCGGTGCGGGCCCTGATCGGCCCAGATCGGATCCAGGCGGGCCGCGGCCGGGCCTGAGGCGGGGAGGTGCCTGGGGGACAGGTGGCGCCCAAGGGGTGGCCGAGGGAGGCTGTTCCAGGGCTGGCCGGCGCCGGAAAACTAGGAGGAGGCGGCTGGAAGCTGCTGGTGGCGTGGTTTTCGAGGAGGAGGCTGCTAGGAGGTAGGGGAAGAGGGTAGGGATGCCAAAATAGGAAGGGGGTTGTTTATATAGGGTAGGAGGCTAGGTTTAGGGGATTTTTTCTCTGTTTCGAGTCGTACGATCTCGATCGTGCGGCTCCGAGCAGAGGGGGAAGGTAGGTGACTTAGGTGGGCTGTGTAGATTAGTTGGCCTGAAATGAGAGGAGAGGGAGAGAGGCCCACGGGGTATTTCGGAGTCCGAAAACGTTCGACGTTTACCCGGCTACTAGTGCCGCTATAAAAAGTCCGTTGGGCTATCAAACGAGCTCCGAATGCGATGAAATTTGGCAGACGGCCTGTCTACACTATAATAAGACCACATGCCAAGTTCCAACCCATTCCGAGAATGTTTTTCGGCCACGTATAAAATAAATATTCGGAGGCGCCGTGGGCGCGTGCAAGTGTGTCTGGGCTCAGAACGGACAACGGAGAGGATGAGGGGGCTCGGGCGGATGCAAGTTTTGAAAACATGATGATGCAACACACATGATGACATGGCAATATGCAACACGCAAGCAGATGACATGGCAACGAGGACGAATAACTGGCTGACACATGGCGCACCGGTCTCGGGGTGTCACAACTGGTCCAATGGAGATTAGGATCCCCAAGGCCCCAAGGGTGTGAACTTCAGGATACATTATCTTCTCCGTGTGCATTGGTTATCTCTTACCCGAGCCCTTTACTTATGCACTTACTTTGTGATAGCCATCGGGCTTCAACTTATATATCTTTCTATCACATAGTTCTTTATCTTTTTTTTAACATAAGTTGTTGGTGCACATAGTTTATCCTAGCTAGCTTATTTTAGTTTTGTGCTTGATAATTTAAATGCTAGTTTTATTCTACATTTATTGAAGCCTAAACCGCAATTGTTTTTAAACCGCCTATTCACCCCCTCTAGGAGACATCCACGTCCTTTCAGATTCCTTGTGATTAAAAGCACCAAAGTGTCGAAGCCCTTCGCCTCCTTGCCCTGGTATCTAGTTCTCTCCCTAAGCTAACACTCATCGAGTGTTGATCATAATTCGGCGATATACAATGAGATTTTTATCTATAGGAATCAACAATGCCATGTTTCCCATGCGACAACACATTACATGAGAATGTGATGAAGAATGTCTTCCTCTCGGTCATAGATATGAAGTATGCATTCGCAAACCATGTGTTTCCAAACTTAAGGTGCTAGTTGGTACATTATGTGAGTGAAAGGATCGAGAAAATGGGTCTAGAGGGGGGGCGATTAGACCCCTAACAAATAGAAGTGGCAGTTTTTAGTTACTTCGAGTTAAGGTCGAGTTTAGCACATGTTAATAGGCACACAATACATTTGGCACAAGCATGGGAAGAGTATGAGCAGCGGAAAGAGTAAAGCATGCAAGTGTAAGAATGTAAAGGGATGGGAATTGGAAAGTGCAAACGCAATGGAGACGGGAGAATTTTTTGCCTGGTTCCGATAGGTGGTGCTATCGTACGTCCCTGTTGATGGATATTTCAAACCACGAAGGGTAACAACAGCGTGAGTCCATGGAGGGCTCCACCCACGAAGGGTCCACGAAGTACCAACCTTGTCTATCCCACCATGGCCATCGTCCATGAAGGACATGCCTCACTCGGGTACATGTTCACGAACTAGGCGATCGCCTTGCCCTTACAAACTTCTTGGTTCAACTCCACATCATGTTGGTGGCTCCCAAGCGACACCTAAACAATCTATGAGACACCACTCTCCAAAAGGTAATAGACAGTGTGTTCATGATGAACTCCTTGCTCTTGTGCTTCAAATGATAGTCTCCCGAACACTCAACTCTCTCTCACAGATTTGGATAAGGTCGAAGAAGGATTTGAGTGGAAAGCAACTTGGGGAAGGCTAGAAATCAAGGTTCAAATGGTAGGATTGGAATCTCTTAATCTCAACACATGATTAGGTGGTTCTCTCTCAGAAAATGAATGGTGGAAGTGTAGGCACATTCTTATGGCTCGGGGAAGAAGGGGTGGAGGGGTATATAGATGTAAAGACGTACTATACAAACAGTTTTAATCCCTTTATGCGACGGAGTTTTAAACTGTCGCCTAGTCAGTGTGTGCGATAGGGGGTCCTTCCCACACGACCCAGAAATCGTCAAGGATAGGCCCTCCAGCCACACAAGCAAGGCAAAATGAGCTCGTGTGCGATTGGGCATGGCATCAGAGACAATTATACATGCCCAATCGTTTCCGTTCATATGTATATCACACATAGTGAATCCCAGAAAAACTTTTCTGTTCGTATGTATATCACACACAATTTTTGATGTGGAAACATTTGTGCAAATTTGGCTAACGCAAACCGTTCTCTGGCCAAAGTCGTGTGTGATTGTTAATTGATCCAACACGCATACACTACTGCAGGATGCTGCTACCGCGACACTACGATCAGAGACTCTTCGACGAAACTGCGTGCGATGCCATAATCGCAAACGGCGGTGTAAAAACCGTCAAAAAAGGTGCAAAACATTTGGGATTACGGATGCATAAAACACGGTTCAGAGTTTAGTTGCGTGTGCGATGCTGGGCATACAGTTCAGTTCAATTAATTGTTTGCGATGAGGAGGAACAAAAGAAACGGGCAGCCAGATGAAGGTGTGTGTGATATACAGCATATTGTTCGCTCGGATGAACTGTTTGTGATTAGGCAACACGAAAGAAACGGTCAGCCATATCAAGGTGTGTGCGATATACGGCATGCGGTTCACTCGGATGGACTATTTGCGTTGAGACAAGAGAACAAAAACGGTTCAATATAAAAATATGTGTGTGATACAAGGCAAACAGGTTTGTAAACATAAATGTGTGCGAAGGCCAATAATAACACAAACGATTGCTTCTAATAAGACGTATGTGATATGCCCTGTGTACACAACATCTATTGGCCATTGGGCGACGGACGGTCATCCGGGTACGCCATAAGGATGCGAGGAGGGCATGCTATATCAACAAGGACTAGCTGTTCCACCAATAGCTCATCTAAGAGAACTCACAAGTTAATTGTGCTCAGGCTGGAGCAGCCATGAGATGGGTGACCGGATGGGAAGTTGTCTTGATGTTAATCCCATTGATTGGATGTAACTTAAAGGTCCATTAAGGACATTTATGGTACATCCCATCATTGGAATTAACCTCAAAGTCCTTGTTTTGATTTTCCTTTAAACATGTTAAAGAAGGTCTACCGCATTACTTTTTGAGAATGTGCAATACGTGGCATACAGTTGATCCATCCGACCTGTTTGTGATGGAATAAGCCGTGTGTATTGTGGGGTGGAATTAACCTCAAGGTCCTTGTTTTTAAATATTTTTAACACATGTTAAAAAAGGGCTACCACATTACTTTTTGACAATGTGTGATACGTGGCATACAGTTGATCCATCCGACCTCTTTGTGATGGAATAAGCCGTGTGTGTTGTGGGCAAATGCTTGCTAATATTCAATCGTTTGCGATTTATGAATTCATCACCGACGAGTTCCCTAGTGTGGTCCGTCTTCATCTGATCATCATCTACTTCTTGTGCTAGCTCGATGTTCCTTCTATGCCTAGTTTCCATTAATTGCTGGTGTTTTATGAACACACCACTGTTTCCCGCCATTTCCTCACCAGTTTGCCGCCACCCAGCGATATTGCGCACAAACCTAGTCGGCGCGCGACACACGGAGGTGACAAGCGCAGCTTGTAGCACATCCACCTTTTCCAAGCATGCCAACCCACCAAAGCGCTGCCTCTGCAATCAACCTAGTCGACGAGAAAAACGAGCAGGCGCCATGGCCCGTCGAGGCCGAGGCACTCCCCAGCAATGCGATGGATGATCCCATCATGCACGTCATAGCTAGAGTTGCGCATGGCGCTTGAGCGCCGTGGATCAAGATAAGCATGTCAGCGTCGACAGGCTGCAGCTCACCGCACAACATGATCGATGGCGCACCGCAAGGCAAGCCAGGCGCGTCGGCACCGATAGGCTGTGGCTCACCACACGGCGAGACCGTTGGAGCGCCGTAGAGCGGGAGGCGCGGCGCACCGCACAGCATGAGCGGATCCATCAGCACTTGCCTGCTGTCGACACGACGTCGCAGCTGGGTACATGTCCCGTCAGTACCCCCATTCCTCGCCAGGAGTGGGCAGAGGCCCTCGGTGACGTACTTGCACTTGAGGCCTGCTGCGGCGTACTTGCACCGGACGCCCGCCGCGCCGTTCGCATTTGTGGCGCCATTCGCCTTGTCTGCATCCCACTGGATGCCAACGCGTTGGTCCGTAGGCTCGACCACCTCCTTGGCCCAGGTGTCCACCTGGGCGCAGTAGAGGAACATGGCTGTCGCATCCTTGAGCTCGTGATCTCCAGTGAAATAGCCAACTTGGAGCTCGAGATTATGCTCCAGATGTACCGCGAGC
>LR738714.1:558125914-558172549 GCA_902687465.1 Secale cereale
TGTCGACCGCTTGGACGAACGCCTGCACTAGTTCAGGCAGAGCCAAAAGCTACCGTGGGCAAGGGCTGCTGGTCATGGTCCCATGGACACATTTTATTTTGATGAGTCGTTTCGATGTGGATAACTATGTAATAACAGCAATCATAGTATTGCTCTGTGAATTGCTCTGTTTCCATGTGTGTACTCCGTTTTCCGTTATTATATGTTCTGTTGCAATGTGTGTATATACGCTTTCCATTCTGTATATGTGGATGATAACAGCTAGATTCAAATTAGTATACAAAAACAGATAGAAATTGGAATTCATAATATATATATATATATATATATATATATATATATATATATATATATATATATATATATATATATATATATATATATATATATATATATATATATATATATATATATATATATATATATATATATAGTTCATTAGTTCATCACATAATATATATAATATCATCTCATATACGTGATGATACTTAACTACTTGGTACAATGCATAAAATTGAAAACAAACAATACTAAAACTAATAATCACTCCTGATGCGCAGTGTCATCCTAGCACGGAGGCAATACTCCAGCTCGTTCGCCTCGCAGTGCATGACATACCGATCTGCCTCTTGCTGGCGAAAAAGCGCATACGATCTTGCCCTTTCGTGGGGCGCCCACCGGAGCTCCTCATCGGTGGCACGCTGGAGCTTATCGGCCCACCTCCACGCAGCGATGAGGCGCCTAGTGCCTTTGGCCTTCCTTGCGAAGTACCCGTCTTTGTACACCTCCTCCGCACGACGACGCACCCGCCCCCAAAGCTCCACCTTCTCCTTTTTCCAGGCGGCATCACGGGCTTCATAGGCCGCCTGGTACCTGGCTTTCTCCTCCGCCATCTCCTTCTTGAACACCACTTGCCTGGCTTTCTCAGGCGACGGGAGTGACTTCCACAGACAAAGATTGTACTAGCCCCAAAACCAATCCAAAGTTGGGGGGTCCGGTGCAACCTCGTTCGGCGACGCGTAGGGGTCCTCCTCGTCGTTGCTCATCGAATGAGCGTCCTTGGGGGACGGAGACTCCTCGTCGGCGCATGGGCAGATCGGCGGCGCCATGATAGAGCTTTGAGAGAGAGAGAGAGAGAGAGAGAGAGAGAGAGAGAGAGAACGGGGGCGAGCGTGGGGAGGATGTAGATGAGAATGCAGGCGGACGACGTGAGCAAGGTAATACTTATTGGCGGCCAGAATCAAGATCGATGGGAACAGTACACACGCCTGTCGCCGGAATTTACGATGGTTGTAGTTTAAATTACACACGATTGCCGAATTAAAATCCGTGTGTGAACATAATAGCTGACGGTTTCCAATACAGAACCATGTGTGATTAATAACCCCCGCCATTCACCTTCCAAACCTCGAGGAGCGAAATAGAGTGCCAATAATGTGGGGACCGGTTGTCTAGCCAGATCTTTACATTTTCTTTTTTGAACACCAGATATTTACATGGTCTCATGATTTTTAATCGCACACAAGTACACAAAAATATGATTTTCCAAACCGTTATGGTTAGGCGTTGCATGTAGATGTAGTTCAAATTTGAATTACAGTCATTAAATCGCTAGAAAATCACTTAAATGTCTTTATAAGGTCAAACGAAGTCAGAAAGGGTTGGAAATTGATGATGTGGCTTTGAATGGTGCATTTTGAACACACAAAAAGATTGGAGTTCAAATAAGTTCCAATAAATGAAATCCATTTGTAACAGATGAGTTTTCGTCTGAAATCCTGATACTTCGAAAGAGATTGTCCATTTTGTACACGAAGTGCGTCCACATTTTGCCGTAACCCTCTCAACTTTTTAGCATATGCTATGTCAGTGAAATGATGATACCATGCCAACTTTCAACCTTTTCGGAGTTCATTTGTAATGCTTTTACATTTCAGTGTCATTTAGCTCTAAAAAATAGTAAATGCATGAAAAATATCAAATGAAGTCACAAAGGGTTGAAAATTAATGATGTGGCTCTGAATGGTGCATTTTGAACACAAAAAAGTCTAGAGTTCAGATAGGTTAAAAAATGAATTCCCTTTGTAACAGATGAGTTTTCGTCTGAAACCCTAATACTTTGAAAGAGATTGTCCATTTTGTATATGATCTGCATCCAGTTTTTGCCGTAACCCTCTCAAATTTTTAGCAGATGCTATGTGTGTGAAATGATGATACCATGCTAACTTTCAACCTTTTCAGAGTTCATTTGTAATGCTTTTCAATTTCAGGGTCATTTAGCTCAAAAAGTTAGTAAATGCATGAAAAATACCAAATGAAGTCAGAAAGGGTTGAAAATTGACGATGTGGCTCTGAATGGTGCAGTTTGAACACAAAAAAAGTCTGGAGTTCAAATAAGTTTAAAAAATGAAATCCATTTGTAACAGATTTGTTTTTGTCCAAAACCGTGGTACTTCGAAAGAGATTGTCCATTTTATACACGAAGTTCATCGAGTTCATGTCGTAACCCTCACAACTTTTTAGCACGTGCTATGTGGGTGAAATGATGATACCATGCCAACTTTCAACCTTTTCAGAGTTCATTTGTAGTGCTTTTCAATTTCAGGGTCATTTAGCTTTAATAGATCAGTAAATGCATGAAAAATACCAAATGAAGTCAGAAAGGGTTGAAAATTGATGATGTGGCTTTGAATGGTGCATTTTGAACACACAAAAAGTCTGGAGTTCAAATAAGTTCAAAATAAATGAAATCCCTTTGCAACGGATAATTTTTCATTCGAAACCCTAAACGCAAACGGTGGTGTAAAAGAATCGTCAAAAAAGGTGCAAAACATTTGCGATGACGGATGCATAAAAAAGGTCAGATTTTAATTAAAATATCTACAACATCACACACAGTTGGTTTCTAGGAACCGTTTGTGATTAAAATATCTGGGTCTATTTAAGTCTCCCCCCTTAAGCTTCGTCGGCTCGTCTGCTCTAGTGCCGGCAACCGCCGAATCCACGAACCCCAATCCCCATTCCCGCACCCCCTTCTTGCAAACATGACGCCGTCGAAATGCTTCGTGAAGGCTCGTACGATGGTCGCGTCCCCCCCCCCAGCGTGGCCGCCTATGCCGAGAGTGCCACCGCATTCGCATTTAGCGCGACCGCTTCCGTCGAGAGGGCGTCTGCGATAGCCGACATGGCAGCTGCAGTGTAATACCCAGTATGAGACTAGACCTCCTACGTGTCGAGGCACGATTTAAAGACATAAGCTCATACTAGAATGATCTCAAGTATGGTATCTTTGCACAACTCATGTAAAAGAGGGGATGAAAAAGTAAAAGAGTAGTTGGCTTACACTCGCCACGTCACACAATGTAATACATTAACATACATCATCCAATAACATTAGAGTCCGACTACGGACGAAGATCCAAATGAAAGATACCATAAATAAAGCAACACAAGGTCCCGATCATCCTAGTAAGAGCCCTACTGCTGCTCTGGGTAAGACATGTAGTATCGCCCACGTTCTTCATCGAACTCCCAATACAACTCTGAACCACCAGCTGTGTAGTTCTCAACGGTACCTGCATCTGGTGTTGTGTCGAAACTATGAGCCACAGAGGACTCAGCAATCCCGTTCCCGGGTAGCAATACTATCAAAGCCTTGGGTGTGGAACAAGGCTGAAAACAAGGTTGCAGCAGCACCAGCACTAGCTTATGTGTTTAGAGCGAGAATAGAAAGTGCCAACGATCGTCAAAGTGATCACGAAGTGATCCTAACTAAGCATGTCAAACATAACCCCACCGTGTTCACTTCCCGAACCACTTCGGAATGCGACTGTCACGATTACTCACGCTGGTAGTGTATTATCATCATAGTGTCAAGTTTTCTACAAATCGGATATTAACAAATTCCCATCTGCCACATAACCGCGGGCACGGCTTTCGAAAGATCAAACCCAGCAGGGGTGTCCCAACTTAGCCCATCACAAGCTGGCGATCTGCGAAGTCGCAACTCCAAGGTGGGAAGACCCGAGTATTCTCGGAATCCCGTGCTCAAGATATTTTGACCAAGGTAAAACTAATCCAGCAAGACCTCCCGGCGTGCCGACACCTTGATAGTAGCTGCGCGTATCTCGTCTCAGGCCACGACCGGATGGGACATCCTACAGGTTTTTACCAGCCCTTGAGTTTCATCGAGGTGGCCCCGTAGCCTGCCCAGTTTGGACCAACACTCATGTGGAGCACTGGCCCAGGGTTGTTAATTAAGAACTCGGGTTTGCAACGCCCTTATGCAAGTTTTAGTTATTAGGCAAATGTAAAACCAATGTTGGGCCTTGCTGGAAAAGCTTTAGCGCTAAGCGGCTTATCGAGGGGGGCCCATAAACCCCAACCGTGTTAGGGACGCAAAAATCAAGGAACATAACACCGGTTTAAATGGTTCCTAGGGTGGCATGAGTGGAACAAAACACCAAGCAAAAGGATTAGCCTTCCACCCATTGCCAAATATATAGATGATTTAGTTTAATAGATTATATATTGTGATATCCCAACAACAACTTCATCATGAAGCAAGAATCTTCAAATCTTCTCCTGCAACTAACAACGCTATTAGAGGGGCTGAGCGATGCTTACGTAGCCAAACAATGGTTTGCTAGGTGGGTGGTTAGACTGGTTCATGGTAACAATAGGAGGCTGACAAACAGACAAAGGCATCGAGGCAATAAGCTAAAGAGCAATACATCTAGCATAGGCAAAGATAGTAGTGATATCTGGGTAAGGTCATCTTGCCTGTTGATTCCACGGAGGGATCGTAACCTTGCTCCTCATACTCAACCTCGGTAGAAACCTCATACTCCGTATCGTCACCGGGCTCTAACCAAACACAACAATGCAACAACGGAACAAAACCATTCAACATGCAGTGCTCAACCACATGATGCATGAAACATGATGAACAAGGACAAAAGTAGATATGATGCATGGCCTAGGGTCACAAGAGTGCAACAACATTACAGCAACATGCTAGCACATTTAAATGGGCTGGAAATAAATAATAACAATATCCAGAAACTCCCATATTAATTTATTTGCATTTGGGACAGATCTGAAAAACTTCTATGATAGAGTTGCCAAACATGCTAAACAACAGTACCAAAATATTCTACACATTTTTCTACCCCAAAAGCATATAAAGTTTGTTAAATTTGGAGTTGTTGATATTTAGTTATGATTTTTGCAATTTATGCATATTTAAAGCAAGTTTAATTCAAACAACATTTTAAATGTTTTTAAACATGGCAACAAACAGCATATTCATAATCTACATAAGATTATAAGCACTTTTCATATATAACTCAAATTCATCATAAACATATTTTTGTAGATATTAAATAAACAAGAAAAACAGAAAAAGAAAAGAAAAACAAACAAGCGCTAGGGTCCGGATTGACCCAGGGCTGCGCTAGCCCAAGGCACTAACAAGGGGGCCCGGCCTCGCTAACCTGGCACCAGCGGGTGCGCACGGGGGCTGGGAAGCTGCTGAGTGGCTGGCAGGTGGGGCCTGCCTGTCAGCCACACAAGAAAATCAAAAAGGGGCGAAAACACCTGCCCCTGCGAGGAATCAAACACGCGACCCCCTGCGTTAACTGACGGAGACAAACCACTGCGCTACTGAAAGTTTCTCGACAGATAACAGGCACTAAGCCTGAAGAAATATATGCAGAAACCAGAGGCTCGTCGGAGCTGCTCCGGCGAGCAAACGAGGCGGCGGAGTGGTGCGAGATGCTCCTGGAGGAATTCCGCACCCACCTGATGCACCGGCAGCACCTAACAACTACTGCAGCGGCGGCGGCGAGCAAGGACAGAACAGCGGCGGTGGAGCAAGGGCGAGGCGATGTAGAGGCCCTAGAGGAACGGCGACTGCACAGGCAGCACATACACGACGCGCTGAAGCTAATGGGCAGAAGAACACGGCCTAGAGGGGTCGGAACACTCGCCGGCGACGAGGTCTGACGGTGATGTGCTCGGGCGCTCGATGAAATAGGGCCTCGAGGGCGCGCAGGAAGGGTAAAATCGTACGGGGAGAGAGAGGAGCTCACCACAAGCACGGCGATGTGCTCGGCTGGCACAGTCATGGACGGAGTCGACGGCGGTGCGTCTCGAACACCTACGGCCACCGGAGATGAAGAAGAGGGGCTGCTCTCAGATGCGCTCGGGTGTCGATGGGAAGGGCGGATCTGGAGGATCTCAGCTCTCTAGACGGCGAGAGGGGGAAGAGGAAACCTACAGAGGAGGGGAGGACAATCTTTGGGTTTAAATGGGGGGCTCGGGGCACGAGGCCTCGACGTCCGTGAGATCACGGCACGATGGTGAGCGCGCGCTGATACGTCTCAAACGTATCTACTTTTCCAAACACTTTTGATATTGTTTTGACCTCATTCTTGCATGATTTGGACTAAACTAACCCGGACTGACGCTGTTTTCAGCAGAGCTGCCTGTATGGTTTATTTGTGTGCAGGAAAACGGATTTTTAAGCATCTCAGAAAAATCACGAAAAATCCACGCACCCGAAGAAACAACATACCAGAAGTGGGGCCAGAGGGGGACCAGGGGGTGCCCAGGCGCCCTGTGGGCGCGCACCCCCCTGGGCCGCGCTGGGGGGGCGCCTGGGTGGGGCCCACGCCCCCTGGTGCCCTACTTTAGCCCGTATTTTTTCCTCCGAGGCAGAAACCCCAGATCGGAAGTCCTTTTCGCTGTTTCGCGTCGCGGAGCCGCCGCCACCCTCTGTTCTTCTTCGGGAGGGCTAATCTGGAGGCTGATTTGGCCTCCGGAGAGGGGAGATCGTCGCCATAGTCATCATCATCACCACTCCATCATCCCTCCATGACTTCCCCCTTCATGTGTGAGTAATTCCCTTGCTGTAGGCGAAGGGGATGGTAGGGATTGGATGAGTTAGATCATGTAATAGTTCGTCAGATTGTTGGGGGCATGTTGCCTATCATCTAGTATGGTGTTTATCATCTTTGCTACAACTTGTTATTCTTAATGCTTGACACTAGGGCCCGAGTGCCACGATTTCAGATCTGAACCTTATGTGTTTGTATGAATATATTTGTGTTCTTGATCCTATCTATGAGTTGTATGCACCTGTTACGGTTCGGAACCGGCGATCCCAAAGGTGACAGCTTGGGACACCAAAGGGGATGGTCCGTAGTTTGAGGATTACATGTATCCATTGAGTTCATTGCTTTGTTCCGGTGCTCTTTGACAGGAGCACCTTAATATCCATTAGTTCCTTTTGGCCCCGTTCGTAGCGGGATGGTAGGACAAAAGATGTTGTGCAAGTTCTTATTGCAAGCACGTACAACTACCTACGGGATACATGCCTAATGTTTGATATTTGCCTAGATGATCATTACTTTTCCGTGTGCCGTGCCCCAAGTTAGAAACTATCTCATCCATGCAACGCCCAACCATCCGTCTCCCTAGCCTACAGTATTTTAAACCTTGCTTGTCACTAGTTGCTACTTTTGCCATTTACTACTGCTATTTACTTTTACTATTACTATCATCACTATCATATCACTGTTACCGCTTATCTTTTGTTGCAAGTTAGTATATTTCAGGTGCGGTTGAATTGACAACTCAACTGTTAAAGCTTATAAATACTCTTTGGCTCCCCGTGTGTCGAATCAATAAATTCGGTTATTCTTACCCGCGAAGACTATCTCGATCCCTTACGGTTGAGGGTTATCAAGTACCGTTTTCTGGCGCCATTGCCGGGGAGCATAGCAATATTTACATGTCTACTTGAGGTATCCTACCTGCTGCACTTTATTCACTATGGGTAAGAAAGGTGACCCCAAGGTTCCGATCCTACGATCCACTACACGAAGAGGTACTGCTCTGAGCACTAGTGCTACGCTTGATTCACCCTCTGTTATGAGTAAGTTTATCTCACCACCACCACATGATGCTCCTACTGAATCTGTTACTATGTCTGATGCACTTCATGATGCTTCTACTACTTTTGATGATGATATTAGTTCACTTGGTTATGCTCTTGAGAAACAACTTACTGCTGCTGCTGAAAAATATGGAATTGAACTTCCTGTTACTCGCTACCCTATTGGTGAAACTTATGATTTTCCTGAATTGAGTAAACTCCAGGAGAGGCTCCTTGATGATGATTACTATATACTTGATGAAGATTTATGCAGGGAACTAACAGAGTTTGCCGGCTCTGACCCTGAAACTATTAAGAAAATATTTGAAAAACACTCTTTGAAAAACCAAACCGTTCCTAATCCTGAGTTTGCTACATCTCCTATATGCATTGATGATCCTGATTTTGATTTCTCTGTTGATCTTTCACTTATACCTATGGTTGAAGCTGACCCCTTTTATGGCAGAGAAAATGATGATGCTATTGCACACCTAACTAAACTTGGTGAACTAGGTAGCCTGTTTACCACAGATGAGAAGATACGCTACTTTTATGTGACCAAGCTTCTTCCTTTCTCCTTGAAGGAAGGTGCTAAAGCATGGTATGATTCACTCCCATGCGGTTCTATTAAGAGTCCTCAGGATTTAGCTCACTCTTTTGTTGATAAGTACTTTCCTGCTCATATGCAACATGCTGCTTTACAAAGAATTTATAACTTTAAACAGTTGCAGGATGAGTCCCTCCCTAAAGCTTGAGGGAGGTACTGCAGTTTGATCCAGGCTAGACCAGGACATGGAGTTCCTAAGAATGAATTAATTGATATATTCTATGCTGGTTTAACTGATGAATCTAGGTCCTATTTGGACAGTTGTGCTGGTTGTGTTTTCAGGAAAAGAACACCGGACGACGTAGAAGATCTAATGGGCAGGATTGCCAAAAACTATGAAGATTGGTCCGTCCCTGAACCACCTCCACCAACAAAGAAGAGGGGCATGTTTGTCCTAAGCCCCGAAGATATGCGAGAAGCAAAGAAGTCTATTAAAGAGAAAGGTATTAAAGCTGAAGACGTGAAGATTCTACCCCCTATTGAGAAGTTGTGTGAGCCTACCACTCACCCTCCTATGGTAGAGGTACACTCTCTTTTAGATTTCAACGAAAGTGACATCCCTCATGGTAAGCCTCCTGATCAATGTTTAGATGAGTTTGATAATTTTATTATGAAACAGAATCATTTTAATGAGAGGATAGAAAGTCAGTTGCATGATAATTCCCTTGCTATCAAAAAGTTGCTTGGTGTTTTAGATAGAACAATTAATGATGTTCAATGTCTTGTGAAGCATTTTCATATGGTTCAAACTCAGCTTGATCAAATTTCTAATGTGCAAAGAGATTTGCTTGCTAACAATGCCAAACAAGATAAACTGCAGGCTTTTGGGATTAAGACCCGAGGAGGAACTAGTACTCAAGATCCTCTTTATCCGAAGGGACATCCTAAGAGAATCGAGCAAGATTCTCAAATGGAGGAAGAAGAAATTGTTGTCTCTCCAAATAAGAAAAATAAACATAAAGAGACTGACAATTCTAATGATCCCATTGCAGATGAAGAGCCAGCTATTGATCCCAACAGTGTATCTATCTCTGATGCTGAGACTGAAGACGGTGCTGAACCTGAAGGTAATAATAATGAGAAGAATGATCCACCTGAAGTTCGAGAAGAAGAAGCACCTGACAAACTTAAGAGGTACAGTAGAGAAGACTTCATCGCAAGAAAACATGGGAAGGAGAAAGAACCATGGGCACAGAAACCCATGCCCTTTCCAGGTAAGTCCATCTAATCTAAAGAAGAAGAGCATTATAATAAGTTTTGTGAATGGATTAAACCTCTTTTTCTTCAAATCCCTTTGACTGATGCTATTAAGTTACTTCCGTATTCAAAATATATGAAAGATATTGTCACTAACAAAAGAAAAGTTCCTAATGATGCAATATCTACTATGCTTGCTAACTATTCTTTCAGTGGAAAGATTCCTGAGAAGCTCGGTGATCCAGGTATACCCACCATCCCTTGCTCCATTAAGAATAATTATGTCAAAACTGCTTTATGTGATCTTGGAGCGGGGGTGAGTGTTATGCCTCTCTCTCTCTTTACGAGAGGCTTTGTTTGGAGAAACTAATTCCTACAGATATTTCCCTTCAGATGGCTGACAAGTCAACCGCTGTTCCGATAGGTATTTGTGAGGATGTTCCGGTTGAAGTTGCTAATTGTTGAATTCTTACTGATTTTGTTGTGCTTGACATGCCCGAGGATGGGAGCATGTCCATTATTCTTGGTAGACCTTTCCTTAACACCGCAGGTGCTATTATTGATTGCAACAAAGGGAAGGTTACCTTTCATGTGAATGATAAAGAACACATGGTATATTTTTCAAAGAAGACCGACAGGAGGCATGCCCTCAACTCTATAGAGAATATCGAGACCGTGAAAATTGGAGAATGGGATTGTCCACTACATGTGCCTCACAAATACAAAACTATCATGGTAGGGACAATGTCCATCAAGGTAAAAGTTCAGTGATTACTTCGTAGGAGGTGAGGCTTTTTGTTCTATATACCGCTTGTTTGTTGGTAAGACTTGATCAACCTTACTAGTGAACGTGTTATATACGGATAAAAAGTTGAGCTTTCTATGTTTTCATTTGTTTTTAGTATTGTCCTACTTACTGTACCAAGTATCTATGTTTCTGAAACTTCACAATACTACTAACTACTTCAAGTTTTCAGAGAGTTTCGCAGCTTTTTGAACCTCGAAAAAATTTCAACAGTGAAGTTTTCAGAAAAATTCCAGAAAAATTATATTAAAAATTTCCACAACGGGAGAGACCCGAAAAGTCCTGGGGCCAGCCAGGGGGGGCTACCAGTGGCCCAGGCGGCCAGCTGGCGCGACCCAGCCCCTGGCCGCGCCCACAGGGCGCCTGGGGCCCACAAGGCCCCCCTCCAGGTACCTCTTCCTCCTCTCTCTCTCTCTCTTTTTCCAGAAACCCGAGTTCTGGTCGTGTTCTTCTTGTTCTTGCTGTTCTTGGGGGCGATTCTTCGATCTCCCTCTACAGCCCATCATTCGAGCTGAAATTTTGAGCAAATACTCCCTGGTATGTGACTCCTCCACCCCTCCAATTAGATTTTTGATTGGTGACCTCATTTGTGAGTATTTAGTAGTTCTTGGTGATGTAGAGATGAGCTTGCATGCATGTGTAGAAAGTTATTTTCCAAGTTTTGATGCAAGTTTATGCCTTGGGCAAGTGAGTTGAGTAGTTTGCCTTAGCTCACTTTGTTTTAATCCTTGTTTTTGTGAATTGTAAAAAATTCAGAAATGAGTTTACTAGGAAGGGCAAAAGGATGGCTCGAGAAGAGGAGACCTGCACACTCCGATCGAGTCACTAGAGCCGCAGCTTCACCATCGACTGCCAGGGTGAGCTATAATGAAGATCATGTGCCCCTGGAGTTATTGGAAGATACAAGTCCAGCACGTGCGATGACATATCCATGTGACGTATTCATGGAAGCTGCGGGAATCAAGGATGAGTTTTATAATCTTTGTGCTAATGCAGGTTTGACACGACTCGTCACGAGCCGTGTTACTCAGTATTAGAAACTCACCTCCGGTTTCATTAACAGTTTTAGATATAATCCTGATTCAGGTGCTATTGAGTTTAAAATTTATAATGATCTTATCACCATGACTCTGGGAAATTTTTGTGAAGTAATAGGTGTGCCGAACGTTGGAAGGACGGCAAGGATGGGCACGCAGCCCTCCGAGCTGAAAACCGTCATCAACTCTCTCGGCAGCATGGGTACGAGGGATATTCATCGATCGAAGATCTCCAGTATCTTGTTTCCTCACCTTAGGTATTTTGCATATTATATTGCTAGAGGGGTATTAGCTCGTGACAACACGAGCAACATTTCTGCTCCGGATATTGCTATCCTGGCAGCAGCCCTCTCAGGGAGTCTGATTATAATATTGGTACCTTAATTGCTCGACGCCTTGCTATGAACGGTAACAAGGGGGACTTATATGGGGTGATTTATGCCACGCTTATCTTAGAACATCTTGGAGGCACCCCACACCCTGATGATACTCCTTTTACTTATTTAAACTTTGATCTTGCTGCTATGAAAAGGCATAAGTTTGTTACCATGGGCTCTGAACTTGATAACCTTGTTTATATCTTGCGTTTCGGAACTACCGCGGAACGCGAGATCCGTCTACCTGCACCTCTTTCGTTTGATTATTCTCGCAGGAACGGATGGTCCTTTGATGTTGTCCAGTTCGATGAGTTCATAGTCCAGCATCAGTTCCATAACCCCATGGAGGGGGTTGTGCCCGACGAGGAGGGACACGATGAGATACCACGTTTTCAGGAGGAGACCGCCACCGAGTTTGGTGAAGGGTCTTCCTCTGTTTGGCGCTCGGAACCTTCCTCGTGGGAGACTCCGAGGAGTTCGGTGTACGCGCCATCATCCTTCTACGACCCTTGGTCTCACCACTATACCCCTGGAGCAGGAGGCTCCTGGGGGCAGTAGCTGCTACCAACTTAGGCCAAAAGCCTAAGCTTGGGGGAGTACGTGCCCTTCTCACTTTTCCATTGTATTATTCGTTTCATTTACTTTGATTTTTTTTTCGAAGTTTTTACCCGTTCTTCTTTATTCCTCTATTTGCAAAGACAACAAAAAGATTTTCTCTTTCTTTTGCTTTTTATTCAACCTATGAAAAACCCAAAAAGATTTTCTTTCTCTCTTTAGTTTGCTTTGTTTTCAGAGATCAGCTCGAGTCTGTGATGGCATTTGATTATATTTCCTACGTTCGATCGTGCAAGTGACAAGCAGTAATGATGAAGATCGACTGAAAGGAAGCAACAAGGAAGACCGGTATGAACTCTTATTGTTTCTACTTTTGTACATATGCCTGTACTTATGATCTAGAGACCAGCTTGTAGCGACATAGTGCTATGTTTACAATGCTCATCCAGTGGTTCATGCTTTCTTTGTGGCTGGTCTCGAATAACTAGAGTATATAATGTGTTATTGAAATGACCTACATGCATTGCATTGTTCCTAGTCTGGCATACTATGGTGGTATTTCCCTTTAGAGAATTTTTGGATTGACTTGGCACATGCTTACACATGATTAAGACTAAAAAGTCTACCTTGCCTTGATGATCTTTGAGTTTTAGAATAGTTATATCACTTTCATGCCCGATTCAATGTTGCTTTGTCGCTCTGCATGATTATGACCATTATTGCTCTCTAGTTGGTCGCTTCCCAGTCTTTTGCTAAAACCTCCACCCGTACTAAGCGGAATGACTGCTTGTGCATCCAAAACCTTTAAACATGTTATGCCATATGAGTCCACTATACCTTCCTATACGTGGTATTTACCTGCCATCCCTAACGAAGACTTTCATGTACCATCTCGAAATTAATCAAAAGCATTTCTCTTTTGTGCCTATGTTTTAGCTCATGAGGAAGTAGTAGTTAATTCATGATCTCTTTAAGTTGGACAAGTTTCACCCCTGGATTGCATGCATAATGTGCAAACCCCTAATATGAAAAGGAACTGGCATTGAGTGCGCCCGGCTCGAAAAGATAATATAACAAACAAACCCTCCTTCATGCTTTGTTCATGAGAAATCAGAAAACTTTGGCAGTGATAAACAAAGGAGATTAAGAGGATGTGATCGTCCTCATGCGGGAGCCGTTCCTCGAGACTTGTCTAGCTTAAAAAGTGACTGAGTTATCTACTAGCACCCGTTGACGAAATATGCACCCCTCAAAAACATATTTACTTCTGTTTTTAAAACCAAGAGCTCTGGTACATGTTTAGTTTTTGTTTCTGATCACGGGCTTTCAACTTTGCAAATAAAAGCCATGGTTCGAGAGTCTCATCTTCTTTCTTCAAAGCACTAACTAGGAGAGCATAGTTGTCATTCTGAGTGTAATGTGCATTGTCCCAAAGTATTACATTGTCTTCTGCATACTTGTGATATGATTTATTCTGAAATCCTTAGTTCTAGTCTCCTTTAAAACTCTGGAGGAGTCTCTGCATTTATGTTTTGCTTCACTCATGGAGGCTAGCGAGATACCACCTTAATATGCTCAAGCTATGTGCAAATGATCTTGTCTCGATTTTCAGTAATATATTGTTTACTTTTAATTATTTGTGGCTGGTCACTTGAAAGAAGGATTGCTCCTTGCATTGTTCTCATAAGTACTGTTTTAATACTTGCTGAACTCTTTTCGTAGTACATGCTTATATACATCTAATGAAGCAAAAGAGTTTGTCAAAGTTTTCTTTGTCGCTTTCAGTTCGTTGAACTGAATTGCTTGAGGACAAGCAATATGCTAAGCTGGGGGGAGTTGATACGTCTCAAACGTATCTACTTTTCCAAACACTTTTGATATTGTTTTGACCTCATTCTTGCATGATTTGGACTAAACTAACCCGGACTGACGCTGTTTTCAGCAGAGCTGCCTGTATGGTTTATTTGTGTGCAGGAAAACGGATTTTTAAGCATCTCAGAAAAATCCACGAAAAATCACGAAAAATCCATGCACCCGAAGAAACAACATACCAGAAGTGGGGCCAGAGGGGGACCAGGGGGTGCCCAGGCGCCCTGTGGGCGCCCCCCCCTGGGCCGCGCTGGGGGGCGCCTGGGTGGGGCCCATGCCCCCTGGTGCCCTACTTTAGCCCGTATTTTTTCCTCCGAGGCAGAAACCCCAGATCGGAAGTCCTTTTCGCTATTTCGCGTCGCGGAGCCGCCGCCACCCTCTGTTCTTCTTTGGGAGGGCTAATCTGGAGGCCGATTTGGCCTCCAGAGAGGGGAGATCGTCGCCATCGTCATCATCATCACCACTCCATCATCCCTCCATGACTTCCCCCTTCATGTGTGAGTAATTCCCTTGCTGTAGGCGAAGGGGATTGTAGGGATTGGATGAGTTAGATCATGTAATAGTTCGTCAGATTGTTGGGGGCATGTTGCCTATCATCTAGTATGGTGTTTATCATCTTTGCTACAACTTGTTATTATTAATGCTTGACACTAGGGCCCGAGTGCCATGATTTCAGATCTGAACCTTATGTGTTTGTATGAATATATTTGTGTTCTTGATCCTATCTATGAGTTGTATGCACCTGTTACGGTTCGGAACCGGCGATCCCAAAGGTGACAGCTTGGGACACCAAAGGGGATGGTTCGTAGTTTGAGGATTACATGTATCCATTGAGTTCATTGCTTTGTTCCGGTGCTCTTTGACAGGAGCACCTTAATATCCATTAGTTCCTTTTGGCCCCGTTCGTAGCGGGATGGTAGGACAAAAGATGTTGTGCAAGTTCTTATTGCAAGCACGTACAACTACCTACGGGATACATGCCTAATGTTTGATATTTGCCTAGATGATCATTACTTTTCCGTGTGCCGTGCCCCAAGTTAGAAACTATCTCATCCATGCAACGCCCAACCATCCGTCTCCCTAGCCTACAGTATTTTAAACCTTGCTTGTCACTAGTTGCTACTTTTGCCATTTACTACTGCTATTTACTTTTGCTATTTACTTTTACTATTACTATCATCACTATCATATCACTGTTACCGCTTATCTTTTGTTGCAAGTTAGTATATTTCAGGTGTGGTTGAATTGACAACTCAACTGTTAAAGCTTATAAATACTCTTTGGCTCCCCGTGTGTCGAATCAATAAATTGGGTTATTCTTACCCGCGAAGACTATCTCGATCCCTTACGGTTGAGGGTTATCACGCGCGCTGCTCTGTTTTGCTGACGGAGGAAGATGGCGACATGGCCATGTGAGACACACAGGTGGGGCCAAGGGGGGAAAGCCACGGCGCGACAGTGTGGCCTGTTGGCTGGGCCTGCGGGAGAGATAGGCCGCGCGCTGAGGGGAAAGGACTAGGCCTGGCACAGAGAGAAGGAGGAGGAGGCCCAGGCCACTGTGCCAGCTGCTACTTTTCTTTCTTTTTCGTTATTTCCTCAGACAGAAAGAAAAAGAAAAACACAGGCTGAAAGAAAAATGAGTTAGGGAAAAAGAAAAATATCCCCATGCTTAGTTATTTAGGTCCTATTTAATAAAATTGACCTGGACATTTTTAGAGGCAGAAAAATAAGAGGAGTTTGAATATGGTTCAAACTCTTGGTATTTTAAAACCCAACCAAATCATTTTCAAATAGGCTGATATTTGGTGGAGAGGTTGTAGGAATGGGGCAAAGTTTTTAGGAAAATAAAGAACACTAAAGCACTTGGCTAGGTGGCTTGCACAAGGAGCAAAGAAAAGCCATAAAAGAAAAGAAAGAAGAATAAGAAGAAGAGGGAAGGAGGGGGGTTAGGGTTTAGCTAGGCTTAGCTAGAACCCACACACACAACACCACAAGGCCTCACTCTCACTCAACAATAAAGTAAACTAAGATGCCATGATGATATGATGATGAAGTAATGCAAGGATGCAAAATAATAAATGATATGGCAATGCAAAGAAAATAAATGACAAGAACCCCCAAGGATAAGGACAAGGATCAAATTGAGAAGCTCTATTGCCATTATTGGAAAGTGTTATATCTAGGGCTTTACAAACTCTCCTACACTACAAAAAGATCTCGTCCCGAGATCTAGGACTGGAAGAAGGAAGGATACTCGGAATGAAGGTGATCTTCTCGTTCCCACGTAACTTCTCGGTCGGTATGGTGTGACCACTTAACTTTCAAGAACTTGATTGACTTGTTGCAGGTTTTGCGCTCAATTTCTTTAAGGATAGCAACGGGGTGCTCACGATAAGACAAGTCTTGTTGAAGATCAATCTCCTCGAACGGAATGGTGCGTTCAGGTGTCTTGAAGCACTTGCAGAGTTGAGACACGTGAAACACATCATGGACATTTGCAAAGTTGGAGGGAAGCTCAAGTTGGTAGGCTAGATCGCCTCTTTTGCCAAGAATCTTGAAAGGGCCCACGTATCTCGGAGCAAGCTTTCCTTTGATACTGAATCTTTGGGTTCCTTTCATAGGAGAAGCACGGAGCTAGACATGATCTCCAATGTCGAAAGACAAATCACGATGCTTGCCGTCATAGTAACTCTTTTGATGCGATTGAGCAGCTTTGAGATTCCCATGTATGACTTTGCATATTTCTTCGGCTTCTGAGTTCAAATCATTGCCAAGAAGTTGACATTCACCAGTCTCGGACCAGTTGAGCGGGGTATGGCACTTTCTGCCATAGAGGATTTCAAAAGGAGCTTTGCCGGCACTTGCTTGGAAACTGTTGTTGTAAGAGAATTCGGCAAATGGGAGACAATCTTCCCACTTCATACCGAAAGAGATGACACAAGCTCTCAGCATGCCTTCGAGGATCTGGTTCACTCTTTCGACTTGACCACTAGTCTAAGGGTGAAACGCAGTGCTGAAACGAATCTTCGTGCCCATGGCTGACTGAAAGGAGTCCCAGAACTTGGATGTGAACAAACTTCCACGGTCTGAGGAGATGACTTGAGGAATGCCATGCAACGAAACAATTCTGGAGGTGTACAACTCTGCCAACTGAGCTGCGTTGATGGATTCTTTGACGGGAAGGAAGTGAGCTACTTTAGTTAGCTTGTCAATCACTACAAAGATAGCATCATTCCCCTTCTTGGACTTAGGAAACCCAGTGACGAAATCCATCTCAATGTGGTCGAATTTCCACTCGGGAATAGGTAGAGGTTGAAGGAGACTGGCTGGACGTTGATGCTCTGCCTTCACTCTTCTGCAGACATCACATTCATTCACGAATTGTTCAATCTCCCTTTTCATTCGAGTCCACCAGTACGATTTCTTGAGGTCTTGGTACATCTTAGAACTTCCGGGATGAATCGAGAGGAGGGAATCATGTGCTTCGTTCATTATGATTTTTCTGAGATCACCCTTAGGAACGACAATTCTGTCCTCAAAAAACAAGGTGTCTTTCTCATCAACGAGATAGCACTTGTATTTGGGAGTACCCTTAGCAATACCATGTTTCACTTTCTGCACCATAGCATCACTTAGTTGTGCCTCACGGATCTGATCTTCCAAGTTAGGAGCAACTTGAAGGTTTGCAAGAAAGCCTTGCGGAACAACTTGGGGTTGAGCTTACTGAATGATTCACAAAGTTCAGGCTGGAACGGTTTGAGAAGGAGACTGTTGCAATATGCCTTTCTGCTCAAGGCATCTGCAATGACATTGGCCTTGCCAGGTGTGTACTCAATGCTTGGATCATACTCTTGGATCATCTCAACCCAACGAGTCTGGTGAAGGTTCAGGTTTGGTTGTGTGAAGATGTACTTCAAGCTGTTGTGATCGGTGAAGATGTCCACTTTTCTGCCCAACAGAAGGTGTCTCAACGTGATCAAGGCATGTACAACTGCTGCTAGCTCGAGATCATGTGTGGGGTAATTACTCTCATTTGGTTTCAACTGATGAGAAGTGTATGCCACAGTCTTCTTGTCTTGCATGAGAACACCACCAAGTCCTTGCAAAGAAGCATCACAAAAGACTTCATAGGGCTTGGACTCATCCGGAGGAGTAAGAACCGAAGCAGAAATGAGCTTCTCTTTGAGTGTTTTGAATGCCACATCACAATCAAGAGTCCAGGAGTACTTGACATTCTTCTGCAACAGATTGGAAAGAGGCTTGGCAATCTTGGAGAAGTTCTCAACGAACCTTCTGCAATAGCTAGCAAGACCAAGGAAGCTTCAGAGTTGCTTGACATTCTGCGGGGGTCCCAGTTCACAATATCTTCAACTTTCTCGGGGTTCAAAGAAATACCCTCAACAGAGATGATATGGCCAAGATATAAGACCTTATCTAGCCAGAATTCACATTTGAAGAACTTCTCATAGAACTTGTGTTCACGGAGCCTGTCCAGAACCAAACGGAGGTGCTTGGCATGGTCTTCTTCATTCTTGGAGAATACCAAGATGTCATCCGGATAGACGAGAACAAATTCATTGGTATAGGGGTTGAATATGAAGTGCATCATCCTTGAGAAGGTGGGTGGAGCATTTGCGAGGCCAAACGACATGACCGTGTATTCATAAGAGCCAAAACTCGTTCTGAATGCGGTCTTGGGAATATCTTCTTCACGGATACTGATCTGGTGATAACCCATCCGAAGATCGAGCTTTGAGAACACCTTTGCTCCTTTGAGCTGCTCGAACAATTCATTGATATTGGGGAGCGGATACTTGTTCTTTATTGTCTTCTTGTTCAATGGCCGGTAATCAACGCAAAGGCGCTCCGTGCCATCCTTCTTCTTTACAAATAGAACACCATAGCCCCAAGGAGAAGTACTAGGCCTGATTAGACCCATACTCTCTTGCTCATCGAGTTGTTTCTTCAGCTCCTTCAACTCATCAGGGGAAAGCTTGTATGGACACCGACATGCTGGCTCGATACCGGGCTCAAGTTCAATGACGAATTCAACTTGACGATGTGGAGGCATGCCTAGAATCTCTTCAGGGAAAACATCTTCATACTCATTGACCACCGAAATCTGAGAGATGGCATTAATCTCACCCTTTTCATTGAGAGAGAGAATAGCCTGATTGTGTTATCTCGAGAGGCGGAGATAATCACGTCTTCGTCAGGATGAGTAAGCTTAACTTCCTTATTTGCACAATCAATGTTTACCTCATGCTTGGAAAGCCAATCCATCCCAAGAATAAGATCAATGTCGGAGTTACTGAGAATAACCGGAGAAACCTGAAAACTATAATCACCCATATGAATAGATATATCCGGAGCCACCAAACTAGTAGACATTAGTTTCCCCGGAGAAGTAACTTGAAACACTTGAGGTAATGCCACTGTGCTCACATTATGCTTGGATGCAAATGGATATGACATGAAGGAACAAGATGCACCCGAATCAAACAAAACTTTAGCAGGTTTAATATTGACTGGAAGGTTACCAAGTATCACATCTGAAGAATTCTCTGCTTGAGCTGCATTCATCAGATTCACTCTTGCTTGTTTGGCATTGTGCTTGACAATAGCAGTGCTGACAAGTGGAGGAGGCGGAAGGCGCCTTGGGTTGGGACACTTATTAGCATAGTGACCCTTCTGAGTGCACTTGTTGCAAACCACTTCTGAGAGAGGACGGCGATAAGGACCACTTGACTTCGAAGCTTGAAACGGATGCTTAGGCTGATTGCTTGGGTTGGGTGGGTGGGAGAAACCACGGCCACCAGAGTTCTTGTTGTTGCTTGGAGGGCGGAGCACTGGAGGAGGCGGAAGCTAGAACTTCTGCTGCTTTGCAACCACTTGGGAAGAAGAGGAGGAGTGAACATCATCTCTGATCCTCTTTTTGGAAGCTTCAACCTTGAGCTGGGCTGCCTCTTGCTTAAGAGCCATGTTATAGAATTGATCAAATTCATCCGGCTCGAACAAGGTGAGAGCTAGTTGGAGTTCATCCTTCAGATCACCACGGAACTGATAAATCTTGCTCTTGGCATTTGGGATGTCTTGCTTGGCATAGCGAGCGAGATTCTGGAACTTGACATTGTATTGATAGATGGACATGGTGCATTGCTTCAGGTTGCGGAATTGCTCACGCATGCCTTTGATAACACTAGTTTGAATGTGGTGAGAGCAAAAATCCTTGCAGAAGTCAGTCCACGAGATCTCACGACCACCTCTGGAATCTTTATACTGTTGCCACCAATCAGCAGCTTGATCCTTGAGTTGGAAGGCAGCAAACTTGACATAATCCTCGGGTCTGACGTTACTGAATTCAAAGTGCTTTTTTATGTCTGTTATTCCATTCTTCAGCATCTAGCGGATCCACACAGTAACTGAAGGACTTCGGTTGGTTTGCCAGGAATTGGTTGAGGGTTGCAAAGTGAGGTTAATTGAACAGATTGCCTTGGCCTTGGTTCCTAAGACCACCTTGATTTGCTTGGTTGGCTTGAATATTCTGCATCATTTTCATAAGCATCTGGGTGTTCTGGTTGGTCGCTTGAATAACTGCTCTCCAGGCCTCAGACGGAGGAGGAGGGGAAGGAGGACGATCAGGAACTTCTTCACCCTCTGGGTTAGCATTGGGAACCTTCTTAGGAGCCATCCTGAATGAGATGACAACTATTAGCCATTGATTGAATATATAAGCTGAATCAATGGCTAGAATTTGCAACATAAGTCTTCACAAGAACATTCGAACAAAATGAGCGAATGTAATCCATAGTTTAATGGTACAACAATCTTCTCGAGAAGCCACTTGGGAGAACAAAAGGTAAATAAAACAATAAGGAGCAGATAGAACAAATACAAGATAGAAGCTTCGTTCCACATGTTCGTGCTGAAAGCTCATGGAACGTGTTACAAAAGGGTTTTGCAATCCCCGGATTAGCATTGCCAAGGACCCTTTAAGATGCAACTCCCGATCGGAACAACGCCCATAGAACTGCTCCACTCAATGTTGAACCCCGAACTCCATATCATGCATTCGTTGGAAGAATGCCTATGAACTACTAGATGAACCCACGTATTAATTTCCAAAGGTTTCCGTTTATGCAATCGGGTGTTGGGGATACAGGGGAAGCACCACGCACTCAACTCTAATCCTACATCCAGCTGTATCCATCCTTCAACACATAACCAGTCATTTTCGGAAACCATTTACCTCAGACCTTCGAAACGCATCTGCTATACAAGCTGTGGCAACACTCCGAAACTACCTCCCCAGTACTGGGTGATGTCGGGGTTATCTTACCACTAACCGCAAAGAAGAGTTTTCGATGTCGGCCGTCTTAATTATTCCAGAACTGCTGCGATAGATTTGTGATGGCAACACCTCGGAGCTCAACTCCCCGGGACACTGCCACAACCCCTAAATGATAGGAGGCATCGAGAACAATGTTCTTGTCACAAAGATATCGGAACAATCCAAACAATACTCGCGTGATCCTAAAAAAATTTAATCAATTTTTGAGAGTAGAAGAGATAGAACAATCGTCAAGAGTCCTCACCAGAGTGATAAAGGGATGAGGAGTAAAAAGAAATCCTACTCTCCGATATATATATATAGGACTCAAAACATTTTCATGTGTGTGCCTAGACTCAACCTTCAATGATTCGATCAATCAGGGGGGATCCTAGGTCGGAGAAGGCTCTGATTACCAACTTTTAATGCCCGGTATGAGACTATACCGCCTACGTGTCGAGGCACGACTTAAAGGCATAATCTCATACTAGAATGATCTCAAGTATGGTATCTTTGCACAACTCATGTAAAAGAGGAGATGAAAAAGTAAAAGAGTAGTCGGCTTACACTCGCCACGTCACACAATGTAATACATTAACATACATCATCCAATAACATCAGAGTCCGACTACGGACGAAGATTCAAATGAAAGATACCATAAATAAAGCAACACAAGGTCCCGATCATCCTAGTAAGAGCCCTACTGATCCTCTGGGTAAGACACGTAGTATCGCCCACGTTCTTCATCGAACTCCCAATACAACTCTGAACCACCAGCTGCGTAGTTCTCAACGGTACCTGCATCTGGTGTTGTGTAGAAACTGTGAGCCACGAAGGACTCAGCAATCCCGTTCTCGGGTAGCAATACTATATATCAAAGCCTTGGGTGTGGAACAAGGCTGAAAACAAGGTTGCAGCAGCACTAGCACTAGCTTACGTGTTTAGAGCGAGAAGAGAAAGTGCCAACGATCGTCAAAGTGATCACGAAGTGATCCTAACTAAGCACGTCAAACATAACCCCACCGTGTTCACTTCCCGAACCCCTTCGGAATGCGACCGTCACGGTTACTCACGCTGGTAGTGTATTATGATCATAGTGTCAAGTTTTCTACAATAAAAAATTCCCATCTGCCACATAACCGCGGGCACGGCTTTCGAAAGATCAAACCCTGTAGGGGTGTCCCAACTTAGCCCATCACAAGCTCACGATCTCCGGAGTCGCAACTCCAAGGTGGGAAGACCCGAGTATTCTCGGAATCCCGTGCTCAAGATATTTTGACCAAGGTAAAACTAATCCAGCAAGACCTCCCGGTGTGCCGACACCCTGATAGTAGCCGCGCGTATCTCGTCTCAGGCCACGACCGGATGGGACATCCTACAGGTTTTTACCAGCCCTTGAGTTTCCTCGAGGTGGCCCCGCAGCCTGCCCAGTTTGGCCCAACACTCATGTGGAGCACTGGCCCAGGGTTGTTAATTAAGAACTCGGGTTTGCAACGCCCTTATTCAAGTTTTAGTTATTAGGCAAGTGTAAAACCAATGTTGGGCCTTGCTGGAAAAGCCTTGGCGCTAAGCGGGTTATCGAGGGGGGCCCATAAACCCCAACCGTGTTAGGGACGCAAAAGCAAGGAACATAACACCGGTTTAAACGGTTCCTAGGGTGGCATGAGTGGAACAAAACACCTAGCAAGAGTCTTAGCCTTCCACCCATTGCCAAATATATAGATGAGTTAGTTTAACAGGTTATATATTGTGATATCCCAACAACAACTTCATCATGAAGCAAGAATCTTCAAATCTTCTCCTCCAACTAACAACGCTATAAGAGGGGCTGAGCGATGCTTTCGTAGCCAAACAATGGTTTGTTGGGTGGGTGGTTAGAGAGGTTCATGGCAACAATAGGAGGCTGACAAACAGACAAAGGCACCGAGGCAATAAGATAAAGAGCGAGACATCTAGCATAGGCAAAGATAGTAGTGATATCTGCGTAAGGTCATCTTGCCTGTTGATTCCACAGAGGGATCGTAACCTTTCTCCTCACACTCAACGTCTGTAGAAACCTCATACTCCGTATCGTCACCGGGCTCTAACCAAACACAACAATGCAACAACGGAACAAAATCAATCAACATGCAGTGCTCAACCACATGATGCATGAAACATGATGAACAAGGACAAAAGTAGATATGATGCATGGCCTAGGGTCACAAGAGTGCAACAACATTACAGCAACATGCTAGCACATTTAAATGGGCTGGAAATAAATAACAACAATATCCAGAAACTCACATATTAATTTATTTGCATTTGGGACAGATCTAAAAAACTTCTGTGATAGAGTTGCCAAACATGCTAAACAATAGTACCAAAATATTATACACATTTTTTACCCCAAATGCATATAAAGTTTGTTAAATTTGGAGTTGTAGATATTTAGTTATGATTTTTGCAAGTTTAAGCATATTTAAAGCAAGTTTAAATTCAAACAACATTTTAAATGTTTTTAAACATGGCAACAAACAGCATATTCATAATCTACATAAGATTCTAAGCACTTTTCATATATAACTCAAATTCATCAGAAACATATTTATCCAGATATTAAATAAACAAGAAAAACACAAAAAGAAAAGAAAAACAAAACAGAAAAGAAAAACAAACAGGCGCCAGGGTCCAAATTGACCCAGGGCTGCACTAGCCCAAGCCACTCACAAGGGGGCCCGGCCTCGCTGACCTGGCGCCAGCGGGTGCGCGCGGGGGCTGGGAAGCCGCTGAGTGGCTGGTAGGTGGGGCCTGCCTGTCAGCCACACAAGAAAATCAAAAAGGGGCGAAAACACCTGCCCCTGCGAGGAATCGAACACACGACTCCCTGCGTTAATTGACGAAGACAAACCACTGCGCTACTTAAAGTTTCTCGACAGATAACAGGCACTAAGCCTGAAGAAGTATATGAAGATACAGATGACTGAAGAAACCAGAGGCTCGTCGGAGCTGCTCCAGCGACCAAACGAGGCGGCGGAGTGGTGCGAGATGCTCCTGGAGGAGTTCCGCATCCACCTGATGCACCGGCAGCACCTAACAACTACTACAGCGGCGGCGGCGAGCAACGACAGAACGGCGGCGGCAGACCAACGGCGAGGCGATGCAGAGGCCCTAGAGGAACGGCGACTGCACAGGCAGCACATACACGACGCGCTGAAGCTAACGGGCAGAAAAACACGGCCTAGAGGGGTCGGAACACTCGCCGGCGACGAGGTCCGACGACGATGCACTCGGGCGCTCGATGAAATAGGGCCTCGAGGGCGCGCAGGAAGGGGGAAATGGTACGGGGAGAGAGAGGAGCTCACCATGAGCATGGCGATGTGCTCGGCTGGCCTAGTCATGGACGGATTCGACGGTGGCACGTCTCGAACGCCTACGGCCACCGGAGATGAAGAACAGGAAGAAGAGCTCGGCGTGGAGGCGATCGGGTCCGCGTAGGCGTCGTAGTCGAAGGAGTCGACATCGTGGAAGCAGAAGGACACCTTTGGCGAGGCTGGCGTCGACGAGGGGCTCGCCGGCGACGAGGGGCTGCTCTCAGATGCGCTCGGGTGTCGATGGGAATGGTGGATCTAGAGGATCTCGGCTCTCCAGACGGCGAGAGGGGGAAGAGGAAACCTAGAGAGGAGGGGAGGACAAGCTTTGGGTTTAAATGGGGGGCTCGGGGCACGAGGCCTCGACGTCTGTGAGATCACGGCACGACGGTGAGCGCGCGCGCTGCTCTGTTTTGATGACGGAGGAAGACGGCGACGTGGCCCTATGAGACAGACAGGTGGGGCCAAGGGGGGAAAAGCCACGGCGCGACGGTGCGGTCTGTTGGCTAGGCCCGTGGGAGAGATGGGAGGCGCGCTGAGGGGGAAGGACTGGACCTAGCGCAGAGAGAAGGAGGAGGCCCAGGCCATTGTGCCAGCTGCTGCTTTTCTTTCTTTTTCTTTATTTCCTCAGACAGAAAGAAAAAGAAAAACACAGGCTGAATGAGAAATGAGTTAGGGAAAAAGAAAAATATCCCCATGCTCAGTGATTTAGGTCCTATTTAATAAAATTGACCTGGACATTTTTAGAGGCAGAAAAATAAAAGGAGTTTGAATATGGTTCAAACTCTTGGTATTTTAAAACCCAACCAAATCAATTTCAAATAGGCTGATATTTGGTGGAGAGGTTGTAGGCATGGGGCAAAGTTTTTAGGAAAAGAAAGAACACTAAAGCACTTGGCTAGGTGTCTTGCACTAGGAGCAAAGAAAAGCCAGAAAAGAAAAGAAAGAAGAAGAAGAAGAAGAGGGAAGTGGGGGGTTAGGGTTTAGCTAGGCTTAGTTAGAACCCACACACACAACACCACAAGGCGTCACTCTCACTCAACAATAAAGTAAACAAAGATGCCATGACGATATGATGATGAAGCAATGCAAGGATGCAAAATAATAAATGATATGGCAACGCAGAGAAAATAAATGACAAGAACCCTCAAGGATAAGGATAAGGATCAAATTGAGAAGCTTTATTGCCATTATTGGAAAGTGTTATATCTGGGGCATTACATGCAGCAGCCGAGACGGCTGCTGCAAACGCGGAGAGCGCTCGAGCTGTCGTCCGTGCCACCGATGTCGCCTTGGCCCAGGTCGAGGCCATACATGCCAAGATCGAGGATGCACACGCCAAGATATTCTAGGCCACCTCGGTCTCCAGCATGCAACCCACGTCCGAAAAGGTGGCGGCGGCCATGGAGCACCTTCTTCCTCATGAGGTCGCCGAGCTGGAGCTGGAGATGCAGGAGGCGGCAAATATCGAGGAGCGCCGGGAGGAGGAGTTGCATGTGGCCGAGGTCGAGGTAGAGAAGAGTTTGTTCGTCGAGGAATCGGCGGTGGAGTACCAACACAAGCTCCGGCGCAGCCACTACTATGAGTACTACAACCTTGAGGGTGGCGCCGAGGACGAGGACGAGGACGCGGTCGACTTCAGCAGGGGGGCGCAGAGTCCACCAACGGCGGCATGTCGAGAGGACAAGTCATCGACGTCTCATCTCACACCGGCGATGCATAGGCTGGTGCGGCGGCGAATTTGTTAAAATCATGCGTACTTAGGCTTTTTTTTATTGCTGGTCTTTTTTTAGAGCAATGTTTAGGTCAACTGGCTCTGTTTAATTTCTAAAATTGCTCGACTCAGTAAGTGTGGTATGTTTGTTGTACGCTCTTTTGTGTGCCCAAATTAGCAAGTGGTGTTAAATTTTGCAATAACGTACCTGGGGAAATTTCCACCAAAATTTGAATTATTAAACTTATCCCATGCGCGTAAAGCAGAAGAATCGTGTGCGATGCACACAATCGTTCAAAGTGAATGGTCCGGCGGCACCGCGCGCAAAGTTTCCCTTCACATTTCCAAAAAATTGGCCTACCACAAAGTCACATTTCCCCTGTTTCCTCCTTCCTTCCTTCCTTCCTTCCTTCATAAGCTATAGCCGCTTTCTCGCTCTCGACGTATCGCATCCTACCGTCAGTGTCGCCATGGTCTTCTTCCAAGACCTCTCCAGCGGTTCCTCCTCCGCGGACTACTCCTTCACCACCCAGGTATGCCTCTCTTGTCTCTCTCTTGGGCTATGACGTGGAATGAAGGATTTTTACCCAGCGATCGATTTGAGTCATTTCTTCCTCTTGTAGCTCCCGAGGACTATCAGTGGCAATGAATGGAGCGGGGTGGCTGAAGATCTATCTGTTTGTTGTCGCCATAAATCTCCATGCGTGAAGCTAGTTGCATTTGAATCTGTGGATAGTGGGAGGAAGTTTCTGGCATGTGCAGAGAAGGTTAGACCCTCTTTCTTTGTTACAAATCATTTGTTAGATGTGATTCAGACACTATCACGGTCCCAAACCATTCATACAACACCTTCAACCAAACGCATCCTAAGACAGTGTCACAGTTTGTACCTAGTATCTTAAATTGTTGCCATCTCATCAGCGGTGCCATTAGAAAATTATTTGGTACCGCTTCAGCAGTTTGTGCAGCCAACTTTGGTCCACACATCCGAGCAGCCAAGCAGTAAAATACTAAATCTTTATGGCATGAAGGAACTAGGCATCGGAGCAACTACGTGCTCCGGAGTCCGGGTCCCTGATTTTTTTTCGTTGCATCTGCTCGCCGGTGCAGGGCACCGGTGCGAGATGTAGTAGCAATTTTCTTTACAACACTTTTGGCATACTTATTGGGCGGCCTTAGTGCTATTAGTTCTATGTTACTAAATTTGTGCATGTACACACCTGTTAGTATTAATTTGCTATCATCCAAACAATGTCGCTGTGTTGTTGCAGTTATATTTACCTTCCTCATAAAATGTTCAGTTTGTTATTTATTGTACATGAGTAAGAACTTGCAGCGTTGTTGTAGTTAATTATAGCTTCGGATGTTCCAGAATTTGGTAGTTGTCTCAGTAGCAATTAATTCATTTGCCCATTGATCATTTTGAGAAGATATGTCATAATTAACATGTTTCTTCAGTTTTTCAAAATAAGCATTGGTGATTTTCTATGTTGCTATAAACCCATTTCCCCTACAATTGTTACTGATCTAGTTTTACGTATTATAGGATGAGCGGATGTGTTCTCACTTGGAGTGGGTTGATCAAGAGTGACCACAGTCTCTAAAGATGTGCCTAGCGAAGCTTTGGAGCGTGTATGAGGAAGAGAACAGACATAGGCTTAGACAAACTGTTGTCAACGCTGAAGAATATTTGAAGATGCGGGATAAAATGTGAAAGGTGGAGAATGAGCTCAGATTTTTTAAATCACACTTTGCTAAGATGGTGTTGGTGAAGGAGGAGGCACTTTCCCAGTTATCCCATGCAAAACTGGTTCTTACTGAACTGAAAGCAGAGGTGGATAAGACGAGCATGGATGATCTCGATTAGGGAAATGAATATATTTCTCTGATATTGTCCTTATGAAGTTGAACTAGCTATATGTTGTACTATGTTGTTTTCATGTAGCTATCGTACAGTGGTGTTATAATATATTTATGTGCCTGATATGAAATTGGCAAATAGTTGTTCGATATGGAATGTGAATTTGCGTAATACTGGAATTATTAATTGTAAACCTAATAAACCTTCTAAATGTGTCATGGATCTTTGCAAACGGTTCTAGCTGTAAAAGCTCTTGTGATAGATAGCCCAATGCCACACAGTTTTCTTCATCAAATCGTGTGTGATGTAGTTGATAAAAGCAAACAGTTAACCAAGGCAGAGCGTGTGTGTGATAGTTACACCTTTCACACACAAGCCTCCACATAAAACTGTGTGGGATGTACATAAGAACGGAAAGGTATTCCTTGGATTTACTGTGTGCGATATTCATACAAACGGAAACATTTTCCCTGGGTTGACTATGTGGGATGTACATAAGAACGGACACTTATTCCTTGGATTGACTGTATGTGATATACATATCTACGGAAATGTTTTTCTGGGATTCACCGTGTGGGACGTACATACCCACAGAAATGATTGGGTTTTGATGCCTCACCCAATCGCACACGAGCTCATTTGGTCTCCCAGGAGGGCCTATCCCCGACGATTTCTGGGTCGTGTAGGAAGGACCCCCCCATCGCCGACACTCTCTAGGCAACGGTTCCAAATGTCGTCGAGAAAAGGGGTTTAAAACCGTTTGTATAGCACCGACGCGTACCAGTGCTACTTTCTAGAAACCGTATGAGTTGTTTGAGTTCATCTCCCACGGTGTTGCCAAAGAAATCGTCTGCAATGGAAAACCCCAATAAGCAGGCTAATTGTCCTATTACTGATAATCCATTCAGTAATCAAATTGAAATTTCTTATAAAACACACCGTATTTTCCTATTCATATAACGGCAACCAGGATTTCATAATCGAATTGCATCAGATAGCTTTAGCACTCACTTACACCATATAGGCATATATCTAGCTACACCATTACAGAACAACACCAAATTTCACATGCAATATCGACAATCTTTGGAAAGCAGCATCATACACGGTAAATAGACAGATGAATCTCATCTAGGATACTGCATAAGCAGAAGGCGAATATTGAGCCTTTAGTGATGTTGAATGTACTTGCAACTTTAGGCTAGTGGCTATGAATAATTGCCCGCCCAACATTCGTCCTCTTGAGGAATACTTCAATAATGTATCGTGGGTGCTGAATGAATACCTTCCTCGCCTCTTGACCATTGATACGTCTACGTCGTATCTATAATTTTTTATTGTTCCATGCCAATACTATACATCTTTTATACACTTTTGCAACATTTTATATTATTTTTGGGACTAACATATTGATCCAGTGCCAAGTGTCAGTTCCTATTTGTTGCATGTTTCTTGTTTCAGAGAATATTCATAACAAACAAAGTCCAAACGCGATAAAAATTTACGGAAAAATAGTTTGGAATATATGTGATTTTTGGAGGTGGAATTAACGCAAACGGATACACATGGCCTCCACAAGACACAAGGGCACGACCTCCCCCCTGGCACGCGATGGTGCCTAGTGGGCACCCCGTAAGTTGGTTGGGGCTCTACTTCAGGCGCAAGGAAGCTTATATGCAGAAAAAATCATGTTGAAATTTCAGCGCAACCGGAGTTACGGATCTCTGGATATTTAAGAAACAGTGAAAGGCCTGATTTGGGGGTCACAAAATAGAAGATAACAGAGAGAGAGGAAGAGAGAGAGAGATCCAATACAGGAGGGGCTCTCGCCCCTCCGCTGCCATGGAGGCCATGGAACAAAGTGGAACCCTCCTGTCATCTAGGGAGGAGGCCAAGGAAGAAGAAGAAGGAGGGGGGCTCTCTCCACTCTCTCCCGGTGGCGCCGGAGTGCCGTCGGGGCCAGTATCATGACAGCAATCTACGTCAACAATCTCGCTACTGTCAACACCAACTTTCTCCCCCTCTATGTAGCGGTGTAACCTCTCTATTCCTGCTATACTTGTCCACTAGTACAAATGCCCGTGCGTTGCAACGGGCGATGAAACCGCAAAATTTGCTTCGTGTACCATGACGCACCATTTCTTATATCTAGTTCTGATAAAAATTGTTAATAAGGTTACACTGATTCTCACTTTTCGGAGCATGAAGTGTGGATGTGCAGAAGCCACCCTAGCTTCCTTCATCCGGCGGCAGCACCTCGTAAAGCAATAGGAACATGGATCCCATTTCATCATAATATTAATTAGTAGGAGAAAAAAATAAGGTGCTTCCATGATGATCTTCTAAAAATGAGAGGCATAAAATCAATGCAAGTTACTACAAAATATATTTATTTTCTAAGAATAAACTATTTCATCATTGTTGTTAAGAAACCTTGACAAGTAAATAGAACAATGCACGTACCTTCAGCTCATGATCAACTTCCAAATTAGTTTCTTTAAATTCCATCTCTGTGAGGGCTTGTTCAGCATCATTATCATACTCTGGGTCAAACTCTTGTATCTTTGCATTCTATTCACTCAATTTAGTGAAATTAGCCTCTTCATCTGGCACATGTAAATTGAACACATCAATTTCTAATATAAGATATTGCAGGTATTTGGGGAAATATAGAGGTGAAGCTTATATTTAGTTATGATAAATGACAAGCAACTGCTTGAAAATCTATCTTTGGTGTACTTTGTCGGTAGTATAAATAACTACAATTAGGTTTTCAAACATGAATTTTTTTGCACCTCAAATGTTTTAGTAATTCTCAAGCATGTCCTAAGGAGGCATAGATTAGGAAACCATTTAAAGGAGTGACTTGTTTTAGTTTATCAGTGGTAATTGGACAATACATTGACATTATTAATGATTTGGGGGGTGCTTGATGATGAGTGAAAACTCAATTCTGATAGACTAATCGGGCCTTTTCCAAGTGCATGTTCCATCCTATGCAAGGTGATAGTTGGTAAGTAGCCTACTGCAAAGTTTAGATACATGGTTATAAATATTGTAGGGCAAGAAAAACATCATTGACCCTTGACAGAGGAAATGATGACTCTGCCTTAGGTGTCAAATACCTGATAATAGTGGAATTTCTATATGAAAAAAGGAAGGATACATGAGATCAAGACAATCAGATATGGCGATATATCACATTGTGAGTCTTTACTACCATTCTAGTTCATGTAATGGAGGGAACTACACAACGCATCAAGGAGTTCTTAGCACCCTCACATTCATAGCTAGAGTAAAATGCATCGGTGGTCATTGAACGTGTCGTGTATGCTCACTTTAATCATTGTACTCAAGAATACGGCCAATACAGTCACTACATAAGTGTTTTAGTGATTACACGGTCACGGTCACATCATAGAGCTTCATATTTTTTAGCTAACCAATCAAAGAGAGAACCCGGTCAGCTTATTTTCTCTCTGTACCTAAGCAGTCCCGCCTGTCAGTGTGTAGAATAAATATATAGGTAGAAAAAACAATGTGTGCGTTGGTGGAGAATCGAAGCAAAAACCTCACACTGGGCAGCAGCCCTGAGCAAGCCAGTTGAGCAACACAACAATTTGTGCTTGCTTTCTGAGCGATGACTGATTGTATTACGGGACTTACGGAAAAAGAAAAAAATCTACATTCCGTGAATGTTCAACATATTGCCTTTTTTTGGGCACTTCTAACTCATACCTATAGTTGAAATCCATTTAAATTAAATTCAAAGGAATTTGATTTCAACTCTTCCAATTTGGGCGAAACTTTGTTTTTTGGCTATGTATAAATCTTAGGCTCAACATAAAAGATTTCAATATGCACTAGCTATTTATTTTCTTCTCTTTTTCCTCCTCTCTATTTTCTGTAAATGGGATAAGAGGAAAAAAAGAAAGGAGGGAGAAGCCACCCACCTGCAAGGCCGGCCGACCTAAAGGGCCCGGTTGGGCCGCCTCCTTAACCCTAAGCCGCTCGCACCTCGATTCCCACTTCTCTCGATCTCCCTCTGGCCCCCCACGCGCCGCCAGGGGTGAGGAGCAACCGTGCCCAGCACCCAACCCTCCTGACTCGCGCTCGACCCCGGCCACTGCCGGCGAGCTGCCTCTCCGTGCCTTCCTCCCTGGCTCACGCGCATGCCCTCGTCCCGAGCGGACATTGCGGCGGTGGTGTCTGACAGAGCCACATCACGGGGTGGAGGCTTCGTCGGCACACGGTGGCCGGGGCGAAGTACCGGCGCTGTAGTGGTGGAGCTACTCCACAAGTGGGTTGCGGGTGGCTGGGGCTGCATGGCCAGATCAGCTCCTTTTTAAGTCTCCAACTTTTTTTAGCATCACTACAGACACAAGCACTCATATACAAACGCATACACTCATCCCTATGAACGCACACACGCAGACCCTACCTCTATGAGCATATCATCTTGAGATTTACGAAGTCACCGTAGGCACCTCGTCGTTGACAGGAACGTCTCCTCCCACTGAAAGCACATCGCCGGAAATCCTGAAATAAGTTCAGGAATAATGCGAGCATCAGGATTTGAACCCTGATGGGTTGGGGATATCATTATCCACCTAACCATCTCAACCACAGGTTGTTCGCAAGTCTCCAACTTTTTGTGTATCACATATCAGCTCTTTTTTTAGTCATGCGCCTCTCCTCTTTGCCCAAATTTATGGACAATAATTATTGTAGTCACCTTTCTTTAGCTCTCTGGTTAAAGATGAACCGTGTCTCATCCTTCTTATGTTGGCTTGTTGATGTTGTAACTCATAACGTATATACGTTAGTAGGATTTGATGTACAAAATTAGTGTGGGACTATTAATTTGAATCCCAAGCAAAAGAGAACTCTGTTCATTTTTTTTTTTGAGAAATAGAACTCTGTTCATAAGGCAGGGGAGAGCAAAGCCATGAGTTCAATTCCCGAGTATCATTTTTTCGGCCCATAATAACAAAAACTATGGCCCATGCGATACCAAGCTGCAAATATGAAACCGGACGTACAAAGCGGCACAAGTGAACCTGTTAATTTGGGTATAAGAGATTCTAGTCCAACTCGACCAATGTAGTTAGAGCATCTCCAACAGGCGCGCTTAGCGCCGCGCCCAAAAAAACCATATACCGCGTGTGCTTAGGCTGTTTTGCCACGGCGCGCAGTGCTGGCTCCAGCAGCAGCGCTATTTTGCAGCGCGCGTGTGCTGCTCCAGCGGTGCCCAAAAATACAGCGTGCGCACACTTTTTTTTATAATGGAAATTGCATTAAAATAAAAGGATACAAAGATAGATAATTCAAAACATAGGTAAAACATAGATAGATAGGTCTAATAAAACATAGATAGATAGATATATAGTTCGAAAACAAAAAAAAAAACTAATCGCTCTAGTCATCTCCATCATCGCCTTCGTTGTTGCTGTCGGAGGAGGTTGACAACCAAATGTCGAACCAGCGGTCATCTTCTGCGGTGAAGATCGTTTGGTCGCCAGCATCGCGGATGGCGCATTGATACACGCCAACTTCCTCCGACGACGCCTGTCCTCGCGGCGACGTTCCCAGAACTGATGCTCGGCGACGACGTCCTCCGGGTGGAGGCGGCGCCACTCCGCCATGCGCCGCTCGTCCTCCTGGGCGACGAGGAGGCGGTTCTGCGCCGCTGTGTGCTCCGCACGATCTCGTGCGGTGTGTAGACGAGGCGACGGGGCGAGCTCCAACGCCTGCTCGAGCGTGCGGGAGTCGTCGAAGTTCATCTGACGACGCGGCCTGCCTAGGCGCCACGCCGCCGCGTCGTACGTGCGGGCGGCCTCGTGCGCCGTCTCGTAGGTGCCGAGGGGAAGCCGGAGATCGCCGGAGCGTATCTCGGCGTAGAAGCCGCCGCCGTTTGGGCGCTCGCGGACGCCGCGGTATCCCGACGAAGAACGGCGGCGCGGCGGCATGGTGGCGCGTCGGGTGCGGCGGCGGTGCTCCGGTGCGGCGCTCGGGGGCGGCGGGCGCGAGAGAGAGGAAGAGAGAGGAAGAGAGAGCGGTGGAGCGGACGGGGCGCGCGCGCGGCGTTTTATAGGCGCGCGGGGCGCGCGAGAGGCCGCCGTTTCGCGCGCGCGCAAGCGGTTCCCGCGCGCGCGTCTTTCCCGCCGCCGCTGGAGCGCGTTATTTTTCCCGCGTGCGCGAAATCGCCGGTTTAGCGCGCGCGCGCCTTTTTGAGCGCCTATTGGAGATGCTCTTAGCTCTCACGTGATATTTGGGTGTCCTCTTTTTCAAAACACCCCAGCACCCCCACGCCCGCGTCGCTCCTGGCGGCGGCTCGGGCGGAACCCTAGCCGCAGCCGCCGCCGCCCCCTCCCTTGCTTCTTCCTCCCTCGTCGTCGCCGGAGGACGTCGGGGGGCTAACCCGGCCGGCGGACGGCGGCGGCAGGGCGCTTCCTCGCCCTGCGGTGTGCTCTCGCGGTAGGGGAGGCTTGGTCCTTCCGTGGCCTCTGCACGGCGTGGCGTCGCCGGCGCCGACTAGTCTTCTTCGCGCCGCGTGGTGGCTCTCCTCCGGCAGGTCTTGGCGGGGTGGCGGCCCCCTTTTCCTCCTGTGCGAGCTCTTGCAGGTGCTCGTCGTCGGATGTGGCGACTCATCGGATCTGGCCCAGCCCGGCCGGTTCTGGCCCCGTCAGGAGACTGCCCTGGCTGGGGGCCCTTGTCTTCAGCTTGGTTGCGATGAGGGGCAGTGTTTTGCATCGATTTGGCCCGGGCTCTGGTGGGTCGAGGATGAAGTGCAAAGTGCTCCGGCTCAGCTCCTGGTGCTGTTCTTCAGCCACGCGGTGGAGGTCTGCGGTTGCCGGGGCGGCGGCCCTGGAATTGGTGGTGGCGGCTTCGGCCAGGGGGCGGTGAGTGTCTGGACGTGGCGGATCGAGGGATCCCGTGGCCAGATCGGAGTCAGACGGCAGGCGGACCCAGGTTCCGGCAGCGCTGCGACTGCTGGCCTGGTGGTCGCGCAGGACGGCCTCAGCAGGGGCAGGCACTGGAGGGAGGTGTTCTGCGAGGTTTGGTGGGTGGCGGTTCGTGGCCGGCCGGCAGGTAGTTGGTGGTCGAGCTTCACCGGGAGAAATCCTATCTTCGGCTTTGCTGGACACGGCGACGGCGACGCGTGCTGGCGTCGTGCTGTTTCTTGAAAGCGTCGCTGAGGTGTGCTGCTCCTCCTCTCCTCGTGGCCATTGCTCCGGAAGGAAACCTCAGATCTGCGTGATTGGGCAATGAAGGCGTTTCCACGCATTCTACCTCCTTGGGGGCATCGTCTCGGAGTCGGCTACAACTGGAGACCAATGGATGGCGGCATCTTCGCTGCGGTGGTTGCGGCATCTTCGCCGCGTGGGTTGCTGAGGCGGCCATTTCGGGGGCGTTGATTTCTGTTTGGTAACGACAATGGCGTCGAGAGGAGCATGGGTCGCGGCTCGGGCTTTGGTAGTCGGATCTTCCCGGCGTGTCCGAGGTGCTCTTCCGTGGGTTGCTTGGTTGTTTTGAAGTCGGAGCTGCGGTGGAGTGAGTCCAGGTGGTGACGATGTCAGGCGCTTGGTGGTCGTTTGCGGCGGGCACGGTCGACGCAAGTCCTGCATATTTCCCAGGTGATACTCGTCGTCAAAGTTGGAGCTGTCAGTTGTTTGTGCGTGTGGTCATCTGTTGGCATGTGCCGTCGTGTCTTGTTGCATGTCGGTGGCCAGGTTGGCCGGTGGTGCCCATGTATTTGTGGATTGAATGTATCGGTTTTAGCCCGGTTTTCTGTCAATTAACCGGGCAATCCACACTTCTGCTTAATCAATGAAAATGGCAAGTCTTTTGCCTTGTTTCTAAAAACAAAACAAAAAATATATTTGGGTGTCTTGTACGTACACATGCATAAATAGGTTGCTTTCCTTATCTAATAGGCTGCTTTCCTTTCTTTTGGCAAAAATCCTTTTTTGATGTCATGGTTTGTGTGTTGACGGCACGACACTTTCCAATGACCACGGTTCTCCTTTAGTAGGAATTAACAATCCTCTCTTTAAACCTCAAGTCAAACTTTGTGGTTAACAATAAAATCAACGGATATAAAAGGGTGATGTATGGAGAACTATAAAAGCCTCCGTTCTTTATTATTAGGTAAATACTTAAACACGGTGCTCAATACTATATATATTACCCAATGATATGTGGTCATACTATGATGTTTGTTTAGATCTATTTTGTCCTATGGGTTACAATCGACGATCGTGGTTGGTTTGAGTTGTATATTTTATTATGGTGATGTCTTACGATGCCCTTCATGTCACGCAAACGTATGGGATCCCCGCTTTAGGGTGTTGCAATATGTTCACGATTCTCTTATGGTGGGTGGCTACAGTGACAGAAACTTACGCGTGAGTAAGGGGGTTGTTGCGTATGGGAGTAAAGAGGACTTTATATTTAAGGCTATGGTTGGGTTTTACCTTAATGATCTTTAGTAGGTGCGGATGCTTGCTAGAGTTCCAATCATAAATGCATATGATCCATGTACGGAAAGTATGTTAGCTCGTTACTCTCCCTCATATAAAATTGCAATAATGATTACCGATCTAGTTATCGATTACCTAGGGCCAAATATTTCTCTTGTGTTACAAAAAGGTTTCTATCAAACTACGAAGTTTATTACCATGTAATTTACTCTTAGTTTTATTCTCGAAAAGTACTTTTAGTTTTATTCTTGTTTTAGGTAAAGCAAACGTTAAGTGTGCGTAGAGTTGTATCGCTGGTCGATAGAACTTGAGGAAATATTTGTTCTACCTTTAGCTCCGCGTTGGGTTCGACACTCTTACTTATCGAAAAAGGCTACAAACGATCCCCTACACTTGTGGGTTATCAACCATGCAGGTGGTTTGAGAGGTAATTATTGGTGAACTGCTTTGAAAAGTACTGAACACAAAGATATGCATAAATAGTTTTTATAAATTTTGAAATGGCACAAGGGAAAAAACAAGGTAAAAGAGTTAGTACCATCCTATAGTTTGCTGATGTCTTCTTCATTATGCAAACAATGATCTTGTTGTTATTCATCGCAAGTTTCTTTATCCTAACAATCTATCTGAGTTTCTTGACTTAACTGATATTCATGGACATTTCATTTCCCCATATGCAAAATGGGTCGAACAGTGGTTCTAAGCCTCTGACAGCAGGACCTACATGTGCAAGACCAAATTGGAAAAAACCTAAATATTAGAATGATTCCTGCAACTGCACAATAATGTCCTATTAGCGTAAGGACCATGCATGAGAAAAGCTCGAAGGCAAACCTCAGTTCCTCTGATTGTTTCCCTGCAACACATATAAGGAAGATCTTGATCAGTTTAACTAAGGGTTGGCATACTATCAATAGAATATGTTAGTGAAAAATAAACAAATTGCAAATCTAACAGATTAACTCAAGACACATGGAAAAGCCAGTTAACCTAACCAAGCATGCTAAACAGCTTGTAAATAGAGCAATTATATATGTTTCTCATGTATTGAGTACAACCAAATTCGATTTATTTTTCACATGCATAACAATACCAGAAGAAATGAATATCAAATTGCAGAATTGAACTAAACAGTTAACTGAACAGCAGAACAAATGAACCAAAATTGTTCACTGAGAACCACATTGCAGAATATAACATATACTAGAAGATAAGACACTTAACGAAACCAAGAATGCTTGAGAACTACTTGGAAACGTAGCAATTGTTGGATCAAACTGTTAACTGACATTTCAGAATATCAGATTTCATATTAACATTACAGAGGACAATTCAATAGAAGGCACTGGTGGCGGCTCTAGAAAACAGAATGAACTATATTATAAAGTAGACAACTGTGTGGCAGTGTCGATGGTGGCGTCGAAGATGAGGTGCTCCTCCAAGATTTGGAAGTCGGCACACATGGCAGCCATCATGACCTCATCTGCGCGTGCGGCCGCGATTTTCTTCTCCACTGCCAGATGCTCTCGAGCACCTCTCTATACTGCGTGCAAAATGGTCGTGGGCAACGCTTAATTGGATGACAAGGCAGTGATTTTGGCGGAAGGTGTCACACCGTCGGTTGGGGCATTTGGGATGGAGAAGGAGGAGGATGATGGGGGTGGGGTGTGGATTGCCTGACCATATCGAAGAGGCCGCGCACCAAGAAGAAGTGACGCTGATGAGGAGCTATTGCTGCAAGAAGAAGGGCCACTGGTGTAATGCCCAGGATGGGACTATACCTCCTACATGTCGAGGCACGACTTAAAGGTATAAGCCCATTCTGGAATGATCTCAAGTTTGGTATCTTTGCACAACTCATGTAAAAGTAGGGATGAAATTGCAAAAGGATAGTTGGCTTACACTCGCTACTTCACACAATACATTACATAAGCAAAACATCATTCAAAACATCACAACCCGTCTACGGGTGAAGATCCAAAAGAAAGATACCAAATACATAAAGCCACAGGTCCGAATCGCCACTAGTAGAAACCACTACTGATCGTCAAAAATGTCACAAGCATACGGCCACTCTCTACATCGAGCTCCTAGTGAAGATTTGAATCAGCTCCTGCATCATTCTCGGCTGAACCTGCATCTGGTGTTGTAGTATCTGTGAGCCACGAGGACTCAGCAATCCCATAACCATGGGTATCAAGACTAGCAAAGCTTTATGGGTAGGAGGAGGTAAAGTGGTGAGGTTGTAGCTGCGGCTAAGCATAATATGGTGGCTAACTTACGAGTACAAGAATAAGATGAGCATCTACGCAAACGGTCGCAAACTAGTAATGATCGCTAAAGATCCTGAACTACCTACGAGTCAAACATAACCCCACCGTGTTCTCTTCTCAAAGTGAAAAGAGACAGTCACGGTTACTCACACAGTTGTGTGTTTTACTTCGGATCCTCTGTCAAGTTTTCTACAACCGGACATTAACAAATTCCAATCTGCCACATAACCGCGGGCACGGCTTTTGAAAGATCATAACCCTGCAGGGGTGTCCCAACTTAGCCCATCACAAGCTCTCACGATCAGCTGAAGTGATAAATATAATATCATCACCGCTTATCTTAGGGAAATCCGATCAGGCTCGGCATCCCGGTGCACAAGACATTTCGACAATGGTAAAACAAGTCCAGCAAGACCTCCCGGCGTGCCGACACCCTGATAGTAGCCACGCGTATATCGTCTCAGGCCACAACCGGATGAGCGATGCAACAGGTAAAACCAAACCTCGAGTTTCCCCGTGGTGGCCCCACAGGACCCCCGTTTGGGACCAACACCATCAGCACTGGCCCCCCTCCTATGTAGAAAAGAATCTCCAAGGAGCGTCCCCCTTACACAATTTAATTAATTAATTAAGTTGTTATTATGGGCAAATAAAACCAATGTTGGGCCTTGCTGGAGGAGTTTTATTCAAAGACGAAGTGTCAAGGGGTCCCCATATACCCATCGTGTAAGAACGCAAAATCAAGGAACATAATGCCGGTTTATCGGAACCTAAGGTGGCATGAGTGGAACAAAACACCGAGCAAAAGGCCAAGCCTTCCACCCATGCCCATTATATAGGTTTGTTAATAATAAGAATAGATATTGTGATATTCCAACAACAAGTTCCCTCCTGGAACGATCTTCATCTTCACCTGCAACTAACAACGCTATAAGAGGGGCTGAGCAAGCGGGTAACATAGCCAAACAATGGTTTTGCTAGGAAGGTTTCAAAGGTTAGAGGTTTCATGGCAACAAGGAGAGGCTGACAATAATGTTGGGTAGCGCGACATATAACGATCGCATCGAGACAACTAAGCAATGGCAATGATAGTAAAGGTATCCAAGGGTATGGTCATCTTGCCTGGGATTCCGCAAGGGAGAAGAACAAATCCATGCAGAAGACGAAGAAGAAGCCTTGAAGAAGAACCACGGGTAGACGAACGAATCCTCACGAACGCAACGGAACAAGCACTAACGAGAAGAAACAAGCAACACGGTAAACACACCACACGAGACATGTCAATATGCTCAACCAAGTATGATGCAAGACAGTTCTATATAGGATGCACTGCAAGTCTATACAGGAAGCAAAACATGGCAAGGTAGGAAGCACAGAAAAACAACACAAGTTTATATATATGATGCAATACATGGCAAGGTATGATGCATGACAAGTCTATACAGGAAGCACAGCAAGTCTATACATGAAGCATAACATGGCAAGGTAGGAAGCACAGAAAAACAACACAAGAACATGACAATATGCTCAAGCAAGTAGGATGCAAGACAAGTCTATATGTGATGCAAGGGGTGAAGCAAAAGTAAACTAACTATTTAGACAAGTTTAAATGAGGCTGGAACAACAAACAACAATTCCGGAAAATCCCCATGTTCATATTATGAATTTGGTACTGTTCTGCCTATTACACCATTTTAATGTTGTTAAACAGCAAAACAAAGTGCAACATGTTATTCTACACATTTTTCCACCCCATTTACATATAAAGTTTATTAAATTTGGAGCTACGGTTATTTAGTTATGAAATAAACCATTTAAGCAAGTTATTTACACAAATTAATGAAAACAGCAAGTTAAACATTTTTAACAGGGGTGAAAGTGGCATATTATGATTCTACACAAAATTCTAAGCATTTTACATATTTACAACATCTTGATCTGATGCAAGGTTTGAAAGTTATTATATGCATAGAATATGTGAGCTTTTCTGCAAAACAGTAAAACACTGGATAAAGACTAAAATCGCAACAGGAAAAAAAAACCATCGGGCCAAAACTGGAGAGCGCTGGATCTGGGCTGCTCACCTATCGGCCAGATCTGGCTGGGCCGAACGCGGAAGAAGCCCGCGGGCGGGGCAGAGGTGAATTGGGCCTAGTGCTGGCCTGGCGATGCGGTTCGGGCGTGCTGGCCCTGGGCGCAACCACTGGCGGGCGAGCGCTTAACGGGCGCGGTGGAATCGAGTGAGCAGGGGAGGCGCTGCGTGCGTTCGTCTTGCGTGCAGAAGCAGGGGAGGCCGGCGGCAGGCCTGGCAGTGGAGGCGTGACTCCTTCCGGATCCAGGCGAGGCAGGGGCTGGAGAGACCCGCAGCGGCGGCTTGGCGTCCCTCGGGCACTGCGTCGGGAGGCCACGAGAGAGGGAGAGGTGAGGCAGGGAAGGTGCAGGGAGGAAAAACCAGGAGCAGCTGTAGCAGTATCTCACCGGCGGCAAGGAGGAACTTCGGCGGACGTTTGGGACAACAGAAACGGACGGATCCAGGGATGAGGGGCCGGATCGCTGCTTGGTCTTGGCACGACAGCGGCTGCCGCGGATCCGGCATCGTGCGGCTCTAGTGGATCGAAGCAGGGGCACGGGAGACAACTTCCAGCGCGGGGCGCTCGAGACAAGGCCGGACTCCGGTGGCCTCGGTCATGGCCTCGTCGGCCGGCGGGGTTTGAGGAGAAGCTCGAGAAGGAGAGGTGGAGGCCATGGGTTCCCGGAGCTGCTGATGCGGCTAGTTCGAGTTGGTGGATAAGGCAGGCGATAGGTTGGTCGGGTGTTGAAGACGAGGGAGGGAAAAGGATCGCTGTGGGTTGGATCCCGAGGAAGAGAAGTGGCGACGGGGAGGAGGAATGGATGGGACATCTTGCCTAGATTTTAGGGTTAGAGTAGTTATATAGCAAGTGGGTTTAGGTTTAGGGGTATGTCATCCCTCCGATCGTAATCGGACGGTCGAGATATAAATAGCTAGGGAGTCCAAATAAGAAAAAGGAGATATTTTAGGGATGTTTGGGGATGATCCGGACCCAACGGTAACAATAGCCCGGATCGGGTTCGGGGCAGTTTCGGGCGTGCAGACGAGGGGGCAAAAGTGGGCTGTGTAGAATGTGAGGCTGAGTAGAGAGAGAGAGATGGCAGCCCGGCAACAGGTCTCAGAGCACTGAAACATCCGACGTTTACCCGGCTATAGTGCCGCTAGAAGTTTATCGGTTGGGCTATCAAACGAACTCCGAATGCGACAAAATTTGACAGACGGTCTACCTATGCTATAATAAGACCGCACGCCAAGTTTCAACCCATTCCGGGAACATTTTCCGGCCACTTATAAAATAAATATTCTGAGGTGTCGCGGGCGCGTGCGACTGTGACTGGACTCAGAACGGACAACAGAGAGAACTGGGGAGCCCGAACGAATGCAAGTTTGAAACCATGCTGATGAAATGCACATGATGACAAGGCAAAGTGCAACACGCAAGCAAAATGACATGGCAACGACGACGAATAACTGGCTGACACCTGGCGCATCGGTCCCAGGGTGTCACAACTCTCCCACACTAACAGAGGATCTCGACCCGAGATCCTGGAGATGGCACAGGATAAAACGGAAAAGGAAGAGGTAAAAAAAGTTGCTTCTTGGACAAACGAGTGAAACCACGAACCTTGAGAGGTTGAACAATCTTGAAAGAAAGAATGCAACGGAGATGAGCGAAGTTAAGAGCACTCCGGTAAAATGAGTAACATGGAACATTACGAGAAACTTGTAGGTTGAAAGACATTAAACAAGAGCTCACGGATGACGAAAGAATTTCAAAACCACTCCGGTTAACCAAGATTGAGAAGGAATAAGAACGAAATAATTTGGACAGCATTCCGACTGTAAATGGAAGGAATTAACGTGAGCTTGAGGAGATGATATGATACTTGATGAAATCAGCAACACATTGCCTTTGAAACAATTAAAAGAATGGCACAAGGTAAGAAAGATTTCAGACAGCACTCCAGTTGAAAAGAGAGGAAAATCTTGATAAGATGAGATAATTGGAATGGAGGTCACGGCACTCCTGTTAAATGGACCGGAAAGGAAAAGAACATCAACTTGACAAAACGAGATGATGGGACAAGGATAGCAACACCACAACGCCTCCGGAACAAACGAGTAAAGCTAGATCGTTGAAAGAATAGAACGGAGAAGAAAAAGACAACTTCTCCGACAAATGAATATGAAAATCATCCTTACGAAGAAGGGTTGAACGGAGTAGTTGAAAATAATCAACAATAAAAAGAATAAGCTTGATGTGGGCTTATGGAAAACATCTCAAAACTTGAGGTGAAATTCTGCCACTAACTTAAACAATTGATTTGATTGAGAGCACCAAAGAGATGAAAATTTTCTTCCACCAAGATGATAAAGAGATAACTTGGATCATTAATAAGCACCACAATAGCAACAATCCTTAGGGGAAAGCTTTGGGTGAATATATGACCCAAATAACTCCAACATAGAGATTGAAGGGTTGAAAGATCTCTTGAACGGAGAGAAAATGATGGGTTTACATGTCTCATTCTTGATAACTTGAGAATCATGAAGCACGAAGGGAAATTGTCAAGAATGACATAACACCACCTCAAAAGATAAAGTAGAAAGAATTGCACTTCAAAATGCAAGAAGAAGAATGCTTGAGTTCCAACAAGAATCTTGATGAAGACTTCGAGGATGAATTAAATGATGATGAACCACCATGAAGAACTCCAGTAATGAAAGGATGAGAAGTGAAAGATGAAAAGAATAAGATTCAAGGCATGCGATGAATTAGATGGAGCTTTGAAATGATATAATTGAAAAAAACTTGGAGCTCCGGAAAACAAGATGAACAACTTAGAACCGAGAATATGATATGATGAACAAGCCCAGACAAAGGAATTAAATCACCTCGAGGAAATAAGAATAAGATTTACTGTATGCTTATCCTTGATCAAAATAAATTGATGACCAGCAACGGATTTGGCCCACTACTTATTATTCTTGAAAAGGATTGGAGAGAGATATAGCCAAACTTCAGAATAATCTTGAACGACTCACCGGTAGGATTATGAAAAGAAAAAATGAATTAATACGATAAGAACGGAAGAGTAATCTTGAAAGAACCACCGTAAGAATATGGAGACGAACGAAGAGGCATCAATGAAGAATATTTGGAGGACAAAGTTAAAAACTGAGAACAAAGAATCTTCTGAAATGATGGCCTTCGGAGGATCACAATGGAAAGAATTCATGAACTGCTTCGGCTGGGTATAAAAAGATTCCTCGTGATCGAAACAATAATGAGGATGGCATGAAGCTAGAACCACGAATCTTCAAGAGAACGGCCAAGATTTAAGAGAAACTCTTCTCCGGTCTTCAAATATTGAGAATGACAAGGAGAAACACCTTGAAGAATTGCGAGATACTCTGGAAGAATAAAAAGATGGAAGGTTTAACCAAACATGAAAAGAATTTGAAAACAATCTGGGAGAAGGCATATGACTGATGGAATCCATACTTACGTCACACTTTGAAAAGAATTTTTAGAATAACTCCGGAAAAATTAGAAGAGTCAGGTAAGATCCTGGAAAAAGACCCGTGGGTTAGGGCCCACTAAAGAAATCACCGTTGAAAAAAGATTGCTTAAGAGATATTGCACCGGTTGAATTAAATGGCTTGAATAAGATGATAATCATCAAAATAGCTTGAACGGATTAAGAATGGAAACACGAATCTTCTGAGATACCTTGTACACACTGGATATGGATAGGAGAATTAAATGAATAAGAGAGCCTTCGGATAATAAATTTCAACATGGGAGAACATGTGAAACAAGAGGCACAGATATGATCAATACGGAAGCTTGGATTTAGTCCACCGGAGAAGAATATTAGAATTAAGAGTGATGAACTTGAAGCTCCTGAGCATCGTCACGATAATTCACCGGATAAGAACATTGAAGGAAAAGAATGAAGAAACCTCACATGAATAACATGGATACTTGATTAAGAATTCTGGCTCCGAGAAGAAAAGGGGTGGGAGGGTGGGGAAAACAAAGACAACTTGGGATGAATGAAATAGACAAATCGTCAGAATTCTCAACGACATCCGTATGGAATAACTTGAAGAGAAGGCACACCGGTTGAAAAAGGATTAACATGAAACTCTCGACGGTCAAGAAGAATTAGCACTCCCATAGAAATATGAGAACACCGATTAGGAAGGTATGGAATCAACACTTGACATTGAAGCAACTCGAATACCAGAATCAAAACAAAAACAAAGGATAGATATGTTGCAACATAATCTTCACAATATCATTCGAACAGAGGATTGAACGAATGAATTCCGTAGGTACATCAACTTGACAAGAAGCCACTTGGAAGAACAAAAGGTAAATAAAAAGCAACAAGGAGCAGATAGAACAAATACAAGATAGAAGCTTGGTCCCACATATTTGTGCTGAAAGCTCATGGAACGTGTTACAAAAGGGTTTTGCAATCCCCGGATCAGCATAGCCAAGGACCCTTTAAGATGCAACTCCCGATCGGAAAAAACGTCCATAAAACCACTTCACTCAATGTAGAACCCCGAACTCCATATCATGCATTCGTTGGAAGAATGCCTACGAACTACTAGAACAACCCACCTATTAATTTCCGAAAGTTTCCAGTTATGCAATCAGGTGTTAGGGATACAGGGGAAGCATCGCGCACTCAACTCTAATCCTACATCCAGCTGTATCCATCCTTCAACACATAACCAGTTATTTCCGGAAACCGTTTACCTCGGACCTTCGAAAAGCATCCGCTATACAAGCTATGGCAATACTCCCGAACTACCTCCCCAGTACTGGGTGATGTCGGGGTTATCTTGCCACTAACCGCATAGGAGAGTTTTCGATGTCGGCCGTCTTAAGTATTCCAGAACTGATGCGATACATTTGTGACGACAACACCTCGGAGCTCAACTCCCCAGGACACTGCCACGACCCCTAAATGACAGGAGGCATCGAGAACAATGTTCTCGTCACAAAGACATCGAAACAATCCAAACAATACTCGCGTGATCTTAAAAAAAATTGGTGAAATTTTGAGAGTAGAAGAGGCAAGAGTAATCGTCAGGAGTCCTCACCAGAGTGAAAAGAGATGAGGAGCAAAAGAAATCCTACTCTCTGAT
>LR738714.1:558183645-558231507 GCA_902687465.1 Secale cereale
ATTACTTATGAACATAAATATAAAAGAGGTAGATCAAATATATTACTCAAGATCAATCTGAACATAATCCCATAATCCATCGGATCCCAGCAAACTCAACATAGCAACAGCATAAGGATTACATATGTGCCTCGATCATGTAGGGCAGCTCACGAGGACTAATTAGTGAAGCACAAGAACGGGAGGAGAACATCACATAGCTACTGGTCATGGACTCATGGTCCAAGGGAGACTACTCACGACTCATCCGGGAGGCGTCCATGGTGGTGGAGAAGCTCCCGGTGGTGATCCTCCCCTCCGGCAGGGTGCCGGGAAGAGTTCTCCTGGTGCTCCCGATCTTGGAAGCGGCGGCGGCGGCGGAACAGAGATGGGATCGCGAAAAGAGTTCCTATTCTGAGGGTTTCGGAGGACGCTTTAAATATATGCCAAAGGGGAGCATCGGGGAAGCTTCGGGGGGCCCAGGCGCCCCCTCGGCGCGGCCCAGGGGGGCGCCGCCAGGGCGCCTGGAGCCCTGGTGCCCCCCCCCCCGGCTGCCCTTCGGACGCATGGTAGTTTCCGGAACGCTGATTTTTTATATAATTTTTCTGGATTTTTCCTGGCAGTTCTCGTAACGTGAAAACCTAAAATACAAAAACAGCCGAAAACAGAAACTGGCACTGGGGTGCACTGGATTAGTAAGTTAGTCCAAATATGATCAAAAGTGTATGTAAGTGTATGAATATCATAGCAATATCACCCAAAAGTGGCATGGAGCAAGCAGAAATTATAGATACGTTTTGGACGTATCAACATCCCCAAGCTTAATTCCTGCTCGTCCTCGAGTAGGTAAATGATAACAAGAATAATTTCTGTGGTGACATGCCATTAACCATATAGGACTTTTTCATAGTCATATGACAAAAGCTTACTAAGACAATGATTCTATAGTAATTAAGTTGCCTCATGAGAAAATCACAAATGACTGAAAGTTTTACAACATGACATTGAAGCATCAAATAGATTTGCAATGAACATAAATGCAGGGGCACCTTTAGTGAAGCAAAACATAAATGCAGGGGCACCTTCAAGGTTTAAGTGATGACTAGATACAATGATTTCAAAAATAACGATATCACAATCATGCAAAAGACAATGCTACTTTGGGACAATGCACATTACACTCAGAATGACAATCATGCTCTCAGTAGTTGGTGCTTGAAGAAAGAAGGTGGAGATTCAACATAAAAGTAAAAGAATGGTTATATGTTAGAGTTTTTTTATTTTGAAAACATGGAAGCAATTTTGTCAACGGTAGTAGTACTTCATATGTGTCATGCATAAGACATCCTATAAGTTGCAAGCCTCATGCATCGAATGCCAATAGTGCTCGCACCTTGTCCTAATTAGCTCGGATTTCCATGGGTTATCATTGCATTACATATGTTTTAACCAAGTGTCACAAAGGGGTACCTCTATGCCACCTGTACAAAGGTCCAAGGAGATAAATCGCATTTGATTTCTCGTTTTTGATAGATCTCAACTTGAGGACATCCATACCGAGACAACATAGAAAATAGATGATGGACTCCTCTTTAATGCATAAGCATATTCTCATAAGAGATTGAGGATTAATGTCCAAGCTAAAACTTCCACCATGATACATGGCTTTGGTTGGCGGCCCAATGTTCTTCTCTAACAATATGCATATTCATTCAACCCATGGAAAATCACCCTTACTTCAGACAAGACGAACATGCATAGCAACTCACATGATATTCAACAAAAGTGTGACAGTTGATGGCGTCCCCAGAAACATGGTTACCGCTCAGCAAGCAACTTATAAGAAATAAGATACATAGGCAACATATTCTTTACCACAATAGTTTTTAAGCTACTTTCCCATGAGCTATGTATTGCAAGGTTAGTCTTAGTACAGGTGGAGGTTAGCAAAAGACTGGAAGCGACCAACTAAGAGAGCAATGACGGTCATAATCATGCAGAGCGACAAAGCAATATTGAATCAGGCATGGAAGTTATATCGCTACTCAGAAATAAAAGATCATCAAGGCTTGACAGACTTTATTTACAGTCTTAAATATGCGTGAGCATATGCCAAGTCAATCAAAATAAATTCTCGAAGGAAGATATTACTAAACCATACCACATCATAGGCAAACAAATTAAGTTGGTACTCCAATAACACATTGGGAATCCCCCAGCTATTTGAGACTAACCATAAGAAAACCTGAACTACTAAGTGCCATTATGCACGTAGCATCTTTATCATAGACATATTAACCAATGCAACGGAAGCAAACTCTCTTAATAAGGTGAGCATGGTAATTAAAGAGAGTTCAAGCAACCAACTAAACAAGAGCGCTTTGAAAAGATAAGCATGAATACTAAGAGCGGAGCATGATAGTAGCTATTAAAAGACAAAGAACACACACAGCAAAGATAGATATGAAAATTATATGTTATGTTCTAGGTAGAAGTGGAGCGTGTTTCTCTCCCACATAAAGAATGCTGAGTTCCGACTCGTTATGAAAAACTAAAAAGAAAACTAAAAGCAAGACGCTCCAAGCATAGCACATAACACATGAAGTGATAAAAATTTAGCGAAACGAAAGACGAACTGATAATGTTGATGGAGAAGGGGATGCACGGGGGCATCCCCAAGCTTGAGCGCTTAACACTCCTGAATCTTTTTATCATCTTCCCTCGCACACTTGAAAACTCCCTTCATACATAACTCATCATAATCTGATTAGCGAGGTTAGTACCCTTAATAAAATAATTATACCTTTTTGGAAATAAAGATATTCTTAAAGTTCTACTGTTTCTCAAGATTGCCAAAAGGTTTTTGCAAAGAAAAAGCAAGCTCTTGGTTTGCGAAATGAAGGAAAGGCAAAACAGGACAGAATCTGTGAAAAACAGAACAGCAGGTAGTAATCGATTTGTTCGGGGCACTTCTGCAACTCAAATCAAAAAACTCAGAACAGACGCACGAAAGACAATTATATAGAGAACGCTGTCGAAATAATTCAGACCAAAAAGATGATCTGGTGATTTTATGCGAATTTTTCTATCCAAGGACAGAATCTGTTTTCTGGACAGCACCTCACAACTTTTGAACTTTCTAGCAATTAGAGGCTATACTTGGCACAAATATGAAAAGCAAAGATACAATGATGATGCTACAGCAGTAAAAAACATCAAGACACAACAAAAGCAAAAAAATTATTCATGTGGGCTGCCTCCCAAAAGCGCTTTCTTTTATGCCTTTAAGCTAGGCATAATGCATATAGATCAAGTTTTATCAAGAGTAAAATAATAGCTAGCCCGTACAACGGACTCAAAAGGTAACTTGATCTTCTTACGAGGGAAGTGTTCCATCCCTTTCTTGAGAGGAAACTGAAATTTTATATTACCCTCTTTCATGTCAATGATAGCACCAACAGTGCGTAAAAAGGGACGTCCCAAAATAATTGGACATGAAGGATCACATTCAATATCCATAATAGTAAAATCAACGGGAACATAATTATCATTAACAACGATAAGAACATCGTCGATCCTCCCCAAAGGTTTCTTAATGGAAGAATCAACGAGACGAACACCAAAAGAACGAGAATCATAAGGTTTCAATTTAAACATATCATATATTCTTTTGGGCATAACAGAGGTACTAGCTCCAACATCACATAATGCATAGCAAGAGAAGTCATTCAATTTAATTTTTATCATAGGATCCCAACCATCTTCTAGCTTTCTAGGTATGGAGGCTTCTACTCTAAGTTTCTCCTCCCTAGCTTTGATGAGAGCATTAGTGATATGCTTTGTGAAGGCAAGGTTGAGCGTGCTAGTGCGGGGGTCTCTAGACATCTTGTGAAGGAAATCAATAACTTCGGTAAGAGTGCAATTATCAAAATCAAGGTCACGAGCATCTAGTAAAGTGGTAGTAGTGTCCTTTAGGTTCACTTGTTTGGTAGTTTCTATAGTCATAGCATCACCATTAATAGGTCCATTGGGACCAGGAGTACATTGGGTGCTAAGAGTTTGGATATCCTCAACAACTTTGATAGTAGCAACAGTGTGGTGGGTAGGAAGGCTCTTAATTCTATCCTCTTCCTCCCTTTCTCTAGCCCATCTTTCTTTAAGTTTAGCCATCATCCTAATATTTTCATTAATTTGCACTTGAGTAGCATTAATAGGAATGACCTTCCTCTCCTCAAGAGGAGAAGTTTAAATTTTTAGCAATTTTACCTCATTGGCTAAATGGTCTACCTTAAAAGAAAGATCATCTAGCTTATGTAGTTTTTCTTCTACACTCTTATTAAAGGCTTTTTGGGTAGTGATGAAATCTTTAAGCATAATCTCTAGTTCAGTAGTGGAGTTCTTGGTACTAGGATAAGCATTGTTGTTCCCATATGAATTAGAGGGGAACGGTCTAGGATTGTTACCAAAGTTACTCCTATAAGCATTGTTGTTAAAATTGTTTCTAGAGATAAAGTTCACATCTACTTGTTCTTGAGCAATCAAAGAATTTAAAGGAACATCACGAGGATCAACAGTAGATTGCTTCGAAAGTAGAGACATGATCAAGTCAACTTTTTCATTTAAGGAGGAAATCTCCTCGACAGAGTTTACCTTCCTACCTGTTGGAGCGCGTTCGGTGTGCCATTGGGAATAGTTGGTCATCATCTCATCGAGAAGCTTTGTGGCAGCACCAAGTGTAGTTGACATAAAAGTTCCTCCCGCGGCCGAATCTAACAAGTTCCGCGAGGTAAAGTTCAAGCCTGCATAAAAAGTTGGGATAACCATCCAAGTAGTCAAACCGTGAGTAGGGCAGTTCTTGATAAGAGATTTCATACGTTCCCAAGCTTGGGCAACATGTTCATTATCCAATTGTTTGAAATTCATTATGTTACTTCTAAGTTGGATAATTTTAGCAGGTGGATAGTATTTTTCAATAAAAGCATCTTTGCACTTGTCCCATGAATCTATGCTATTTCTAGGCAAAGACTGAAACCATATTTTAGCTCCTCCTCTCAAGGAGAAAGGAAAAAGCTTAAGCTTAACAATATTACCATCTATTTCTTGGTACTTTTGCATATCACAAAGTTCAACAAAGTTGTTTAAGTGTAAAGCAGCATCATCTCCAGCAACGGAGAATTGATCTTTCATGACTAAGTTCAGTAAAGCAGGTTTAATTTCATATGAAGGTGCTGAAGTGACAGGTGTAGTGATAGGTGTGCTGATAAAGTCATCGTTGTTGTGACTAGTGAAGTCACACAACTTGGTGTTCTCGGTGGAACCCATAGTAGCAAGCAAGCAAGATAACTATTTTTGTCATTTTCGATAAAAGGTACTAAAGCAAAAAAACTGAAAGGTAAACTAACAAGACTAAAAGCAAAGGTAAAAGATAGCGTGCAACTCCCCTATCCTGAAGAGTGGAGTCCCCGGCAACGGCGCTAGAAAATACTCCTTGATGGGCCTCGAACCCCTCGTTGGTTACCCCAAGTGGAAGGTGTAAGATGCAGTATGTAGAAGTGTTTTCCCTTAGCAAAGATGCCAAGGATCGAATCCCCAGAGACTCCTAGGTTCAACAAGTAGGTGTCAACTGCTAACGGCGCGTATTAGCAATCAACGTGGACCTGCACACAGATACAAATAACTTTGCTCCCAACGAGTACAGAGAGGTTGTCAATCCCTCCGGCCTTGTAGTTCACAAAGGGTTAAAAGCAAATGATAGTAGTGATAGATAATGTTTTGCAATAGTAAATAAAAGCGAAAAGTAAATAGTGGATGTGATCAATGATGGTAATATGGATCGGAGTCTCATGATGTTCACTAGTGATGTCTCTCTCCCAAAAGACGATAAAACAGCTATGTGAGGTAAACAATTTACAGCTGAGCAATTGACAGGACCACGAACGCAAACCAATGTTGATTACATTGCAAGAAAGGTTGAGGTTCAAAGCATGGGCGGTACGCCAAAATAAGTAGATCGAAATCCATCAATATCTACTACTAATCATCCACCTTGAGATATCTATCCAGAACATCTCGCTGGTATTAAGTTGCTAGTCCCACCCATAGTGTAAACTCAATGCAACAGACAACTGCATTAAAAGAACTTTGCGTAAAGTAAACAATCCTTGCACCCGCGGGCACAAGCACCGTTGTTTTCCCCCTTGTGGCAACAGCACATCCCCTAGACTCATGTTTCTGTCACTCAAGCTAGTCATCGAGGGGCATGAACCCACAATCGAGCATAACGTTCCCTCTTGGAGTCAATACGTATTACTTGGCAAAAGCAATAAATAACAACGGAGAACATGCAAGAATTACTTATGAACATAAATATAAAAGAGGTTGATCAAATATATTACTCAAGATCAATCTGAACATAATCCCATAATCCATCGGATCCCAGCAAACTCAACATAGCAACAGCATAAGGAGTACATATGTGCCTCGATCATGTAGGGCAGCTCACGAGGACTAATTAGTGAAGCACAAGAACGGGAGGAGAACATCACATAGCTACTGGTCATGGACTCATGGTCCAAGGGAGACTACTCACGACTCATCCGGGAGGTCTCCATGGTGGTGGAGAAGCTCCCGGTGGTGATCCTCCCCTCCGGCAGGGTGCCGGGAAGAGTTCTCCTGGTGATCCCGATCTTGGAAGCGGCGGCGGCGGCGGAACAGAGATGGGATCGCGAAAAGAGTTCCTGTTCTGAGGGTTTCGGAGGACGCTTTAAATATATGCCAAAGGGGAGCATCGAGGAAGCTTCGGGGGGCCCAGGCGCCCCCTCGGTGCGGCCCAGGGGGGGGGCGCGCCGCCAGGGCGCCTGGAGCCCTGGTGCCCCCCCCCCGCTGCCCTTCGGACGCATGGTAGTTTCCGGAACGCTGATTTTTTATATAATTTTTCTGGATTTTTCCTGGCAGTTCTCGTAACGTGCAAACCTGAAATACAAAAACAGCCGAAAACAGAAACTGGCACTGGGGTGCACTGGATTAGTAAGTTAGTCCAAATATGATCAAAAGTGTATGGAAGTGTATGAATATCATAGCAGTATCACCCAAAAGTGGCATGGAGCAAGCAGAAATTATAGATACGTTTTGGACGTATCAGTGGGTAGGGTGAGAAACAATCAAATCAAAGTAACTAAATGATAGCTGACATGTCTCTCCCCTCTTAAAGACATGGAAATTCTCTCCTCTTATGAAAGTGCATCTCTCTTCCTGTCTTAGAAGGGCTTTGTATGTATAAGATTTATGTGCTCTCCCCCCCTTTGACATCAATTTCCAAGAAGGGTAGTTTTCATGGATATGAGTCAAGTGAGTATGGTCCTGGAGAGACACAATTTAGCTGAATGCAGCTTAAGATGAAGGTAGAGCAAAAGAATCATTGAGTGGAGCTAAAAAGAACAAACGGTGTAAGATGGCAAAAAGTTTTCTCAGCAATGAAATCGGTGGCGCGGATTTGTGTCGATCGATGACGCCGAGATGAGGGAGTTACAGACAGAGAATATCGGAGAGACCGAGTTAGTCTGTTTTGGTAGAACCGATGAACTGTGTACAAGTGTAACTTGCATTTCGGTCTGGCCGATAGGCTTTGGATCGGTGTAACTGAGTTCAATCGAGAGGAAAGATTTTGTCAACTCAGCTCATTTGCAATTGAAATTTCACAAAGATCTTCAAGGAATTTACATAGAGTTTGCAAAGAATTCAAATATAGAAAATAGAAAAAGAAATACTAACAACAAAAAAGATCTAGATGAAGTTTTCTTTTGTTTGAAAGGGAAACAGAATAGCAAGAAGAAATGCAACAAATGAAAAGGAACATTAAATAACTTCATATAGTGGTCAGTGGCACGTATGTTAGAGTATATTTACTTTGGAGTCAAGTGGGATCACTTGATCATAGGTCATACTCGTCGTTAAGCTCAAAATGGGGTTGCCATTTTTCATTTAAGCATCTTAATATATTCACATCTTGTTTAGTTGCTTGAAGTCATGACTTGGAGCGAGGCTTCTCTAAGATGGAAAAATGTAGTTGAACTTGTGGTGAATGCTCAATGTTGATGTGGCCCATCAAGAGTTGGGAGCATTCCTATGAATGTGAAGTTCATCTTACTACATATGTTAGTTTCGAAAGGAATGTCTCTTATGTACCCAAAATTACAAGAATGAATTTCATCATATAAATATTGTCAAAGGATATGTTGAGTGTAAACTTGTTTCTTGATCTCAACAACCAACACATGGATACTTGGTGATGTAGAAATTGCTCAAGATGTGAGTGAGTCGCAATCTCATAGAATGAGGCTCATCCAAGTACCTATAGGAGTTAGACAACATAAAAGGGTGCAAATATATCCAATACAAATGATCATCATCACAAGAGAAACATGAAGGATTAGTCACATAGGCTGATACCTTGCATGTATCCAAATGGAATCTCTATTCCAAATTTGCGGCTTCAGTGATATTCAACTCACTCCTCAAGCGACAAAATATCTTTTCATCAAGCAGTTTAGTGAAGATACCCACCAATTGCTTGTCGGTATGAATATGCTTAAGATTAATGTCTCCATTAGCAACATGATCATGAATGAAATGGTGATGAACTTCAATATGCTTAGTTTGAGAATGTTGCACATGATTGTGTGCAATCTTAATGGCAGTCTCATTGTCACAAAGCAATGGAACATGTCTCACATGTATCCCATAATCTTTGAGAGTTTGGGTCATCCAAAGTAATTGAGCACAACATGATCCCGCGGCAATGTATTCCGCTTCGGCGATGGATAATGGTACCGAGTTTTGTTTCTTGGAGGACCAAGAGACAATATATTTACCAAGAAATTTACATGTACCCGAAGTGGGCTTTCTATAAACCTTATCGCCGGCATAGTCTGAGTCGGAATACCAACAAGATCAAAAGATGACCTCTTAGGATACTAATGCGGCTTGAAACTGCGTCGGTATTTCCCCAAATAAGAAGGGATGATGCAGTACAGCTACCATATGTATTCCCCTCAGATGTGAAATCAAGGTTATCGAACCAGTAGGAGAATCAAGCAACAGTATGTAAATGGTACTCGTACACAAATACTTACAATCCGACGTGTAAGAGGGGTTGTCAATCCCTCCTTGGTAAAAGGATAGATTGGTTTCTATAAGATTGGATAAATAGATCGTGCAAGAACACAAAATAAAAGATGCAAACAAAAAGTGCAGCAAGGTATTTTTGGGTTTTTGGAATAATAGATCTTAAAATAAATGCGATGAAAAATAGATCGGAAAGCAATATGATAAAAGATAGACCCCAGGGTCGTAGATTTCACCAGTGGCTTCTCTCGAGAAAATAGCATATGGTGGGTAAACAAATTACTGTTGGCAGTTGATAGAAGATCAAATAATTATGACTATATCATAGGCAATGACCATTATATAGGCATCACATCCAAGATTAGTAGACCGAAATGATTCTGCATCTACTATTATTACTCGACACATCAACCACTATCCAACATGCATCTAGTGTATTAACTTCATGGAGAAATTAAGTAATGCAATAAGGACGGTGACATGATGTAGAAAAGATATATTCATGTAGGAATAGATCCCATCTTGTTATCCTTAATAGCAACGATACATACATGCCTCGCTACCCCTTTTATCATTGGGTGAGGACACCGTAAGATTGAACCCATCACAAAGCACCTCTTCCCATGGCAAGAAAAATTGATCTAGTTGGCCTAACTAAACCAAAGATTCAAAGAAGAAATACGAGGCTATAATTAATGATGCATATAAGAGATCAAAGAAGACTTAAATAATATTCATGGACATAAACTGATCATAAAGAAATACGTACTCCCCCAAGTTTAGGCTTTTGGCCTAAGTTCGTCTATGGCTAGGGATCAAAGCTACTCTCTCCTATGCACGGAGGAGCATCCTCTAGGTGCCACTGGTTGGCGATCTCATCCGGATCCCACCGATAAACCGGCTGCCAGTAAGGGTCAAGTGGTGGTTCCAGCTCTGGCTCTGAAGCTTGTGTCTGGCTCCAGTACTTATAGACGACATCTGGCAAAGCGAGGTACGTGCCTGAAAAATAGATGAAACAGAGATGGTGCAGGCAAGGTAATAATATCACAATATTTTTCATCAAACCTCAATTTATACTTAAGCAACTTCTTCTTGTCTTTAACAATAAAATCATGTGCTATCATAATCTTATAGTCTAGGAAAATCGGGGTCTGCAACTTTTCTTCCTTCTCATGATGCCTAATAGGTATTCTAAAGTGTTCAGCAAGGCATGAAGCAAAGATGCCTCAAAGATGGGACCATTTGTACGGTTCAGACTTAATCGTTTAGCAACAACAGCACCCAAGCTAAAAGTTGTGTCTTGAAACAAAGCATGCACAAAATGACAATATCAGGGGCACTAAGATTCCCACTATTCCCGCGACCAATTAAGCATCTACTAGCAAATATAGCAAAGTAGCGTAGAATAGGAAAATGTATACTAGTAATTCTTGCCCCTGAAACTTGCCTCGTTTCCCCTACAGCTATCATATCAATAAACCCCTCAACATCTTTACGATGTGGTTCCTCAAGACTACCAGCAAAAGGGTATCTTACATACTTGACAACATTCATAGAACGACATCTCCTTAACCTCATCATATAAATGAAACTCCACTGAAGGTGGTGATTTCTTAGCTTGGAAATGAAAGTTTTGCGTGAAAATATTAGTGAGCAAGAGATACTGTTCACGCAGGTCATGGAGGAAGTCAGTGAGGCCTGCATTCTCCGTCAAATAATAAAAGTCTTTATAAATCCCGGCGGCTTCCAAAAACTCATTGCAAGGCCATTCACACGGCCAAACTTCCGTAGTGCGAGGAAGATTGTATTTGGGCTTCTTATTCTCTTCCTTCTGCTTATCCTTTGAACTTTGACTAGAAGAGCCTCTCAACAATCTCCTCATCATTTTCTTCCTCTGAAAATTTCTGAAATTTTTAGAGACTCAAAATAAAATTGAACCAAACTCAACAAGATTGATAGCAACTACTCCTACAAGTGGCTAGAGACTATATCATGCATTAGAACTACTTGGAACCACATAAATTTGACATGCAGGCTCAAGAACAGGGTCACCTAAGCAGAAATAATTTGCAATAAATCAAGCACTAGAACAAAAACTAATTGGACCAATGGAGGAGTCACATACCAAGGAACAATCTCCCCAAACAGTTTTGTGAATGGAGCTTTGAGCAAGGAGATTGAAAATGGCAACAAGATGAGCTAGAACTCGTGCTTGAGCTGGATAGTGATTTTTTTGGGAGGAAGAAGTGTGTGGGTGCTGGAGTAAGTGGAGAGGACCACGTGGGGCCCACGAGGTAGGGGGCGCGCCCAGGGGGTGAACAAGCCCTGCACCCTCGTGGCCAGGTGCTGGCTCCCCCTGCTGTGTTCTTAGTGCCAAATATTCATAAATATTCTAGAAAAAATCATATTTCATTTTCGGCGCATTTGGAGAACTTTTATTTTCGGGGTATTTTTTTATTGCACGGATAATTCTGAAAACAGACATAAAATACTATTTTTGATTTATTTAATCTAATTAACAGAAAGTAAAAGGAGGGTGCAGAAAGTAGTGCTATCTAGATTCACCCATATCATGCTCATCAAAAGGAATCCATTAACAAGGTTGATCGGGTCTTGTTAATAAACTCTTTCCGAATAACATGAAACCGGAGAATTTTCGAATAACACTAGGTTACCTCAATGGGGATATGCATGTCCCCAACAATAAGAATATCATATTTCTTCTTGACAATATGAAGAGGAAATTCAAAACCTCCAATAGTAATCGTTGAAATTTTTCCAATAGAATTGGTACTGTCGACCTGAGGTTGTTTCCTCGAAAAGTGTACCGTATGCTCATTACCATTGACATGAAAAGAGACATTGCCTTTGTTGCAATCAATAACAGCCCCTGCAGTATTTAAAAAGGGTGTACCAAGGATAATAGACATACTATCGTCCTCAGAAATATCAAGGATAACAAAGTCCGTTAGAATAGTAACATTTGCAAACAGAACAGGCGCATCCTCGCAAATACTGACATGTATAGCAGTTGATTTATCGGCCATTTGCAAAGATATTTCAGTAGGTGTCGACTTATTCAAATCAAGTCTACGATATAAAGAGAGAGACATAACACTAACACCGGCCCCGAGATCACACAAAGCAGTTTTAACATAGTTTCTTTTAATGGAGAAAGGTATAGTGGGTACTCCTGGATCTCCTACTTTCTTTGGTATTCCACCTTTAAAGGTGTAATTGGCAAGCATGGTGGAAATTTCAACTTCAGGTATCTTTCTTTTATTGGTAATGATATCTTTCATATACTTAGCATAAGGATTTGTTTTAAGCATATCAGTCAAACACATACGCAAAAAGATAGGTCTAATCATTACAGCAAAGCGCTCAATATCCTCATCATCCTTTTTCTTGGATGGTTGTCGTGCTTCCTAGCAACAAAGTCTCTCTTACCATAACATTGTTTCTTTGATTGTGGGTTATCAAGATCAACAGCAGGTTCAATCTCCACATCATCGTTATTGATAGGTTGAGCATCAAGATGAACATCATCATTAACATTATCACTAGGTTCATGTTCATTACCAGATTGTGTTTCAGCGTCAGAAATAGAAATATCATCGGGATTCTCGAGTGTGTCAACAACAGGTTCGCTAGAAGCATGCAAAGTCCTATCATTTTTCTTTTTCTTCTTCTTAGAAGAACTAGGTGCATCTACATTAGCTCTGTGAGAATCTTGCTCAATTCTCTTAGGGTGGCCTTCAGGATACAGAGCTTCCTGAGTCATTTTACCACCTCTAGTCACAACTCTAATAGCATTATCATTTTTCTTACTATTTAATTCACTGAGCAAATCATTTGTGCTTTAAGTACTTGTTCTACTTGAGTGGTAACCATAGAAGCATGTTTACTAATGAGTTTCCGTTCACCTTTAACTCTAGACATATAATCACTCAAGCGTTCAATCATATATGCATTGCGTTGCAATGTCTACAAACATAAGCATTGAAGTTTTCTTGTTTCACAATAAAATTGTCAAACTCATCTAAGCATTGGCTAGCAGACTTATAACGAGGAATATCACCTTCATAAAATCTATAAAAAGAATTTACCTTTACTACCTATGTCGGGTTATCAAGACCATGTATTTCTGCAATAGGTGGTAAATTCTTAACATCTTCCGCTTTAATACCTTTTTCTTTCATAGATTTCTTTGCCTCTTGCATATCTTCACGACTGGTAAATAGAACACCCCTTTTCTTCGGAGTTGACTTAGGGTCTGGTTCAGGAAGTGTCCAATTGTTTTCATTGGTCAACATATTATTCAATAGTAATTCAGCTTGATCAACAGTTCGTTCCCTAAAAACACAACCAGCAGAATTATCCAGGTGGTCTCTAGAAGCATCGGTTAGTCCATTATAAAAGACATCAAGTATTTCATTCCTCTGAAGAGGATGATCAGGCAAAGCATTAAGTAATTGGAGAAGCCTCCCCCAAGCTTGTGGGAGACTCTCTTCTTCAATTTGCACAAAATTATATATTTCCCGTAAGGTAGCTTGTTTCCTATGAGCGGGGAAATATTTAGCACAGAAGTAATAGATCATATCCTGGGGACTACGCACACAACCAGGATCAAGAGAATTAAACCATGTCTTAGCATCACCCTTTAGCGAGAACGGAAATAACTTAAGGATATAGTAATAACGAACCGTTTCCTCGTTGGTAAACAGGGTGGCTATATCATTCAACTTAGTAAGATGTGCCCCAACAGTTTCAGATTCATAGCTATGGAAAGGATCAGATTCAACCAAATTAATTAACTCAGGATCAACAGAGAAATCATAATCCTTATCAGTAACAAAGATAGGTGAAGTAGCAAAAGTAGGGTCATATTTCATTCTAGCATTCAAAGACTTTTCTTCAGCTTAACTAATAATTTCTTAAGACCATATCTATCGTTGCAAGCAAGAAAGTCTCTAGCAGTTTCTTCATCCATAACATAACCCTCAGGAATAATAGGCAATTCATATCTAGGGGGGAATCTTCATCATCACTTTCATCAATATTATCAGTTTCAATATTTGCATTCTCCCTGACCTTAGAAATTTGTTCATCAAGAAATTCACCTAGTGGCACAGTATTATCAAGCATAGAAGTAGTTTCATCATACATAGCAGAAGTAGCATCATCAAGAACATGCGACATATCAGATTCAATTGCAGGAGTAGGTGTCGCAAGTTTACTCACAACAGAGGGTAAATCAAGTGCAGAGCTAGATGGCAGTTCCTTACCTCCCCTCGTAGTTGAGGGATAAATCTTGGTTTTTGAGTCTTTCAAGTTCTTCACAGTGATCAACAGATATAAATCCCAAGTGACGTAAAGAATATAGCTATGTTCCCCGGCAATGGCGCCAGGAAATAGTCTTGATAACCCACAAGTGTAGGCGATCGCAACAGTTTTCGAGGGTAAAGTATTCAACCTAAATTTATTGATTCGACACAAGGGGAGCCAAAGAATTCTCTCAAGTATTAGCAGTTGAGTTGTCAATTCAACCACACATAGAAAACCTAGTATATGCCGCAAGGTAATTTAGTAGCAAAGTGATATGGAAGTAACGGTAACAGCAATAAAAGTAACAGTAGTATTTTTGTAGTGATCGTAACAGTAGCAACGAAAAGGTAAATAAGCAACAAGTAAATATGTGAAAAGCTCGTAGGCATTGGATCAGTGATGGATAATTATGTCGGATGCGATTCCTCGTGTAATAGTTATAACATAGGGTGACACGGAACTAGCTCCAGTTCAACAATGTAATGTAGGCATGTATTCCGAATATAGTCATACGTGCTTATGGAAAAGAACTTGCATGACATATTTCGTCCTACCCTCCCGTGGCAGCAAGGTCCTACTAGAAACTAAGGTATATTAAGGCCTCCTTTTAATAGAGTACCGGACCAAAGCATTAACACATAGTGAATACATGAACTCCTCAAACTACGGTCATCAAAGGGAGTGATCCCGATTATTGTCACTTCGGGGTTGCCTGATCATAACACATAGTAGGTGACTATTGACTTGCAATATAGGATCAAGAACACACATATATTCATGAAAACATAATAGGTTCGGATCTGAAATCATGGCACTGGGCCCTATTGACAAGCATTAAGCATAGCAAAGTCATAGCAACATCAATCTTAGAACATAGTGGATACTAGGGATCAAACCCTAACAAAACTAACTCGATTACATGGTAAATCTCATCCAACCCATCTCCGTCTAGCAAGCCTACGATGGGATTACTCACGCACGGCGGTGAGCATCATGGAATTGGTGATGGAGGAAGGTTGATGATGACGATTGTGATGCCCCTGATTTGTCCGTACACTAATCATGCACGCAAATGTGTACGACCAAGATCAGGGACTCACTGGAAGATATCACAACACAACTCTAGACACAAATTAAAATAATACAAGCTTTATATTACAAGCCAGGGGCTTCGAGGGCTCGAATACAAGCTCGAAAACACAAGAGTCAGCGGAAGCAATAATATCTGAGTACAGACATAAGTTAAACAAGTTTGCCTTAAGAAGGCTAACACAAATGTAGCAACGAACAAAAACGCAAGGCCTCCTGCCTGGGACCTCCTAACAACTCCTCGAAGCCGAACTCCACGTAGAAACATCCTCGAGATCTTCTGGCTTCTGGACTCCAACAATCTGGTTGCATCATCCGAGAAGGAACAAAAGGGCGAAAGGGGGAGCAAAGCAACCATGAGTACTCATCCAAAGTACTCGCAAGCAAGGATCTACCCTACATATGCAATGATATATGTGTAAAGGGGGAATATTTGTGGGCTAAACTGCAGAATGCCGGAATAAGAGGAGGATAGCTAATCCAATCGAAGACTATGCTTCTCGCAACCTCCATCTTGCAGCAGTAGAAGAGAGTAGCTGCAAGGTAACAAGTATCCTCACTTATGGCAGCCTCCGTCTTGCAGCAGTAGAAGGGAATAGATGGTAAGTTCACCAAGTAACCTCGTATAGCATAATCCTACCCAGCGATCCTCCCCTCGTCGCCCTGTGGGAAAGCGATCACCGGGTTGTATCTGGAACTTGTCTGAGTGTGTTTTATTAAGTCTCCAATGCTAGTTGTCATGAGGTCAGAGTACAACTCCGGGTCGTCCTTTTACCGAGGGACACGGCTATTCGAATAGATTAACTTCCCTGTAGGGGTGCACCACATAACCCAGCATGCTCGGTCCCATTTGGCCGGACACACTTTCCTGGGTCATGCCCGGCCTCGGAAGATCAACACGTCGCAACCCTACCTAAGCACAACAGAGAGGTCAGCACGCCGGTCTAAACCCTAAGCGCACGGGGGTCTGGGCCCATCGCCCAATGCGCACCTGCACGTTGCGAGGGCAGCCGGTAAGCAGACCTAGCCGCTCCTAATACCAGAGTGGCGTTCCAGTCCAATCCGGCACGCGCCGCTAAGTCGCTGACGTCAAGAAGGCTTCGGCTGATACCACGACGTCGAGTGCCCATAACTATTCCCATGTAGCTCGTTAGTGCATATAGGCCAATGGCCAAACTCAGATCAAATACCAAGATCTCGTTAAATGTGTTATTATGAAAAAACCGCGGCAACGACCAAGGCCAGGCCCACCTGTCTCCTAGGTGGTCGCAACCCGCCCTGTCGCTCCGCCACAAAGTAACCATCAAGGGGCTGTCGGGAACCCAGGCCCACCACTACCTGTGTGGAACCACCTGCCCCTTCAGCCCCCATATTTGAATCATCATCATGTGTATGTAATAGTATAGTATATACCCGTGATGACCACCCGAGTGATCACGGCCCGATAGTATAGCATGGCAGACGGACAAGAATGTAGGGCCACTGATGGAATACTAGCATCCTATACTAAGCATTAGGATAGCAGGTAAGGTATCAACAGTGGTAGCAGCAATGCCAGGATATGCAACACAATAGGAGCTATCGAATCATCAACAGTAGCAAATCTAATGAAAGAATAAGAGAGAAGAGAAAGGGTGATATCTGGTGATCAAGGGGGGGCTTGCCTGGTTGCTCTGGCAAGAAGGAGGGGTCGTCGTCGACGCGGTCGATCACAGTGGCACCGTCAAAAGTCAAATCCCGATGTCTATCGGAGAGAAGAGGGGGGGGGACAATAAATATAAAGAAAACATCACTCCACAAAGCATAACATGGAAAAACACGGTGCTACGTGTGACCTAACGCGGTGCTACAAGTTACATACGGAGCGGGTAAATATCTATGGATATTTCCCTGGCTTTGGGCAATTACCAGATAGATGATCCGGAGGGAAAGGTTCCATGTTTGCAGTGCTGGAGGCATCTGACAGGTAAGTGGGTAGCGTATTCGGGTTCGTCATTTTTTTTGAGCAATTTTCATATATAAATTAATTTCATCTGACATATGGTTTAATTTATATGAATTATCAAAGTTTTAAACATATTTTAAATTGTTTAAATTATGTTAATTTGAATTTAAAATAGTGCTGAAACCTTTTATACCTAGACTGAGCGAGCCACGGTCAATGACATGTGGGGCCAGTCAAAGCCCAGTCAGTAGTCAGCAGAGTTGACCACTGACCTGTCAAACTTACAGGTGGGGCCCTACTGTTAGTGACTAGTTTAGTTAAGATTTTTAATTAACAGGTTAATTATTAAAAAAACATTTTCTTGGGGGGGTCCACATGTCAGTGGTTGAGGCTGCCCAGTCAGCTCAGTTGACTGGGTCAACCCAGTCAACTGGGGCCAGGAGACCCATGGGCAGCGACCCAGGTGGGCTCTATGGCCGGCCACGTCAGCGACGGCACCGGAGTATCTCCGGCGAGCCTTTCTGTGGCGGTACTTAGCCGGACCTGGCCGGAATTTGGCTATGGGCCCCAGGTCGGGGCGTGCTTTGGGTGGTTCAAATGGGCACGGCGGGACGCATCGAGCGGTGCCAATGGTTCAACCAGGGGCGACTGGAGTCGGCGCTGGCGGCGAGTGAAGGCGGTGGCCAGAGCTCGGTGAGCTCTGTTCCATCGGTAGGGGGCGCGGGAGGGCGAGCCAGCGCGTTCTACGGCTTTCTGGGGGCTCACCGCGAGTCAGACGGGGCCGGATTAGATCCTGGGGAAGAGCTTGAGGCGGCAATCAATGGAGGCGGCCACCGGACAGAGGCGGCGCGAATGGCGTTGATGGCGAGGCAGTGGTGCGATCCCGGTGGATCTCACACGCACAAATGACGTAGACGACGGTGGGGGTTCACCTGGACAACAGCTGGCGGCGCGGGGAGCTCGGTGGTAATGCAGACGAGTGGCGGCGGCGACGACAGCGCTCGAACGAGCGTGGGGAGGAGGGAGCGAGCGAGGGGGAGATGATGAGGGGAGGCGCTAGGGTTCATGGGGGGTCGCGGACGTCTCCTTGCAGATGCAGGGGGCGACGGGGGTGGCCGTGGGATGGCCAACGCGTGGCCATCCGCGCCATGGACGCGGGAGCGCTGTCCACCGCGGCTGTGAACAGGGGGAGGAAGGGGATGACCCAGAGTGGGCTGGGCCAGCCACTGTGCTAGCAGGCCTAAGTGCACACTGCACTTAGGCCTTTTACATTTCTTTCTTTTCTTTCATCCATTTTCTTTTCTGTTTTTCTTTTTATTACTTTCAATTTTCTTTTAAAACCAAAATCATTTGAGTTTTATAAAATATAACACTTGTTCCACGCATTATTGTTGTAATCTAGGCTACTGTCACAAAAAGTTTGGCACATAAATAAAAGAGTTTGCATTTTTTATAATTTTAAAAAGGTATTTAAATAATTGTTGTAGCCCCTGTTTTAATTATTAATGTGCATTTATTTACTTTGTAAAATGTTGATTTCTTCACCCAAATTACTTTTGATTTATTTTTCGCATCTAGAACATTTTATTTTTGACTTTTGAGAACTTTATTTATTTGACTTTGTTTTAAATTTGAAGATTTGAATCGATTTGAATCAACGCAAGATTAACAACAATAATTATGGTGACGTGGTATCATTAGTAGATGGTTACTGTAGCTTAATTATCCGGGCGTCACAATTCTCCTCCACTACAAGAAATCTCGTCCCGAGATAGTAAAGGGGGAGTGCTGTAATGCCCAGGATGGGACTATATCTCCTACGTGTCGAGGCACGACTTAAAGATATAAGCCCATTCTGGAATGATCGCAAGTTTGGTACCTTTGCACATCTCATGTAAAAATAGGGATGAAAGCTGAAAAGATAGTTGGCTTACACTCGCCACGTCACACAGATTCATTACATATTCAATCATCATCCAAATAAACATCACAGCCCATCTAAGGGTAAAGATCCAAATGACAAGATACCAAACATAACATTAAACCACAGGTCTATATCGAATCCTAGTAGAAGCTCTACTGATCAACAGGATAGTTCACATAGTAGCGGCTACGCTCCTCGACGTACTCCCAGTCTAGCTCAGTGCCATTGCCTGTGTAGCTCACCATCGTACCTGCATCTGGTGTGTTGAAGTAACTGTGAGCCATAGAGGACTCAACGATCCCGTTCCCGGGTAACACGACTATTCAAGCCTTGGGTGTGGAACAAGGCTGAAGAAAGAACAAGAGTCTGCAGCAGCACTAGCCTAGCTTACGTAAAAGAGAGCGAGAAGAGAAAGTGCCTCGGTCAATAGATGATCACGAAGTGATCCTAACTAAAGCAAGTCAATCATAACCCCACCGTGTTCACTTCCCGAATCCCTTTCGGAAAATGACCGTCACGGTACTCACGCTGGTAGTGTATTGGAACAAGGGGTCAAGTTTTCTACAACCGGATATTAACAAGCTCCCATCTGCCACATAACCCTGGGCACGGCTTTCGAAAGTTCAAAACCCTGCAGGGGTGTTCCAACTTGGCCCATGACAAGCCCACGATCCGCGGAGTCGCAACTCCAAGGTGGGAAGGCCCGAGTATTCTCAGAATCCCGTGCTCAAGATACTCCGACTAAGGTAAGGCTAATCCAGCAAATCCTCCCGGCGTGCCGACACCCTGACATTAGCCGCACGTATCTAGTCTCAGGCCACGACCGGATAGGTCAGCCTACAGGTATATACCAATCGTCGAGTTTCCTCGTGGTGGCCCCGCAGTCTGCCCAGTTTGGACCAACACTCATGTGGAGCACTGGCCCGGGGGTTGTTAATTAAGAACTCAGGTTTGCAAGACCCTATGCAAGTTTTTAGTTATTAGGTGAATAGTACCAATGTTGGGACTTGCTGGAAAAGACTTAGCACTTAGCGGTTTATCGAGGGGGTCCCATATCCCCAACCGTGTGAGGAACGCATAATCAAGGAACATAACACCGGTTTATATGGTTCCTAGCGGCATGAGTGGAACAAAACACCAAGCAAAAGGCTTAGCCTTCCACCCATTACCAATATATAGATGATTTCATTTAATAATTAATATAGTGTGATATCCCAACAAGCTTCAACAAGAAGCAAGAATCTTCAATCTTCACCTGCAACTAGCAATGCTATAAGAGGGGCTGAGCGAAGCCTACGTATAGCCAATCAATGGTTTGCATAGGTAGGGTGGTTAAACAGGTTCATGGTTACAATAGGAGGCTGACAGGAAAACATGGGCATCGAGGCAAAACCATAGATCGAGACTTCTAGCAATAGGCAAAGATAGTAATGATATCCGGGTTCGGTCATCTTGCCTGAAGAGTTGTCGATGGGATCGTAAGAGGGGTCCTCGTTCTCAACCTCGGTAGTAACCTCGTGCTCGTACTCGTACTCGGTCTCAGCTTCCGGCTCTACTCAAACACAAGAACACAAGGCAACGAATCAAACAAGATGCAATGCGCAGAAAAATTACTGGATGCATGCTGATGCACTATGAAAGCAAAACAGATACATTATGGAAGCACAGAAAGTCTACTTAGGAAGCACAGTGTTACAGCACAACAATATGCATCAAGCAAAATGCTTCAAAACATGATAACAATAGGATAATATGAATCTACATGCAAAATCACACAAGTTACATATAGGACTTGCTCAAAACGGAGCAACTGGCTAAAAGTTACACCCGAAACAATAAACATGCACAAGCTGAAAATAACAGCCACATAGCAACTTCGGAGCAAGAGATAAATGGCCTACAGCACTCAAACATCATGGCAATGAGCATGGACATAAACTAGACATATCCTACAGCAAACAAATCCATTGGAGCATCCCCAAAGGAGCCGTGGATCAATAGCAACAAGCTATGACATTTTGAACTTGACAACAAAATCCTGACAGTAGTAATTTGTTGCAACTTGGGAGCAAGAGTTAAATATGCTACAGCCACCCAAATAAGCATGTGAGAACATGAATGGATATCCAACAACTTATACAACAAGGAATCATCAAGAGTCACCCCAAAACTAGCATGGATTTGCCTAGAACAACAAGCAAACATGGCATCTGGAAATAACAGATTCCAGACTTAGTGAACTAAGTGTTAAAACAACAGTTTCATCATGGCATCTTTGAGATCAAGTTTAAGTCACCTAAAAGCATATCAAGACAAGTGGTAAGCACCACAACAAAGTACACATGATGGTGAATCCAAAACATCTAAGCATGCATCAAGGGGACAACCACATCAATAGCAACGAGCTCCTCTACGAGGCATCTCGTAACAAGTTTAACGACATAACAGCCACATAGCACTTTGCAAAGGAGATAAACATGGCAAGATGAAATCTATCATGCAAGCTAAAACAACCAACATGTAGAGCATTTCATGATGAACATGTGGACATATCATTTGCATCATTTGGATAAACATGCACCAAGTTATCACATTGCAAAGATGGCATGAAAACAACTACTAACAGCACTTTATAACAAGTAGCACTCTTCTCATGAAGATTAAGACATCTAGATGACCTCAAACATGCATGGCACAATGGAACAAAACGTAGTACATGCCTCCACGATCATTTTGACATATCATTTGCTCAAATCGGACAACCACACAAAAAGTTATCCACAATGCAAAACAGCATCAGACATCAAAATCACCCAGGGTCTTAGTGAAAAAAACAACCTCGGGTCAACGGCGGGTCAATGGATCTGGAAGTCAAACGGGCTTCGGAGGCGGAGTGGATCGGGCTTCGGGCGCGGCCCACCTGGCGCGGACTGGGCGGAGGGATCCGGGCGGCTAACGGGCTCGGCCCGTTAGGTCTGACCCACCCGGGAGGAGGGATCTGGATCGGGCGATCCTGGGTGCCGGCTCGAACGGCGATGGGGCGGCTGGCCTCGAGCGGGGCTCGGGCCGGCGAGGGAGGTGCGGTCGCCGGCGGGACGGGAGCCGTGGCGGCCGGGAGGCGGGGCGGCGGCCCGGTGGCGGAGGCGGTGGAGGTCCCCGGTGGCGGAGGGGCGGCGCCCGGCGGCGGAGGGTCCGGCCGGCGGCGGGGACGGAGGAGCGGCGGCGGTCGGGGAGCTTGAGGAGGCGGCGGCGCGGTGGAGGAGATGGCGGCGGTTAGCTCCTCCGGCGAGGGAGGCCGGCGGCGGGGATGAAAGGGGCGGCGGCCGGAGGTAGGAGACGAGTCGGGCGCGGGCCCGCGCGTCAAATCGGAAGCACGGGCGGCGGCATTCGGAAGCACGGCGACGAGCTTCGAAGCACAGTTTCCTGGGACATCGGAAGCATGGATTTTCAACGGTGGAAGCACCGCAGATCAAAGGTGGAAGCACCGGCGGTGAACTGTGGAAGCATTAGGGTTTCAGACGCGAAAATTGGGGGAGTTGGACGTTTATATAGGCACAAGGAGCTAGGGTTGTCCAAATGAGGTGAGGTTTTCGGCCACACGATCAGAATTGGATGGCCTAAATGAAGGGAGGGGTTTGGGTTGGTTTGGTGGGCTGTTGGAGGGGTGTCTTGGGCCTCAAAGAGGGGGGGTACTTTCAGCCCACGAGAATAACTGTTGGAGTAGCAAACGAACTCCAAACGCGACGAGATTTGACAGGCGGGTTACACACACCAAAACAACAACACACGACAAGTCTCACACCAAACCGGAAACGTTACACGGCCAAACACCAAAGTAGGCCTCGGGGATGCCACGGACACGTGAGAGAGCTCCGGAACTCGAAACGGACAACGGAAAGGAACGAGTGGGACCGAATGCAAACAACAACACAAATGCAATGCAATGCACATGACTATATGATATGAATGAATGCCACACACGCACACAACAAAACGACGAAAACCCGAAAGACGAAGAACCCAGAATGGAATAGATGGAGCCAAAGATATATATATTGCCCAAAAGGGAAAGTATTACATTCGGGGTATTACAAACTCTCCTCTACTACAAAAATATCTCGTCCCGAGATCTAGGACTGGAAGAAGGAAGGGTACTCGGAACGAAGGTGATCTTCTCGTTCCCACGTAGCTTCTCGGTCGGTATGGTGTGACCACTTGACTTTCAAGAATTTGATGGACTTGTTGCGGGTCTTGCGCTCGGTTTCTTCGAGAATAGCAACGGGATGCCCTCGGTAAGACAAGTCTTGTTGAAGATCAATCTCCTCAAACGGAATGGTGCGTTCAGGAGTCTTGAAGAACTTGCGGAGTTGAGACACATGAAACACATCATGAACATTGGCGAAGTTGGAAGGGAGCTCAAGTTGATAGGCTAGATCGCCTCTTTTGCCAAGTATCTTGAAAGGCCCGACGTATCTAGGAGCAAGCTTTCCTTTGATACCGAATCTTTGGGTGCCTTTCATCGGAGAAACACGGAGATAGATATGATCCCCAATGTTGAAAGCCAAATCACGATGCTTGCCATCATAGTAGCTCTTCTGACGCGACTGAGCGGCCTTGAGATTCTCACGTATGACTTTGCACATCTCTTCGGCTTCTGAGATCAAGTCATTGCCAAGAAGTTGACGTTCTCCAGTCTCGGACCAGTTTAGAGGGGTATGGCACTTTCTGCCATAGAGGATTTCAAACGGAGCTTTGCCGGCACTTGCTTGGAAGCTGTTGTTGTAAGAGAACTCGGCAAATGGAAGGCAATCTTCCCATTTCATGCCAAAAGATATGACACAGGCTCTGAGCATGTCTTCTAGAATCTGATTCACTCTCTCGACTTGACCACTAGTCTGAGGGTGAAAAGCAGTGATGAACCTGATCTTAGTGCCCATGGCAGACTGAAAGGAGTCCCAGAACTTTGAAGTGAACAAACTTCCACGGTCTGAGGAGATAACTTGAGGAATGCCATGTAAGGACACAATTCCGGAAGTGTACAACTCTGCCAATTGAGCTGCATTGATGGATTCTTTGACTAGAAGGAAGTGAGCGACTTTGGTAAGCTTGTCAATCACCACGAAGATAGAATCATTCCCTCTCTTGGACTTAGGAAATCCAGTGACAAAATCCATTTCAATATGGTCGAATTTCCACTCGGGAATAGGAAGAGGTTGGAGAAGACCGGCTGGATGTTGATGCTCTGCCGTCACTCTTCTGCAGACATCACATTCATTCACGAATTGGGCAATCTCCCTTTTCATGCGAGTCCACCAGTAAGTTTGCTTGAGGTCTTGGTACATCTTGGAACTGCCAGGATGAATGGAAAGGAGGGAATCATGTGCTTCGTCCATTATGAGCTTCCTGAGATCACCTTTGGGAACCACAAGTCTGTCCTCAAAGAACAAGGTATCTCTCTCATCAACGCAATAGCACTTGTATTTAGGAGTAACCTTTGCAATACCATGTTTCACTTTCTGCACCATAGCATCACTAAGTTGGGCCTCACGGATCTGATCTTCCAAGGTAGGAGCAACTTGAAGATTTGCAAGAAACCCTTGCGGAACAACTTGGAGGTTGAGCTTCCTGAATGCTTCACAAAGCTCAGGCTGGAACGGCTTGATAAGGAGGCTGTTACAATATGCCTTTCTACTCAAAGCATCTGCAATCACATTCGCCTTGTCAGGTGTGTATTCGATGCTTGGATCATACTCTTGGATCATTTCGACCCAACGAGTCTGACGGAGGTTCAGATTCGGCTGTGTGAAGATGTACTTCAAGCTCTTGTGATCAGTGAAGATGTCGACTTTTCTGCCCAACAGAAGGTGTCTCCACGTAATCAAAGCATGTACCACAGCTGCTAGTTCAAGATCATGTGTGGGGTAGTTCTTCTCACTTGGCTTCATCTGACGAGAAGTGTATGCCACAATTCTCTTGTCCTGCATAAGCACACCACCAAGTCCTTGAAGAGAAGCATCACATAATACTTCATATGGCTTGGACTCATCTGGAGGAGTTAGAACTGGAGCAGAGACGAGCTTTTCTTTGAGAGTTTTGAATGCCACTTCACAATCTGGAGACCAGTAGTACTTGACATTCTTCTGCAGCAAGTTGGAAAGAGGCTTGGCAATCTTGGAGAGGTTCTCAACGAACCTTCTGCAATAGCTGGCAAGACCAAGAAAGCTTCGGAGTTGCTTGACGTTCTGAGGAGGTTCCCAGTTGACAATTGCTTCAACTTTCTCGGGGTTTACCGCAATACCGTCAGCATAGATGATATGGCCTAGATACAAGACCTTATCGAGCCAAAATTCGCACTTGGAGACCTTGGCATAGAACTTATGTTCACGGAGTCTGTCGAGAACTAGACGGAGGTGCTTTTCGTGATCCTCTTTGTTTTTGGAGAAAACCAAAATGTCATCCAGATACACAAGCACAAACTCGTCGGTGTAGGGGTTGAAAATGTAGTGCATCATTCTCGAGAAGGTAGGTGGAGCATTAGCAAGACCAAAGGACATGACTGTATACTCATATGAGCCGTAGCTCGTTCTGAAGGCAGTCTTGGGGATATCTTCTTCTCGAATGCGAATCTGGTGATAGCCCATTCGGAGATCGAGCTTAGAGAGCACTTTAGCTCCTTTGAGCTGCTCGAACAATTCATTGATGTTGGGGAGCGGATACTTGTTCTTTATTGTCTTCTTGTTCAATGGCCGGTAATCGATGCAAAGGCGCTCCGTGCCATCCTTCTTCTTGACAAATAAGACACCGCAGCCCCAAGGAGACGTACTAGGCCTGATCAGACCCATACGCTCCTGTTCATCAAGCTGTTTCTCCAACTCTTTCAACTCTTTAGGAGAGAGCTTGTACGGACGCCGGCATGCTGGCTCAGTACCCGGCTCGAGTTCAATGACGAATTCCACTTGACGGTTTGGAGGCATGCCTGGAAGTTCTTCAGGAAAGACGTCTTCGTATTCGTTAACCACCGGAATTTGAGATATGGCATTCATCTCGCCCTTGTCATTGAGAGAGAAAAGCCTGATTGTGTTATCCCGAGAGGCAAAGATAATCACATCATCATCAGAATGAGTAATCTTGACTTCCTTGTTTGCACAGTCGATCGGAGCATCATGCTGAGAAAGCCAATCCATTCCGAGGATAAGGTCGATGTCGGAGTTGCCGAGGACAATTGGATTAGCCAGAAAGTGATAATCACCCATGCAAATAGAAACATTCGGAGCCCTCAAATTGGAAGTCATGTGCTTGCCCGGAGAGATAATCGACAACTTCTTATCCAGAAATACCGAAGTGAAATTATGCTTGGCGAAGAATGGTCTTGAAATGAAACTGAGAGATGCACCAGAATCAAATAATACTTTTGCAGGAAAAGAGTTCACTAAAAGGTTACCAATGATCACATCAGAAGAATTTTCCGCTTCAGCTGCATTCATCAGATTCACCCTTGCATGCTTGGGATTAGGCTTGACAATAGCTGTACTGACAGGTGGAGGAGGCGGAAGGCGCCTTGGGTTGTTGCACTTGTTGGAATAATGACCCTTCTGGCCACACTTGTAGCAAGTCACCTCAGAAAGCGGACGAGCAGGAGGAACACTTGACTTGGAAGCTTGGAACTGCGACTTGGACTGATTGCCTTGGTTGTGTGGGTGGGAGAAACCACGACCACCAGCATTCTTGTTGTTGTTGTTGTAAGGAGCTCGGATCACTGGAGGAGGTGGAAGCCAAAATTTCTGTTGCTTCGCGACCACTTGAGAAGATGAGGAGGAGTGAACGGCATCTCGGATCCTCTTTTTGGAAGCCTCCATCTTGAGCTGGGCTGCCTCTTGCTTAAGTGCCATATTATAGAATTTGTCAAACTCATCAGGCTCGAACAAGGTGAGAGCAAGTTGAAGTTCATCCTTCAGACCACCGCGGAACTGATAGATATTGCTCTTGGCATATGGGATGTCTTGCTTGGCATAGCGGGAAAGGTTTTGGAACTTGACATTATACTGGTAGACAGTCATAGAGCCTTGCTTCAGGTTGCGGAATTGCTCACGCATACCCTCGATGACACTTGTTGGAATGTGGTGAGAGCGAAAGTCCTTCCAGAAATCATCCCAAGAGATCACACGCCCTTCTCTGGAGTCTTTGTACTGCTGCCACCAGTCAGCTTCTTGGTCCTTGAGTTGGAAGGCTGCAAATTTCACATAGTCCTCTTCCCTTACGTTACTGCACTCAAAATGCTTCTTGATATCGGTTATCCAATCTTCAGCATCGAGAGGGTCGACACAGTAACTGAAAGCCTTAGGTTGATTGGCCAAGAACTGGTTGAGCGTAGCATGGTGCTGCTGGTTGAAGAAATTGCCTTGGTTCCGTGGAGCACCCTGATTTGCTTGATTTTCTTGCATTTGCTGCATCATCTGCATCAACATCTGGGTGTTCTGGTTTGTAGTCTGCATAATCGCTCTCCAGGCCTCGGACGGAGGAGGAGGGGAAGGAGGACGATCTGGAACCTCTTCACCCTCTGGGTTAGCGTTGGGAACCCGTTTCAGAGCCATCCTGAAAGAGATGACCACCAATCAGCAATTTGATTGAAAGAAGGTATAAGCTGAAACAACGGATAGAAATGCAACATAGTCTCCACAAGAATCATTCGAACAAGAGGAACGAATGAAATTCTCAGTTTAATGATAACAACAATCTTCACGAGAAGCCACTGGGAGACAAAAGGTAAATAAGAAAAACAACAAGGTACAGATGGAACAAACACAAGATAGGAGCTTCGTTCGACATCTTTGTGCTGAAAGCTTATGGAACGTGTTACGAAAGGGTTTTGCAATCCCCAGATCAGCATAGCCAAGGACCCTTTAAGATGCAACTCCCGATCGGAACATCGACCATAAAACCACTTCACTCAATGTAGAACCCCGAACTCCGTAACCTACATTCGTTGGAAGAATGCCTACGATCTACTGGATGAACCCACCTATTAATTTCCGAAAGTTTCCAGTTATGCAATCAGGTGTTGGGGATACAGGGGAAGCATCGCGCACCCAACTCTAATCCTACATCCAGCTGTATCCATCCTTCAACACATAACCAGTTGTTCTCGGAAACCGTCTACCTCGGACCTTCGAAAAACATCCACTATACAAAGCTATGGCAATACTCCCGAACTACCTCCCCAGTACTGGGTGATGTGGGGGTTATCTTGCCACTAACAGTATAGGAGAGTTTTCGATGTCGGCCGTCTTAAGTATTCTAGTACTGTCGCGATATGCTTGTGACGACAATACCCCGAAGCTCAACTCCCCGGGACACTGCCACAACCCCTAATGTCAGGAGGCATCGAGAACAATATTCTCGACACAAAGACATCGAAACAATCCAACAATACTCGCGAGATTCCTAAAAAAAAATTGGTGCAATTTTTGAAAGTAGAAGAGGCAAGAGTAGTCGTCAGGAGTCCTCACCAGAATGAAAAGAGATGAGGAGCAAAGAATTCCTACTCTCCGATATAAATATAGGACTCAAAACATTTTAAGTGTGTGCCTAGACTCGACCGTCAACGATTCGATCAATCAGTGGGGGCTTCTAGGTCGGAGAAGGCTCTGAATACCAACTTGTAATGCCCAGGATGGGACTATATCTCCTACGTGTCGAGGCACGACTTAAAGATATAAGCCCATTCTGGAATGATCGCAAGTTTGGTACCTTTGCACATCTCATGTAAAAATAGGGATGAAAGCTGAAAAGATAGTTGGCTTACACTCGCCACGTCACACAGATTCATTACATATTCAATCATCATCCAAATAAAAATCACAGCCCATCTAAGGGTAAAGATCCAAATGACAAGATACCAAACATAACATTAAACCACATGTCTAGATCGAATCCTAGTAGAAACTCTACTGATTAACAGGATAGTTCACATAGTAGCGGCTACGCTCCTCGTCGTACTCCCAGTCTAGCTCAGTGCCATCGCCTGTGTAGCTCACCATCGTACCTGCATCTGGTGTGTTGAAGTAACTGTGAGCCACAGAGGACTCAGCGATCCTGTTCCCGGGTAACACGACTATTCAAGCCTTGGGTGTGGAACAAGGCTGAAGAAAGAACAAGAGTCTGCAGCAGCACTAGCCTAGCTTACATAAAAGAGAGCGAGAAGAGAAAGTGCCTCGGTCGAGAGATGATCACGAAGTGATCCTAACTAAAGCAAGTCAATCATAAACCCACCGTGTTCACTTCCCGAAGCCCTTTCGGAAAATGACCGTCACGGTACTCACGCTGGTAGTGTATTGGAACAAGGTGTCAAGTTTTCTACAACCGGATATTAACAAGCTCCCATCTGCCACATAACCACGGGCACGGCTTTCGAAAGTTCAAAACCCTGCAGGGGTGTTCCAACTTGGCCCATGACAAGCCCACGATCCGCGGAGTCGCAACTCCAAGGTGGGAAGGCCCGAGTATTCTCGGAATCCCGTGCTCAAGATACTCCGACTAAGGTAAGGCTAATCCAGCAAATCCTCCCGGCGTGCCGACACCCTGACAGTACCCGCGCGTATCTAGTCTCAGGCCACGACCGGATAGGTCAGCCTACAGGTATATACCAATCCTCGAGTTTCCTCGTGGTGGCCCCGCAGTCTGCCTAGTTTGGACCAACACTCATGTGGAGCACTGGCCTGGGGGTTGTTAATCAAGAACTCGGGTTTGCAAGACCCTATGCAAGTTTTTAGTTATTAGGCGAATAGTACCAATGTTGGGACTTGCTGGAAAAGACTTAGCACTTAGCGGTTTATCGAGGGGGTCCCATAACCCCAACCGTGTGAGGAACGCATAATGAAGGACCATAAAACCGATTTATACGGTTCCTAGCGGCATGAGTGGAACAAAACACCAAGCAAAAAGATTAGCCTTCTACCCATTACCAATATATAGATGATTTCAATTAATAATTAATAGAGTGTAATATCCCAACAAGCTTCAACAAGAAGCAAGAATCTTCAATCTTCACCCGCAACTAGCAATGCTATAAGAGGGGCTGAGCGAAGCCTACGTATAGCCAATCAATGGTTTGCATAGGTAGGGTGGTTAAACAGGTTCATGGTTACAATAGGAGGCTGATAGGAAAACAAGGGCATTGAGGCAAAACTATAGATCGAGACTTCTAGCAATAGGCAAAGATAGTAATGATATCCGGGTTCGGTCATCTTGCCTGAAGAGTTGTAGATGGGATCGTAAGAGGGGTCCTCGTTCTCAACCTCGGTAGTAACCTCGTGTTCGTACTCGTACTCGGTCTCAGCTTCCGGCTCTACTCAAACACAAGAACACAAGGCAACGAATCAAACAAGATGCAATGCGCAGAAAAATTATTGGATGCATGCTGATGCACTATGGAAGCAAAACAGATGCATTATGGAAGCACAGAAAGTCTACTTAGGAAGCACAGTGTTACAGCACAACAATATGCATCAAGCAAAATGCTTCAAAACATGATAACAATAGGATAATATGAATCTACATGCAAAATCACACAAGTTACATATAGGACTTGCTCAAAACGGAGCAACGGGCTAAAAGTTACACCCGAAACAATAAACATGCACAAGCTGAAAATAACAGCGACATAGCAACTTCGGAGCAAGAGATAAATGGCCTACAGCACTCAAACATCATGGCAATGAGCATGGACATAAACTAGACATATCCTACAACAAACAAATCCATTGGAGCATCCCCAAAGGAGCCATGGATCAATAGCAACAAGCTATGACATTTTGAACTTGACAACAAAATCCTGACAGCAGTAATTTGTTGCAACTTGGGAGCAAGAGTTAAATATGCTACAGCCATCCAAATAAGCATGTGAGAACATGAATGGATATCCAACAACTTATACAACAAGGAATCATCAAGAGTCACCCCAAAACTAGCATGGATTTGCCTAGAACAACAAGCAAACATGGCATCTGGAAATAACAGATTCCATACTTAGTGAACTAAGTGTTAAAACAGCAGTTTCATCATGGCATCTTTGAGATCAAGTTTAATTCACCTCAAAGCCTATCAAGACAAGTGGTAAGCACCACAACAAAGTACACATGATGGTGAATCCAAAACATCTAAGCATGCATCAAGGGGACAACCACATCAATAGGAACGAGCTCCTCTACGAGGCATCTCGTTACAAGTTTAACGACATAACAGCCACATAGCACTTTGCAAAGGAGATAAACATGGCAAGATGAAATCTATCATGCAAGCTAAAACAACCAACATGTAGAGCATTTCATGATGAACATGTGGACATATCATTTGCATCATTTGGATAAACATGCACCAAGTTATCACATTGCAAAGATGGCATGAAAACAACTACTAACAGCAGTTTATAACAATTAGCACTCTTCTCATGAAGATTAAGACATCTAGATGACCTCAAACATGCATGGCACAATGGAACAAAACGTAGTACATGTCTCCACGATCATTTTGACATATCATTTGCTCAAATCGGACAACCACACAAAAAGTTATCCACAATGCAAAACAGCATCAGACATCAAAATCACCCAGGGTCTTAGTGAAAAAAACAACCTCGGGTCAACGGCAGGTCAACAGATCTGGAAGTCAAACGGGCTTCGGAGGCGGAGTGGATTGGGCTTCGGGCGCGGCCCACCTGGCGGGGACCGGGCGGAGGGATCCGGGCGACTTACGGGCTCGGCCCGTTAGGTCTGGCCCACCCGGGAGGAGGGATCTGGATCGGGCGATCCTGGGCGCCGGCTCGAACGGCGGCGGGGCGGCTGGCCTCGAGCGGGGCTCGGGCCGGCGAGGGAGCCGCGGTCGCCGGCGGGACGGGAGGCGGGGCGGCGGCCCGGTGGCGGAGGCGGTGGAGGTCCCGGTGGCGGAGGGGCGGCGGCCAGCGGCGGAGGGTCCGGCCGGCGTCGGGGACGGAGGAGCGGCGGCGGTCGGGGAGCTTGAGGAGGCGGCGGCGCGGTGGAGGAGATGGCGGCGGTGAGCTCCTCCGGCGAGGGAGGCCGGCGGCGGGGAAGAAAGGGGCGGTGGCCGGAGGTAGGAGACGAGTCGGGCGCGGGACCGCGCGTCATCTCGGAAGCACGGGCGGCGGCCTTCGGAAGCACGGCGATGAGCTTCGGAAGCACAGTTTCCTGGGACGTCGGAAGCACGGACTTTCAACGGTGGAAGCACCGCGGATCAACGGTGGAAGCACCAGCGGTGAACTGTGGAAGCATTAGGGTTTCAGACGCGAAAATTGGGGGCGTTGGACGTTTATATAGGCACAAGGAGCTAGGGTTGTCCAAATGAGGTGAGGTTTTCGGCCACACGATCAGAATTGGATGGCCTAGATGAAAGGAGGGGTTTGGGTTGGTTTGGTGGGCTGTTGGAGGGGTTTCTTGGGCCTCAAAGAGGGGGGGTACTTTCAGCCCACGAGAATAACTGTTGGAGTAGCAAACGAACTCCAAACGCGACGAGATTTGACATGCGGGTTACACACACCAAAACAACAACACACGACAAGTCTCACGCCAAACCGGAAACGTTACATGGCCAAACACCAAAGTAGGCCTCGGGGATGCCACGGACACGTGAGAGAGCTCCGGAACTCGAAACGGACAACGGAAAGGAACGAGTGGGACCGAATGCAAACGACAACACAAATGCAATGCAATGCACATGACTATATGATATGAATGAATGCCACACACGCACACAACAAAACGAAGAAAACCCGAAAGACGAAGAACCCGGAATCAAATAGATGGAGCCAAAGATATATATATTGCCCAAAAGGGAAAGTATTACATCCGGGCATTACAAGTGCTGGTAGCGAAAACCTAACGACTCTTCTCGGTCTTGACCGCCCTTTCAGAGAGGTTGATCCCTTTCATTGATGTATTCATTTCTCTGCTTCAAGTCATCGTGATCAATTCGTCATCCTTTCTTCAGGATCTCCATCGTCCTACGAACACGACCAGGGGGAAAAAACTTCGAAAGAACGCATCTCCAGAAAGTTGGGCATCTAACGGTGAACTCAATGGTAAATATACAAGGTACCCCACGAGTTGTACTTCAGTGAATACGTTGAGTGCAATATTCGATGGTACCACAGTTTCAAATGGGTAGGCAATCATTCGATTCCTAGACAGAAGCTGTAATGGGGGGCTTGAACAATGAGAATAACATGGTGTTTGATTCCAGGATGAATAATGGTATAGAATTTAGCTCGTGAATCACATACGATGCCCGGTGCAACAGATACATTAGAATCCAGGTTGTAAAGAAGATTCAGGTTTCGATCCAGTGGACCTGTGGGTTATGGGCCCACCATGTGTGTTGAAAATAGGAAGGGTGGTGACATCTTGCACAGCCGCGACAGGGAGGCATGTCAGTGGATAGCTTGTCAGCTATGTCGCCAACAAGGTCGGTACCAAGGACGGGGAACAAAGAGAACCATTTTCCCGCTCGTCGAAACGAGGCGGACCAATAGGCAAAGTTTTCTTCCATCGGTGGTTACCGGAATGTTACCCACCATAGTAACAGGGTCTTACCGACAGAGCTATACAACAAGGTGTTTATATAAGCAGAGAATTATTACTGCTTAGAATATATGTAGATCAAGGAAAGGTTAAACAAACAAATGGAAAGGAAAATTGTGATTACACACAATTATTAGGAGTATATCCATCCCATGGACAAGAAGAACATGGCATACAGGGTAGGAGAGCAAGTACCCAACCATTCAGATAAAGAGGCAAGGATTAATCAAGATGTTACCCATACAACGGTGTTTGGATAACTGACCAAGAAACATTTAGCATCACGCCTCCAATTTTCTTGTTGATGAGCGGGGTATCATAGTCATGCTTCGAGGTAGCAATTATATGGTGTTTCAATCAAGGGCCAAACTTTGGATGCACAAATGATCCATCAGAAGCAACTTATAGAATAAGTCTTACAATTTCCTCCTGGAAGAATGGCTATCCTTGAAAAAGGAATTATAATGATGGGTCCTCCAGCCAGGCATGACATCATATTACCGGGTCATCAATGGACCAACATTATAACTACTGGAAAGTTGTCCCAACCATCATATCTGACCGAGATTCAGATCCAATTGGTCTCATGATACCTCAGACTCAGGATGTTCGAGAAGAAATGGTGCAACACAAATCAACGAAATGACATTGCAAGATTCTCGGGAAATGAACTATGGGAGTGGGTTCTCGAAACAATAGTTCATCATTAAACCAAGGAGAGGATGAGGAGGTGGCTGCTGGGCTCAGCGACAATTCATTGAGATTTCCAAACGGAAGGATCTCCACAATAATGTGAACAAGAAGATGACACTTGTCAATTCAAATGATATAATGTTGTATGCTCAAGGAAAACATACACCATTAATCATTAGTTGAAATGTGTGCCCGAAATATGACCTTAGGCAGCAAGATCAATGTTAGAGTAATGATTCAATAACCAACAGTCTAAGAACGAACTGTCGATCGTTAACCTTCAAAGCAATAGGGCTGCTAGAAGTACTGAACTCAAGCAACATCGTTAGCATATTGGTATCCCGGTTAAAAACAACACGGGGACCAAGGAAGAATGGTGATGGTGAGAAGTATCATCATACCGAGAATTTCTAAGAGGTGGAGCAATCCCCACAACATTCTCGACATACAAGACAGTAATACTTCAAGGCAGAACACAATACTAGCTGGAGAGCAAGTTGTATTCATAATGTGGACAAGTTTGCGATGAAAGGAAGTCAAGGGTGTTTCCGATTATAATAAAAAATCATCGAGGGCAAGGTGGGTATTCCTCAACATGAACACAGTTGACATCTCGGAAGAAGTCAAAGTGTTGAAGGTGATCCGACACATTTGCCGGGAGGTTTCAAGAGGATGCAAGCAAACAACAACGGCAACAAGCATGGGAATGACGAAGTGACAAGTTATAGGATCAATATATAAGATGCAAGGTCAGAACCAAAGTTTCCTTTCAAGACAAGCAACATGATGTTGAAAGTTCGACGTAAGTCGTGCTCACACACTGAAGAATTCGTGCACCAGAGAAGGACGAGGTGCTCACAGTCAAAGATAGCAAGACCAGGATGCAACCGATAGTCTAGGAATGACCATATTGAGTTCAGAACTTCCCCGTAAAAATACTAGGGGTATTTGATTTGTAGTGCGGAATAATTTCACTAGTCGGTGTCCTCTGTTTACAACAACCCAGAACCCGCAGAGTGAATACGACAAGGAAAGACATTACTTCAACAAAGTTAGTAGATGTGGTGCAATGGCAAGACATCTTTGAGCTACTAGTGGGTAATACTCGAAGGTAGAACATGATAGAAGTAGAACCGGATCATTGACCTATGATAGTAGATACTTCAACCTTGCCAAAAATAGATGAGGCACTGGAATGAATTCCCATCAGATATATTTGATCAGGAAAGCATGGTTAGAACCATAACTGTAATGAATCAATTCAAGAATACCAAAAGAATCATACCATTGGATAATCATTTTGCAAGAAGCTTCTGAGACGGTCTACATCATTTTCATGGGTATGAACACAAGGTTCAAGGTCTACTCCCACTTCTTTAATGCATATCATTTCATTCACCTCTTGCTTTTATAAAACTGTAGTGTTGGAATTTTATCTGGTAGAACACCGGAAGAGTATGACTTGTGAAAACTTTCGGGTTCTCACGGATTAGGGGAAGGCATAGGTTCAATCCATCGGACATCTTAGTAACATATACCACAAGTTTCAAAGGTAAATACACAAGCACGAAAGCAGAGCATGGATGGCCAAGCAGAGGATAAAATTTACCACGGGCATTATGTATCAGGGGAAGAACTCACAAGATGATTGAATACGAAGGACACTGTCGGATAACAATCCAACAATGGATCGAGCGATCCACAACGGAGCTGATGTGAGTATCGGTACTCACTCAGAGGAAGAAAGAATGCAGAGGCATCAAATTCAAGAATCGCCTAATTAGTCTGTTGCTTAAATAGAAAGAAATTATGGTTTCCAAAACAAAGGATCAGAAGCAGATGCTCTGATCAAGGATGGATAAGTTGAAAACACTTAGTTGGACAATCAATAAATGTTTGAATTACCGAGAACCAACTCATGTCCGGAATGACGTCTGAGCCGGAAAGGTAATTTTAAAAAGGATAACCTAATGATTGCGTGCATAGGCACACATTGAATCAATAGGCTCAAAATGGCTAAGACAAGGGATGTTAACGAAGACTACTAGTCATATGGAATTAACCATATTGCAAGCAGGCAAGAATTTCAAGAGTAACAGGCTGTAGAGGATTTTCGAAAGATCGGAAAGTATTTTGAAGAATTTTGTGAGACACATGAACAATTGAGAAGAACGGATCCTCGATAAATGTGAGGAAATAACTGTAAGGTTTTTCATGCGAAATAAAACTGCAAGACAGTAAACTCAAAGGATTCCCGGGACAACAGAGAATATTTCGAGGCATCTTGTAACGACAAGAGCGACAAGGAATGATCATGAGAATGACAAGTACATGCAGATATCCATAGGGATATATCGGTGGCCGTGAATTGCAAAGGCGATGAGCACAATGGTCTCGGGAAAACATCGAGGGATATCCTCAGAATCTTCTGACGAAGCAGGCGACCATCTTGACTGAAAGGGCTCACCGGGAGAAAGTATTATCGAGAACCTAAGTTAGATTTTAGCAAAATCACTTAACCCGAATAGAAGAGAGATCAGAGTCCCAGAGTAAGGATGAGGAATAAAAGATCCTAATACCACCCAATGGCGACATGCGCCCGTAAGCCACACAACCAAGTTAGTAAAAAGTTATTTTCAATGACTAGACTCAACTTCGGCCAAGGAGTTGGAAAGGGGGATTCCTATAGGCAGTCGGCTCTGATACCAACTTGTGATGCCCCTGATTGGTCCATACACTAATCATGCACGCAAATGTGTACGACCAAGATCAGGGACTCACTGGAAGATATCACAACACAACTCTAGACACAAATTAAAATAATACAAGCTTTATATTACAAGCCAGGGGCCTCAAGGGCTCGAATACAAGCTCGAAAACACAAGAGTCAGCGGAAGCAATAATATCATAGTACAGACATAAGTTAAACAAGTTTGCCTTAAGAAGGCTAACACAAATGTAGCAACGAACGAAAAGGCAAGGCCTCCTGCCTAGGACCTCCTAACAACTCCTCGAAGCCGAACTCCACGTAGAAACATCCTCGGGATCTTCTGGCTTCTGGACTCCAACAATCTGGTTGCATCATCCGAGAAGGAACAAAAGGGGGAAAAGGGGGAGCAAAGCAACCGTGAGTACTCATCCAAAGTACTCGCAAGCAAGGATCTACCCTACATATGCAATGATATATGTGTAAAGGGGAAATATATGTGGGCTAAACAGCAGAATGCCAGAATAAGAGGGGGATAGCTAATCCAATCGAAGAATATGCTTGTCGCAACCTCCATCTTGCAGCAGTAGAAGAGAGTAGCTGGAAAGTAACAAGTATCCTCGCTTCTGGCAACCTCCGTCTTGCAGAAGTAGAAGGGAGTAGATGGTAAGTTCACCAAGTAACCTCGTATAGCATAATCCTACCCGGTGATCCTCCCCTCGTCGCCCTGTGGAAAAGCGATCACCGGGTTGTATCTGGAACATGTCTGGGTGTGTTTTATTAAGTCTCCAGTGCTAGTTGTCATGAGGTCAAAGTACAACTCCGCCACAAAGTAACCATCCAGGGGCTGTCGGGAACCCAAGCCCACCACTACCTGTGTGGAACCACCTGCCCCTTCAGCCCCCATATCCGAATCATCATCATGAGTATGTAATAGTATAGTATATACCCGTGATCACCACCCGAGTGATCACGGCCCGATAGTATAGCATGGCAGACGGACAAGAATGCAGGGCCACTGATGGAATACTAGCATCCTATACTAAGCATTAGGATAGCAGGTAAGGTATCAACAGTGGTAGCAACAATGCCAGGCTATGCAATAGAATAGGAGCTATTGAATCATCAACAGTAGCAAATCTAATGCAAGAATAAGAGAGAAGAGAAAGGGCGTTATCTGTTGACCAAGGGGGGGGGGCTTGCCTGGTTGCTCTGGCAAGAAGGAGGGGTCGTCGTCAACGCGGCTGATCATAGTGGCACCATCAGCAGTCAAGTCCCGAAGTCTATCGGAGAGAAGAGGGGGGAGAAACAATAAATATAAAGAAAACATCACTCCACAAAGCATAACATGGAAAAACGCGGTGCTACGTGTGACCTAACGCGGTGCTACAAGTTACAGACGGAGCGGGTAAATATCTGTGGATATTTCCCTGGCTTTGGGCAATTACTAGATAGATGATCCGGAGGGAAAGGTTCCATGTTTGCAGTGCTGGAGGCATCTGACAGGTAAGTGGGTAGCGTATTCGGGTTCGTCATGTTTTTCTGAGAAATTTTCATGTATAAATTAATTTCATCTGACATACTGTTTAATTTATATAAATTATCAAAGTTTTAAACATATTCTAAATTGTTTTAATTATGTTAATTTGAATTTAAAATAGTGATGAAACCTTTTATACCTAGACTGAGCCAGCCACGGTCAATGACATGTGGGGCCAGTCAAAGCCCAGTCAGCAGTCAGCAGAGTTGACCAATGACATGTCAAACTTACAGGTGGAGCCCTATTGTGAGTGACTAGTTTAGTTAACAGTTTTAATTAACAGGTTAATTATTAAAAAACATTTTCTTTGGGGGGTCCACATTTCAGTGGCTGAGGCTGCCCAGTCAGCTCAGTTGACTGGGTCAACCCAGTCAACTGGGGCCAGGAGACCCACGGGTAGCGACCCAGGTGGGCTCTATGGCCGGCCACGTCAGCGACGGCATCAGAGTAACTCCGGCGAGCCTTTCTGCGGCGGTACTTCGCCGGACCTGGCTGGAATTTGGCTATGGGCACCAGGTCGGGGCGTGCTTGGGGTGGTTCAAACGGGCACGACGGGACGCATCGAGAAGTGGACAACTGGAGTCGGCGCTGGCGGCGAGCGAAGGCGGTGGCCGGAGCTCGGTGAGCTCGGTTCCATCGGTAGGGGGCACGGGAGGGCGAGCCAGCGGGTTCTACGGCTTGCTGGGGGCTCACCGCAAGTCAGACGGGGCCGCATTAGAGCCTGGGGAAGAGCTTGAGGCGGCAATTGACGGAGGCGGCCACCGGACAGAGGCGGCCGGAATGGCGTCGATGGTGAGGCTGTGGTGCGATCCCGGTGGATCTGACGCTCACAGATGACGTAGACGACGGCGGGGGTTCACCTGGACAACAGCTAGCGGCGCGGGGAGCTCGGTGGTAATGCAGACGAGTGGCGGCGGCGACGACAGCGCTCGGACGAGCGTGGGGAGAAGGGAGCGAGCGAGAGGGAGATGATGAGGGGAGGCGCTAGGGTTCATGGGGGGCGCGGACGTCGCCTTGTAGACGCAGGGGGCGACGAGGGTGGTCGTGGAATGGCCAATGCGTGGCCATCCGCGCCATGGACGCGGGAGCGCTGTCCACCGCGGCTGTGAAGAAGGGGAGGAAGGGGATGACCCAGCTAGTGGGCTGGGCCAGCCACTGTGCTAGTAGGCCTGAGTGCACAGTGCACTTAGGCCTTTTACATTTCTTTCTTTTCTTTCATCCATTTTCTTTTCTGTTTTTCTTTTTATTACTTTTTGTTTTCTTTTAAAGCCAAAATTATTTGAGTTTTATAAAATATAACACTTGTTCCACGCATTAGTGTTGTAATCTAGGCTACTGTCACAAAAAGTTTGGCACGTTAATAAAAGAGTTTGCATTTTTATAATTTTTAAAAGGTATTTAAATAATTGTTTTAGCCCCTGTTTTAATTATTAATGGGCATTTATTTACTTTGTACAATGTTGATTTCTTCACCCAAATTACTTTTGATTTATTTTTCGCATCTAGAACATTTTATTTTTGACTTTTGAGAACTTTATTTATTTGACTTTGTTTTAAATTTGAAGATTTGAATCGGTTTGAATCAACGCAAGATTAACAACAATAATTGTGGTGATGTGGCATCATTATTAGATGGTTACTGTAGCTTAATTATCTGGGTGTCACAACGATGGCGACGATCTCCCCTCTCCGGAGCCTCGAACGGACTCCAGATCAGCCCTCCCGAGAGAGATTAGGGCTTGGCGGCGGCTCTGTATCGTAAAACGCGATAATTCCTTCTCCTTTATTTTTTTCTCCTCGAAAGTGAATATATGGAGTCGGGGAATACGTCGGTTTAGCAACAGGGGGCCCACGAGGTAGGGGGCGCGCCCAGGGGGAGCCCCCACCCTCGTGAACAGGGTGTGGGCCCCCTGGTCTGGTTCTTTCCTTAGATATTTTTTATATATTCCAAAATAAATCTCCATTGAATTTCAGGTCATTCTGAGAACTTTAATATCTGCACAAAAATAACACCATGGCTATTCTGCTAATAACAGCGTCACTCCGGGTTAGTTCCATTCAAATCATGCAAGTTCGAGTCCAAAACAAGGGCAAAAGTGTTTGGAAAAGTGGATACGTTGGAGATGTATCAATGGATAACTCAGAAAACAGACATAGAATACTATTTTTGCTTTATTTAATCTAAATAACAGAAAGTAAAAAGAGGGTATAGAGAGTTGTGCTTTCTAACTTCTTCCATCTCATGCTCATCAAAAGGAATCCATTAACAAGGTTGATCAAGTCTTGTTAACAAACTCTTTCCGAATAACATGAAACCGGAGAATTTTCCAATAACACTAGGTTACCTCAATGGGGATATGTTTGTCCCCAACAATAAGAATATCATATTTATTCTTGACAGTAGGAAGAGGAAATTCAAAACCTCCAATGATAATCGTCGAAAATTTTCCAATAGAATTGATACTGTGGACTTGAGGTTGTTTCCTCGGAAAGTGTACCGTATGTTCATTACCATTAACATGAAAAGTGGTGTTTCCTTTGTTGCAATCAATAACAGCCCCTGCAGTATTTAAAAAGGGTCTACCAAGGATAATAGACATACTATCATCCTCGGGAATATCAAGGATAACAAAGTCAGTTAAAATAGTAACATTTGCAACCAGAACAGGAACATCCACACAAATACCGACAGGTATAGCAGTTGATTTATCGGCCATTTGCAAAGATATTTCAGTAGGTGTCAAGTTATTCAAATCAAGTCTACAATATAAAGAGAGAGGCATAACACTAACACCCGCCCCAAGATCACATAAAGCAGTTTTAACATAGTTCCTTTTAATGGAGCAAGGTATAATTGGTACTCCTGGATCTCCTAGTTTCTTTGGTATTCCACCTTTAAAAGTATAATTGGCAAGCATGGTGGAAATTTCAACTTCAGGTATCTTCCTTTTATTTGTAATAATATCTTTCATATACTTAGCATAAGGACTTGTTTTAAGCATATCTGTCAAACGCATACGCAAAAAGATCGGTCTAATCATTTCAGCAAAGCATTCAAAATCCTCATCATCCTTTTTCTTGGATGGTTTAGGAGAAAAAGACATGGGTTTCTGAACCCAGGGTTCTCTTTCCTTACCGTGCTTCCTAGCAACAAAGTCTTTCTTATCATAATGTTGATTCTTTGATTGTGGGTTATCAAGATCAACGGCAGGTTCAATATCTACATCATTGTTATTGCTAGGTTGAACATCAACATGAACATCATCATTAACATTATCACTAGGTTCCTGTTCATTACCAGATTGTGTTTCAGCATCAGAAATAGAGATATCATTGGGATTCTTAGGTGTGTCAACAACAAGTTCACTAGAAGCATGCAAAGTCCTATCATTTTTCTTTTTCTTCCTCTTAGAAGGACTAGGTGCATAAACATTGGTTCTCTGAGAATATTGATCAATTCTCTTAGGGTGGCCCTCAGGATACAGAGGTTCTTGGGTCATTCTGCCCCCCCTAGTCACAACTCTAACAACATTATCAGTTTTCTTACTATTTAATTCATTGAGCAAATCATTTCGTGCCTTTAGTACTTGTTCTACTTGAGTGGTAACCATAGAAGCATGTTTACTAATGAGTATAAGTTCATCTTTAACTCTAGACATATAATCACTAAAGTGTTCAATCATATAAGCATTACGTTTCAATTGTTTACCAACATAAGCATTGAAATTTTCTTGTTTAACAATAAAATTGTCGAACTCATCTAAGCATTGGATAGCAGACTTATAACGAGGAATATAACCTTCATCAAATCTATAGAAAGAATTTACCTTTACTACCCGTGTCGGGTTAACAAGACCATGTATTTCGTCAATAGGTGGTAAATTCTTAACATCTTCAGCTTTAATACCTTTTTCTTTCATAGATTTCTTTGCCTCTTGCATATCTTCAGGACTGAGAAATAGAATACCCCTTTTCTTCGGAGTTGGCTTAGGAGCTGGTTCAGGAAGTGCCCAATTATTTTCATTCCTTAGCATATTATTCAATAGCAATTCAGCTTGATCAACAGTTCTTTCCCTGAAAACACAACCAGCACAACTATCCAGGTGGCTTGTGGAAGCATCGGTTAGTCCATTATACAAGATATCAAGTATTACATTTTTCTAAAGAGGATGATCAGGCAAAGGATTAAGTAATCAGAGAAGCCTCCCCCAAGCTTGTGGGAGACTCTCTTCTTCAATTTGCACAAAATTATATATTTCCCTTAAGGCAGCTTGTTTCTTATGAGCCGGGAAATATTTAGCAAAGAAGTAGTAAATCATATCCTGGGGACTACGCACACAACCAGGATCAAGAGAATTAAACCATGTTTTAGCATGACCCTTTAATGAGAACGGAAATAACTTAAGGATATAATACTAATGAATTTTTTCCTCATTGGTGAATAGGGTGGCTATATCATTCAATTTATTAAGATGTGCCACCACAGTTTCAGACTCATAGCCATGGAAAGGATCAGATTCAACCAAAGTAATTAATTCAGGATCGACAGACAAATCATAATACTTAGCAAAAATACAGATAGGTGAAGTAGCAAAAGAAGGGTCGTATTTCATTCTAGCATTCAAAGACTTTTCTTTTAGCTTAGCTAACAATTTCTTAAGGTCATACCTATCATTGCAAGCAAGAAAGTCTCTAGCAGTTTCTTCATCCATAACATAACCCTGAGGCACAATAGGTAATTCATATCTAGGGGGAGAATCTTCATCATCACTTTCATCAATATTATCAATTTCATTAATTGTATTCTCTCTAGCCCTAGTAATTTGTTCATCAAGAAATTCACCTAGTGGGATAGTATTATCAAGCATAGAAGTAGGTTCATCATAAGTATCATGCATAGCAGAAGTGGCAACATCAAGAACATGCGACATATCAGATTCAATAGGAGGAGTAGGTGTCGCAAATTTGCGCATAACAGAGGGTGAATCAAGTGCAGAGCTAGATGGCAGTTCCTTACCTCCCCTCGTAGTTGAGGGATATATCTTAGTTTTTTCGTCTTTCAGGTTCTTCATAGTGATCAACAGATATAAATCTCAAGTGACTCAAAGAATATAGCTATGCTCCCCGGCAATGGCGCCAGAAAATAGTCTTGATAACCCACAAGTATAGGGGATCGCAACAGTTTTCGTGGGTAGAGTATTCAACCCAAATTTATTGATTCGACACAAGGGGGGCCAAAGAATACTCTCAAGTATTAGCAGTTGAGTTGTCAAGTCTACCACCCCTGGAAGACTTAATATCTGCAGCAAAGTATTCAGTAGCAAAAGTAGTATGGAAGTAACGGTAACAGTGGCAAAAGTAACGGTAGCAGTTTTGTAGTGATTGTAACAGTGGCAGCGGAAAAGTAAATAAGCAAAGAGCAATATGTGAAAAGCTCGTAGGCATTGGATCAGTGATGGATAATTATGTCGGATGCGATTTCTCATGTAATAGTTATAACATAGGGTGACAGATAACTAGCTCCAGTTCATCAATGTAATGTAGGCATGTATTCCGAATATAGTCATATGTGCTTATGGGAAAGAACTTGCATGCCATCTTTTGTCTTACCCTCCCGTGGCAGCGGGGTCCTATTGGAAACTAAGGTAACTTAAGGCCTCCTTTTAATAGAGTACCAGACCAAAGCATTAACACTTAGTGAATACATGAACTCCTCAAATTATGGTCATCACCGGGAGTGGTCTCGATTATTGTCACTTCGGGGTTGCCGGATCATAACACATAGTAGGTGACTATTGACTTGCAAGATAGGATGAAGAACTCACATATATTCATGAAAACATAATAGGTTCAGATTTGAAATCATGGCACTCGGGCCCTAGTGACAAGCATTAAGCATGGCAGTCATAGCAACATCAATCTTAGAACATAATGGATACTAGGCATCAAACCCTAACAAAACTAACTTGATTACATGGTAAATCTCATCCAACCCATCACCGTCCGGCAAGCCTACGATGGAATTACTCACGCACGGCGGTGAGCATCATGGAATTGGTGATGGAGGAAGGTTGATGATGACAACGACGACGATCTCCACTCTCCGGAGCCCCGAACGGACTCCAGATCAGCCCTCCTGAGAGAGTTTAGGGCTTGGTGGTGGCTCCGTATCGTAAAACGCGATAAATCCTTCACTCTGATTTTTTCCCGAAAGTGAATATATGGAGTTGGAGCTGAGGTTGGTGGAGCGTCAGAGGGGCCACGAGACAGGGGGCGCGCCCCTCACCCTCGTGGACAGGCTGTGGGCCCCCTGGTCTTGGTTCTTTTGCCAGTAATTTTTATATATTCCAAAAATAATCTCCGTTGATTTTCAGGTCATTCCGAGAACATCTATTTCTGCACAAAAATAACACCATGGCAGTTATGTTGAAAGCAGCGTCAGTCCGGGTTAGTTCCATTCAAATCATGCAAGTTAGAGTCCAAAACAAGGGCAAAAGTGTTTGGGAAAGTAGATACGTTGGAGACGTATCAGTCACTATTGACTTGCAAGATAGGATCAAGAACACAAATATATTCATGAAAACATAATAGGTTCAGATCTGAAATCATGGCACTCGGGCCCTAGTGACAAACTTTAAGCATAACAAAGTCATAGCAACATCAATCTCCAAACATAGTGGGTAGAAGGGATCAAACCCTAACAAAATTAACTCGATTACATGATAAATATTATCAAACCCATCAACATCCAGCAAGCTTATGATGGGATTACTCACGCACGGCGGTGAGCATCATGAAATTGCTGATGGAGGATGGTTGGTCATGACGACGGCGACGATCTCCACTCTTCGGAGCCTCGAACGGACTCCTGATCAGGTCTCCCGATGAAGAACAGGAGGTGGCTGTGGCTCCGTATCGGAAAACGCGATGGGTTCTTCTCTCTGATTTTTTCTCCCCGAAAGAGAATATATGGAGTTGGAGTTGACATCGGTGGAGGTCTAGGGGGCCCACAAGGTAAGGGGCGCGCGCCCCCCACCCTTGTGGCCAAGGTGGGGGCCCCCTCCTGTAGTTCTTTTTGCTAGTATTTTCTATATATTCCGCAAATATTCTCCATTGAATTTCAAGTCATTCCGAGAACTTTTATTTCTCCACAAAAATAACACCAAGGCCATTATGCTGAAAACTGCGTCAGTCCGGGTTAGTTCCATTCAAATCATGCAAATTAGAGTCTGATACGTCTCCAACATATCTACTTTTCCAAACACTTTTGCCCTTGTTTTGGACTCTAACTTGCATGATTTGAATGGAACTAACCCGGACTGACGCTGTTTTCAGCAGAATTGCCACGGTACTATTTTTGTGCAGAAATAAAAAGTTCTCGGAATGACCTGAAACTCCACGGAGATTTATTTTGGAAAATATAAAAAAATATTTGCAAGAAGATCCAGACCAGGGGGCCCACACCCTGTCCACGAGGGTGGGGGCGCCCCCCCCCCCACTAGGGCGCGCCCCCTGCCTCGTGGGCCCACTGGTGCTCCACCGACGTATCCCCAGATCCTATATATTCACTTTCGGGGAGAAAAAAATCAAGGAAAAAATTATCGCATTTTACGAGACATAGCCGCCGCCAAGCCCTAATCTCTCTCGGGAGGGCTGATCTGGAGTCCGTTCGGGGCTCCGGAGAGTGGAGATCGTCGCCATCGTCATCATCAACCTTCCTCCATCACCAATTCCATGATGCTCACCGCCGTGCATGAGTAATTCCATCGTAGGCTTGCTGGACGGTGATGGGTTGGATGGGATCTATCATGTAATCGAGTTAGTTTTGTTAGGGTTTGATCCCTAGTATCCACTATGTTCTGAGATTGACTTTGCTATGCTTAATGCTTGTCATTAGCGCCCGAGTGTCATCATTTCAGATCTGAACCTATTATGTTTTCATGAATATATGTGTGTTCTTGATCCTATCTTGCAAGTTTATAGTCACATACTGTGTGTTATGATCCGGCAACCCCGAAGTGACAATAATCGGGACCACTCCCGGTGATGACCTTAGTTTGAGGAGTTCATGTTTTCACTATGTGTTAATGCTTTGGTCCGGTACTCTATTAAAAGGAGGCCTTAATATCCCTTAGTTTCCAATTGGACCCCGCTGCCACGGGAGGGTAGGACAAAAGATGTCATGCAAGTTCTTTTCCATAAGCACGTATGACTATATTCGGAATACATGCCTACATTGCATTGATGAACTAGAGCTAGTTCTGTGTCACCCTAGGTTATAACTTCTACATGATGAATTGCATCCGACATAATTTCCCATCACCGATCTGTCGGTGTACTAAGGTAGGGGTACCTCAGTACCCCAACTTATGCACGGGCAGTAGCAGCTTCCCGCGGCAGGGTCGACCACGTGCTCGCCGGAGACCTTCCTGCTCCATATAAAACCATCCAAAAACAAAGTATGCAAGATAGAAGATCGAGACCCCGGCAAGTGGAGCTTGCCGGGAAGGCCGTTCCAGGCTCAAGATTACCTCACTAAGCACAAGGCCCTGGCAAGAGGAGCTTGCCAGGAAGACCAGAAGATTCCATTACAGAAGACATGCCTCGGCGCAACATGCGCCCCGGCAGGGCCCGGGGAGCGACAAGCTTCAGAGCCCGACAAGCTCCCGGGCCCGGCAAGGTCAAGTCCCCGGCAAGGTGCTTGCCGGGGGAGTTGTGCTGTGTGCCCGCGCTCCAGCTCATCGAACCACGCGTCGCACTGGGGCCATTCCAGGGACGCGTGGCGGATGGCTGTGCAGCCTGGGGGACACGGTGGCACTCCACGGTGGTGAAGCCATCGCCGTGGCAAACGGAGACGCAAGGGCGGGCGCTTTTGGGGTCGACGGCGACGGGCATTAAATGCTCTTGTCCCCCACTGTCAAAGTAGGTAGCGACCACTGTTCACGC
>LR738714.1:558231517-558305895 GCA_902687465.1 Secale cereale
CTGTAGCTCCACTATTCCCGCACTGTTACAACTACCACCTCTTTTACATTTTTACCCCTTTCTCCTACGTTGGCACCTGTCGGTGACCCCTTGCACTATAAAAGGAGGCCCATGCACAACGTAGAAGGGGTTCGGAACCTAGACCGCTCATACGCTCGGTGTAGCTAGTTCTTCAAGCTCCCGAGCTCTCCAACTCAATACAAACTAAGCAGGAGTAGGGTTTTACGCGTCCATCGCGGCCCGAACCTGGGTAAACTGCCTGCGTGTTCACTACGATCTGCTCTTCGTGCTCCCTCCGCCCTCTTACCGCACAAACAAGGGGCTCCGGTCCCATAGGTGTTCGTGGCGGACAGTTTCCCCCGACATCTTTGGCGCGCCAGGTAGGGGGCGTCGAGGTTGTGCGAACCTGATCCGGCGTTCACGCGGGCGCATTCTTCATCAACCTCTCCGAATTCGTCAGCTTCATCAACAACAGCACCATGGCCTCGAAGAAGAAGGCTTCGGAGGTCGGAGGCCCGTCTGCTTCTCATCCACCGCCACCAGAGCCAACGGTGGGCGGGGGAGACGCCGTCGGAAGGGTGGTCGCCGGCGAGGACACTCGCGGCGCCACCAAATCCAAGGATAGGACGGACGACCGAGCCTCGGTCTCCGTGGACGCGCCACGTCCGTCTCAGCAAACGACAACCCAGCAGCGCCATGTCACAGGAGGTGGCATCCGCTTGCTGGGCCAAGGGCAAACCGGAGGTTCGCGGGACGCCCCGGACCACCGTCCGGGCACAAGCAAAGCGAAGACGCCGGGACGGGACCCTGCTCCTTCTAACGCTGTTAGGAGTCCGAGCATATCCCGCTCCTCGCGCCGCTCGCCCCCGCTCCCCTCCACTCCAGCAGAAGCGCTCGCAAGGGCGCAACTGCTCCTCGACTTCCCTCCAGCGGCAGACAAGGCCGAAGACTGGAGGGCCACCATCCAGAGCCTGATCGCCTTCGCCAATAACGATACGCCGCAGCAGCCGGCAACCTCGCGGCCGCGGCAAGTCGAGAAGACCAAGGCCGACGGCGACAAGACCGCCGGGGGTGCAACCACCGTGCACTCCCCGCCGCAGAAGCAGAAGATGCCGCCCCGCCGGAACAACGCCGACGACGGCTCCACGGCGTCGTTGGATCCGCGGGCTCGTCGGGACCAGCGCCAGGTCCTTGACGACCGGCGACAAGAAGACGCTCGAACAACGATCGAGCGCCGCCGAGAAGCTCGGCGACAATCAGACCAGAGAGCTGGGAACGCTGTCAACACGCGCGCGCCCGGTGAACCAGGCGACTTGCCGTACGCGGCAGGCTGCCCTGCGTTCACCCGTGAGCTGCGGCGCGTCCAGTGGCCCAGCATGAAGAATTTCAAGCCCGACGTACCGGAGAAGTACGACGGCAAGACGCACCCCTCGGAATTCCTCAGCATCTACACAATCGCTGTGCAAGCTGCCGGGGGGCGCGACGAGAAGATATTGGCAAATTACTTCCCGCTCGTGCTTAAGCCGAACGTTCGCTCGTGGCTTATGCACTTGCCGGAAGGCTCCATTTCTTCTTGGGCAGATCTTTGCCATCAGTTTGTTGGCACCTTCACGGGCGGCCACAAACCCCACGGCCAGGAGAGCGATCTCCACATTCTGGCCCAGAAGGAAGGAGAATCCCTGCGCAAGTACATCCAACACTTCAGCCGTGTACAGCACAACATCCCCGACGTTCACCCTGCCGCGGTTATCAGCGCGTTCCACCAGAACGTGCGTAACCGCCGCATGCGTGAAGAAATGGCCATGACCAAGATTCGGGATGTCAGCGAGCTCTACGCTCTGGCTGATAAGTGCGCACGCGCAGAAGAGGGGAGGAGACTCCCCGGGGAGGATGCTGGCGCAGGAGGAAGTGACAGCGACGATGCCACCCCGGCAAAGAAGAGCCGGCGGCGGAATAATAGAAGAAAGAACAAGAAGGAAGTGCTTGCCGTCGAGAAGTCCGGCAAGGAGGCTCCTGCCAAGCAAACGCAGGCTGGCGGCTCCGGAAAGGAGCCTGCCCCTGTGGCGGCAGCCGACAAGCAGGACGGCTCCGACAAGCAATATTGCAAGATCCACCGCACCAAGGGCCACGACCTCTCCAACTGCAAACGCGTCGAGTACCTCGTCGAGCAGCAGAAAGCTGAGTACGAGAGGCGCGACAAGGAGAAGGCCCAAGGTGGCGGGGGAGAACCAAGCAAGAAGCGGCCATTCAATGGCCGGGGAGGACGCCGCGGCAAGGCCAAACAGCGGCAAGGTGACCGACCTCCCCGGGGCCGCGACAAAGATGAAGAAGACGACGACGAAGACATGGAGGATGAGGATAACAGCGAGCAGGAGTTCCAGAAGGCCACGGAGGTCCTGTGCGTCGACGGTGGCGCCTCTCTGCACACCTCCCACCGCCAGCTCAAGCAGTGGGTGCGCGAGGTGAACGCAGCAGAGCCGCCCGTGGAATCGCGCAGGCTCCTCAAATGGTCCAGCACGCCCATCATTTTTGATCTTGAGGATCACCCTGACCGCACCACCGCGGTCGGGTGCTTGCCGATGCTGGTCTCTCCCACCATCCACAACCTCAAGGTCACCAAAATGTTGGTTGACGGCGGGGCCGGGCTGAACTTGATCTCCTCTGCTGTGATCAAGAAACTCCAAATCCCAGATGGCGAGCTCGAAGAGACCGGTTCTTTCCAAGGAATCAACCCGGGAAGGAGCAAGCCCAAGGGGAAGATAACTCTGCCGGTGACCTTTGGCGGGGAGCTCAACTTCAGGACTGAGCGCATTACTTTCGACGTCGCTGATATCCCATTGCCCTACAATGGGATACTCGGCCGTCCCGCCCTCGCCAAGTTCATGGCAGCTTCCCACCACGCCTACAACGTACTCAAGAGCCGGGGCCGATAAGCGTCATCACTGTCCACGGCGACAAGAAGGATGCGCTTGTCTGCGCCGACAAGATCTACCGGGATGCAGCAGCTGCGGCAGAGAAGGACACACTTGCCGCTGAAGCTCCCGGGTGGAAGAAGACGAAGACCAAGTCCGGCAAGTGCTCTGGGGCCCACTCCGGCAACCGCACCTCTTCGGAGTGCTGCGCTGCCGTCGAGGACATTCCATCGAGCTCCACCGGCAAGTGTAAGAAGGGGATGGCCGCTCCTCCGGCAACAAAGAAGGTGTCCGCCAAGGAGGACGGCACTGGTGGTACCTTCACCATCAGTGCCACGCTTGACAGCAAATAGGAAAGCGCGCTCGTTGCCTTCCTGCAGGCGAATGTCGATGTGTTTGCATGGCAACCATCTGACATCCCTGGTGTTCCCAGGAAGGTAATTGAGCACAAGCTTGCTGTTTGTCCTCATGCGCGGCCCGTCAAGCAGAAGGTGAGGAAGCAAGCCATGGAGCGCCAAGAATTCATCAACGAAGAAATCAAGAAGCTAGAGGCAGCAGGCCTAGTTAGAGGTGTGATCCATCCGACGTGGTTAGCGAACCCAGTCGTCGTGCGCAAGGCCAACGGGAAGTGGAGACTGTGTATAGACTTCACCGATGTGAATAAAGCATGTCCCAAGGATCCATTCCCTTTGCCGCGCATTGACCAGATCGTTGACTCCACTGCCGGATGTGAGCTACTCTCTTTTCTTGATGCATATTCAGGCTACCACCAGATCTTTATGGCCAAAGAAGATGAAGAGAAGACTGCATTTATCACTCCATGTGGCACTTATTGCTTCATACGCATGCCATTTGGACTGAAGAATGCAGGATCAACATTTGCAAGGGTAGTGCACACTGCTTTCGAGCCACAGATCCACAGAAATGTGGAGGCTTACATGGATGACATCGTGGTGAAGAGCAAGAGCAAAAACACCCTGGTCCAAGACTTGGAAGAAACATTTCAGAACCTGCGCAAGATACAGCTCAAGTTGAACCCCGAGAAGTGCGTCTTTGGAGTCCCCTCCGGCAAGCTTCTCGGGTTCTTTGTGTCACAGAGGGGGATTGAAGCTAACCCCGACAAGATTAAAGCCATTGAGCAAATCGAGGCCCCGAAGCGCGTCAAGGATGTCAGAAGGCTTGCAGGTTGTGTGGCTGCCCTCAGTAGGTTCATTTCGAAGTCTGCAGAACGCGCCCTACCTTTCTTCAAAATCTTGAAGAAGGCAGGTCCCATGAAGTGGACTCCGGAAGCGGAGGCAGCGCTGCAAGATTTGAAACGGTACCTATCCTCTACTCCAATACTTGTCGCACCTAGACCACAGGAAAAGTTGTTGCTATACCTAGCGGCAACCAACCAGGTGGTTAGTGCTGCGTTAGTAGCGGAGAGGGAGGCCGACGAGGAGTCCGCACCACCGGCAAGCGAATCCAGCGACAAGCAGGGGGCTGCTCCGGTAAGCTCTGGCCCCGACAAGGACAACTCTGCGCAGGAACAGGAAGAAGTGCGGAAGAAGATGGTGCAGCGCCCAGTGTATTTTGTAAGTTCCCTTCTCCAGGGGGCTAGATCAAGATACTCTGGTGTGCAAAAGTTGCTTTTCGGCCTCCTCATGGCCTCGAGAAAGCTGCGCCATTACTTCCAGGCACATGAGATAACAGTGGTCACTCGCTTTCCGCTGAAGAGAATATTGCACAATCCAGAAGCGACAGGCAGGATCGTTGAGTGGGCACTGGAGCTGTCGAGCTTTGGACTCAAGTTTGAAAGTACTTCAACTATACAGAGCCGAGCTTTGGCAGAATTCATTGCTGAGTGGACCCCAACGCCCGATGAGGAAGTCCAAGAAACAAGTGCACCCGTACAAGAAGCGACAAGTGAATGGGTAATGTATTTTGATGGTGCCTTCTCGCTGCAAGGCGCCGGTGCTGGCGTGGTACTCATCGCGCCCACCGGAGAGCACCTCAAGTATGTTATCCAGATGCACTTTCCCAGGGAGCAAGCGACAAACAACACTGCTGAATATGAAGGCTTGCTTGCCGGCCTCAGGATTGCGGCCGAACTTGGGATCAGGAAGCTGATTGTGCGGGGAGATTCTCAGTTGGTGGTCCGACAAGTTAACAAGAGCTACCAGAGCCCTTTGATGGAAGCTTATGTAGATGAAGTGAGAAAGCTTGAAGAGCACTTTGAAGGTCTGCAGATGGAGCACGTCCCGAGAGCTCAAAATGACATTGCAGATGGCCTTTCAAAGTGTGCTTCAATGAAGTTACCTGTGGAACCAGGGACCTTCTTGCTCAAGCTGACTCAACCATCCGTTACACCATCAATTGGGCAGTCCAAGAAGAGAAAGTTGGTCTCCGGCGACTACTTGCCGGCGGATCTTCCTGAAGCCGCCGCCAAGGTCCCCAAGATCAGCAATCGGAACGTTGAGGAACAGTCTGCTCCTGCAGATCCAAGGATCTGTGCAGTTGAAGCAAGTGTTCCCGACAAGCCTCGCCCCGGCGAGCTTGCCGGGGGACCATCAGCTCCGGCAGAACCAGAGGTTCTCGCCGTGGAAGCTGAGGTCCCCGCAGCGGCCCTCATACCTTTAGTCCTTGTCGTTGAGCCTCAAGCTCCGGCATGGGCGCAGCAGATCGTCCGTTTTCTGCAAACTGGAGAACTTCCCGACGACCCAGAAGAAATAGAGAAGATAACCAGACAGTCAAGTATGTACCAGTTCGTGGATAACGAGCTGTACAGAAGAAGGCTCAATGGTGTCAGACTGAAGTGCATCTCCAGGGAAGACGGACAGAAGCTGTTGGCAGAAATACACGGAGGCATATGCGGCCACCACATTGGCGCAAGGGCGCTTGCCGGGAAAGCTTTCCGGCAAGGGTTCTTTTGGCAAGAAGCCCTCCAAGATGCAACTGCACTAGTAACCAAGTGTGAAGCGTGCCAGTTCCATGCAAAGCAGATTCATCAACCAGCTCAAGCTCTCCAAACAATTCCTTTGTCCTGGCCCTTCTCGATCTGGGGGCTCGATATCCTCGGCCCCTTCCCCCGAGCCGTCGGGGGCTTTGAGTACTTGTACGTTGCAATCGACAAGTTCACAAAGTGGCCAGAAGTGGAGCCAGTGAGAAAGGTGACAGCACAGTCAGCGGTCAGGTTCTTCAGGTCGATTGTTTGCCGTTTCGGAATCCCTAACAGGATCATCACCGACAACGGTACACAATTTACTAGTCGCACCTTCATGCAGTACGTCCAAGACCTTGGCGCCAAGGTCTGTTTCGCTTATGTTGCTCACCCGAGGAGCAACGGCCAAGCGGAGAGGGCCAATGCTGAAGTGCTGCGCGGACTCAAGACAAGGACCTTTGACAGGCTGCGCAAGTGCGGAAGAAATTGGATAGAGGAGCTACCGGCGGCTCTTTGGTCAATCAGAACGACACCAAGTCGAGCCACCGGACAGACACCCTTTGCTCTAGTCTATGGAGCAGAGGCAGTTCTCCCCACGGAACTCGTATACGGATCTCCTCGAGTGCTCGCTTATGATGAGCTCGAGCAAGAGCAACTGCGGCAAGATGATGCATTGCTCCTCGAGGAGGAACGTCTCCAGGCTGCTGTACGAGCTGCTCGATACCAGCAAGCCTTGCGTCGCTACCACAGCCGCAAGGTCAAGGCCAGGAGTCTCGAGGAAGGCGACCTTGTTCTTCGGCGTGTTCAGTCCGCCAAGAATTCCAACAAGTTGACGCCAAAGTGGGAAGGCCCTTATCGGGTGAGACAAGTCACAAGGCCCGGCGCTGCCCGCCTTGAGACCGAAGAAGGCTTACCGGTGAGCAACTCCTGGAACATAGAGCATCTTCGCAAGTTTCACCCGTAAGGCGCGGTTGCCGCGATCCGCTCCGGCAACCACCTTTTGTACAAGCTTTGCCGCTGTTGCATGTAACCCTTTGTACAAAGCCGGGCGCAGACCCCGTGCATCAGTAAAGTTTTTTGTGTTTTGCGCTATTTGCCTTTTACATGCTTTTCCCCGCTATTTGCATGTGTTATTTGGCATCTTGTGCAACATACATATCCGGTAAGCATTAGCACGCCGAAAGGCCATATACTTGTTTCTCTCTTCTTTTTCCTTGCCTCTCAAGCAGAAGGAATGTTCCTCGCGCACAAGTTTGCCGGGGGGGAAGGAGACGGAAGAAGAACCAAGTGCTGTTCAAGAAAGAGAAGCCTTACCGAGAAGCAAGCGATATATGAAAGCTAAGTTATTAGAATTTGAACAGTTCAAATTCTTATTTTAGTTGTCTTCCTTGAACAATCACACTTTGTATGGAAAACCTGTGCGCGGAGTAACCTACCCGTAGCTAGCCGCACCCTTGTCTTGTTTTCGAGTGCGCTCAACGACTTAAGTGAGCTGCGACAAGTGTCGCGCCCTTGCTTCGTTTTCGAGTTCACTCGGCAAGCTAAGTGCGTTGCGACTAGCTGCGGCGAGGTTGCTTGCCGGTAAGACCTTGGCCAGCAGGCTGCTCAGAGTCCAGCACTCAGCGCTCGCGGCAAAGGCCCCTTGCCGGCAAGCTCCCCGGGAGCGTAAGGTGAAAAACATACAAAGTAGATGACCAAGACAAGGAAGATAACATTGCACTGATTGATTAAAATAAGATAAATATCTTACAAAGGATAACTTGTCGCAATGATTAATGAGTTCATAACACCCTATGCAGCAACAAAAGGAGATAAAGATAAAGGAGGCCTAATCTACGCGGTCGCCCTCAATCCTGGAGATCTTGTTTACTTTGGCGATGATGTGGGCGACCTGCTCCTTCAGCGCCTCCATGTTCGCGTCGGCCGGCAAGCTGCGGAGAACGTTGGTGAGGTTTATGCCGGGATTGCGGTATACAATCTTCGTCAGCACACGCTCCAAGGTTCCCGTGCAGAGCCGGCGCGACTCCTCGGCCAGTTGCGCGGGGATCTTCTTCCGAAGATCTGCAAGGGCCAGCGCGATCCCCCTGAAGAAGAGGCTGAGCTTGGCGCTGTGAGGGAGGTTTGGGTCCGGAGAGTAGATGAGATGCTCCAGCTTCAGCGTCAGCAGCTCCTGGTCAATGTTGGACGCAGAAGATACCAAGTCCTCGGTCCATACCTCGACGGTACGGCGGAAGTTCTCGGCCGCAGTATTGGCGCTCGCCACCAAGCCTCGCTCCTTGCGGAGCTCCTCCTTCAGCTTGGTTTCCCGGTCCCGGGCGGCGTCGAGCGAGTCCTTCAGCGTCGAGACCTTCAGCTCCAGACCCTCGATGGAGTCCTTGGCGGCCTTCAGCTCGTCGCCCTTCTCAGAAAGACGCACCTGGAGTTCGGAGTTGGTGTGGGCGTCCTTCTCGCGCTCCGTGTTGAGCGCGGTGACCCTCTCCACGCTCGCCTTCAACGACTCCTCCAGCTGCGCGACCTTGGCGGCAAGCTCCTCCTTGGCGGTCTCCGCGGCAGCCGCGGCGGCTTTCGCCTCCTTCAGCTCTCCGCCAAGGGCCTGCTCCCGAGCGGCAAGGTCTTCCTCGTGGGAGTCGAGGTTGACCTTCCGCTGGGCGAGCTCTCCTTCTCGCCGAGACAGCTCCACCCCGGCGAGCCGCTGCTGCTCTTCGGCTTCAGCCCTCTCCAGCAACCATTCTTGATACTCCCCGGCAAGCCTCTCGCGCTCCTCCGCTACCTCGCGGAGGGCAGCCTGGTTGGCGGCGCGGAGCTCCGCCGCGCGCTTCTCCATCTCAGCGGCGGCCTTGGCGGCAAGGGCCTCCCGAGAGGCAAGCTTCGCCTGCCTGGCCCGGTAAAGGGCCAGGAGCTGGTGAAGCAGCTTCTCCTCCTCGGGCCCTTCGCTTCCGCCGGGCGCCTCGACGATCTTCAAACCCGCGGAGGCGAGGACCTCTCCATCAAAGGCCTCGCCCTCCGCGGGGGCTCGCGAAGAAGAACCCCACGGCACCTGGATGAAGACGCCGTTGGGAGCTTCAAGATAATAGCCCGCCTGCTCCTTTTTGGCGGAGGGGTTGGCGGCCGGTGTAGCACTTGATGCTCCCGCCGCCTCCGGGCCGGCGGTGCGGTCGCCGTCCCCCTCCCCGGCCGCTGCATCCGCAGCCGGAGCGGTCTCCCCCGCAGCTGGCTCGGCGGCTCCCGCCGTGTCCTCGGCGACAGGGGCGTCGCCGCCGCCGCCCTGCGCGCCCTCCTCCTCGATGACGATGACTTCTGTCTCCATCTGCTCGGGGGGAGGAGGATCTAGAAGAAGAAGAAAAAGCAAAAGAAGTTCAAGCAAATATCCAAAAAGAGACGAATCCAAGAAGACAAGTGACGGAACTTACCTTGACGGACGTCATCAGCGGCGGGCTCCCTCGCCGGGGAGCTCTGCCTTGGCGGAGTGGCCGCCCTCGTCGGGCTGCTCGCCCTTGGCGGGGTACTCGCCCTTGGCGGAGTACCCGCCCTTGGCGGAGCGCTCTCCCTCGCCGGGGAGTTCGGCCTTGGCGGGGACGGCGGGGCCTGCGGCTCCTCGGGGGCGACCTCCGGATGCTCCTGCGGCTGCGGCTCCACCTCTGCACAAGAAAAGACAAAAATATCAAGATGCCAGTACAAGACAGAATACTCAAGCACACCCGACAAATGGAAGTACAAAACCCAGACTTACGCTGGGGGCTGCGCTGGGGGCTGCTCCTCGGAGCAGCGCTCGGGTCCGGCAGGCTTGGCTCCGGCGCGTCCCCAGTCGCCGCGACGGGCGAGTCGTCCGCGACTTCGACCACGGGCACCTTGGCCTTCTTCGCCGCTCGCTGGGCCAAGGTCCTGAAATTAAAGCGAAAGCAAGATCAGCATCAACAAGAATCAAGACAATGTTAAAGAAGATGCAAAGCCTCGAATACTTACTCCTGTTCCTCCTCGTCGTCGTCGTCGCTCAGGGCGGAGAAGTCAAACTCCACCTGAGGCGCGTCCGCGCGGGGAGCAGGAGGCGAAGACTCCCTCGGGCGCTTGGCGGTCCCTGGGGCTGGGGGCTGCGAAGACCCAGCCCCTGTGGTAGCCGGGGCCCGGGGAGCGGGCGGAGCCGCCGCTCCGCTCTGTGAAGACTCCCTTCCGCTCGGCGCTGGCTTGCGGGGCGCCTCTGCTGTGGCCTGCTTGCGGGGTGCCTCCGTCGTGGCCTGCGTATGGGCCGCCTCCGCCGTGGCTGGTGCGCCGGTCGCCCCCGTCGCAGCTTGACTCCCCCGGGGAGCTCACGCTGCCCGGCGAGTTGGCTGTTGCCGGGGCGCCTGTGCCCTTGTCCCCGTCGTCGCCTTGCGGAGACGTTTCATCGGAGACCGCCTAGGGCTTGCCCGGGGCGGGGAGGTCTCCGACGACGAGGAGATGTCGTCGGCGTAGAGCCCCAGAGACCCGTCGGAGTCCTCGGCGGCCTCGGCGTCGTCCTCCTCCTCCTCCTCCCCGGCAGGCTTGCTGGGCCCAGCGCCCTGCGCTGCGGCCTCTTTCCCTCCGACGCCTCCGCTCCCTCCGGCGCCTCCGCTCCCTGCGGCGCCCCTGTTCCCTCCGGCGGCGTTGCCTCTCGCCGCGGCCTCCTTTTGGATTCCGAGGATCCCGGAGTGCCTCAGGGATGGGACCCCGGCGAGCTCGTCGGGAGGCAGCTTCAGTAGCCTGCGGATCTCCGCCTCCTCTGCTTGGCAGGATGCTTCCGCGGCCTCTGCCTCCTCGGGCGTGAAGCCGAATTCTCCTGCCGCTGCGGCTGCAGCGGCCTCTTCAACCCGAGAAGCTATGTACGCTATCTCTTGGTCGGTGGTGTCCCGTGTGAGCTCCCGGGTCTCGTTCTTGTTCTTCGCCACCTCCACCAGGTTGTCGAAGAAGTTCAAGACGACATCTGGCTTGGGCGGAATCCACGTGCGGTCGACGCCGTGCGAGTCACACGCGGGCATCATGGCGCGAAGGGAATCCCGGGCCGTGCTGTTGCAGAGAGGCACCACTCCCCGGGGACCCCTGAACCATTCTGGGTGGGCCGGGTCATGCTTAAATAGCTCCCGGACCATCCCCTTCAGCTCCAGCGACGTGAAGTTAAAGTTGAGCCCGGGGCGCAGCCTCATCATATCCGCCGGGTTGCCGTACTCCCAGGCCGGCCTCTTCCTATCTTGGAGAGGGGCGATGCGGCGGCGTAGGAAATCTGTGCCTACTTCTCCGACAGACAATCTTGCTACCCGGAGACGAAGAATCCTTATGAGGGCGACGTCGAGCTTGTTGTCGTCCGAATCCAGCTCGCTCCAGTCCCTGCCACGCACGATAGGTGTTGTGCGTGGCGCGGTGAAGGGCTGCGGCTGGTCCTCAACTATCCAACACCAGTCTGCGCGCCACTCCTCCCACTTGCCGCGGAGCTCCCCCGGCAAGTAGGACTCCTTCTTGTTCAGACGAAAGACCCAAGATATTCCCCCGGAGAGGGGAGCTCCGGCTTCTACTCTAGGGGTGAAGAAGTGCCTAAACAGCGCTACGTTTGGGTATATCCCAATATAGTTTTCGCACATATGTGCGAAAACCGCCATCGTGAGGATGGCGTTGGGGGTGAAGTCAAGAAGATGGAGGCCATAGGTGTGCATTATGTCGCAGAAAAATTCGGAAAAAGGAGGGCAAAGACCGCAGTGGAAGAAGGCTGCGAAGAAATAGTACCCGCCGGGGTAGTTGTCCTTGGCGGCGGCCGGATAGGCTCGAGTGCGGGGGTGCGCCTTGGTCTTCTTGGACCAGAACAAGTAATACTTGTTCCAGAGCTCCCGCGCGCTGAGCCTCGGCGAGAAGACGAGATTCCGCTTCCGCAGCAAGGTGAGCCTCGCCGCTTGCTCCGATTTCTCCTTCTTGGTCTTCTCCGCCTTCGCCTTCTCGGTCTTTGGGGCCATGGCGGAGGCGGCGAGGGAAGGGGGACGAAGAGCCCGGCGGCGCCGGAGATGCGAAAGACGGCGGAGGAGCTGTGGAGGCGGAGCGCAAAGGGGATCTCTGGAGATGGAAGAAGAGGCAATGAAGGCGTAGGAGGGGAACCGCTCCTGCTTCCTCTGCTTTTATGGGGAAGTGGGGGGGCGTTTCGCTCTTTCCATTAAAAGAACGTGGCCACGTCCCATCCCACGACGCCGCAATCGACGCGTGCCGTTACGGGGGGACGCGGCAGATGCGGAAGTGAATTCGGCGTGCCGTGGGCCGCGCGTGCCCGTGCACTGTTTTGGGCCTGGCCCAACAGCGCTCGGCACCGTGTGTGGCCCAGGCCCGGGGGCTCCTGTCGGTGTACTAAGGTAGGGGTACCTCAGTACCCCAACTTATGCACGGGCAGTAGCAGCTTCCCGCGGCAGGGTCGACCACGTGCTCGCCGGAGACCTTCCTGCTCCATATAAAACCATCCAAAAACAAAGTATGCAAGACAGAAGATCGAGACCCCGGCAAGTGGAGCTTGCCGGGAAGGCCGTTCCAGGCTCAAGATTACCTCACTAAGCACAAGGCCCTGGCAAGAGGAGCTTGCCAGGAAGACCAGAAGATTCCATTACAGAAGACATGCCTCGGCGCAACATGCGCCCCGGCAGGGCCCGGGGAGCGACAAGCTTCAGAGCCCGACAAGCTCCCGGGCCCGGCAAGGTCAAGTCCCCGGCAAGGTGCTTGCCGGGGGAGTTGTGCTGTGTGCCCGCGCTCCAGCTCATCGAACCACGCGTCGCACTGGGGCCATTCCAGGGACGCGTGGCGGATGGCTGTGCAGCCTGGGGGACACGGTGGCACTCCACGGTGGTGAAGCCATCGCCGTGGCAAACGGAGACGCAAGGGCGGGCGCTTTTGGGGTCGACGGCGACGGGCATTAAATGCTCTTGTCCCCCACTGTCAAAGTAGGTAGCGACCACTGTTCACGCACTGTAGCTCCACTATTCCCGCACTGTTACAACTACCACCTCTTTTACATTTTTACCCCTTTCTCCTACGTTGGCACCTGTCGGTGACCCCTTGCACTATAAAAGGAGGCCCATGCACAACGTAGAAGGGGTTCGGAACCTAGACCGCTCATACGCTCGGTGTAGCTAGTTCTTCAAGCTCCCGAGCTCTCCAACTCAATACAAACTAAGCAGGAGTAGGGTTTTACGCGTCCATCGTGGCCCGAACCTGGGTAAACTGCCTGCGTGTTCACTACGATCTGCTCTTCGTGCTCCCTCCGCCCTCTTACCGCACAAACAAGGGGCTCCGGTCCCATAGGTGTTCGTGGCGGACAGTTTCCCCCGACACGATCCAATGCCTACGAGCTTTTCACATATTGCTTGTTGCTTAGTTACTTTTTTGTTGCTACTATTACAAAAACTACAAAAACACTACCGTTACTTTTATAGCTGCTACTGCCACTATCATATTACCTTGCTACTAAACTATCTTGCTGCAGATACTAAGTTTCCAGGTGTGGTTGGATTAACAACTCAGCTGCTAATACTTAAGAGTATTCTTTGGCTCCCCTTGTGTCGAATCAATAAATTTGGGTTGAATACTTTACCCTCGAAAACTGTTGCGATCCCCTACACTTGTGGGTTATCAGAGTCCAAAACAAGGGCAAAAGAGTTTGGAAAAGTAGATTCGACGGAGACGTATCAACTCCCTCAAGCTTAACCCATTGCTTGTCCTCAAGCAATTCAGTTGATAAACTAAAAGTGATAAAGAGAAATTTTTACAAACTCTATTTAATCATGTTGTTGTAAATAAGTAAAGCCATCATTCAAGTTTTCAGCAAAGATTGTGAACTAACCACATTCACAATGACATTTAGGTCTCATGTTTACTCATATCAATAACATAATTAACTAGCAAGCAATAATAATAAATCTCAGATGACAACACTTTTTCGAAACAATCATGATATGATATGACAAAGTGGTATCTTGCTAGCCCTTTCTGAGACCGCAAAACATAAATGCAGAGCACCTAAGAAGATTAAGGATCGGCTATACATTGTAATTGATGGTTAAAGAGATCTAGTCACACTCATACTTAATATCAATTAATAACCAAGCATATAAATGACAGAGGTGCTCTCCAACTGGTGCTTTTTGTAAGAGGATGATGACACGGCAATAAAAGTAAATAGATAGGCCCTTCACAGAGGGGAGTAGGGATTTGCAGAGGTGCCAGAGCTCAAGTTTTTAAATTAGAGATGAATATAATTTTGAGAAGCATGCTTTATTTGTCAATGCTACGACCAAAAGGTCTAAATATCTTCCATGCAACATACATTATAGGCAGTTCCCAAACAGAATGGTAAAGTTTTAGTCCCCCTCCACCATCAAACACATTTCATGGCTTATCTGAAACAACGGGTACCGTCCAAACGAACAACAATCCCGGGGAAGCTTTGTTTAATTGTATTTTGATTTGATTTGAGCATGGGACCGGGTATCCCGATTACCAGCCATTTTCTCGTGAACGACAAGAGGAGTCCACTCATCGTGACAATAATCCACCTAGCATGGAAGATAAAGACAGCCCCCAGTCGCCACATGAGCGATTTGGGCATACAAAACATAATTTTATTTGAAGGTTTAGAGTTTGGCACATGCAAATTTACTTGGAACGGTAGGTAAGTGCCGCATATAGGGAGGTATGGTGGACTCATATGGAACAACTTTGAGTTTATGAAAATGGATGCACAAGCAGTATTCCCGCTTATTATAGGTGAAGGCTAGAAAGAGACTAGGAAGCGACCAGCTAGAGAGCAATAACGGTCATAAACATGCCTTGAGATTAACCAACATTGAATTCCAGCATGAGTAGGATATAAATTACCATGAACATAAACATCGTGGAGGCTATGTTGATTTTGTGTCAACTATATGTCTGAAATTACGCCAAGTCGAGCCACTTTAATCATTCAAAGGAGGATACCAGCCTATCATACTACATCGCAACCATTTTAAAAGCATGTTGGCATGCAAGGTAAACCATTATAAACTCCTACCTTATTAAGCATGGCATGAGTAACTATAATCTCTAATTGTCATTGCAAACATGTTTCATTCATAATATGCAGAATCGGGAATGACAAGCTAATCATATTTACAAAACAAAATAGGTCGAGTTCATACCAGTTTTTCTCCATCTCAATCATTTCATCATATAATGGCATTATTGCCTTTCACTTGCACGAACAAACGTTGTGAATAATAATAATAGTGCACGTGCATTGGACTAAGTTGGAATCTGCAACATTTATTCAAAGGATAAGACAAGGTAATATGGGCTCTTTGTTATATCAACAATAATTTATATGAGAGCCACTCATCATTTTCATCGTGGTCTTCTCCTCTCGACCCCAAAGGAAAAACAAAAGAATTTTGAAGAGACACTCAGAAATATTTTTGGAGTTTTTGTTTTTCTGAAGGAAGCCAAACAAGAATGAGAAAAACTATTTACACGGGAAAGCTCCCAACAAAAGAAAGAAGAACTAGAAATCTTTTTGGATTTTCTTTTAATAGTACAAACTAATTAGAAACTAACTAGAAAGAAAAGACAAAAAGAAGCAAGAAATACTTTGGGGTTTTCTAAAGTTTATCAAACACACAAGAAGAAAGTGAGAACAATAAACTAACATGGATAATATAATGAAAAGTATGAACTCCGACAACTGGAATGAATGTGTGAACATGTATGTAACGTCGGTGAGAAATACGTACTCCCCCAAGCTTAGGGTAAATTTGCGACACCTACTCATGCTATTGAATCTGATATGTCGTACATTCTTGATGATGTCACTTCTGCTATGTATGATGAAACTACTTCTATGCCTGATAATACTATGCCACTAGGTGAATTTCTATATGAACTAATTGCTAGAGTTAGGGAGAATGCAAATATTGAAACTGATGATATTTGTGAAAGTGATGATGAAGCTTCTCCCAATAGATATGAATTGCATGTTGTTCCTGAAGGTTATGTTATGGATGAAGAAACTGCTAGAGACTTTCTTGCTTGCAACGATAGATATGATCTTCAGAAATTATTAGCTAAGCTGAAAGAAAAGTCCCTGAATGCTAGAATGAAACATGAGCCTGCTTTTGCTACTTCACCTATTTGTGTTACTGATAAGGATTATGAATTATCTGTTGATCTTGAGTTAATTACTTTGGTTGAATCTGATCCTTTCCATGGCTATGAGTCTGAAACTGTTGTGGCACATCTTACTAAGTTGAATGATATAGCCACCCTGTTTACCAACGATGAAAAGATTCGTTATTACTATATCCTTAAGTTATTTCCTTTCTCGTTAAAGGGTGATGCTAAGACTTGGTTTAATTCTCTTGATCCTGGTTGTGTGCGTAGTCCCTAGGATATGATGTATTACTTCTCTGCTAAATATTTTCCCGCTCATAAGAAACAAGCTGCCTTACGAGAAATATATAACTTTGTGCAAATTGAAGAAGAGAGTCTCCCACAAGCTTGGGAGAGGCTTCTCCAATTACTTAATGCTTTGCCTGATCATCCTCTTGATATGCATGATATACTTGATGTCTTTTATAATGGACTAACCGATGATTCCACAGACCACCTGGATAGTTGTGCTGGTTGTGTTTTCAGGGAAAGAACAGTTGAACAACTTGAATTACTATTGAATAATATGCTGGCCATTGAAAATAATTGGACACTTCTCTGAACCAGCCCCTAAGCCAACTCCGAAGAAAAGAGGTGTTCTATTTCTCAGTCCTGAAGATATGCAAGAGGCAAAGAAATCTATGAAAGAAAAAGGTATTAAAGTTGAAGATGTTAAGAATTTACCACCTATTTAAGAAATACATGGTCTTGATAACCCGACACATGTAGTAAAGGTAAATTCTCTTTATAGATTTGATGAAGGTGATATTCCTCGTTATGAGTCTGCTAGCCAATGCTTAGATGAGTTTGACAATTTTATTGTGAAACAAGAAAACTTCAATGCTTATGTTGGTAGACAATTGCAACACAATGCTTATATGATTGAATGCTTGAGTGATTATCTGTCTAGAGCTAAAGGTGAACTGAAATTTATTAGTATACATGCTTCTATGGTCACCACTCAAGTAGAACAAGTACTTAAGGCTCAGAATGATTTGCTCAATGAATTAAATAGTAAGAATAATGACTATGTTGTTAGAGTTGCTACTAGAGGTGGTAAAATGACTCGGGAACCTCTGTATCCTGAAGGCCGCCCTAAGAGAATTGAGCAAGATTCTCAGAGAGCTAATTCAGATGCACCTAGTTCTTCCAAGAAGAAGAAAAAGAAAAATGATAGGACTTTGCATGCTTCTAGTGAACCTGTAGCTGACACACCTGAGAATCCCAATGATATATCTGTTTCTGATGCTGAGACACAAACTAGTAATGAACATGAACCTAGTGATAATGTTAATGATGATGTTCATGATGATGCTCAACCTAGCAATGATAATGATGTAGAGATTGAACCTGTTGTTGATCTTGATAACCCACAATCAAAGAATCAACGTTATGATAAGAGAGTCTTTGTTGCTAGGAAGCACGGTAAGGAAAGAGAACCATGGGTTCAGAAATCCATGCCTTTTCCTCCAAAACCATCCAAGAACAAGGATGATGAGGATTTTGAGTGCTTTGATGAAATGATTAGACCTATCTTTTTGCGTATGCGTTTGACTGATGTGCAAAAAACAAATCCTTATGCTAAGTATATGAAAGATATTATTACCAACAAAAGGAAGATACCTGAAGTAGAAATTTCCACCATGCTTGCCAATTACACTTTCAAGGGTGGAATACCTAAGAAATTAGGAGATCCAGGAGTACCTTCTATACCTTGCTCCATTAAGATAAACTATGTTAAAACTACTTTATGTGATCTTGGAGCCGGTGTTAGTGTTATGCCTCTCTCTTTATATCATAAACTTGACTTGAGTAAGTTGACACCTACTGAAATATCTTTGCAAATGGCTGATAAATCAACTGCTATACCTGTCGGTATTTGTGAGGATGTGCCTGTTGTAGTTGCAAATGTTACTATTCTAACGGACTTTGTTATACTTGATATTCCCAAGGATGATAGCATGTCTATTATCCTTGGTAGACCATTTTTGAATACTGCAGGGGCTGTTATTGATTGCAACAAAGGCAGTGTCACTTTTCATGTCAATGGTAATGAGCATACGTTACACTTTCCGAGGAAACAATCTCAGGTCCACAGTATCAATTATATTGGAAACAAAATCAACTATCACTATTGGAGGTTTTGAATTTCCTCTTCCTACTATCAAGACTTATGACATTCTTATTGTTGGGGACATACATATCCCCATTGAGGTAACCTAGTGTTATTCGAAAATTCTCCGGTTTCATGTTATTCGGAAAGAGTTTATTAACAAGACCTGATCAACCTTGTTGATGGATTCCTTTTGATGAGCATGGGATAGGTGAATCTAGATAGCACAACCTTCTGTACTCTCGTTTTACTTTCTGTTAATTAGGATAAATAAAGCAAACATAGTATTTTATGTCTGTTTCCAGACTTATCCGTGCAATAAATAAATACCCCGGAAATAAAAGTTCTCCAAATGCCATGAAAACGAAATATGATTTGTTTCTAGAATATTTGAGGAAATATGGCACAGAACACATAGCGAGGGGAGCCAGCACCTGGCCACGAGGGTCCAGGGCGCGTGCCCCCTGCCAGGGCGCGCCCCTACCTCATGGGCCCACGTGGCTCCCCTCCACTTATTCCTGCACCCACACTCTTCTTCTTCCTCCCAAAAAAATCACCAACCAAGTCAAACCTGAGTTCTAGCTCATCTTCCTGCCATTTTTTATCTCCTTGCTCAAAGCACCATTCACCAAACTGTTTGGGGAGATTGTTCCTTGGTATGTGACTCCTCCATTGGTCCAATTAGTTTTTGTTCTAGTGCTCTATTTATTGCAAATTTTTGCTGCTGTGGTGACCTTGTTCTTGAGCTTGCATGTCAAATTTTCTTGGTCCCAAGTAGTTCTAATGCATGATATAGTCTCTAGGCACTTATAGGAGTTGTTGCTATCAATCTTGTTGAGTTTGGTTAACTTTTATTTGGAGTTACTAAAAATTTCAGAAATTTTCAGAAAAGGAAAATGATAAAGAGATTGTTGATGGGGCTCCCCCAGCAAGAGCTCAGAGGAGAAGAAGAAAGAAGAAAATAAGAAGCCCAAATATAATCTTCCTCGCATGGCGGAAGTTTGACCGTGCGAATGGCCTTGTAATGATTTCATGATGTCCGCCGGTATTTACGAAGACGTTCATTGGTTGGCAAATAATGCAGGCCTCACCGACTTCCTCTACGACCAAAAAGAACAGTATCTCTTACTCACCAATATTTTCACGCAAAGTTTTCATTTTCATGCTAAGAAAACACCACTTACGGTGGAGTTTCGTTTATATGATGTGATTAAGGAGATATCACTCTTAGAATTTTGTGAAATATGCAACGTACCTTTTGGAGGTAGACTTGATGAACCACGTCATGAAGACATTGAAGGGTTTATTGACATGATAGCTGTAATGGAAACTAGACAAGTCTTAGGGGCAAGAATCACTAGTATACACTTCCCTGTTCTGCGCTACTTTGCTTTATTTGCTAGTAGATGTTTAATTGGTCACGGGAACAATGGGAATCTTAGTGCCCCTGACATTATCATTTTACACCATGCCTTGTTTCAAGACACAACTTTTAGCTTGGGCGCCGTCGTTGCTAAACGACTGAGTCTGAACCGCTCAAAGGGGCCCGTCTTTGGAGGCATCTTTGCTTCTCGCCTTGCTGAACATTTTAGAATACCTATTAGGCATCATGAGAAGGAAGAAAAATTGCTTGCCCCTGTTTATCTATACTACAAGAGTATGGTAGCCCATGATTTTATTGTTAAAGACAAGAATAGATTGCTTAATTATAATTAAGGTTTGATGAAATATACTGCAAAATTGTTACCTTGCCTACACCATCTCTGTTTGATCTGTCTACAGACATATACCTCATTACACCAGATGCCTTCTACAAGTACCAAGGCCAGGCACAAGCTTCAAAGCCTGAGCGAGAGCCACCACTTGATCCTTACCGCCAGTCTGTTTATGGGTGGGAGCTGGATGAGCTCGCCAACCAGTGGCACCCAGAGGATACATCCCAGTACATTGGAGGGAGTAGCTTCGATCCCTGGCCATAGACCAACTTAGGCCGAAAACCTAAGCTTGGGGGAGTATGTCTTTCTCACCGACCTTACATTCATGTTCACACTTATTCTAGTTGTCGGTGCTCACACTCTTTCATTGTACCATCCATGTTTAGTTTCAGTTTCTTTTTCTTAGTCTTTTTCTCATGTGCTAGAAAAACCTTAAGAAAAACAAAAAATATATTAGTTGTAGCTTCTAGCTAGGTTACTTTTCTTGCTTGTAGTAGTAGTAATTAAAAAGAAAACCCAAAAAGATTTCCCGTTCTTCTTTTGCTTGTTGGGAGCTTTCCCGTGTAAATAGTTTCTTTTCTTTTCTTTGGGGGTTAAGAGTAGAAGACCATGATTGAAATTGCTTAGTGGCTCTCATATGCTTTATTGTTGATTTAACCTTGAGCCACATTACCTTGTCTTCTCTCTTGTATTAAATGTCTGCAGATTCCAACTTAGTCCAATGCACGTGCACTATTATTATTATCCACACCGTTCGGTCATGCGAGTGAAAGGCAATAAGAATGATATATGATGAACTAATTGAGATGAGAAAAGCTGGTATGAACTCGACCTCTCTTGTTTTTGTAAATATGATAGTTCATCGTTCCTAATTCAGCTTGTTATGAATGAAACATGCTTGCAATGACAATTAGAGATCATAGTTGCTTATGCCATGCTTAATTAGCTGAGAGTTTATAATGGTCTATCTTGCGTGCCAACATGATATTAAAATGGTTGTGATGTGGTATGATGGGGTTGTATCCTCCTTTGAACGAATTAAGTGATCTGACTTGGCACATGTTCACACATGTAGTTGAAACAAATCAACATAGCCTCCACGATATTTATGTTCATGGTGATTTATATCCTACTCATGCTTGCATTCATTGTTGATTAACTTGAATGCATGTTCATGACCGTTGTTGCTCTCTAGTTGGTCGCTTCCCAGTCTCTTTCTAGCCTTCACGTGTACTAAGCGGGAATACTGCTTGTGCATCCACTTCCATAAACCCCGAAGTTATTCCACATGAGTCCACTATACCTTCCTATATGCGGTATTACCTGCCGTTCCAAGTAAATTTGTATGTGCCAAACTCTAAACCTTCAAATGAAATTTTGTTTTGTATGCTCGAACAGCTCATGTATCAACTAGGGTTGTCCCTATCTTCCATGCTATGTGGGTTATTCTCATGATGAGTGGACCCCGCTCATCATTCATGAGAAAATGGCTGGTAACCGGGATGCCCAGTCCCATGCTCAAATCATAATAATTAAACAAAACTCCCCCATGGTTATTGCTTGTTTGGACGGTACCCCGTGGATTCGGATGGCCGTGGAGTGTGCTTGTTGGTGGTTGGGGGAGTATAAACTTTACCATTCTGTTTGGGAACCGCCTACAATGTGCGTAGCATGGGAGATATCGAGATTCTTGGTTGTTATGTTGACAATGAAAGCATACCGCTCAAAATGTTATTCATCTCTATTTAAAAGTCGAACTCTAGCACCTCTACAAATCCCTGCTTCCCTCTGCGAAGGGCCTATCTATTTACTTTTATGCAGAGTCATCAGCCTCTTATCAAAGAGCACCAGTAAGAGAGCACCTCTGTCATTGCATGTATTACTATTAATTTGCATTGAATATGATCATGACTGGATCTCTTTTATCATGAATTACAATGTCTAGTCAGTCCTTGATCTTTAATGGCGCACTGCATTTATGTTTTGCGGTCTCAGAAAGGGCTAGCAAGATACCATCCTGTTATATCATATCATGATTGTTTTGAGAAAGTGTTGTCATCCAAGGTTTATTATTATTGCTCGCTAGTTGATTATGCCATTGACGTGAGTAGTCTCGAGACCAGAAAGTTACTGTGAATGTGGTTAGTTCATGAACTTGTTGAAAACCTGAATGTTGGCTTACGTATTTACAACAACAAGAGCAAACAGAGTTTGTCAAAGTTTTTCTTTATCACTTTGAGTTTATCAACTGAATTGCTTGAGGACAAGCAGAGGTTTAAGCTTGGGGAAGTTGATACATCTCCAACGTATCTACTTTTCCAAACACTTTTGCCCTTGTTTTGGACTCTAACTTGCATGATTTGAATGGAACTAACCCGGACTGACGCTGTTTTCAGCAGAATTGCCATGGTGTGTTTTTTTGCAGTAATAAAAAGTTCTCGGAATGACCTGAAACTCCATGGAGATTTATTTTGGAAAATATAAAAAATATCTGCAAGAAGATCCAGACCAGGGGGGACACACCCTGTCCACGAGGGTGGGGGACGCGCCCCCCCTAGGGCGCGCCCCCTGCCTCGTGGGCCCCCTAGTGCTCCACCGATGTATCCCCAGATCCTATATATTCACTTTCGGGGAGAAAAAATCAAGGAAAAAGAATTATCGCGTTTTACAAGACGGAGCTGCTGCCAAGCCCTAATCTCTCTCGGGAGGGCTGATTTGGAGTCCGTTCGGGGCTCCGGAGAGTGGAGATCGTCGCCATCGTCATCATCAACCTTCCTCCATCACCAATTCGATGATGCTCACCGCCGTGTGATACGTCCAAAACGTATCTATAATTTCTGCTTGCTCCATGCTTCTTTTGTGTGATATTGCTATGATATTGATACACTTCCATACACTTTTGATCATATTTGGACTAACCTATTAACTCAGTGCACCATAGTGCCAGTTCCTGTTTTCTGCTGTTTTTCTATTTCAGGTTTCCCCCATATTAAAAGTGCTCCAAAAATTCCAGGAAATATACAGGAAAAATCAGCGTACAGGAAGCTTCGCGAAGAACCAAAGATGGGCCAGAGGGGAGCCAGGGGAGGCCCAGGCGGCCACCTGGCGCGGCCCCACCCCTGGCCGCGCCAGGGGGCGCCTGGGGCCCCTACTCCGCCTCTGGCTGCCCCCCTTCGCCTATATATCCCTCTCGTCCCGAAACCCTCGAGGACAGAACCCTTTTTCGCGATCTCGCCTCTGTTCTGCCGTCGCAGCGCTTCCAAGATCGGGAGCATCAGGAGAACTCTTCCCGGCACCCTGCCGGAGGGGAGAACAACCACCGGGAGCTTCTCCACCACCATGGACGCTTCCCGGATGAGTCGTGAGTAGTCCACCTTGGACCATGGGTCCATGATCAGTAGCTATGTGATGTTCTCCTCCCCTCTTTGCTCTTCATGGTTTAGACCTCGTGAGCTGCCCTACATGATCGAGGCACATATGTAATCTTTCTGCTGTTGCTTTGCTGAGTTTGCTGGGATCTGATGGATTATGAGACTATGTTCAGATTGTGTTTGAGTAATATATTTGATTCACCTCTTTTATATCTTTGTTCTTGAGTAATTCTTGCATGTTCTTCGTTGTTGTTTATTGCTTTGGCCAAGTAGTAGGTAGTAACTCCAAGAGGGAGCGTTATGCTTGATTGTGGGTTCATGCCCCCTGATGACTAGCTTGAGTGACAGAAACATGAGTCTAGGGGATGTGTTGTTGCCACAAGGGAGAAAACAACGGTGCTTGTACTTGCGGGTGCAAGGATTGTTTACTTTACGCAAAGTTCTTTTAATGTAGTTGTCTGTTGCTTTGAGTTTACACTTTGGGTGGGATTCGCAACTTAATACCAGCGAGATGTTCTGGATAGATATCTCAAGGTGGATGATTAGTAGTAGATGCAGATGGATTTCGGTCTACTTGCCTTGGCGTACCGCCCATGCTTTTGAGCCTCTACCTTTCTTTGCAGCATAGTTAGCATTGGTTTGTGCACATAATCCTGTCAACTGCCCAGCTGTAATTTGTTTACCTCGCTTTGCTGTTTTATCGTCTTTTGGGAGAGAGACACCACTAGTGAACATCATGGGACCCCGGTCCATATTACCACCGCTGATCACACCTTCTATTTACTTCCTGTTTTTATTTCCTAGTTGCAATCATAGCTATCATTATTATCTCTTATGTTTGATCCTTTGTAAACAACAAGGCCGGAGGGATTGACAACCTCTCTGTACTCGTTGGGAGCAAAGTTATCTGTATCTGTGTGCAGGTCCCGTCAACCGCTAAGTTTCTGGCGCCGTTGACACCTACTTGTCGACCCTCGGACTCTCACGGGATTCGATCCTTGGTATCTTTGCCAAGGGAAATTTGCCGCTACGCTACATCTCAACCTTCAACTTGGGGTAACCAACGAGGGGTGAGAAGCCATCAAGCAAGTTTCTGGCGCCGTTGCCGGGGACTCTACTCTTCAAGATAGGGGAGTTGCACGCTATCTTTTATCTTTGCTTTTTAGTCTTGTTAGTTTACCTTTCAGTTTTTGCTTTAGTGTCCTTTATCAAAAATCACAAAAAAATATATTTGCTTTTCTGTTAGTAGTCCTTTCTGTTTAGTCAAGCATGTTAGGACTTGGTGCTTTGAGGGAATCAGAAGTTCTAGATTTCCATCAAAGGGATGGAGAAAATATGAAGAAGGCATGGGACAGAATTTCTGATGCACATAGGAGAATTATGCCTTGGATACCTATAAAAATTGTGCTTAGAAATTTTTACCATGGTCTTTTTAAATGGTGTAAACACTCTCTTGATATTATAGCTGAAGGAGATTTCCTAGAGTGTGATGAAGCTAGAGCTCTTGAAATTATACATGGTCTATATAGTTACTTTGTTTATGATCATAGTTTTGATACTGTCATAGATAGACTTGCTACTATTGAGAAGAGAATGGATGCTCTAGACTTGATGAAGGTAGACAAACCCAAACCCAATAAGAGAGATATTTTGGAAATAGACAATGATTGGGAGCCTTTTGTTAGGATTATCATCTCTAATCAAGACTTCCTTGCTTATTGTGATGTTGGATCTATGGTTTCTACTATGCCAAAAATTGTTCATGATTCTTTAAAATTTAACATGGACAAATTATCATCCTATCATGAACATGCTAATGGAGATATTTCTGAGATCCAGGGAAGAATAAAAGATGTACCAGTTACATTCCTTAAAGGAATTGCAATGGTTGATTTCTTCATCATGAAGCCAAACCAAGGAAATATAGTGCTTGGAAGGGACTTCCTCCGAGCCGTAAAAGGCTTCATCGATATAGGTAAGGGACAAATCCGCCTACGCGGGAAGGCAAAAGGTACGTACCCCTTTCCTAGAAGGAACAAGGATGAACTTGTTGAGGAACCATTTGAAGCAATTTATAACTCCGATTATTATGATGACTTTTGATTCCTCCTTTTTGCATCATGCCTAGCTTAAAGGCATAAAAGAAAGCGCTTTTGGGAGGCAGCCCACAACGATTTTGGTTTTATTTTGCTTTTGTTGTGTCTTGATGTTTGTTACTACAGTAGCATCATCATTGTATCTTTTCTTTTCAGCTTTGTGCCAAGTTTAGCCTCCGATTGTAAGAAAGTTCAAAAGTTGTGACGTGCTGTCCAGAAAACAGATTCTGTCCTTGGACAGAAAAATTCGAATAAAATCACCATATCATCTTTTTGATCTGAATTTGTTTGACAGCGTGCTCTATACAATTGGCTTTCGAGCGTCTGTTCTGAGTTTTTTGATTTGAGTTGCAGAAGTGCCCCAAAAAAATTATTTACTACCTACTGGTCTGTTTTTCACAGATTCTGTCCTGTTTTGCCTTTTCTTCGTTTTGCAAACCTTGAGCTTGCTTTTTCTTTGCAAAAATCTTTTGGCAATCTTGAGAAACAGTAGCTCTTCAAGATTATCTTTATTTCCAGTAGGGAAAAAATTATTTTATTGTGGGTACTAACCTCGCTAATCAGATTATGATGAGTTATGTATGAAGGGAGTTTTCAAGTGTGTGAGGGAAGATGATAAAAGAAGATTCAGGAGGGTCAAACGCTCAAGTTTGGGGATGCCCCCATGCATCCCCTTCTCCATCAAAAATTATCAGTTTGTCTTTCGTTCCACTATAATTTTATCACTTCATGCGTTATGTGCTATGCTTGGAGCGTCTTGCTCTTAGTTTCTATTTTTTAGTTTTCTTTAGCTTTGCTTGCTGTTCATAACAAGTTAGAACCCAGCTTTCTTTGTGTGGGAGAGAAACACGCTCCACTTCATCCTAGAACACAACATAGGATTTTCATGCTTATCTGTGTGTGTTCTTTGTCTTTCCATAGCTGCTGTCATGTTTATCTCTTAGTTTTCATGCTTTTCTTTTTAAAGAGCTTTTGTTTAGTTGGTTGCTGAACTCTCTTGAGTTTTCATGTTTATCTTGTTAAGAGAGTTTGCAAGTTGCACTGAGTTGTGTGTCTTAACTTAAAGTAGGTAATTGAGGTTGCTATTTAATTTTAGTAGTAACTTGCAATAGTTTTGAGGTATTGCCATGAGTAATTTCTGAACTTTTGGTGTCAAGAGCTTTAGCCTATTAGTGATAGATGTCGTATTTTGGGCAATCCGTGTTTGTTTTCGAAAACCTACAAAATAGTTGAGAACTTTAGCTACTAGATGGATCACTAATCTTTGGAGGGATCGAATATTAGAGTACACTCATGTACCATGAGTCGAGGATGCGCAAGGATAACCAAACCCCCATACACTCCTCCTCGGGGTACTTGTCTCTTTGTGAACCTCCTAATTAGATTGAGAGTTACCGATAATAAGTGCATGAGTTCTTCGGACTAATGTGAGTATTCGAAAGTTGACACTTCCACCTAGCCATATTTTTCTAGCCTCTTCGGTACCGTGCATTGCCCTTTCTCACCTCGAGAGTTGGCGCATACTTCGCCGGTGCATCCAAATCCTTGGCACGATACGCTCTGTCATCATAAGCCTCATTATATCCTTCCTCAAAACAGCCACCATACCTACCTATCAAGGCATTTCCATAGCCTTTCCGAGATACATTGCCATGCAACATCCATCTTCTCATGACTTGATCTTCATGTCATACAAGCTTTTGCTTGATCGATGAGCCGCATGCTAGTTGGGCCTTGCCCTAATCATTGCTACATGACGCGCTAGTATCATTGCATATCCTGCTACACCGGCAGAGGCATACATTTGCATACATCATGATAGTTTCATTTTCTTTATGTTGAGTACTTTTGTAAAGTGTGAAAGATCTTCTATACTTCTTGTAATATATAGAGTGTTGCCCCTAAAGTGAGGAAAAGATCCCAAAGAGGACAAAATCAAAAGATCCCAAAGAGGACAAATGAGAGTTAAATAGAAAGAGCCATTGAGGCCACAAAAAAGTAAAAAAAAAAAGAGAAAAAGAAATAAAAAGAGAGAAGGGGGCACACTACTATTCCTTTTGAGAGATCCACACTCGTACTTCATCTTATACCTTGTACTCCATAGAGATTATCATTCATGCATATAGCTATGTGGGGACCTTCACACTATAGAACTTGGCTTGTATATTCCAATGATGAGCCTGCTCAAAAGAGCTCTAGGTCTTCTTGAGCGAGCAAGTTGGATGCACCCCCACTAGTTCCATTGGAGAGCTTACCTTAGCTCATATGTGCATCCGTTGCATGGCAATCCCTACTCCTCACATCATATCTATCATTTGGCCTTCTCTCGCCTATGATTGTCATCATTGATGTGAGCCTTTCATACCTTTTTTGTCTTCCCCCTTCATCATTTTTCTCTCTTTGCCATCCTAAGTGTCAACTTTCTTGCTTACGCTCATCCATTGCATGAGTGCTCAAAATATCGAAAGGGAATGGATAATTTTGACTTGTACCTGGCTAGTGGTCTGGGGATGAGTCAAGATAAGATTCCAAAGAAGACCAAGTGTGAAACTTTAGTAGATTAAGTTCTCAACAATACAAAAACTATGTTTTACTCTCTCGTATATCCCTATCCCCTTTCTTGCACGCAAACACCATTTGGAGACATTCGAGTCACGGACAGCGAGAGCCCTTGCACCTTTATGTTCTTATGTTGCTTGTTACAATGCTAATATAGACTCTTGCTTGTTATGACTTGAATTGAATTACATGCCTTGATTGCTTTACTTAAAAAGTTCTTATATGGTTGGTAGAATGTCACCACAGAAATTATGCTTGTTATCATTTACCTACTCGAGGACGAGCAGGAATTAAGCTTGGGGATGTTGATACGTCCAAAACGTATCTATAATTTCTGCTTGCTCCATGCTTCTTTTGTGTGATATTGCTATGATATTGATGCACTTCCATACACTTTTGATCATATTTGGACTAACCTATTAACTCAGTGCACCACAGTACCAGTTCCTGTTTTCTGCTGTTTTTCTATTTCAGGTTTCCCCCATATTAAAAGTGCTCCAAAAATTCCAGGAAAAATACAGGAAAAATCAGCGTACAGGAAGCTTCGCGAAGAACCAAAGATGGGCCAGAGGGGAGCCAGGGGAGGCCCAGGCGGCCACCTGGCGCGGCCCCACCCCTGGCCGCGCCAGGGGGGCGCCTGGGGCCCCTGCTCCGCCTCTGGCTGCCCCCCTTTGCCTATATATCCCTCTCGTCCCGAAACCCTCGAGGATAGAACCCTTTTTCGCGATCTCGCCTCTGTTCCGCCGCCGCAGCGCTTCCAAGATCGGGAGCATCAGGAGAACTCTTCCCGGCACCCTGCCGGAGGGGAGAACCACCACCGGTGCTTCTCCACCACCATGGACGCTTCCCGGATGAGTCGTGAGTAGTCCACCTTGGACCATGGGTCCATGATCAGTAGCTATGTGATGTTCTCCTCCCCTCTTTGCTCTTCATGGTTTAGACCTCGTGAGCTGCCCTACATGATCGAGGCACATATGTAATCTTTCTGTTGTTGCTTTGCTGAGTTTGCTGGGATCTGATGGATTATGAGACTATGTTCAGATTGTGTTTGAGTAATATATTTGATTCACCTCTTTTATATCTTTGTTCTTGAGTCATTCTTGCATGTTCTCCGTTGTTGTTTATTGCTTTGGCCAAGTAATAGGTAGTAACTCCAAGAGGGAGCGTTATGCTTGATTGTGGGTTCATGCCCTCTGATGACTAGCTTGAGTGACAGAAACATGAGTCTAGGGGATGTGCTGTTGCCACAAGGGAGAAAACAACGATGCTTGTACTTGCGGGTGCAAGGATTGTTTACTTTACGCAAAGTTCTTTTAATGTAGTTGTCTGTTGATTTGAGTTTACACTTTGGGTGGGATTCGCAACTTAATACCAGCGAGATGTTCTGGATAGATATCTCAAGGTGGATGATTAGTAGTAGATGCAGATGGATTTCGGTCTACTTGCCTTGGCGTACCGCCCATGCTTTTGAGCCTCTACCTTTCTTTGCAGCATTGTTAGCATTGGTTTGCGCACATAATCCTGTCAATTGCCCAGCTGTAATTTGTTTACCTCGCTTTGCTGTTTTATCGTCTTTTGGGAGAGAGACATCACTAGTGAACATCATGGGACCCCGGTCCATATTACAACCGTTGATCACACCTTCTATTTACTTCCTTTTTTATTTCCTAGTTGCAGTCATAGCTATCATTATTATCTCTTGTGTTTGATCCTTTGTAAACAACAAGGCCGGAGGGATTGACAACCTCTCTGTACTCGTTGGGAGCAAAGTTATCTATATCTGTGTGCAGGTCCCGTCAACCGCTAAGTTTCTGGCGCCGTTGACACCTACTTGTCATCCCTCGGAGTCTCACGGGATTCGATCCTTGGTATCTTTGCCAAGGGAAATTTGCCGCTACGCTACATCTCAACCTTCCACTTGGGGTAACCAACGAGGGGCGAGAAGCCATCACCGTGCGTGAGTAATTCCATCGTAGGCTTGCTGGACGGTGATGGGTTGGATGGGATCTATCATGTAATTGAGTTAGTTTTGTTAGGGTTTGATCCCAAGTATCCACTATGTTCTCAGATTGATGTTGCTATGACTTTGCTATGCTTAATGCTTGTCAGTAGGGTCCGAGTACCATGATTTCAGATCTGAACCTATTATGTTTTCATGAATATATGTGTGTTCTTGATCCTATCTTGCAAGTCTATAGTCACCTACTGTGTGTTATGATCGGGCAACCCCGAAGTGACAATAATCGGGACCACTCCCGGTGATGACCTTAGTTTGAGGAGTTCAAGTATTCACTATGTGTTAATTCTCTGGTCCGGTACTCTATTAAAAGGAGGCCTTAATATCCCTTAGTTTCCAATAGGACCCCGCTGCCACGGGAGGGTAGGACAAAAGATGTCATGCAAGTTCTATTCCATAAGCACGTATGACTATATTCGGAATACATGCCTACATTGCATTGATGAACTGGAGCTAGTTCTGTGTCACCCTAGGTTATAACTTCTACATGATGAATTGCATCCGACACAATTTCCCATCACCGATCCAATGCCTACGAGCTTTTCACATATTGCTTGTTGCTTATTTACTTTTTCGTTGCTACTATTACAAAAACACTACCGTTACTTTTATCGCTGCTACCGCCACTATCATATTACCTTGCTACTAAACTATCTTGCTGCAGATACTAAGTTTCCAGGTGTGGTTGGATTGACAACTCAGCTACTAATACTTAAGAGTATTCTTTGGCTCCCTTTGTGTCGAATCAATAAATTTGGGTTGAATACTTTACCCTCGAAAACTGTTGCGATCCCCTACACTTGTGGGTTATCAGAGTCCAAAACAAGGGCAAAAGAGTTTGGAAAAGTAGATACGACGGAGACGTATCAACTCCCTCAAGCTTAACCCATTGCTTGTCCTCAAGCAATTCAGTTGATAAACTGAAAGTGACAAAGAGAAACTTTTACAAACTCTATTTAATCTTGTTATTGTAAATACGTAAAGCCATCATTCAAGTTTTCAGCAAAGATTGTGAACTAACCACATTCACAATAACATTTAGGTCTCATGTTTACTCATATCAATAACATAATTAACTAGCAAGCAATAATAATAAATCTCGGATGACAACACTTTTTCGAAACATTCATGATATAATATGACAAAGTGGTATCTTGCTAGCCCTTTCTGAGACCGCAAAACATAAATGCAGAGCACCTAAGAAGACTAAGGACGGGCTATACATTGTAATTGATGGTTAAAGAGATCTAGTCACACTCATACTCAATATCAATTAATAAACTAAGCATATAAACGACGGAGGTGCTCTCCAACTGGTGCTTTTTATAAGAGGATGATGACACGGCAATAAAAGTAAATAGATAGGCCCTTAGCAGAGGGAAGTAGGGATTTGCAGAGGTTCCAGAGCTCATGTTTTTAAATTAGAGATGAATATAATTTTGACAAGTATGCTTTCTTTGTCAACGCTATGACGAAAAGGTCTCCATATCTTCCATGCAAAATACATAGGTGGTTCCCAAACAAAATGGTAAAGTTTTACTCCCCCTCCACCATCAAACACACTTCATGCCTTATTCGAAACAACGGGTACCGTCCAAACGAACGACAATCCCGGGGCAGCTTTGTTTAATTGTATTTTGATTTGATTTTGAGCATGGGACTGGGTATCCCAATCACCGGCCATTTTCTCGTGAACGACAAGTGGAGTCCACTCATCGTGAGAATAATCCACCTAGCATGGAAGATAAAGACAGCCCCTAGTCGCCACATGACCGATTTGGGCATAAAAAACATAATTTTAGTTGAAGGTTTAGAGTTTGGCACATGCAAATTTACTTGGAACGGTAGGTAAATGCCGCATATAGGGAGGTATGATGGACTCATATGGAACAACTTTGAGTTTATGAAAATGGATGCACAAGCAGTATTCCCGCTTAGTATAGGTGAAGGATAGAAAGAGACTGGGAAGCGACCAGCTAGAGAGCAATAACGGTCATAAACATGCCTTGAAATTAACCAACATTGAGTTCAAGCATGAGTAGGATATAAATTACCATGAACATAAACATCGTGGAGGCTATGTTGATTTTGTTTCAACTATATGTCTGAACTTATGCCAAGTCGAGCCACTTAAATCATTCAATGGAGGATACCAGCCTATCATACTACATCACAACCATTTTAAAAGCATGTTGGCATGCAAGGTAAACCATTATAAACTCCTACCTAATTAAGCATGGCATGAGTAACTATAATCTCTAATTGTCATTACAAACAGGTTTCATTCATAATATGCAGAATCAGGAATGACAAGCTAATCATATTTACAAAAACAAAATAGGTCGAGTTCATACCAGTTTTTCTCCATCTCAATCATTTCATCATAAAACGTCATTATTGCCTTTCACTTGCACGAACGAACGGTGTGAATAATAATAATAGTGCTCGTGCATTGGACTAAGCTGGAATCTGTAACATTTATTCAAAGGATAAGACAAGGTAATATGGGCTCTTTGTTAGATCAACAATAATTTATTTGAGAGCCACTCATCATTTTCATCGTGGTCTTCTCCTCCCCAAAGGAAAAAAGAAAAGAATTTCGAAGAGACACTCAGAAATATTTTTGGAGTTTTTGTTTTTCTGAAGGAAGCAAAACAAGAACGAGAAAACTATTTACACGGGAAAGCTCCCAACAAAAGAAAGAAGAACTAGAAATCTTTTTGGATTTTCTTTTAATAATACAAACTACTTAGAAACTAACTAGAAATAAAAGACAAAAAGAAGCAAGAAATATTTTGGGGTTTTCTTAAGTTTTTCAAACACACAAGAAGAAAGTGAGAAAAATAAACTAACATGGATAATATAATGAAAAAGTATGAACACCGACAACTGGAATGAATGTGTGAACATGTATGTAATGTCGGTGAGAAATACGTACTCCCCCAAACTTAGGCTTTTGCCTAAGTTGGTCTAGGCCACGGCTCAAAGTATCCCTCTCTTGGGTACTGAGGTGGATCCTGAGGGTTCAACTGATTTGCGAGCTCATGCGGCTCCCACTGAAAGATATGCTCGTGATAAGGATCAAGGGCCGGTGCTAGCTCAGGCACTGTGGGTTGTGGAAGTCCCTGAAATCTGTAGATGTCCTCGGGCCAAATAGTGAACATGCCTGAATGAATATCAAACAAAGAAGGTGCGGGCAAAGTAATAGTCTGAAAGGTATTCTCACTGAATATCAAATTATAAATAAGCTTCTTTTCCTCATCAGAACGAATAAATTTATGTGCTACCTTGCTGTCATAATCTAAATAAATACTGGGTAGCAATTTCTCCTCTTTTTCATAATGCCTAATGGGTATCTCAAAGCGTCGAGCAAGGCGAGTGGCGAAGATACCTCCGAAAATAGGACCTTTAGTACGGTTTAAACTCAATCATTTAGCAACCATAGCACCCAAACTAAAAGTTCTATCACGAAGTAAAGCATGGCGCAAGATGGCAAGGTCAGGGGCACTAAGGCCTCCACTCTCTCCAAGACCAACCAAACATATCCCGGCAAATAATGAATAATAGCGTAAAACAGGAAAATGTAAACTGCCCACTATCTCTTCTGACACCCTTCTCCTTTCCCCTATGGTAACTGCATCAATAAAATCTTCCACGTCTCTAGGATGTGGCTCATCGATGCTTCCTTCATAAGGTAATTTGCCTACCTAACAAAATTCATAAAGATTCATCTCCTTATGCTCATCGTATAAATCAAATTCTACCATGGGTGGTGATCTTCTAGCATGAAAATGACAATTTTGCACGAAAGTATTAGTTAGGAGGAGATACTGATCACACTGGTCGTGGAGGAAGTCGGTGATACCTGCATTCTCAGCCAAATAATGGAAATCCTCATAAATTCCGGCCACCTTTAAGAATGCATCACATGGCCATTCACACGCCTGAATCTCCGCGGTACAAGGAAGATTGTACTTGGGCTTCTCCTCATTCTCCTTTTCCTTTGAACCCCGACTCGAGGAGCCTCTCAACAATCTCCTCGTCATTTTCTTCCTCTGTGTCGGGTTATCAAGACTATATATTTCTTCAATAGGTGGTAAATTCTTAATATCTTCAGCTTTAATACCCTTTTCTTTCATATATTTCTTTGCCTATTGCATATCTTCGGGACTGAGAAATAGGATACCTATTTTCTTTGGAGTTGGCTTCAGAGTTGGTTCGGCAAGAGTCCAATCATTATCATTACTCAATATGTTATTCAATAATTTTTCAGCTTGCTCAATAGTTCGTTCCCTGAAAACACAACCAGCACAACTATCTAGGTGGTCCCTAGAAGCATCGGCTAGTCCATTATAAAAGATATCAAGTATTTCATTCTTCTTGAGAGGATGGTCAGGCAAAGCATTAGGTAATTGGAGAAGCCTCCCCCAAGCTCGTGGGAGACTCTCTTCTTTAATTTGCACAAAATTAAATATTTCCTGTAAGGCAGCTTGTTTCTTATGAGCAGGAAAATATTTTGTAGAGAAGTAGTAAATCATATCCTGGGGACTACGCACACCACCAGGAGCAAGAGAATTAAACCATAACTTAACATCGCCCTTTAATGACAAAGGAAACAACTTAAGAATGTAGTAATAGCGAATTTTTTCCTCATGAGCAAATATGGTGGCTATATCATTTAATTTAGTAAGATGTGTCACAACAGTTTCACATTCATAACCATGAAAAGTATCAGATTCAACTAAAGTAATTAACTCGGGATCAACAGAGAATTCATAGTCCTTATCAGTAACACAGATAGGTGAAGTAGCAAATTCAGGATCATATTGCATTCTGGCATTCAAAGATTTTTCTTTCCACTTGCGTACTAATTTCTTAAGATCATTCCTATCCTCACAAGCAAGAAAGTCTCTAGCTACTTCTCCTTCCATAACATATCCCGCAGTCAAAATGTGCAATTCATATCTAGGGGAAATAGATCTAACAGGTGTTTCAAAGTTTTCAGTATCAATAATTTCATTAGTTTCAGAAATATAATCATCTTCAGCATAATCGATAGTACTAGCTCTAGCAAGATGTTTATCAAGTAATTCACCCAATGGCACAGTTTCATCAAGCATAGTTGTAGCATCATAAGCATTATTAATAATAGAATTTGCATCATCAATTTCATCCGACGTATCTGAATCTATAGCAGGTGTAGGTGTCGCAAGTTTACTCAAAATAGATGGAGAATCAAGTGCAAAGCTAGATGGAAGTTCCTTACATCCCCTCATTCTAGAGGGAATGATCTTGGTTCTATCATCCTTTAGTCGCCTCATAGTGATCAACAGATATAAATCCCAATTAACACAGAGAATAGAGCTAGGCTCCCCGGCAACGGCTCCAGAAAAAGGTCTTGATAACCCACAAGTATAGGGGATCGCAACAGTTTTCGAGGGTAGAGTATTCAACCCAAATTCATTGATTCGACACAAGGGGCGCCAAAGAATATTCTCAAGTATTAGAAGTTGAGTTGTCAATTCAACCACTCCTGGAAAAGTTAATAGCTGCAGCAAAGTATTTAGTAGAAAAATAATATGGAAGTAATGGTAACGGTGGCAAAAGTAACAGTAGTAGTTTTGTAGTGATCATGACAACAACAGTAACGAAAGTAACAAAGCAAGTATCAATATGTAATGAACTCGTAGGCAATGGATCGGCAATGATAAGTGTCGGATAATATTCATCATGTAGCAGTTATGACCTAGGGTGACACAGAACTAGCTCTAATTCATCAATATAATGTAGGCATGTATTCCGAATATAGTCATACGTGCCTTTGGAAAAGAACTTGCATGACATATTTTGTCCTACCCTCACGTGGCAGTGGGGTCCTAATGGAAACTAAGGGATATTAAGGCCTCCTTTTAATAGAGTACCGGACCAAAGCATTAGCACTTAGTGAATACATGAACTCCTCAAACTATGGTCATCATCGGGAAGTGTTCCGGCTATTGTCACTCCAGGGGTGCCGAATCATAACACATAGTAGGTTACTATTGACTTGCAAGATAGGATCAAGAACATAAATATATTCATGAAAACATAATAGGTTCAGATCTGAAATCATGGCACTTGGGCCCTAGTGACAAGCATTAAGCATAGCAAAGTCATAGCAACATCAATCTTAGAACATAGTGGATACTAGGGATCAAACCCTAACAAAACTAACTCGATTACATGATAAATCTCATCCAACCCATCACCGTCCAGCAAGCCTACGATGGGATTACTCATGCACGGCGATGTCATGAAATTGGTGATGGAGGATGGTTGGTCATGACGACGTCGATCATCTCCACTCTCTGGAGCCCCAAACGGGCTCCAGATTAGGTATCCCGATGAAGAACAATAGGTGGTGGCGGTATCATATCGTAAAACGCAATGGGATCTTCTCTCTGAGTTTATTCTCCTCGAAATAGAATATATGGAGTTGGAGTTGATGTCGGTGGAGGTCCAGGGGGCCCACAAGGTAGGGGGTGCCCTAGGGGGGACGCGCCCCCCACCCTTGTGGCCAGGGTGTGGGCCCCCTCTGGTAGTTCTTTTCGCCAGTATTTTCTATATATTCTAAAAATATTCTCCGTTGAATTTCAGGTCATTCCGAGAACTTTTATGTCTGCACAAAAATAACACCAAGGCAATTCTGCTGAAAACAACGTCGGTCCGGGTTAGTTCCATTCAAATCATGCAAATTAGAGTCCAAAACAAGGGCAAAAGAGTTTGGAAAAGTAGATACGACGGAGACGTATAATTGACGGTAGCAAGATTGTTGATGTAGATCACTGTCACAATCATAGCCTCGGTGGCACTCCGACGCCACCAGAAGAGAGGGGGAGAGAGCCCCCCCCCCCCTCCTTTTTCTTCTTCCTTGGCCTCCCCCCTACATGGGAGGAGGGTTCCTCCTCTGGTCCATGGCTGCTACTTCTCGAGCTTGCATTGTATTACCTCGAAGAGGAAAGGGTGATGCAGCACAGTAGCGTAAGTATTTCCCTTAGTTTTTGAGAACCAAGGTATCAATCCAGTAGGCAATGATAACCCTCAACCGTAAGGGATCGAGATAGTCTTCGCGGGTAAGAATAACCCAATTTATAGATTCGACACACGGGGAGCCAAAGAGTATTTATAAGCTTTAACAGTTGAGTTGTCAATTCAATCGCACCTGAAATATACTTACTTGCAACAAAAGATAAGTGGTAACGATGATATGATAGTGATGGTGGTGACAGTAAAAGTAAACAGCAAAGGTAAATAGCAAAAGTAACAACTAGTAACCAGCAGGATTTAAAACACTATAGGCTAGGGAGATGATGGTTGGGCGCTGCATGGATGAGATATATCATGAATCTAACTTGGTACAAGGCACACGGAAAAGTAATGATCATCTAGGCAAGTATCAAACATTAGGCATGTATCCCATAGGTAGTTGTACGTGCTTGCAATAAGAACTTGCACAACATCTTTTGTCCTACCATCCCGCTACGAACGGGGCCAAAAGGAACTTATGGAGATTAAGGTACTCCTGTCAAAGAGCACCGGAACAAAGCAATAAACTTAATGGATACATGTAATCCTCAAACTATGGACCATCCCCTTTGGTGTCCCAAGCTGTCACTTTTGGGATCGCCGGTTCCGGACCGTAATAGGTGCAAACAACTCATAGATAGGATCAAGAACACAAATATATTCATGCAAACACATATGGTTCAGATCTGAAATCATGGCACTCGGGCCCTAAGTGACAAGCATTAAGAGCAACAAGTTGAAGCAAAGATGATAAACACCATAGTAGATGATAGGCAACATGCCCCCAACAATCTGATAAACTATTACATGATCTAACTCATCCAATCCCTACCATCCCCTTTGCCTACAGCAGGGAATTACTCACACATGGAAGGAGAAGTCATGGAGGGAGGATGGAGTGGTGATGATGATGACGATGGCGACGATCTCCCCTCTCCGGAGGCCAAATCAGCCTCCAGATTAGCCCTCCCGAAGAAGAACAGAGGGTGGCGGCGGCTCCGCGACGGAAACTGGGAAAATGACTTCTGTTCTGGAGTTTTCTCGTCACGGGATAAATATGGGTCAAATTAGGGCACCAGAGGTGGTGGGAGCAGCCTAGGCGGCCTCCCGGCGCAGCCAGGGGTGGGGCCGCGCCACCAGGGCGCCTGGGCCCCCTCTGGCTGCCCTCTGGTCCATCTTCTGGCACAAGGTTCCTTCGGGTGCGTGGATTTTCTGTGATTTTTCGTGGAATTTTCTGAGACACCTAAAAATTCGTTTTCCTGCACAGAATAAAACCATACAGGCAGCTCTGCTGAAAACAGCGTCAGTCCGGGTTAGTTTAGTTCAAATCATGCAAGAATGAGGTCAAAACAATAGCAAAAGTGTTTGGAAAAGTAGATACGTTTGAGACGTATCAACTCCCCCAAGCTTAGCATATTGCTTGTCCTCAAGCAATTCAGTTCAACGAACTGGACGCGACAAAGAAAACTTTGACAAACTCTTTTGCTTCATTAGATGTATATAAGCATGTACTACGAAAAGAGTCTAACAAGTATTGAAACAATGCTATGAGGACAATGCACGGAGCAATCTTTCTTTCAAGTTACCAATCACAAATAACCAAGAGTAAATAATATACTTACTGAAAATCAAGACAAGATTACATTGCACATAGCTTGAACATACTAGAGTGGTATCTCGCTAGCCTCCATGAGTGAAGCAAAACATAAATGCAGAAACTCCTCCGGAGTTTTAAAGGAGACTAGAACTAAGAATTTCTGAATAAATAATATCACAAGCATGCAGAAGACAATGTAATACTTTGGGACAATGCACATTACACTCAGAATGACAATCTAGTTGGTGCTTTGAAGAAAGAAGGTGAAGACTCTTGAACCATGGAATTTGATGGCGAGATTGAAAACCCATGATTGGAAGCAAATACTAAACATGTACCAGAGCTCTTGGTTTTGAAAACAGAGGTAAAAAATGATTTTGAGAGGTGCATATTTCGTCAACGAATGTTAGTAGACAACCCAATTACTTCTCGAGCTGGACAAGTTTCGAGGAACGGCTCCCGCACGGGGACGATCACATCCCCTTAATCTCCTTTGTTTATCACTGCCAAAAGTTTTCTGATTTCTCATGAACAAAGCGTGAAGGAGGGTTTGTTTGTTGTATTATCTTTTATGAGCCGGGCGCACTCATGCCAGTTCCTTCTCGTATTAGGGGTTTGCAGATTAGACATGCAATCCCGGGGTAAAACTTGTCCAACTTGAAAAGATCATGAATTAACTACTACTTCCTCATGAGCTAAAATAGAGGCACAAAACAGGAGTAAATTTGAATAATTTCGAGATGGTACAAGAAAGTCTTCGTTAGGATGGCAGGTAAATACCACATAGGAAGGTATGGTGGACTCATATGGAATAACTGGTTTGATAGGATTTGGATGCACAAGCAGAATTCCGCTTAATACGAGCGAAGGCTAGCAAGAGACTGGGAAGCGACCAACTAGAGAGCAATAACGGTCATAATCATGCAGAGCGACAAAGCAACATTGAATCGGGCATGAAAGTGATATAACTATTCCGAAACCCAAAGATCATCAAGGCAAAGCAGACTTTTTAGTCTCAAACATGTGTAAACATGTGCCAAGTCAATCCAAGAATTATCCAAAGGGAAATACCACCTTAGTATACCAAACTATGAACAGTGCAATGCATGTAAATCATTTCAAGAACACATTATATACTCTAGCTATTTGAGACTAGCCAAAAGGAAAGCATGAACCACTGGGAGAGCATTGTAAACATAGCACTATGTCGCTACAAGCTGGTCTCTAGATCATAAGTACAAGCATATGTACAAAAGTAGAAACAAGAAGAGTTCATACCGGTTTTCCTTGTTGCTTCCCTTCAGTCGATCTTCGTCATTACTGCCTCGTCACTTGCACGATCGAATGTGGGAAATATAATTAAATGCCATCACGGACTCGAGCTGAACTCTGAAAACAAAGCAAACTAAAGAGAGAAAGGAAATTTTTTTGGATTATTTCAAAGGTTGAACGAAAGCAAAAGAAAGAGAAAATTTTTTTGCTGTTTTTGCAAAGAAAGAACAAAGAAGAACGGGCAAAAACTTCGAAAAGATTAAAGCGAAGAGAAATAAAACGGATAATACAATGGAAAAGTGAGAAGGGCACGTACTCCCCCAAGCTTAGGCTTTTGGCCTAAGTTGGTAGTAGCTACTGCCCCCAGGAGCCTCCTGCTCCGGGGGAATGCTGGTGAGTCCAAGGGTCGTAGAAGGATTCCGGCGCGTACACCAAACTCCTCGGATCCTCCCACGAAGAAGGGTCTGTACTCCAAGCAGAGGAAGACCCTTTTCCAAACTGGGTGATGGTCTCCCCCTGAAAAGGTGGTAACTCACCGTGCTCCTCCTCGTCGGGCACAACCCCCTCCATGGGGTTATGAAACTGATGCTGGACCATGAACTCATCGAACTGGATAACATTAAAGGCACATCCGTTCCTGCGAGAAAAATCAAACAAAAGAGGTGCAGGTAGACGGATCTCGCGTTCCGCGGTAGTTCCGAAACACAAGATATAAACAAGATTACCAAGCTCAGAAGTCATGGTAACAAACTTATGCATTTTCATAGCAGCAAGATCAAAACTTAGATAAGTAAAAGGCTCATCATCAAGGTGTGGGGTGCCTTTAAGATATTCTAAGATAAGTGTGGCATAAACGCCACCAAATAAATCTCCCCTGTTACCGTTCATAGCAAGGCGTCGAGCAATTAAGGCACCCAAATTATAATCAAACCTCCCTGAGAGGGTGGTTGCCAGGATAGCAATATCCGGCGCAGAAGTGTTGCTCGTGTTGTCACGAGCTAATACCCCTCTAGAAACATAATACGCAAAATACCTGAGGTGAGGGAATAAGATGTTGGAGATTTTTGATCGATGAATATCCCTCGTACCCATGCTGCAGAGAGAGTTGAAGACGGTTTTCAGCTCGGAGGGCTGAGAGGTCATCTTAGTCGTCCGACCAACGTTTGGCACACCTATTATTTCACAAAACTTTCCCAAGGGCATGGTGATAAGATCATTGTAAATTTTAAACTCAATAGTACCAGTATCAGGGTTATATCTAAAACTGTTAATGAAACCAGAGGTGAGTTTTTGATACTGAGTAACACGGCACGTGACGAGCCGTGTCAGACCTGCATTAGCACAAAGATTATAAAACTCATCCTTAATTCTCGCAGCTTCAAGGAATTCATCACATGGGAACATCATAGCACGTGCTGGACCTGTGTCTTCTAACAACTCTAGGGGCACATGATCTTCATTGTAGCTCACCCTAGTAGTCGAGGGTGAGGCTGCGGCTCTAGTAACTCGATCGGAGTGTGCGGGCCTCTTCTTCTCAAGCCACCCCTTTGCCCTTCCTAACAAACTAATTTCTGAAATTTTTAACAAATTACAAAAACAAGGATTTAAACAAAGTGGATTAAGGCAAACTACTCAACTCACTTACCTAAGGCATAAACTTGCATCAAAACTTGGAAAATAAATTTCTACACATGCATGCAAGCTCATCTACACAGCACCAAGAACTACTAAATACTCACAAGTGAAGCCACCACCCAAAAATCTAATTGGAGGGGTGGAGGAGTTACATACCAGGGAGTATTTGTTCAAAATCTCAGCTCAAATGATAGGCTGTAGAGAGAGATCGAAGAATCGCCTCCAAGAGCAGCAAGAACGCAAGAACAAGTGCAGAACTCATGTTTTTGGAGAGAAAGAGAGAGAGAGGAAGAAGACTCACCTGGAGGGGGGTCTTGTGGGCCCCAGGCGCCCTATGGGCGCGGCCAGGGGGCAGGCCACGCCAGCTGGCCGCCTGGGCCACTGGTGGCCCCCCTGGTCAGCCCCAGGTGCCTCTGGGTCACTCCCGACATGGAAATTTTTATTTTTATTTTTCTGGAATTTTTCTGAAAACTTCACTGTTGAAAATTTTTCGAAGTTCAAAAAGCTGCAAGACTTTCTGAAAACTTAAAGCAGTGATTAGTATTGTGAAGCTTCAAAAACATAAACACTTGGTACAGCAAGGAGAACGAAAGCTAAAACAAATGAAAACATAACACGCTCAACTTTTTACCTATATAAAATATGCTCACTAGTAAGGTTGATCAAGTCTTACCAACAAACAGGCGATATATAGAGCAAAAAGTCTCACCTCTTACGAAGTGATCATCGCACCTTTACTTTAATGGACATTGTCCCCACCATAATAGTTTCGTATTTGTGGTGCACATGTAGTGGACAGTCCCATTCTCCAATCTTCACGGTCTCGATATTTTCTATAGAGTTGAGGCCATGCCTTTTGTCGATCTTCTTTGGAAAATACACCATGTGTTCTTTACCATTCACATTGAAGGTAACCTTTCCTTTATTGCAATCAATAATAGCACCTGCGGTGTTAAGAAAAGGTCTACCAAGAATAATGGACATGCTCCCATCCTCGGGCATGTCAAGCACGACAAAATCAGTAAGGATCAAATAATTAGCAACTTCTACGGGAACATCCTCAGAAATACCTATCGGGACGGCGGTTGACTTGTCAGCCATCTGAAGAGAGATATCTGTAGGGATTAGCTTCTCTAAACAAAGCCTCTTGTAAAGAGAGAAAGGCATAACACTCACTCCTGCTCCAAGATCACATAAAGCAGTTTTGACATAATTATTCTTTATGGAACAAGGAATGGTGGGTATACCTGGATCACCAAGCTTCTCAGGAATCTTGCCACTGAAAGAGTAGTTAGCAAGCATAGTAGATATTGCTTCATTAGGAACTTTTCTTTTATTAGTGACAATATCTTTCATATATTTTGAATAGGGAGGTAACTTAATAGCATCAGTCAAAGGGATTTGAAGAAAAAGAGGTTTAATCCACTCACAAAACTTATTGTAATGCTCTTCTTCTTTAGATTTGAGAGACTTGCCTGGAAAGGGCATGGGTTTCTGTATCCATGGTTCTCTTTCCTTCCCATGTCTTCTTGCGACGAAGTCTTCTCTAGTGTAGTTCCTGCGTTTGTCAGGTGCTTCTTCTTCTCGAACTTCAGGCAGATCATTCTTCTCATTATCCTTACCTTCAGGTTCGGCACCGTCTTCAGTCTCAGGATCGGAGATAGATACACTGTTGGGATCAACAGCTGGCTCTTCGCTTGTAATAGGATCATTGGAATTGTCAGCCTCCTTGTGTTTCTTCTTCTTCTTCTTTGGAGAGCCAACAATTTCTTCTTCATGCATTTGAGAATCTGGCTCGATTCTCCTCGGATGCCCCTCTGGATAGAGAGGATCTTGAGTGCTAGTTCCTCCTCGGGTCTTAATCCCGAAGGCCTGTAAATCATCTTGTTTGGCATTGTTAGAAAGCAAATCTTTTTGCACATTAGAAATTTGTTCAAGCTGAGTTTGAACCATATGAAAATGCTTCACAAGACATTTAATATCATTAACTGTTCTACCTAGAACATCAAGCAAACTTTTGATAGCAAGGGAATTATCATGCAATTGATTTTGTATCCTCTCATTAAAATGATTTTGTTTCATAATAAAATTATCAAACTCATCTGGACATTGATCAGGAGGCTTACCATGAGGGATGTCACTTGCGTTGAAATCTAAAAGAGAGTGTACCTCTACCATAGGAGGGTGAGTGGTAGGCTCACACAACTTCCCAATAGGGGGTAGATTCTTCACGTCTTCAGTTTTAATACCCTTCTCTTTAATGGACTTCTTTGCTTCTCGCATATCTTCGGGGCTTAGAACAAACATGCCCTCTTCTTTGGTGGTGGTGGTGGTTCAGGGACGGACCAATCTTCATGGTTTTTGGCAATCCTGCCCATCAATTCTTCTGCATCGTCCGGTGTTCTTTTCCTGAAAACACAACCAGCACAACTATCCAAATAGGACCTGGATTCATCAGTTAGACCAGCATAAAATATATCGATTAATTCATTCTTAGGGACTCCATGTCCTGGTCTAGCCCGGATCAGACTACAGTACCTCCCCCAAGCTTTAGGGAGGTGCTCATCCTGCAACTGTTTAAAGTTGTAAATTCTTTGTAAAGCAGCATGTTGCATATGAGCAGGAAAGTACTTATCAACAAAAGAGTGAGCTAAGTCTTGAGGACTCTTAATGGAACCACATGGGAGTGAATCATACCATGTTTTAGCACCTTCCTTCAAAGAGAAAGGAAGAAGCTTAGTCACATAAAAGTTTCGTTTCTTCTCATCCGTGGTAAACAAGCCACCCAACTCAGTGAGTTTGGTCAGGTGTGCAATAGCATCATCATTTTCACTGCCAAAAAAGGGGTCAGCTTCAACCATAGGTATAAGTGAAATATCAACAGAGAAATCATAATCAGGATCATTGATGCATATAGGAGATGTAGCAAATTCAGGATCAGGAACGGTCTTGTTCTTCAAGGAGTGTTTTTCAAGCAGCTTCTTAAGAGCTTCAGGGTCAGAGCCGGCAAACTCTGTCAGTTCCCTGCATAAATCATCATCAAGCATAATGTAATCATCATCAAGGAGTCTCTCCTTGAGTTCACTCAAATCAGGATAATCATAAGTTCCACCAATGGGGTAGCGAGTAACAGGAATTTCAGTTCCAGATTTTTTTTGCAGCAGCGATCTGTTTCTCAAGAGCATAACCAAGTGAACCAATATCATCAAGAGTAGTAGAGGCATCATCAAAAGTATCGGACATAGTAACAGATTCAGTAGAAGCATCATGTGGTGGCGGTGAGGCAAACTTACTCATAACAGAAGGTGAATCAAGTGTAGCACTAGTGTTCAGAACAGTACCTCTTCTTGTAGTGGATAGTAAGATCGGAACCTTGGGGTCTCCTTTCTTACCCATAGCGGATGAAGTGCAGCAGGTAGGATACTTCAAGTAAACTTGTAAATATTGCTATGCTCCCCGGCAACGGCGCCAGAAAACGGTACTTGATAACCCTCAACCGTAAGGGATCGAGATAGTCTTCGCGGGTAAGAATAACCCAATTTATAGATTCGACACACGGGGAGCCAAAGAGTATTTATAAGCTTTAACAGTTGAGTTGTCAATTCAACCGCACCTGAAATATACTTACTTGCAACAAAAGATAAGTGGTAACGGTGATATGATAGTGATGGTGGTGACAGTAAAAGTAAACAGCAAAGGTAAACATCAAAAGTAACAACTAGTAACCAGCAGGATTTAAAACACTGTATGCTAGGGAGATGATGGTTGGGCGCTACATGGATGAGATATATCATGAATCTAACTTGGGACAAGGCACACCGAAAAGTAATGATCATCTAGGCAAGTATTAAACATTAGGCATGTATCACATAGGTAGTTGTACGTGCTTGCAATAAGAACTTGCACAACATCTTTTGTCCTACCATCCCACTACGAACGGGGCCAAAAGGAACTTATGGAGATTAAGGTACTCCTGTCAAAGAGCACCGGAACAAAGCAATAAACTCAATGGATACATGTAATCCTCAAACTATGGACCATCCCCTTTGGTGTCCCAAGCTGTCACTTTTGGGATCGCCGGTTCCGGACCGTAATAGGTGCAAACAACTCATAGATAGGATCAAGAACACAAATATATTCATGCAAACACATATGGTTCAGATCTGAAATCATGGCACTCGGGCCCTAAGTGACAAGCATTAAGAGCAACAAGTTGAAGCAAAGATGATAAACACCATAGTAGATGATAGGCAACATGCCCCCAACAATCTGATAAACTATTGCATGATCTAACTCATCCAATCCCTACCATTCCCTTTGCCTACAGCAGGGAATTACTCACACATGGAAGGAGAAGTCATGGAGGGAGGATGGAGTGATGATGATGATGACGATGGCGACGATCTCCCCTCTCCCGAAGCCAAATCAGCCTCTAGATTAGCCCTCCCGAAGAAGAACAGAGGGTGGCGGCGGCTCCGCGACGAAAACTGGGAAAACGACTTCTGTTCTGGGGTTTTCTCGTCATGGGATAAATACGGGTCAAAGTAGGGCACCAGAGGAGGTGGGAGCAGCCTAGGCGGCCTCCCGGCGCGGCCAGGGGTGGGGCCGCGCCACCAGGGCGCCTGGGCCCCCCCTGGCTGCCCTCTGGTCCATCTTCTGGCACAAGGTTCCTTCGGGTGCATGGATTTTCTGTGATTTTTCGTGGAATTTTCTGAGACACCTAAAAATCCGTTTTCCTGCACACAATAAAACCATACAGGCAGCTCTGCTAAAAACTGCGTCAGTCCGGGTTAGTTTAGTTCAAATCATGCAAGAATGAGGTCAAAACAATAGCAAAAGTGTTTGGAAAAGTAGATACGTTTGAGACGTATCAGGCAACCATGCGCGAGTCCCTCACACCTGCACAAACAAATAAGAACTTCGCAGCCAACGCGATAAGGGGTTGTCAATCCCTTTATGGCCACTTATGAAAGTGAGATATGATAGAGATGATAGTTTGATATTTTTGGTATTTTTGGATATAAGAACAGAAAGTAAAAGCGGAAAAGTAAAGTAGATTGTAGATTGATATGTTGAGAATAGACCCAGGGGCCATAGTGTTCTCTAGTGGCTTCTCTCATGATAGCGATATTCTACGGCGGGTAAACAAATTACCGTCGAGCAATTGATAGAAAAGCGAATAATTATGAGACTATCTAGGCATGATCATTATATATAGGCATCACGTCCGAGACAAGTAGAACGAAACGATTATGTATCTACTACTATTACTCCACACATCGACCGCTATCCAGCATGCATCTAGAGTATTAAGTTCATAAGAACGGAGTAACGCCTTAAGCAAGATGACATGATGTAGAGGGATAAACTCAAACTTAGTGATATAAACCCCATCTTTTTATCCTCGATGGCAACAATACAATATGTGACTTGCTGCCCCTACTGTCACTAGGAAAGGACACCGTAAGATTGAACCCAAAGCCAAGCACTTCTCCCATTGCAAGAACTATAGATCTAGTAGGCCAAACCAAACCAATAATTTGAAGAGACTTGCAAGGATATTATAATCATACATAAAGAGTTCAGAAAAGAACCAAATATTTCTCAAAGATAATCTTGATCATAAACCCACAATTCATCGGATCTCAACAAACACACCACAAAAAGAAATTACATCGAATAGATCTCCTCGAAGACCGAGGAGAACTTGGTATTGAGATCCAAAGAGAGAGAACAAGCCATCTAGATACTAGCTATGGACCCGAAGGTCTGTGGTAAACTACTCACAACTCATGGTGAGGCGATGATCATGATGTACAAGCACTCCGTGGTAGATCCCCCCTCCGGCGGAGCTCCGGAACAGGCCCCAAGATGGGATCTCACGGGAACAGAAGGTTGCGGTGGTGGAACTAGGGTTTTCTTTGTTCGTCTGATGGTTTCGGGGTACGTAGGTATATATAGGAGGAAGGAGGGCACCGGAGGCCAGACGGGGTGCCCACGAGGCAGGGTGGCGCGCCCTATAGGGGGGCACGCGCCCCACCCTCGTGGACGTCACGTCAGCCCTATTCCGTGGTTCTCAAGTCTCCCGTGCGTATTTTGCTCCAAAAATATCTCTCCAGAAGTTTCATTCCGTTTGGACTCCGTTTGATATTCCTTTTCTGTAAAACCCTGAAATAGGCAAAAAAACAACAATCTGGACTGGGCCTTTGGGTTAGTAGGTTAGTCCAAAAAAAATATAAAAGTGTATAACAAAGCCCATTAAACATCCAAAACATCATAAATAATAGCATGGAACAATAAAAAATTATAGATACATCAGAGACGTATCAATGGCCTCCATGGCGGCGGAGGGGTGGGAGCCCCTCCGAGATTGGATTTGTCTCTCTGTTTTGTTCTGTTTCGCGTTCCCGAGATCTGGCCCTTCGCCGTTTCTTAAATCCCTGGAGATCCGTAACTCCGATTGTGCTGAAATTTTTACACAGTTTTTTCCATAAATTAGCTTTCTTGCTCCAGAAGAAGGGCCCAAACCAACGTTCAAGGAGGGAACAAGATACCTAGGCACGCCAGGGGGTGCCCTGCGCGCCCTTGTTGGTTTTGTTCACCGTGGACCCCGTTTGCATTGATTCCAGCTCCTAAAAATCACATATATTCCAAAATAATTCTCCATAATTATTTATCGTGTTTGTACTTCATTTGATATGGATTTTCTGTGAAATAAAAACATGCACCAAACAGGAACTGGCACTGGGCACTAGATCAGTAAGTTAGTCCAAATAAATCATATAAATTGTTGCCAAAAGTATGTAAAAGTTGAATAATATTGGCATGGAACAATCAAAAATTATAGATACGATGGAGACGTATCACAAATGGATTAAGTTTGATGATTACAGGAAGACGTGTGTTAACAAGACAACTATGGCATATCACAAGGACCATTTATTCCCGCCAGCGATGCTACCCAGATTTTCTATGTGACAAACCCCTTGCATAAGAACTGTCATGTAGTTATGCATGGGAAGAAGAGGGTACTGGGCGTCGAGGATGTTGCTAATGAGGACGAGTACGATGAATTTGCTGAGTTGCCAACCAAGGGATCACACACCTCCCCAACAAAGAAGCGTAAAATCATCAGAATATCTAAGTTCATTCGGGGTCAACCTAATGATACCAATTCCCCCATGTACATGGGAATTAAGCCATAAGACTAGTTTTTACGTCTAACCTACAACTTAATTCATTCAATTTAGAATTGTTGCGTGTACTAAATTTCTGAGTTATGCCCGATCTTCTGTTGACGTAAGAACTGTTAATATGTTAAACTTGATATGTTGTTAGCTCATGCAATGAATTTGAACTGTTTATTATTATTGTGCCCTCGAGGTAACACACTCTCACTCCAGTATGCATGAACAGAAGATATGCAATCTGGTTTGTGAATAGCACACGGTTAATTCTTGAAAGCCGTGTGCCGACCGAACCGTGCGCACAATGTGAATCATGTGTTCTGATTGGCCAGAACCCAAACTCCACTGATCGTACGTCTGCACCGTTGGATGCTCCCTAATCGAACGAAAATCCTCATCCCTTTCATCAGCACATGCTGTTGCGGTTGGGATTTCATTTATATGCACAAAATGCATGTTAAATACAAAAAATGCCTTAAATATAGCAAGCGACACTTGAAATGCGCCAGAAATTCAAACCCGCGGTATAATGGTGATTGCATACCATAGATTTTTTTATGAGGCCAAACGATGAAGTCACCGGTCACTTGAGTTTGAATTGATACGACCCCTTTTCGAAACCATGATCCTTCTTGTGAGATGCTCCGGTTTCCAAGGAGAGATCATGAAAACATGTGCCAAACTTTACCAAATTTTTTTCACGGGGGCATGAGAGCACGCCACAGTCACACACCGATTTTCATGATGTCCGGACTCCATATGAATTTCCTATAATTAAAATACCAACTAGGCCTACGCCGGTGGCCTCACCTTGCAACTGAAACGTTTGAAACATCTCCCTACTTCTCGGACAATGGTTGAAAACTCACAAGGCGACACACAAATGATTTGTACACCTTCTTTGCTAACTAACACCCACATGTAGTTGTAGTAGGGTTCTGATTTTATATGCACTAAATGCAAGGTAAATGCAAAAATGGCTTAAATATAGCAGAAGAGACCTGAAATGGGCCAAAAAATTCTAACCTAGGGTATATCGGTGATTGTTTACCATGAAAACAATCGAGGCAGAACGATGAAATCACGGACGATTGGAGTCCAAAGTGTCGTGTCTCCTTTTGGAAACTATGATCCTTCTTGTGAGATGCTCCGGTTTTGAAGGTGCGAGCATCAAAACTTGTGGCAGACTTTAACAATTTGTTTCCATGGGGTCGTGAGAGCACGCCACGGTCACACACCGACTTTCATGATGTCCAGAATCAAGATGAATTTCCTGTAATTAAAATACCAACTAGGCATACGCTTCTGGCCGCACCATGCGGCCGTAAATGTTTGGTTTTTTTCCCGTTTCTCGGACAATGAATGAAAACTCGCAAAGCGACACATAAATGATCTTGCTAACACCCACGTGTATTTGCAACACGGTTATATATATGAATGGAAAATGCAAAAAAATCTCAAATATAGCAAACGAGATCTCAAATGCACCAGAAAATCGAACCTTAGGGTACAATGGTGATTGCTTACCGCGGAAAAAAATCTAGCTAAAACGATGAACTCATGTTTTCATTGAAACGAAAATATGGTGTTAGTTGATGTAAATGTTTTCAAATAGCACATGGGTCACTCACAACAACCGTGTGCCTGCCAAACTGTGGCCGATGCCCCCTCCCCACCTCGGCCCCTTCTGCGCGCGATGTGGGTCGTGCCTTATCATTGGCCGGAACACAAACCCCACGGATCGTACGTCTGCACCGTTGCATGATCCTTGATCGAACGGTAATCCTCATCCCTTTCATCAGCACATGTAGTTGCAGTTGGGATTTGATTTATATGCACAAAATGCACGTTAACCTCAAAAAAATCATAAATATAGCAAGCGACACATGAAATGCGCCTGAAAATCAAACACGTGGTATAATGGTGATTGTGTACCATGAACTTTTTATGAGGCCAAATGATGAAGTCACCGGCCACTTGAGTCTGAATTGAGACGTCTCCTTTTGGAAACCATGATCCTTCTTGTGAGATGCTCCGGTTTCCAAGGAGCGGTCATCAAAACTTATGCCAAACTTTACCAATTTTTTCCACAGGAACGTGAGAGCACGCCATGGTCACACACCGATTTTCATGATGTCCGGACTCCATATGAATTTCCTATAAATAAAATACCAACTAGGCTATCAGTGGCCGCAGCTTGCAGCCAAAATGTTTGAAACTTCTCCCAGCTTCTCGCACAATGGTTGAAAACTCGCAAAGCGACACACAAATGATTTGTACACCTTCTTTGCTGACTAACACCCACATGTAGTTGTATAAGGGTTTTGATTTTATATGCACAAAATTCAAGGGAAATGCAAAATTGGCTTAAATATAGCAGACGAGACCTGAAATGGGCCAGAAAATCAAACCTAAGGTATATCCATGATTGTTTACCATGAAAACAATTCGAGGCAGAACGATGAAGTCACTGACGACTGGAGTCTGAAGTGCCATGTCTCCTTTTGGAAACTATGATCCTTCTTGACATGCTCTGGTTTCGAAGGTGCGAGCATCAAAACTTGTGCCTAAAGTTCACCAATTTTTTCCATAGGGTCATGAGATCATGTCACGTTGACACACCGATTTTTGTTATTTCCGAACTCTATATGCATTTCCTGTAATTAATATACCAACAAGGCCTACACCGCTGGCCGCACCCTGCAGCCAAAATGTTTGAAAAAAATCCCGTTTCTTGGACAATAAATGAAAACTCACAAAGCGACACACAAATGATCTTGCTAACACCCACGTGTAGTTGTGACACGGTTATATATATGCATGGTAAATGCAAAAAAATGGCTCAAATATAACAAACGAGATCTCAAATGCACCAGAAAATCGAACCTTAGGGTACAATGGTGATTGCTTACCGTAGAAAAAAATTCAAGGCGAAACGATGAACTCATGTTTTCATTCAAACAAAAATATGCTATTAGTTGATGTAAATGTTTTCAAATAGCACACGGCTCACACATGAAAGCCGTGTGCCTACCAAACTGTCCTACACACGCGACGTGAGTCGTGTGTTATGATTGGTCAGAACCCAAACCCATGGATCATACTTCCGTACCGTTGGATGCTCCCTCATTGAACAATAATCATTATCCCTTTCATCAGCACATGTAGTTCTGGCTAGGATCTGATTTATATACCAAAATGCATGGTAAATGCCAAAAAGGCTTAAATATAGCACACGAGAGCCGAAATGCGCCAGCAAATCAAACAAGTGGTATAATGGTGATTGTTTACCATGGAAAAAAATTCGAGGCGATACTATGAACTCACGTCTTCGTTTCAAAATTAGACGTCTTCATTTCAAACGAAATTATGTTGTTTGTCCACACGGGCGCTTAGAGGCAACCGTTTGCATAGGCGTTTCCGCGCGATGACAAAGGATCTTTTTTCACCCTTTTCACCTAGGCCGCCAACACCACCCCCCATCGCCCGCTCCCGTTTCACTCAATAGTACACCCAATCTCCATCGCCAGCTCCCCCGTCCCCCAGATCCATAACAGAACCCTCTCCGACACCGGCGTGCTCAACCCGGTCGTGTGCCCGCTTTTCGGCATCAACCCTACCTCCACTACCGTTCCCAACATGCGGCTTCCCAGGCCTCGCCGTCTTCATTTGCTCGCCAGCCAACCTCGAGCATATCGATCATGTAACCCTCGCCTATCATGTGGTCCTGACGGGTTTGCACAAGTAACATGTTAGTTACTACTCTCCATCGTAGTGAGGCACATTTCCTCGCAATCCCTCTTTCTATTTAGTTCGGCATGTTCCCAAATTGGCTATAAAATAACAGAGAGCATATATATATTCATTATCTACCTTCGTAACTAGTACATATAAGCTGTATTTGTTCAAGTAAGTTATTGTTAATTTACAGATCGTGGACGCCTGAGTCACACAAACTTAACAAATTAGTCGTACATTATCTAAATTATTGCATGACATGTTTAGACAGCTTGATACCAAGTTGTTAGCTTTATTCTTATCCTCTTTTCCTGAGTTTCGTATGTGTTCTCAGTAGATGCCGAGTAGCAGCGACAACACTCATGCTTCAGGTGATCTATCTTCATATGAGTTTGACAACCCTAGGTTTCCAGTATATGGTGAGGGATCAAGTAATATGGAACGGGATAGAGCTGCGGCAATTACCCTTCCGGTCAGGACACGGAATGCTCCAAGGAAGCCCACACACCAGCCTAAAGGTGTGTATGAAGTAACCAATATCGATTTAAAGTCTTGAGCTCCAACTAAACCAGATAAAGCATGCATGAGGTTTGGGAGTGTGTGTGGATTTGTTGGCAGGCCCAGGCACACCATTAATCTGCCAGTGTTTCGGAAGGCTGGCATAGAAACGCGGCAAAGGATAGTCTGGGAGATCATGGATCACTTCAACGTTCCAGAGCAGTGGAGAATGCAGGTGGAACACGCTGCACTGAAGACGTCTAGGGATGCTTGGAGAAACTGGAAGCACGTGTTGTACAAGAAGTACTTGACTGAAGGCAAGGACCCAATCCTCACATACCCCCAAATTACAAAGGCAGACTGGGCAAAAGGGTCAGGGCAACTATAGAGTTTGCTGAGAAGAGTGCCAAGCAATATGAACTTCAGAAGAGGAACACACACCCCCATAGTATGGGTGTGGAAGGATACTATGGCATGATACGATATGGGACCAGGAGGACAAATAAGCACTAGCTGCGGGTGGGAAACTGGCTTCTAGTGATATCATGGGCGAATGCGCTAGAGACTACTTGCGGGCACATGCAAGGAGGCGTGATGACAGAACTTATTACTTTCAAAACTCACATGATGAAGAACTATATCGCATGATGTTAAAGGCTTCCAAGATCCCTAGAAGGTTCTACGAGAACTTAGGGCCATGTGACATTCTGTCCGATGCTCTGGAAACAAGAGAGCCCCCTGGCCGTGCAAGGGGTATATGTGTTAATGTCCCGCACAAGAGGGCTTTCACACTCAGCAAAGAAAAGAGGCTCACCATTAAAAAACAAGGAGTGAAATGAAGAAGAATGAATTGTATGAAAGGTTGAGGAAGGACATGTATCCGACTGTTCGAAAGGAATTTGAGGAGTCAATGATGATGTAGAAGACTCTAACACTGACAGATAGCCAGCAGACGGGAGGGGAGGCGGGAATGGAGGATGTTGGACAACACCGCACAAGAGTAGATGTGCATCAGCTGAGCCCAGCGATACTAAGACTGCAACTCCTCATGATGATGCTATACCTAATCTATCTGGAATGAAAGACCGACTGAAGAGCGTGCTTACACATTATGAAGGTACGTTTAAAATGTGCAACAGCCAGGGTTTGCCCACCCTTCTTGGAAGAGGGCCTCTTGTTGGACAATGTGCCACTCAAGCCGGGCTATGTGAAGTGCTACGTGACAGAAGTAAAACCTATATTCAATGAATTTTCCCTAAAGAATGTCCTATGGGACTTTGATGAGCATAGGACCTTGGGATAAACACTGTTACATCACATCCAGTGGCCACAAAAGTAAATAGACTTCATGGATGAGATCCCTAAAGCCCTGCCAAGAGCAACCAATGTCGCCCCTCATCCAGTGACACTCTCCTTGCCACAGCAGCTCTCGCGTGCTTCCCCCAAGGAACCTAATACTCGTAATCTGATGGCTGATGCATCAACCTATGATCAGACGGCCGACTTTGTGTCATACAATCCATGTCATTGTCTGCCCTAGAGCAGGCAGTGGCAAGGCCAACAACTGCTGAAGACGCACCACCGGTTCAGATGCCAGCCGCTGAAGCAGCGGGGGTAGACCCAACTGCACCACATGCTAAGCATACCAACCTGGTGGAACGGACTGCTAAGCAGTCTGATGCTTCGGAATTGCCTGCTAAGAAGTTTGTAGGTCTAGAACCAACTACTCATCACTCCGTCGGTCCGCAGCCGCGTGATCATCATACGAATCCGTCAGCACTGCCTGCTCAGCAAACCAACACGTTGGCACAACCTCTCAGCACACTGACAAGTTGGCACCACCTGCATAGAAACTCGACATAGCTTCAACGCATGGTCAGCAGTCCAATGCCTCTACTCCTAAATCCAGTAGCCAGTCACAGCAGCACCGCCAGCCTAGCAGTCTGGTGTAGCTAAACCGTCTACTAAGCAGTCCATCCAAGCTTTACCGTCTGCTCGGCAGTCCACCTTTCAGCCATCCAGACCTTGTAACAGAAGTGCTTCAAGTACCAAGAAGGAAGCAGGCAAAAAGTCTGCACCCGTGAGGAAGCATGCCCAAAGAGCGAAGAGGAATGAGAACGATTGCCTCTTACTTAAGGCACTCATTGCCCATAACCAAATTAACAACAAGTTGTTCAAATCAGAGAGTAATATTATTTCTGACAACATGAATGATGCAGAAATAGATTTGGTGCTTACTAAAAATAAAGTAGACATATTTGAAGAAACGCAATTACGTCCATGGCCAACCCTTTCTTGCTGGTGAATACTTTGATGAGTGCAGCTCTAGTTTCTGTGAGTTACATAAATATTGCATGGATCAAATGTTAGCAGGTCATCGTGTTCTGCTAGTCTGCTACAGCAGAGATCATTTCTGACACGATCTTGGTTCCATCAGTATGGATTTCGAGGACTTACATCTCTTCTTCAACTTGAACGTGCACGATGACACTCTTGTTATATGTCTGATTTTGTAAGTACTTAACAAACTCTGATCAACTTCTCCATACAAGGTTGTAAATGATAAACGGCTAACTGCATTTTATTCCTCTCAGGGGGGTTGACCATGCAAAAAATAAAAAGAGAGAGTGTGTATTTCATAGATCATGCATTAGCAAATGGCACAACGCATGGCAAGGATAAACGGGAGTGTGCCATTAACACGATCGCCTGTATCTTCAAAAACATGGCCCATGCAAAATCATTTCTCTGGCCATATCATGAACGGTAAGTCAAATAAACAACCACGCATACACTGATTGTCTTTCAGATTTTGACATAATTCGTAAGTTCATGGTTTTCTTAATATATAGCAATCACTGGATCTTAGTATTCATTGTTCCAAACAAGAACATAGTTTAGTACATGGATTCTCTCAGAGAGTCAATAAACGCCCAGGATCTGACGCATCTTCAGCAATTCATGGATAGGTATTGAATTCTATGATGTTGAAATTAATTTGCATTCATATCTGGTTCAATAATTGATGTTGTGAAAATTCATCTTCATTTGTAGTGTGTTCGCATTGTGGAAAACTAAACCAGGGAACTTGTTCAAGAGGGGACTACCTCTGTAGCACGAGATTGTTTCTCCGGTAACACACTAAAATCCTTTATTTTTGGAAAATGTATCCAATAGTCTGTAAATACATTTTCTTACGCTCAAATGTTCAAGCTTCTATTTAAACCTCTTTCTATTTATGTTCAAAGAAAAAAAATACATCTAACACCGGTTAGGTTGTTCCTAAAAGGACAAATACATGACTAATTATGTACAAAAAATTTAGTGTTCTCAGCAACAAGCAGGGACCAACCTTTGTGGATACTATATTTGCAAACACATGATCTCCATCTGCAAATCTGCTGATAGTTGTGAAGATGCTCGCTAATTAGTCCACTAAGTTTATCTTAATTTATATCTTCTACTCCACTCATATGGCACTTTCTGATCTAAAAAATACTACAGCTCATCTTACAACCGAGAACCCCTGAACCGCTCCCCACTAGTGAATTGCTGATAGTTCAAAGCTTTATCAATGAATTCTTCCTGAATCACTACATCAATCCCACTGGTGATAATGACGATTTCAGCATACCTTCTCCTAGAATATTGAGTAAGAGTTAGCCGCTAAACATATAGGCATGGATCCATTGTTTTCCATATGATGAGGTCTTCGTATTTTGTACACTATGATTAATTATGTAATGCATATATATATATCGACAAATTACTGGAATTTGGCTACCATTTGTTCAATTGCAATTGTTGCAAAATCTGATGAATGTTCTTCATGTGGACACTATTTGTTCAATTGCATATTGTGGCGAATTTGCTTTTTGCATGCCGATTCAAATGGGTTATTTTTGCACTAATCTGGCAATTTATCCGCACGCGGTTCAACTAAATGGGTGTGTGTGATCCACATTGAAAATCATACGTCAATTGTAGCGGAACCGTTGCGTAGGTGCTCCGGAACCGTTTGTGATACCACATTATCACACACGAGACCTCAGAGTAAACCGTGTCCAATGTAAAATACAATTCCAGTCGTAAATTTTTCAGGAAACATGTGGGATCCCAAACTAAAAGCACACGTCACTGATACCGCGACAGTCGGTGATACACAACAAATCACAAACGGTCTGCAGCACTTGTATGTGTGCGAAGGGGCTCTGGGACCATTTGTGATAGAACATTATCGCACACGGTAATTGTTCGAAAACATGTGCGATGGAGTCATGCATGGTAGACGAGTTCCATGGAAAACTCGTGTGTGATAGGGCACAAATCGCACACAGTTCATATGTTCGCGAGTGTGCCTTAGATACAGTTTCCCAAATGGTTCAGTACGAAACACCGTTTGGTTTCACTGCGTCATTGGAAACGTTAATCACCAATATCACACGTGTAACTGAATTTGGTGTGTTCTGCATCGCATACGATTACATTTGGTAAGGCGTCCGCATCATGGCTCCCCTATCCCAGCGGTGTTTGGGTCGTGTGGGAAGGAACCCCTATCGCACAAACTCACTAGGCGACGGTTTAAAATGCCATCGCGGAAAGAGGTTAAAAACTGTTTGTATAGCAGCTCGTTGTACCAGTGTGGGCCTCTGGCCTTTTCGCACTAGCCATCACGTGGGAATAAGTATGGGCACTCGACGTCGTACGATTCTTCCGAAAGCTCAGTAACGTCAGTAGTTTAGCGGGGCGCACCCGGTTGGACGGTAACCACCTGCGCTTGTATAAGGGGGTGGGTCTTCTCTAAGCCGTGTTTGCAACGCGTAGGATTGCAAAGTACGAGTTTCCCATGACCCATTCACATTTAGGATGTAGACCGGCATGTCAGCCTCTCTTTAGAGCCTAGGTAGGACTACGGTGTGTCGATCAGTGCTACCTCTAGAGCTTGCGTTGTATTCCCTCGAAGAGGAAAGGGAGCTACAGCACAGTAGCGTGCGTATTTCCCTGAGTTTTTCATAACCAAGGTATCAATCCAGTAGGAGACCACACGCCAGTCCCTCGCACCTGCACAAACAAATAAGAACTTCGCAGCCAATGCGATAAGGGATTGTCAATCCCTTTACGGTCACTTACGAGAGTGAGATCTGATAGAGATGATAATTATATTTTTGGTATTTTTGGTTTAATAAAACAGCAAATAAAAGCAAGAAAAGTAAAGTAGATGTAGATTGATATGTTGAGACTAGACCCGGGGGCCATAGTTTTCTCTAGTGGCTTCTCTCATGATAGCGATGTTCTACGGCGGGTAAACAAATTATTGTCAAGCAATTGATAGAAAAGCGAATAATTATGAGACTATCTAGGCATGATCATTGTATATAGGCATCACGTCCCAGACAAGTAGACCGAAACGATTCTGCATCTACTACTATTACTCCACACATCGACCGCTATCCAGCATGCATCTAGTGTATTGAGTTCATACGAACAGAGTAACGCCTTAAGCAAGATGACATGATGTAGAGGGATAAACTCAAGCAATATGATGAAAACACCATCTTTTTATCCTCGATGGCAACAATACAATACGTGTCTTGCTACCCCTACTATCACTGGGAAAGGACACCGTAAGATTGAACCCAAAGCCAAGCACTTCTCCCATTGCAAGAACTATAGATCTAGTAGGCCAAACCAAACCAATAATTCGAAGAGACTTGCAAGGATATTATGAGCACACATAAAAAGTTCGGAGAAGAACCAAATATCTTTCATAGATAACCTTGATCATAAACTCACAATTCATCATATCTCGATAAACACACCGCAAAAAGAGATTACATCGAATAGATCTCCTCGAAGACCAAGGAGAACTTTGTATTGAGATCTGGAGAGAGAGAAGAAGCCATCTAGATGCTACCTATGGACCCGAAGGTCTGTGGTAAACTACTCACAACTCATGGTGAGGGTGATGATGATGATGAAGAAGGCTTCCGTGATGGATCCCCCTCCCGGAACAGCCTCCAAGATGGGATCTCCACGGGAACAGAAGCTACGGCGGTGGAATTAGGGTTTACCTCTGCGTATGGAGTTTCTGGGGTACGTAGGTATATATAGGAAGAAGGGGGCACCGGGGGCCACACGGGCCAGCCTCGAGGAAGGGGGCGCACCCTTGGAAGCGGGGCGCGCCCCCCGCCCTTGAGGGCAGCCCAGTTGTCCCCTGACTTGGTCCTGACGTTTCCTGTGCGTGATTTCCTCCAAAAATGTCTCTCGCCAAGGTTTCATTCCGTTTGGACTCCGTTTGATATTCTTTTTCTGCAAAACCCTGAAATAGGCAAAAAACAGCAATCCGGACTGGGCCTTTGGGTTAGTAGGTTAGTCCCAAAAATGATATAAAAGTGAATGTTAAAGCCCATTAAACATCCAAGACTTCATAAATAATAGCATGGAACAATCAAAAATTATAGATACATTGGAGACGTATCAAGCATCCCCAAGCTTAATTCCTGCTCGTCCTCGAGTAGGTAAATGATAAAGAAAGAATTTTTGATGTGGAATGCTAACCAATATAGTTTTTCAATGTAATTCTCTTAATTGTGGCATGAATGTTCAGATCTAAAAGATTCAGGATAAAATTCTATGTTGACATAAGAAATAATAATACTTCAAGCAATACTAACAAAGCAATCATGTCTTCTCAAAATACCATGGCTAAAGAAAGTTACCCCTACAAAATCATATAGTGTTGGCTATGCTCCCTTATTATCACACAAAAATATTCATATCATGCACAACCCCGATTTCAGCCAAGCATTTGTTTTCATACTCTATCTTTTCAAACCTTTCAACTTTCACGCAATACATGTGCGTGAGCCATGGATATAGCACTATGGGTGGAATAGAGGTGGTTTTGGAGAAGACAAAAAGGAGGGAGATAGTCTCACATCGACTAGGTGTATCAACGGGCTATGGAGATGCCCATCAATAGATATCAATGTGAGTGAGTAGGGATTGCCATGCAACGGATGCACTAGAGCTAAATATGAAAGAAAGCTCAACAAAAGAAACTAGTGGGTGTGCATCCAACTTGCTTGCTCACGAAGACCTAGGGCATTTGAGGAAGCCCATCGTTGGAATATAGAAGCCAAGTTCTATAATGAAAATTCCCACTAGTATATGAAAGTGACTAAGCGTGAGACTCTCTACAATGAAGAACATGGTGCTACTTTGAAGCACAAGTGTGGAAAAAGATACTAGCAATTGTCCCCTTTTTTATTTTTTTATTTTTTTTTGGCCTTTCTTTTTTTCTTTGGCCTTTCCATTTTTTTCTTTTTTTCTTTTTTTTTTGCGGAGGGGCTTTATATATTCAGCCTTTCCTCCCATGGGACAATGCTCTAATAATGATGATCATCACACTTTCATTACTACACGATATTACAAGTCGATACTACAACAACAAAGTATGACTCTATATGAATGCCTCCGGCGGTGTACCGGTATGTGCAATGAAACAAGAGTGACATGTATGAGAAGATTATGCATGGTGGCTTTGCATGGCAATATGACTGCGTGTCATATAAACGGAACAGTGGAAAGTTGCATGGCAATATATCTCGGAATGGATATGGAAATGCCATGATAGGAAGGTATGGTGACTGTTTTGAGGAACAATATGGTGGCTGTTTTGAGGAAGGATATATAGTGGGTTTATGGCACCGGCGAAAGTTGCGTGGTACAAGAGAGGCTAGCTATGGTGGAAGGGTGAGAGTGCGTATAATCCATGGACTCAACATTAGTCATAAGAACTAATATACTTATTGCAAACTTCTATGAGTCATCAAAACAAAGCAATCAACGCATGCTCCTATGGGGGAAGTTGGTAGGAGTTAACCATCGCGTGCCCCCGACCTCCACACGAAGGTTGACACTCTACAAATACCTCATGCTTTAACTTAGTCACACAACGGTTCACCATACGTGCATGCTACGGGAATCACTAACCTTAACACAAGTATTTCTCAATTTCATAATAACTCCACTAGCATGACTCTAATATCACTATCCTCATGTCTCAAAACAATTATCAAGCATCCAACATCTCATTTTATTCAATGCACTTAGTGTGATTTTTTTTTACTACATTGACATTGGATGTTTATCATGTGAAGACTAGTTTCTTTAGCCTAAACACTTTACCATGCTGTTTTAATAGACTCTCAAATAGATATAAGTGAAGCATGAGAGTTCAACAATTTCTACAAAATATTACCACCACCATGCTCTAAAAGATATAAGTGAAGCACAAGAGCAAAAACTATTCAACTCAAAAGATATAAGTGATGCACTTAGAGTGTTCTAATAATTTCTAGGCCATGTTTAACTCTCTCAAATAGGTGTGTCCAGCAAGTATGATTGTGGCAAACTAACCAGAAAATACTCAAATTATACAAGACGCTCCAAGCAAAACACATAACATGTTGCGAATAAAAATATAGCTCCAAGTATAGTTACCGATGGATGAAGACGAAAGAGGGGATGCCTTCCCGGGGCATCCCCAAGCTTAGGCTTTTGATTATCTTAAATTTACTTGGGGTGCCATGGGCATACCCAAGCTTAGGACTTTGCTACTCCTTGTTCCATAGTCCATCAAAGCAATACTCAAAACTTGAAAACTTCACAACACAAAACTTAGACAAAAATTCTCGTGAGCTCCGTTAGTAAGAGAAAGCAAACCACTACTCAAAGGTACAGCAAGGAATACATTCTTTGTTTATATTGGTGTTAAACCTACTGTACTCCAATTTCTCTATGGTTCATATCCTCCAATATTACTCATAGATGCATCGGAATAAGCAAACAACACATGAAAAACAGAATCTGTCAAAAACAGAACAGTCTGTAGTAATCTGCAGGGTTCGCCTACTTCTGGAACTCCAAAAAATTCAAACTAAATTGGTAAATTTGCGAAATTTGTCTACCAATCATCAAAAAAAAGTATCAACTAAAAAGAACGCTCGAGTAAAATCTCACGGCTACTTTAGCAAGCGCTAACGATTCTGTTTTTCACAGCAAGATCATATAAACTTCACACAAGTCTTACCAAAGGTTCTACTTGGCACAAACACTAAACAAAACATGAAAACACATCTAATCAGAGGCTATATGCAATATTTATTCCTTAACAACAACAAAAACAAAAAACAAAAAATTGGGTTGCCTCCCAACAAGCTCTATCGTTTTACGCCCCTAGCTAGGCACGATACAAGATAGATCTAGGTATTGACATCTTTGGAAGGCAATCCATAAGTGGCTCTCATGATAGATTCATATGGTAATTTGATTTTCTTTATAGGAAAGTGTTCCATGCCTTTCCTTAATGGAAATTGGAATCTAATATTTCCTTCCTTCATATCAATAATGCACCAATCGTTCTAAGGAAAGGTCTACCAAGAATAATAGGACATGAAGGATTGCAATCTATAGAGCACATAATTACTATTGGCAACAATAAGAACATCATTAATTCTTCCCATAGGTTTCTTAATAGTGGAATCCACAAGATGCAAATTTAAAGAACAATCATCAAGCTCATGGAACCCTAGCAAATCACACAAAGTTTTTGGGATGGTGGAGACACTTGCACCCAAATCACACAAAGCATAGCATTCATGATCTTTTATTTTTAGTTTTATAGTAGGTTCCCATTCATCATAAAGCTTTCTAGGTATAGAAACTTCCAACTCAAGTTTTTCTTCATAAGATTGCATCAAAGCATCAACTATGTGTTTAGTGAAAGCTTTATTTTGATGATAAGCACGCGGAGAATTTGGCATGGATTGCAACAAGGAAATACAATCAATCAAAGAGCAATTATCATAATTGAATCCCTTGAAATCCAAAGTAGTGGGTTCATCACTATGCAAGGTTTTAATCTCTTCACTCCCACTTTTAGCAAATTTAGTATTAAGATCTAAAACTCCGAATCATTGGGACACCTTAAAGCAGAATCATCTCCAATCCTATTCTCATCAAGATTAACACTAGAAAACAAGGATCTAATAGGAGACACATCGATAACTTTCATATCTTCATCTTTATTTTCACGATAACTGGAAGAACAAGATTTAATATAGTTTTATCTTTTAGCACGCATTCTAGCGGTTCTTTCTTTGCATTCATCAATGGAAATGCTCATGGCTTTGAGAGACTCATTGATATCATGCTTAGGTGGGATAGATCTTAGTTTCAAAGAATCAACATCAAGAGTAATTCTATCCACACTTCTATCCAATTCATCACTTTAAGCAATTTCTCTTCAAGCATAGCATTGAAATTCTTTTGCGAGATCATAAACTCCTTAACACTAGTTTCAAATTCAGAAGGCATCTTTTCATAAGAGTTGTTGTAGGAATTACCAAAATTATTAGAGGAATTACTGGGAAAAGGCCTAGGATTAAAATTACCTCTATAAGCATTGTTACCAAAATTATTCCTACCAAAAAAATTCACATCCAAAGACTCATTGTTATTCTCAATCAAAGTGGACAAAGGCATATCATTAGGATCAGAAGAAGCACTCTCAGCAGCAAACAATTTCATAAGCTCATCCATCTTTCTACTCAAAGCACTAATTTCTTCTATAGCATGCACTTTTTTACTAGTAGATCTTTCGGTGTGCCATTGAGAATAATTAACCATAATATTATCTAGGAGTTTGGTAGCTTCTCCTAAGGTGGTTTCCATGAAAGTGCCTCTGGTCGCCGAATCTAAAAGATTTCTAGAAGCAAAATTCAAGCCAGCATAAAAGTTCTGAATAATCATCCATAGATTCAAATCATGTGTAGGGCAATTACATATCATCAATTTTCATTCTCTCCCAAGCTTGTGCAACATGCTCATGATGTAGTTGCTTAAAATTCATAATATCGTTTCTAAGAGAGATGATCTTAGCAGGAGGGAAATACTTAGATATAAAAGCATCTTTGTATATATTCCACGAATCAATACTATTTCTAGGCAAAGAAGAAAACCAAGTTTTAGCACAATCTCTAAGTGAAAACGGAAATAACTTCAATTTAACAATATCGTTATCCGTATCCCTTTTCTTTTGCATATCACACAAATCAAAAAAGTTGTTTAAATGGGTAGCGGCGTCTTCACTAGGAAGGCCGGAGAATTGATCTTTCATGACAAGATTCAGCAAAGCAGCATTGATCTCACAAGATTCAGCATCGGTAATAGGAGCAATCGGAGTGCTAATAAAATCATTGTTGTTGGTATTGGAGAACTCACACAATTTGGTATTGTTCTGAGCCATAGTGACAAACAAGCAATCCAACACACACAAGCAAACAAGAAGCAAGCGAACGAAAAACACACGGCAGAAGAAGGGCAAATAAAACGACAAGGGTGAAGTGGGGGAGAGGAAAACGAGAGGCAAATAAATGTAATGTGAAGGATAAGGGTTTGTGATAGGTACTTGGTATATGACTTTTGCGTAAGCCTCCCCGGCAATGGCGCCAGAAATGGGCAAGTTGACGAGATGGCAAATCTTGACTTGACTTGGCGTGAGTCTCCCCGGCAACGGCGCCAGAAATTCTTCTTGCTACCTCTTGAGCTTGTGTTGTATTCCCTCGAAGAGGAAAGGGAGATGCAGCACAGTAGCGTAAGTATTTCCCTCAGTTTTTGAGAACCAAGGTATCAATCCAGTAGGAGACCACGCGCCAGTCCCTCGCACCTGCAGAAACAAATAAGAACTTCGCAGCCAACACGATAAGGGGTTGTCAATCCGTTTACGGTCACTTACGAGAGTGAGATCTGATAAAGATGATAATTATATTTTTGGTATTTTTGGTTTAATAAAACAGCAAATAAAAGCAAGAAAAGTAAAGTAGATGTAGATTGATATGTTGAGACTAGACCCGGGGGCCATAGTTTTCTCTAGTGGCTTCTCTCATGATAGCAATATTCTACGGCGAGTAAACAAATTACTGTCGAGCAATTGATAGAAAAGCAAATAATTATGAGACTATCTAGGCATGATCATTGTATATAGGCATCACGTCCGAGACAATTAGACCTAAACGATTCTGCATCTACTACTATTACTCCACACATCGACCGCTATCCAGCATGCATCTAGTGTATTGAGTTCATACGAACAGAGTAACGCCTTAAGCAAGATGACATGATGTAGAGGGATAAACTCAAGCAATATCATGAAAACCCCATCTTTTTATCCTCGATGGCAACAATACAATACGTGCCTTGCTGCTCCTACTGTTACTGGGAAAGGACACCGCAAGATTGAACCCAAAGCCAAGCACTTCTCCCATTGCAAGAACTATAGATCTAGTAGGCCTAACTAAACCAATAATTCGAAGAGACTTGCAAGGATATTATGAGCACACATAAAAAGTTCAGAGAAGAACCAAATATATTTCATAGATAACCTTGATCATAAACTCACAATTCATCGGATCTCGACAAACACACTTCAAAAAGAGATTACATCGAATAGATCTCCTCGAAGACCGAGGATAACTTTGTATTGAGATCCGTAGAGAGAGAAGAAGCCATCTAGATACTAGCTATGGACCCGAAGGTCTGTGGCAAACTACTCACAACTCATGGTGAGGGCGATGATGATGATGATGAAGGCCTCCGTGATGGATCCCCCTCCCGGAACAGCCTCCAAGATGGGATTTCCACGGGAACAGAAGCTACGGCGGTGTAATTAGGGTTTTCTCTCTGCGTATGGAGTTTCTGGGGTACGTAGGTATACATAGGAAGAAGGGGGCACCGGGGGCCACACGGGCCAGCCTCGAGGCAGGGGGCGCCCCCCCCCCCCACCCTCGAGGGCAGACCAGCTGTCCCCTGACTTGGACCTGACGTTTCCTGTGCGTGATTTCCTCCAAAAATATCTCTCGCGAAGGTTTCATTCTGTTTGGACTCTGTTTGATATTCTTTTTCAGCAAAACCCTGAAATAGGCAAAAAAACAGCAATCTGGATTGGGCCTTTGGGTTAGTAGGTTAGTCCCAAAAATGATATAAAAGTGAATGATAAAGCCCATTAAACATCCAAGACTTCATAAATAATAGCATGGAACAATAAAGAATTATAGATACGTTGGAGACAGATCAATCAGCCGAGGCCGCGCATGACCTAAAAGTTGTGTCCAGCCAGAGTTAATCGAGCGTGTTGGGTAAGTTGGTGCACCCCTGCAGGGAAGTATATCTGTTCGAATAGCCGTGTCCACGGTAACGGACGCTCGGAGTTGTATCCCGATCTATTAGAACTAGAACTGGATATTGGAGACACTAAATGGGTATGATGGCTCAGGGGTCACTTTCTCGCAGGGAGTCAAGGAAGGATCTCTGGGCGAGGCTAATATATACGTGTTACTATATGTTATGGTGCTTTACTATCTTCTGTAGATGCAAGATGCTGCATGATTCTAGTCTTTGATAGGCTAGGTTGTCCCCTCTGTGCTGGCAATTCTGCAGTATAATCCACAGATACAGCCCCTTCCCATTGGTACAGATGCATACTTAGCATAGATCTGATGTAAGTCTCGCGAGTACTTCGGATGAGTACTCACATTTGCTTTGCTACCTTTTCCCCGTTTACCCGATTGATGCGACCAGATGACGGAGCCCAGGAGCCAGCTGATCCTGCCGATGACTACTACTACCCCGATGGAGCCTACTTCTACGTGGAGACTACCAACGACCAGGAGTAGTTAGGAGGCCCCAAGTAGGAGGCATGTGCCTTTTTGATCTAGTTATCATTGTTTTGCTAGCCTTCTTAAGGCAGACTTGTTTACTTATGCCTGTACTCAGATGTTGTTGCTTCCGCTGACTTATATATTCGAGCCTTCGAGGCCCTGGCTTGTAATATAAAGCTTTATGTTTGAATTTATGTCTAGAGTTGTGTTGTGATATCTTGTCGTGAGTCTCTGACCTTGATCGTGTGCATTTGCATGTATGATTAGTGCACTATTAAGTCGGGGGCGTCACACCTTTCCCTTTAATAGCTACTTTTTTTGTAGTTGTTTTGAATTTTGGCTTCGTTCCGTGATTCGGTTATTCTATGGTGCATAAAACCCGATGATGGTTTCACTTTAATAAAAAATGAATCAGAGCTGGAGCTCTTTTCCTCAGAAAGAATTTTATTTCCTTATATTACTTCTTATTTTCTTTTAGTTTTCACGTGTTTCCCCACATCATAGTACTTCATTGCTTACACAACAGAGTCAACAACTTCCTTGGATGATTTATTGCACATTGTACTTGTAATTATGCTAGAATGCTTTTTTATGTGGATGAAAAAAAACAAACAAAGGAATTGATCCACAGTTTCATGAATACGAACATTTTAAAGTTACTTTAAGACATTTCTTAGATACAAGAACATACTTCATAGACAGGGAAACACAGCCAAGAAAAGTTTATGCGAACAAGACTTTTTGGCTTGTTGAACAATTTTTAGAAGTTGAGTGAACATTTTAGTTTTAGGTCTATAAAGTGAAGATGTAGTGGCAAGGAAAGAGTCGCGACATTGATGACAATCAAAGGGAAACAAAAATGCATGTGAGAGCCATGACGAAGATGAAGAACACCCAGATGTCGATCAACGATGTTATGTGCGTGAAAGGTTTCATGCATGTGGCAGTTATATATTCTTTTTTGTGATTTTAAGAACCAATGTTTGAATTTCTTTTTAATCACGCAAAACATGTGCTTTGATATAGGGTAGGTTATGCATTATATTATAAGTTTAAAATTGTTTAATGTGTACCATAAATAGAATATATTGTTTGCATACACGAAACAAATATAAATTGTTTACTAGTATCCGCCAAGCATTGTCGTATGTAATAAATATTTCACTGGTTGTACATTTAACAAGGAAATATAATGGATGCTCCACCAAAAACCCCAATAACATGAACACAGTCTTCAAGATGCCACTTTGAACATTGTGAAATACGCTATTACTCCTTCATTTTTTAGTTTAAAAGGCTGACGTGTATCCTTAGATCAACAATTGACCAATGTGATACAAATTGTATCTCACAAAAGTTATACTACCATTAGGAAATATAACTTTTGAAGTTTCTAATAGTATATTTTTGTAATATATAAATTGTAATGCGTTATTCAAGTTGACGATCAAGGGATACACATGAGCATTTTAGACCTTTAAATCAGAAAGGATGTAGTAGTTTCTAAATAAACAATCATAAAATATTGTCATGATAAATATATTGATATGATCCTATTTGACTACTGGTGGAATTTTTCTTACAATAGTAGTGAAATTATAAAGACTTCACTGAATGTTCATAGAACGTCATACTCATTGTTTAGCACAATAATAACCAAAATATGAATAAAAACCAGATTAGCATAATAACACCTCACTGTTTATTTATTTATTTTTGTGAATTACAAAATCTGCCTAGATATAATAAATAAATAAATAAATAAATAAATAAAGTGAACTAATAGTGGTTGTTCTTTTTTTTTTTTGAACGTAGACGCTGGGAGCGTCCGGCTTTAAATTAATGCGTTGGAACCACTAATTATACATGCTCATAGTATTCGAACTGACTCATTGCGCCTCGATTTCCTAATACGCAATGTAATCTGTAAAAAAACTGAATATGAATTGAAATTGAGGCGAGGGAGTCCTATAGTGCGGTTCCTGTTCAAAACTGGATTATGTAATGCAGGGAGAGAAGCGAGACGCGCAGGTCAACTACGCAAGTGGTCCGACCTCTTAATTTCCAGGCGGCAGCGGACGGGGGGACGCGAGCAACGGGACGCCCCGACGCCGAACGCCTACGTACCCACATCGGCGCGTACCCAACCACCACCGCCTCGTTGACGTACGTCGTCGTGCTCCTCTCTTCAGTTACCACCCAGATTGTAATCGCTTGCTTAAGATAAAAGTGATTTGACCGCGAACGCCTCTGCAGCGCATTGATGTGCTTCCTCGCCGGCGACCCTGCCTGTAGGTGAGAAGCGAACAAAGGAGCACACCGGCGCGGGGGCGCCGAGTTTAAAGCCCGCCCGTAACGCCTGCATGGCTCGCCGGAGCTGCAATGTGGCGGCCTCAACTCGCTCTCCGCGCGACACGGCGGCACCACGCACCTTGGCATGGCACTGTTGGCGTGCGTCCAGGCTGGCGCAGCCCGGTCCGCGGACGCCTATAAATCCAGGTGCCCAGGCCACAAGCCGCTTCCATCCCATCACAACGCACTCACACTAAGTGAGTAAGTACGTCGTCAGTGACAGGTTTGACAATGGGAGGGCGCAGCAAGAAACGTGGTATGGAACTAGGGAGTGCTCCGCGAGATTACGCCCACGTTAAAAACAAGACTTGTTCATGGTTTGTTCTGTTACTGGTTTGTGTTTCAGGTGGGCAGCGCGGTGAGGGCGACGGGGAGAACGCGGCGTCTGAGGGGGGCAGCGCGCTGCCGATGGCCAACGTCGTGCGCCTAATGAGGCGGGTGCTGCCGTCGAACGTCAAGATCGCCGAGTCCGCGAAGCAGCTCACCCACGACTGCGCGGTCGAGTTCGTCGGCTTCGTCGGCGGCGAGGCGGCCGAGCTGGCCAGGTCGGAGCACCGCCGCACCGTCGCGCCGGAGGACTTCACCTGGTCCTGCCAGAACCTCGGGTTCGACAGCTACGTCCAGCCCATGGAGACCTACCTCCGCGGCTACCGCGAGTACGACGCCGCCCGTGGCAGGAGCAGCCGCGGGGCGCGCCCTCCTGCGCCGCCGGCGATGACATCGTTCCTGCCGCCTGGACAGCCAGTGACGGTCACCGAAGAGGAGCTGGAGTTCCTGCGCTCGGTGGTCCCTCCGCCACCGGAAGGATATTAGCGGTGCCGGTGCGGCTGCAAACTCGTCCGTCACAGGCGCAGGCGCTGCTATAAATGTACACATAAGGTGTACGCTAATATGTAGCGTTGTGTTGGTCGAAGAAAATCCCGATGTATCCTTCAGGCAATAATAATATCTTTAGAGCTGTCCCTTCAGTGTGCGAATGTCTTCAAAAGATATAATCGATCACCCACGATATATCCACAGAAATATATGTCTGATAAGAACTACAAACAGGGCAAAACTAAATATACACTGTATTTAAAAGTTTCTAAAAGTTCTTGAAGTATATTTGGGAGGTGATATATTCTACAAACATGCAAAAATTAAAGTGCAAAATCAGAATCCTTTGGGTGGTTTAAGAAAGAAAATCCGACCAATGAATAGTGATAGACAGTGCATCACTATACATGTAAAAAAATCTTAGCTCTCAAAGATATTGTAGTTTGAACCTCAATTTTCAAAATTTTATAGAGCATGACCTTTCCGTTTTTCAAGAGAATTCTTTGGAAAGCACTGAAATGTGGTTTCTATGAAATTTTCATTGCAACTTGGTTTTCATCACATATTTTCTTCGAATTATAGGAATATCTACGAACGGTACGTGAGAGAGGATCCTCCCATGATGACATGTGTCAAACGTGATGCAGTGAGATTTATTCGTTCATTTATGGTTTTGTTTCCTTTCGTCTTTTTTGCTTAGTTGTGAGTATATATTTTTAGCATCTTATAAAATAAAATAAAATTCTTTTATTTTCAAAATGGTTAAAATTTAGGTAAAGTACACATAATTGACAACATGTGTTGTTGCGATTCACTACCGGTTGTGGTAGGTCAAAACATTCGAGGGCGGACGGGAAGGGTGTGACAACATATGATGGATCACATATTCGGATGAGCGCAATTTGGTGGAAGTGACGGGACTAAAACAACGGGTATCCGGCTCAGGTGGTACCCATGTGCCTAAATAAGAGTAGGTGGACATATTGTCTCTTACCTTGCATTGGGCAATTTGGCTAATGGTCTATGTGTTTTTGTGGATGAGGCCACCTAAGCAAGATGTGTTTAATGATTGAGAGACAAGAAAATGTGAGTGATGCAATAGCCTGCGGTAGGAATGTTTAACACAAATTCTTGAAAGTAAATTCCAGGGCAAGGTAAATATTTTGAACATTGATGTCTTTACACCTAGACCGCCTGACTTTTTTGTATTGGCGAAACAAGAAATTTGTCACATATTATGTTTTACTGAAGTCTAGTTTAGTAGGTATCGCAGGGCTTTTGCTTCATGACATCATTTCAATATGTCGTTCCGCATATAAACATGTCAAGAGTAATCAAATCAAATCACCATGAAGGAGCAAGAGATCAGTGGTTCCAGTCTATTCTTGAGAGTCTTGATTTGGTCGGCCACTCCGACTTATAGCTTGGAAAGGCAGTTAGCCTTGAGTATTCCTATTTATAACTCTTAGGTTGCAATCTAATTGGTCCCTGAATCTTAAACCTCTCAACATTTTATTTTTCTATTTCTCACTTCCTTTACACACTTAACCCCATTTTGATTACATTATAGTAGCATATTAATTCAAACCAACGCTCCAAACATTTTGATAACATTTCAAGCGTGTTGTTTTTTAGTTATTAAAATACAAACGTAAACACAACAAAAGGTTGAAGTGGATCAAATAGTCTAAACAAAAATAAGAGAATGCTCTGGATGATGATAGAAGAAAGAGTTATTCCCGAGCAAGTGCCACTCGTGTTCCATGACGTCTTCATGTAATGGCACATGAGCTTCCCGATCTTGGAGCTACTGATGCACTTCAAGAAACCAATAAATGGTACTGCCACTGTGTTCAGGAGAGACGAGATATTTAAAGGCATCAAAATCCATATTCAACGTTTGACCTCCTCCATGACGCCAGCCAAAGACTGCTTGTCCTTCACTGGGAAGAAGTGTGTCATCCCTCACACGGTCAGCGCGCTGCCGACCCATGTGCGAGGGTGAGACGTCCTTGTTTTTGAAACATGTGGCAAAAATCATAAAATGTATGTGGATTCAAAAAATGTTCATGATTTGGAAAATAGTTGTGTATTGAAAAAATAATCATGATTTTGAAAACAATGTTCGGAAAATCAAAAAATGTTCCTGGTTTCAAAAAAAAGTTTATGTTTTAGTAATTGTTCATGAATTTAAACAAAATATTCACGAATTCAAAAAAATTGTGAATTATTAATAACATATTCACAAAATATGAATTTCAGAAATTATTTCCAAATTTGAAAAGTGTCCACTCATCCTAAATTTGTACATGAATTCGAAAAAAGTGATAATTTCATATAATTGTTCCTAAATTTCAAAAAAATGTTCACCATTTCCAAAATTATTTGCTTACTATGGTCACAGTTTCTAAAACCGTGTGCAAATCTGCAAAATATGTTTACCAAATAAAGAAAATATCATTTTGACCACAAATATCAGAAAATTCAAAAAATATTAAATATTTAAAAAACTTTCATGAATTCAAAAGATATTCGTGAAATGAAAAAGGAAAATGAAATGTAAAATAAAGGTAAAACAAAAAAAGACAAAATTATTCAGGGAAGGTTCTAGAACCTTTCCAAAACCAGTGGGGGAAGAAACCCGGAATGGAACCCAAACAGAGGACCAGTCCGTGAGGGGTACGCGCTAGGTCGCTATACAGCGACCTGGGCGCCAAATAGAATTTGCCAGTTTATGGGGGCTCCTATTCCCCATGACATGTGACCTCCTGGTCGATAGTATGTTGCACTAACCACCCCACCTTCCTCACCATATGTGCTCAGTTACAAATTCTTTCCCTTTACATTGATTTCTATTTCTATTTTTTTCAGAACAGTTTTCTTTGCTTTCAATTCATTTGTTTTGCTAAATTGCATGATTTTTTTTTCAAAATCGATGTGTTTTTTTTCGAAATCGATGAACCTTGTTTGAAATCCATGAACATCTTTTTCAAAATAGATGAACTTTTTATAATCGATGATTGTTTGTCAAAATCCATGAACTTTATTCCAAATTCGGTGATTTTTCTCTAAAATCGATGAACTTTTTAGTAATTTGTGAAATTTTCTTTAAAATATTTAAATTTCTCCTAAATTGATGAACTGGTACGAATTCATGATTTTTTCTAAAATAATTCAGAAAACCGAGTGATAAAGTACACATGCTATAAATAGCGACGCCGAATGTTCTTATACTTTTGCCACTTTTATCATTCACTAGAGTCAAGTAGTTCTAGTGGTCATGCACACTTGTACGTGAAGACCGTGGCTCGAGTTTGAATCCTGATGATGGCCACCTTTTTTGCTGTTTTTTAGCTCTCTTTTTTGTTGAGGAAATGCTGTTTTTTTGCTGTTATAAGTTCGGTGCGCAGCGCCCCGAGCAGTCTTAGCGAAAGGGCGAATCAGCCTAGTAGGCCCAGGCCCAGGTGGGCAGCGTGTGGGCGCGAATATGCGTTAGCGCTGCTGAAGGTGCGCGGCTTAGGAGCTCCCGAAGTAGAGCATATGATGGATTGATCGGGCAGCCAGGTAGTTTCAGATTTTTCAGTTTTCTTTTATCTCTTTCTTAATCTGGTTTCTATATCATAATATTAAAAATATACATTTAGAAATTAAGTTTGGAAAATCGTTCATCGAGCATTAAAATAAATACATGGATTGTAAACTTTATTAGTGCATTTTTTATAAAAATATGTACATTTAAAAATATGTATGTGACAGTTGAAAACATCTTGACACGTTAAAGATACGTTCAATATATTTTTTCAAGGATATCCATGAAAGTTTATAATCTTCTTTACATACCTTGTAAAAACATTTGTACCCATTCAGAATGTTTTTCATGCCATTTCTTAACAAAAAAAGGTGTTTTAACATATGTTTCATTAATTTTCAAAATTGTTTTCTCGATTTTAGAAATATGTTCATGACATATAAAACGATAATGCCATGAAATTAAAAATATGTACCTTTAAAATAGTCAGTGTAATAAAACGTGTTTAATGTGCATGTCACAAACAAAATTCAGCATGTATGAAGATACAGCTTCAACGTGTATTTGAAAAATATTCAACGTGTATCTAGAAATGTTAAACCTTCATACATAAAATGTTAAACATGTATTTGGAAAGGGAAATATAAGGAAAAAATATAAAATAAGAAAAAAAAAATGACAATGAAATTAAAAAACGATAAATATAAAGAAATAGTAAGTGTGGAAAGTTCTAAAATCGGTATATAATGGTCGATAGAGCCTTCCCGGAAACGCTATATTGGGCCAGCCCATTAAGGTAAACGCTTGAGATGATACTTTCTTCCGTCTCGTTGTAAGAGCATCTCCAACAGACGTGCCAAATAAGCGCCGCGCCGCAAAATTCCCCGTTTCAGCGCGCGCGCCACCGGAATACTTGCTCGAGTGGGCGCGCGAAAACAGCGCGCGCGGCATACGCAGTCCAGCGCGTGGGCCGAAACGCAATCGCGCGCCGCTTATTTGCTGCGCCCGCTCCCGCGCGCTCGCTCGCACCCCCCCCCCCCCCCCCCCCCCCCCCCCCCCCCCCCCCCCCCCCCCCCCCCCCCCCCCCCCCCCCCCCCCCCCCCCCCCCCC
>LR738714.1:558314797-558338529 GCA_902687465.1 Secale cereale
GGTACATCCCATCTACAAGATCACTAGAACAAGACCCTCGCGAGGGGCCAAGCCTCGCGAGGCGGATGATGCCAAGACCTCCCAAAGGAGTGGCTACCTCAGGCGGCCTCCTGAGGAGCAAAGATTCCTATGCAGGTACTATTCCTCATGAGGCCACCATGACGCAAGCCATGACGACCAGTGCCAGGCGGGCACCCGAGCAGGCGCGGAGAAGGAAGTTTCCTCTTTGGTGCTAAGGAGGCAAGGACAGGTGTGAGTTCCCGAGGAATTAGGTAAAGGTTTCCATTTCGGTGCAACGAGACCAAGACCGCCTACGCGACAGAATGGATGTAATCACCAAGCCCACCGCGGCGTCATGACATGAAGCTTTGCAGGCGAAGGCCATATTTCATCAGGATAAGATGTACTACTTGTCCCCTTTAAAACTTGGCCATTGTGGGATCCCTTCCCACCTACATTTTGGGGGAAGAGGACCGAGGCCACTATAAGTATAGGATAGCCACCGCCATAAGGGGGGAGGAGATCCAAGGGGATCAAACAGACTCCACCCTCAACTACAGACCTCGCGAGGTTGTTCATCCTTTGTACTAGTTCATCCTCAGCCCCTCTTGAGGCCAATCCACCACAAAGCAGGAGTAGGGTATTACACCGCAAGGTGGCCCGAACCTGGGTAAACTGTCGTGTTCATCTTCTTTCTTGTTCACGCGAGTAGAGCTAGGCTGTGGAGCGATGAGTTCGTGAGTGGTGGAGATCGAGTTCTTTGCACATGCCCCAGTGTTTGAACCTCTCTTGGGTCTGCGGAGCCCTGAATCCGACAGTACCTAAGAAACTAGGAGATCCAGGAATACCAACTATACAATGCTCTATTAAAAGAAACAATGTTAAAACTACTTTATGTGATTTAGGAGCCAGTGTCAGTGTTATGGCTTTCTCTTTATATAAAAGGCTTGATTTGAATAAACTCACGCCCACTAAAATATCATTGCAAATGGCGGATAGATCTACCACTATACCTATTGGTGTTTGTAAGGATGTGCCCATTGTAGTTATAAATGTTACTATCTTGATAGGTTTTGTTATACTTGATATGCACGAGGATGACAACATGTCGATTATTCTTGGTAGACCCTTCCTGAATACTGCAGGGGTTGTTATTGATTGCTACAAAAGCAAGGTCACTTTTCATATCAATGATAATGAGCATACAATACACTTTCCAACGAAACAATTTCAAGTCAATGGTATTCATATTATCGAAAAGACTCCAACAATTACTATTAGAAGTTTTGAACTCCCTCTTCCTACTATCAAAAAGAAATATGAAACTCTTATTGTTGGGGAGATGTATATCCCTGTTGAGGTAACCTAGAGTTATACTAAGATTCTTTCGTTTCATGTTAATCGAAAATAGTTTGCTAATAATACTTGATCAACCTTATTAATGGATTCTTTTATAGAAGCATGTAGTCGCTGAATTTAGTAACCTCAACCTTCTGTACTCACCTTTTGGTTCTATGTTATTTTTAGTTAAATGCAATAAAATGCCATGATTATCCTGTTTTCTGATTTTTGCCATGTAATAAAAAATGACCAGAAAATAGAAGTTCTCAAAATGCCCTGAAAATTTAGTACGATTTTTTGTGGAATAGATAAGAATTTTGGGCACAAAACACAACCCATGAGGTTACACTTCTGAGCCACAAGCTCATAGGGTGCGCCACCCCCTAGGGCGCGCCGTGTGGGCTTGTGGGTCTCAAAAGGACCCAGACACTTATCCCAGCCACCCATTCCCTTCTTCCTCCAGGAAAAACCACTTGCTTGCTCAAACCCGTGTTCTTGCTCATTGGTTGCAAATTTTGATCTCCTTGCTCGAAACTCCGTTCCCAAAACCATTTTTGCAGATTGTTCTTCGGTATGTGATACGTCCATTTTGCATCATGCTTTATATTGATATTTATTGCATTATGGGCTGTTATTACACATTATATCACAATACTTATGCCTTTTCTCTCTTATTTTACAAGGTTTACACAAAGAGGGAGAATGCCGCCAGTTGGAATTCTGGACTGGAAAAGGAGCAAATCGGAGATACCTATTCTGCACAACTCCAAAAGTCCTGAAACTTCACGGAGAATATTTTTGGACTATATAAAAAATATTGGGCAAAATAAGCACCGAAGGGGGCCCACCAGCCATCCACAAGGGTGGGGGGTGCGCCCCCTACCTTGTGGCCCCCCCTGGCAGGCCCCCGACGTCCATCTTCTGCTATATCAAAGTGTTTTGAGCTGGAAAAAAAATAAGAAGGCGGTTTTCGGGATGAAGCGCCGCCGTCTTGAGGTGGAACCTGAGCGAAACCAATATAGAGCTCCGGCAGGGCTGTTCTGCCGGGGATACTTCCCTCCGGGAGGGGGAAATCGAAGCCATCATCATCACCAACGATCCTCTTATCGAGCGGGGGTCAATCTCCATCAACCTCTTCACCAGCACCATCTTCTCTGAAACCCTAGTTCATCTCTTGTATGCAATCTTTGTCTCAAAACCTCAGATTGGTACCTTGTGGGTTGCCAGTAGTGTTGATTACTCCTTGTAGTTGATGCTAGTTGGTTTATTCGGTGGAAGATCATATGTTCAGATCCTTAATGCTATTCAATACCCCTCTGATCATGAACATGAACATGCTTTATGAGTTGTTACTTTTGTTCCTGAGGACATGGGTGAAGTGTTGTTATAAGTAATCATGTGAATTTGGTATTCGTTCGGTATTTTGATGAGATGTATGTTGTCTTTCCTCTAGTGGTGTTATGTGAACGTCGACTACATGACACTTCACCATTATTTGGGCCTAGGGGAAGGCATTGGGAAGTAACAAGTAGATGATGGGTTGCTAGAGTGACAGAAGCTTAAACCCTAGTTTATGCGTTGCTTCGAAAGGGGCTGATTTGGATCCCTATGTTTCATGATATGGTTAGATTTATCTTAATAGTTTTTCGTAGTTGTGGATGCTTGCGAGAGTGGTTAATCATAAGTGGGAGGCTTGTCCAAGGAAGGACAACACCCAAGCACCGGTGCACCCACATATCAAATTATTAAAGTATCGAACGCGAATCACACGAGCATGATGAAAATTAGCTTGACAGTAATTCCCATGTATCCTCAGGAGCGCTTTGCTTTATATAAGAATACATCCAGGCTTGTCCTTTGCTACAAAAAGGATTGGGCCACCTTGCTGCACCTTGTTTACTTTTATTACTCGTTACCTGTTACGAATTATACTACCACACAACTATCTGTTATTGATAATTTCAGTGCTTGCAGAGAAATCCTTGCTGAAAACCGCTTGTCATTTCCTTCAGCTTCTCGTTGGGTTCGACACTCTTACTTACTGAAAGGACTACGATAGATCCCCTACACTTGTGGGTCATCAGTATGTAACTCCTCCAATAGTCCAATTAGTTTTCGTTCTAGTGCTTTATACATTGCAATTTTTTGATGCTGTGGTGACCATGTTCTTGAGCTTAAATGTCAAACTTATATGGCCCAAAGTAGTTTTGGTGCATGATATAGCCTCTGAATGCTTATGGGAGTATTTGCTATCAATTTTATTGAGTTTGGTTCACTTTTATTTGGAGGTCAAGAGGATCCTCAAGTACGGCTCCTAAAGAGGTTCCAAATCCCAAGTATCACCTTCCTCGTGCTACGAAAATACGGCCGTGCGGATGGCTATGCAACACTTTCTCGAGGGATGCGGGGATTTTCGATGACTTATACCATTTGGTGAACAACGCCGACATTCTTTCCTTCCTTGAATGTAAGTGTGATCAATACCTCCTCCTCACAAATACTTTTGTGCAAAGCTTCCATGGACACTCTAGAGCATATCCACCCACAATTACATTTAACTTATATGGTAAACCTAGGGATATGACACTTGATGAGTTTTGTGAGGCTTGTTTGATCCCACCAGCCCTACAGAGCCACGTCCCAGTGACCTTGAAGATTTTATATTTGAAGTCACCGTTGGGGAGACTGGACAAGTTTCTAGCTTACATTTTCTTGTTTGGCGCTATTATTCATTGTTTGCCGGTAAATGTTTGACTAGACGGTGGGGGAGTGGAACACTCAGCTCTCCGGACCTTGCTATTTTGCGCCATGCTCTTTACAGCAATAGGACTGTTAGTTTGGGCGTTATGATTTCTCGATGGTTACAAACTAACCGTTCGAAGGGAGCTAACTATGGTGGTATTTATGCTTCTCGCCTCGCTAGGAATTTCGAGATACCCATTAGGCACGATGAGGCGGAAGAGAGGCTCTTACCTATGAGGCACCTAGATTATGCTAGCATGGTCGGGCACAATTTTATTGATAATGGGAAGATGTGATTCCGTTATAACTTTGTATTTAATTAGGGCACATGTGAGACTATTACCCTTCCCACATCTTCTTTGCTCGATCTTTCTTCAGGCATGTACACTATCATGCCCGTAGACATTTATGCTTATTGGGGCATGGATCCGCCCCAGGTGGTCAAGCCTGAGCCATTACCTGTGCCTGAGGCGGCCGTAGAGCCTATCTACCGTGCGATCAGCAGGACCCCGTTTATCAGTGGAACCCTGATGAGCCTCAGTACTATATATCCTAAGGGATATCTTGAATTGTGGCCTTAGACCAACTTAGGCCAAAATCCTAAGCTTTGGGGAGTACGTATTTCTCACCGACATTACATTCATGTACCACACATTTCATTTCAGTTGTCGGTGTTCATCCTTTTTCATTGTATATCCATGTTAGTTTTATTTTCGCTTTCTTCTTGTGTGTTTGAAAAACATTAAAAATCCAAAAATATTTCTCGCTTCTTTTCAGTATTCTTTCTTGTCTGGTAATTTTATAGTATTAAAAAGGAAACCCTAAAAGATTTCTTGTTCTTTTTTTACTTGTTGGGAGCTTTCTCGTGTAAACAGTTTTTCTTGTTTTCATTTTTCTCTTTTGTTGATTTGCTTTCTTTAGAAAAACAAAAACTCCAAGAATATTTTAGTGTGCTTCTCTGAATTTCTTCTCTTTCCTTTGGGCTGTCGTGAGGAGAAGACCACGATGAACATGTTGAGTGGCTCTCATATGCATTATTGTTGATCTAATAATGAGCCCAAATAACCTTGTCTTCTGCTCTGAATAAAATGTTAGCAGATTCTAGCTTAGTCCATGGGAGACTTACACTATTATTATTTTCATATCATTTGGTCGTGCAAGTGAAAGGTAATAATGACGATGGCTCTATGAAGTGATTGAGGTGAAGAAAAGCTAGTATGAACTCCACTTGTTTTTGTTTTTGTAAATATGTTGAGCTCATTGCTCTTGATTCATTATTATTATGAGTAAACATGTTTGTGATGACAATTAGAGATTATAGTTGCTCATGCCATGCTTAATTAGCTCGGAGTGGATAATGATTTATCTTGAGTGTCAACATGCGTTAAAATGGTTATGATGTAGTATCATAGTATAGTATCCTCCTCTGAATGTATTAAGTGGCTTGACTTGGCACATGTTCACGTATGTAGTTGATTCAAAACAAAACATGGCCTCCATGATATTTTTGTTCATGGTGTTTGATATCTTACTCATGTTTGTGTTGGGGACCGTAGCAGAAAATAAAAAAAATTCCTACGCATCACCAATATCTATCTATGGAGTAATCTAGCAACGAGGGAGAAGGGAGTGCATCTACATACCCTTGTAGATCGCTATGCGGAAGCGTTGCAAGAACGCGGATGAAGGAGTCGTACTCGCTGCGATTCAGATCGCGGTTGATTCCGATCTAAGCGCCGAACAACGGCGCCTCCGCGTTCAACACACGTCCAGCCCGATGACGTCTCCCATGCCTTGATCCAGCAAGGAGAGAGGGAGAGGTTGGGGAAGACTCCATCCAACAGCAGCACGACGGCGTGGTGGTGGTGGAGGAGCGCGGGACTCCAGCAGGGCTTCGCCATGCACTGCGAGAGACGAGGAGGGAGAGAGGTAGGGCTGCGCCAAGCGACAGAGGTCAAAACGTGTTATGGGCAGCCCCAAACCTCACATATATATAGGGGGGAAGGGAGGGGCTGTGCCCCCTTTAGGGTTTCCCACCCCTAGGGGTGCGGCCACCCTAGATCCCATCTAGGGGTGGCGGCCAGAGGGGGAGAGGAAGAGGGGGGCGCACCAGATTGGGCCCTAGGGCCCATCTGCCCTACGGTTTGCCTCCCTCCCCTCTTGGAGGCGCTTTGGGCCTTGGTGGGGGGCGCACCAGCCCACCTGGGGCTGGTCCCCTCCCACACTTGGCCCACGTATGCCTTCGGGCTGGTGGCCCCACCCGGTGGACCCTCGGGACCCTCCCGGTGGTCCCGGTACGCTACAGATAGCGCCCGAAAACTTTCCCGGTGACCAAAACGGGACTTCCCATATATGAATCTTTACCTCCGGACCATTCCGGAACTCCTCGTGACGTCCGGGATCTCATCCGAGACTCCGAACAACATTCGGTAACCGCGTACATACTTTCCCTATAACCCTAGCATCATCGAACCTTAAGTGTGTAGACCCTACGGGCTCGGGAACCATGCAGACATGACCGAGACAACTCTCCGGCCAATAACCAACAGCGGGATCTGGATACCCATGTTGGCTCCCACATGCTCCACGATGATCTCATCGGATGAACCACGATGTCAAGGATTCAATCAATCCCGTATACAATTCCCTTTGTCTATTGGTACAATACTTGCCCGAGATTCGATCGTCGGTATACCGATACCTCGTTCAATCTCGTTACCGGCAAGTCTCTTTACTCGTTCTATAACACATCATCCCGTGATCAACTCCTTGATCACATTGTGCACATTATGATGATGTCCTACCGAGTGGGCCCAAAGATACCTCTCCGTCATACGGAGTGACAAATCCCAATCTCGATTCGTGCCAACCCAACAGACACTTTCGGAGATACCTGTAGTGCACCTTTATAGCCACCCAGTTACGTTGTGATGTTTGGTACACCCAAAGCATTCCTACGGTATCCGGGAGTTGCACAATCTCATGGTCTAAGGAAAAGATACTTGACATTTAGAAAAGATTTAGCATACGAACTACACGATCTGTGCTAGGCTTAGGATTGGGTCTTGTCCATCACATCATTCTCCTAATGATGTGATCCCGTTATCAACGACATCCAATGTCCATGGTCAGGAAACCGTGAACATCTGTTGATCAACGAGCTAGTCAACTAGAGGCTTACTAGGGACATGGTGTTTGTCTATGTATCCACACATGTATCTGAGTTTCCTATCAATACAATTCTAGCATGGATAATAAACAATTATCATGAACAAGGAAATATAATAATAACCAATTTATTATTGCCTCTAGGGCATATTTCCAACAGTCTCCCACTTGCACTAGAGTCAATAATCTAGTTCACATCGCCATGTGATTAACACTCATAGGTCACATCGCCATGTGACCAACATCCAAAGAGTTTACTAGAGTCAGTAATCTAGTTCACATCGATATGTGGTTAACACTCAATGAGTTCTGGGTTTGATCATGTTATGCTTGTGAGAGAGGTTGTAGTCAACGGGTCTGCAACATTCAGATCCCTATGTACTTCGCAAAACTTTATGTCATATCGTAGATGCTGCTACCACGTTCCACTTGGAGCTATTCCAAACTGTTGCTCCATTATACGTATCCGGTATCTCTACTCAGAGTTATCCGGATAGGTGTTAAGCTTGCATCGACGTAACTCTTTACGTCGAACTCTTTATCACCTCCATAACCGAGAAACATTTCCTTATTACTCTAAGGATAATTTTGACCACTATCCAGTGATCTACTCCTGGATCACCTTTGTACCCTCTTGCCAGACATGTGGCAAGGCACACATCAGGTGCGGTACTTAGCATGGCATACCATATAGAGCCTATGCCAAAAGCATAGGGGAGGACCTTCGTCCTTCCTCTTCCTTCTGCCGTGGTAAAGTTTTGAGTCTTACTCAACTTCACACCTTACAACTCAAGTAAGAACTCCTTCTTTGACTGATCTATTTTGAACTCCTTCAAAATCATGTCAAAGGTGTGTGTTCTTTTGAAAGTATCATTAGGCGTCTTGATCTATATCCATAGATCTTGATGCCCAATATGTAAGCAGCTTTATCCAGGTCTTCCTTTGAAAAACTCCTTTCAAACAACCCTTTACGCTTTCCAGAAATTCTACATCATGTCGGATCAATAATATGTCATTCACATATACTTATCAGAAATGTTGTAGTGCTCCCACTCACTTTATTGTAAATACAAGTTTCTAACAAACTTTGTATACCCAAAAACTTTGATCACTCCATCAAAGCGTATATTCCGACTCCGAGATGCTTGCTCCAGTCCATGGAAGGCTCGCTGGAGCTAGCATACCTTTTAACATCCTTAGGATCGACAAAACCTTTCTGATTGTATCACATACAACCTTTCCTTACGAAAACAGGTAAGGAAACTTGTTTTGTCATCCATCTGCCAGATTTCATAAATGCAGCTAATGCTAACATGATTCCGACGGACTTAAGCATCGCTACGGGTGAGAAAATCTCATCGTAGTCAACTCCTTGAACTTGTGAAAAACTCTTTGCCACAAGTCGAGCTTCATAGACGGTGACATTACCTTCCACGTCCATCTTCTTCTTAAATATCCATTTATCTCAATGGCTTGCCAATCATCGGGCAAGTCCACCAAAGTCCATACTTTGTTTTGATACATGGATCCTATCTCGGATTTCTCGGCTTCTAACCATTTGTCGGAATACGGGCCCACCATTGCTTCTCCATAGTTCGTAGGTTCATTGTTGTCCAAAAACATGACCTCTAAGACAGGATCACCGTACCACTCAGGAGTAGTACATATCCTTGTCGACCTACGAGGTTCGATAGCAACTTGATCCGAAGCTTCATGATCATTATCATTAGTTTCCTCTTCAACAGTCGTAGGTTCCACAGAAACATCTTTCTGTGTTGCACTACTCTCCGGTTGAAGTGAGGGTTCGACAACCTCATCAAGTTCTATCTTCCTCCCACTCAAATCTTTCGAGAGAAACTCCTTCTCGAGAAAGGACCCGTTCTTAGCGACAAACATTTTGCCCTTGGATCTGAGATGGAAGGTATACCAAAATGTTACCTTTGGGTATTCTATGAAGATGTATTTGTCCGCTTTGGGTTCGAGCTTTTTCCGGCTGAAGCCATAAGCATCGCAGCCCCAAACATCAAGAAAACGACAACTTTGGTTTCTTGCCAAACCATACGGCGTCGTCTCAACGGACTTAGATGGTGCCCTATCTAAAGTGAGTGCAGCTGTCTCTAATGCATAACCTCAAAATAATAGCGGTAGATCGGTAAGAGACATCATAGATCGCACTATATCTCATAAGGTTCGATTACGACGTCCGGACACACCATTACGCTATGGTGTTCCAGGTGGCTTCAACTGTGAAACATTTCCACAATGTCTTAAGTGATTGCCAAACTCATAATTCAGAAAATCTCCCCTTGATCAGATCGTAGGAACATGATCTTCTTGTTATGATGATTGTTAACTTCACTCTGAAATTGCTTGAACTTTTCAAACGTTTCAGACTTTTGCTTCATTAAGTAAATATACCCATATCTACTCAAATCGTCAGTGAAGATGAGAAAATAACGATATCCACCACACGCCTTAATTCTCATTGGATCACACACATCAGCATGTATGATTTCCAACAAGTCACTTTCCCGTTTCATTGTACATGAACATGGGATCTTAGTCATCCTGCCCATGAGGCATGGCTCGCATATTTCAAGCGATTCAAAATCAAGTGACTCCAAACATCCATCAGCATGGAGTTTCTTCATGCATTTTATGCCAAAATGACCTAAGCGGCAGTGCCACAAGAAAGTGGTACTATCATTATTAACTCTACATCTTTTGGCGTTTAATATTATTATCATGTGTATTACTATGATCGAGATTCAATAAACCATTGGGTGCATGACCATAAAGGTATTATTCATGTAAAGAGAATAACCATTATTCCCTAACTTAAATGAATAACCGTATTGCAATGAACATGATCTAATCATATTCATGCTTAACGTAGACACCTGATAACATTTATCTAGGTTCAACAATAATCCCGAAGGTAGAAGGAGCGTGCGATGGTGATCTTATCAACCTTGGAAACACTTCCAACACACATCGTCACCTCGCCCTTAGCTAGTCTCCGTTCAGTCTGTAGCTTTTGCTTCAAGTCACTAATAATAGCAACTGAACCCGTATCCAATACCCAGGTGCTACAAGGAGTACTAGTAAGGTACACATCAATAACATGTATATCAAATATACTTTGTTTAAGTTGTCAGCTTTCTTATCTACCATGTATTTGGGGTCGTTCCGCTACCATGTGACCATTCCCCTTACAATAGAAGCACTTAGTCTCAAGGTTTGGGTTCAACCTTGGGTTCCTTCATTAGTGCGACAACTGGTTTGCCATTCATGAAGTTTCCCTTCTTTCCCTTGCCCTTTTGAAACCAGTGGTCTTGTCAAACCATCAACACTTGATGCTCCTTCTTGATTTCTACTTTTGCGGTCTTAAGAACCGCTAACAGCTCTGGGATCATCTCCATCCTTTGCATGTCATAGTTCATCACGAAGTTCTAGTAGCTTGGTGATAGTGTCTAGAGAATTCTGTCAACCACTATCTCATCTGGAAGATTAACTCCCACTTGGTTCAAGTGATTTTAGCACCCAGACATTCTGAGCACATGCTCACTAATTGAGCTATTCTCCTCCATCATTTTTGGAAAAAGAACTTGTCAGAGGTCTCATACCTCTCAACACGGGCATGAGCCTGAAATCCCAATTTCAGCTCTTAGAACATCTCATATGTTCTATGACGTTCAAAACGTCATTGGAATCCCGATTCTAAGCCGTAAAGTATGGTGCACTAAACTATCAAGTTGTCATCAGGACGTGTCTGTCAGGTGTTCACAACATCCACAGACAACGTTGTAGGGGTTTGCACATCGAGCGGTGCATCAAAGACGTAAGCTTTCTGTGCAACAGTGAGGACACTCCTCGGACTATGGACCCAGTCCGCATCATTGCTTACATTATCTTTCAACTTAGTCTTTCTCTAGGATCGTATTAAACAGGGAGCTACAACGTAGTTATTGGTCTACAACATAATTTGCGAAGAAAACTTAGACTATTGCTCATGACAATTAAGTTCATCTAATGAACTCCCAATCAGATAGACATCTCTCTTAGTCATCTAAGTGATACATGATCCGAATCGACTAGGCCGTGTCCGATCATCACGTGAGACGGACTAGTCATCAACGGTGAACATCTTCATGTTGATCGTATCTTCTATATGACTCATGTTCGACCTTTCGGTCTTCCGTGTTCCGAGGCCATGTCTGTACATGCTAGGCTCGTCAAGTCAACCCTAAGTGTATCGCGTGTGTAAATCTGGCTTACACCCGTTGTATACGAACGTTAGAACCTATCACACCCGATCATCACGTGGTGCTTCGGAACAACGAACCTTAGCAATGGTGCATAGTTAGGGGGAACACAATTCTTGAAATTTTAGTGAGAGATCATCTTATTCACTACCATCGTTCTAAGCAAATAAGATGTAAAACATGATAAACATCACATGCAATCAAATAGTGACATGATATGGCCAATGTCATCTTCCTCCTTTGATCTTCATCTTTAGGGCTCCATGATCATCATCGTCACCGGCATGACACCATGATCTCCATCATCATGATCTCCATCATCGTGTCTTCATGAAGTCGTCTCACCAAACATTACTTCTACTACTATGGCTAACGTTTAGCAATAAAGTAAAGTAATTACATGGCGTTATTCAGTGACACGCAGGTCATACAATAAATAAGACAACTCCTATGGCTCCTGCCGGTTGTCATTCTCATCGACATGCAAGTCGTGATTCCTATTACAAGAACATGATCAATATCATACATCACATATATATCATTCATCACATCCTTTTGGCCATATCACATCACACGGCACATGCTGCAAGAACAAGTTAGACGTCCTCTAATTGTTGTTGCAAGATTTTACGTGGATGCTATAGGTTTCTAGCAAGAACGTTTCTTACCTACGCCAAAACCACAACGTGATATGCCAATTTATATTTACCCTTCATAAGGACCCTTTTCATCAAATCCGATCCGACTAAAGTGGGAGAGACAGACACCCGCTAGCCACCTTATGCAACTAGTGCATGTCAGTCGGTGGAACCTGTCTCACGTAAGAGTACGTGTAAGGTTGGTCCGGGCCGCTTCATCCCACGATGCCGCCGAATCAAGATAAGACTAGTAACGGCAAGTAAATTGACAAATCCACGCCCACAACTACTTTGTGTTCTAATCGTGCAAGATACTACGCATAGACCTAGCTCATGATGCCACTGTTGGGGATCGTAGCAGAAAATCAAAATTTTTCCTACGCATCACCAAGATCTATCTATGGAGTAATCTAGCAACGAGGGAGAAGGTGAAGGAAATATGCCCTAGAGGCAATAATAAAGTTATTATTTATTTCCTTATATCATGATAAATGTTTATTATTCATGCTAGAATTGTATTAACCGTAAACTTAATACATGTGTGAATACATAGACAAAACAAAATGTCCCTAGTATGCCTCTACTAGACTAGCTCATTGATCAAAGATGGTTATGTTTCCTAGCCATAGACATGAGTTGTCATTTGATCAACGGGATCACATCATTAGGAGAATGATGTGATGGACAAGACCCATCCGTTAGCTTAGCACTATGATCGTTTAAGTTTTACTGCTATTGCTTTCTTCATGACTTATACATGTTCCTATGACTATGAGATTATGCAACTCCCGAATACCGGAAGAACACTTTGTGTGCTACCAAACGTCACAACGTAACTGGGTGATTACAAAGGTACTCTACAGGTGTCTCCGAAGGTACTTGTTGGGTTGGCGTATTTCGAGATTAGGATTTGTCACTCCGATTGTCGGAGAGGTATCTCTGGGCCCACTCGGTAATGCACATCACTATAAGCCTTGCAAACATTGCAGCTAATGAGTTAGTTGCGGGATGATGTATTACGGAACGAGTAAAGAGACTTGCCGGTAACGAGATTGAACTAGGTATTGAGATACCGACGATCGAATCTCGGGCAAGTAACATACCGATGACAAAGGGAACAACGTATGTTGTTATGCGGTTTGACCGATAAAGATCTTCGTAGAATATGTGGGAGCCAATATGAGCATCCAGGTTCCTCTATTGGTTATTGACCGGAGACGTGTCTCGGTCATGTCTACATAGTTCTCGAACCCGTAGGGTCCGCACGCTTAAGGTTTCGATGACAGTTTTATTATGAGTTTATGAGTTTTGATGTACCGAAGGAGTTCGGAGTCCCGGATGAGATCGGGGACATGACGAGGAGTCTCGAAATGGTCGAGATGTAAAAATCGATATACTGGACGACTATATTCGGACATCGGAAAGGTTCCGAGTGATTCGGGTATTTTCGGAGTATCGGGGAGTTACGGGAATAGAGGAGAGAGGCCAAAAGGAAGGAGGCGCGCACCCCCCTTCTGGTCCCAATTGGACAAGGGGTGCAGCCCCCTTTTCCTTCTCCCTCTCCCCCTCTTTCCTTATCTCCTACTCCGGAAAGGAAAGGGGAATCCTACTAGGACTTGGGAGTCCTAGTAGGACTCCCCACACTTGGCGCGCCCCCTCTAGGGCCGGCCTCTCCCTCCCTCCTTTATATACGGGGGCAGAGGGGCACCTCTAGACACAATAATTGATCTCTTGATCTCTTAGCCGTGTGCGGTGCTCCCCTCCACTATAGTTCTCCTCGATAATATTGTAGCGGTGCTTAGGCGAAGCCCTGCGACAGTAGAACATCAAGATCGTCACCACACCGTCGTGCTGACGGAACTCTCCCTCGACACTCAACTGGATCGGAGTTCGAGGGACGTCATCGAGCTGAACGTGTGCTAGAACTCGGAGGTGCCGTAGTTTCGGTGCTTGATCGGACGGGCCGTGAAGACGTACGACTACATCAACCGCGTTGTTCTAACGCTTCCGCTTTCGGTCTACGAGGGTACGTAGACTCACTCTCCCCTCTCATTGCTATGCATCTGGTAGATAGATCTTGCGTGATCGTAGGAAAATTTTAAAATACTACGTTCCCCAACAGTGGCATCATGAGCCAGGTCTATGTGTAGATGATATGCACGAGTAGAACACAAGTGAGTTGTGGACGATACACGTCATACTTCTTACCAGCATGTCATACTTTGCTTCGGCGGTATTGTGAGATGAAGCGGCCCGGACCGACATTACGCGTACGCTTACGCGAGACTGGTTTCACCGTTATGAGCACTCGTTGCTTAAAGGTGACTGGCGGGTGTCTGTCTCTCTCACTTTAGCTGAATCAAGTGTGACTATGCCCGGTCCTTGTGAAGGTTAAAACAGCACATACTTGACGAAACATCGTTGTGGTTGTATGCGTAGGTAAGAACGGTTCTTGCTAAGCCCGTAGCAGCCACGTAAAACTTGCAACAACAAAGTAGAGGACGTCTAACTTGTTTTTGCAGGGCATGTTGTGATGTGATATGGTCAAGACATGATGAGTTATACGGTTTTGTATGAGATGATCATGTTTTGTAAAGTTATCGGCAACTGGCAGGAGCCATATGGTTGTCGCTTTATTGTATGAAATGCAATCGCCATGTAATTGCTTTACTTTATCACTAAGCGGTAGCGATAGTTGTAGAAGCAATAGTTGGCGAGACGACAACGATGCTACGATGAAGATCAAGGTGTCGCGCCGGTGACGAAGGTGATCATGACGGTGCTTTGGAGATGGAGATCAAAAGCACAAGATGATGATGGCCATATCATGTCACATATTTTGATTGCATGTGATGTTTATCTTATTATGCTTCTTATTTTGCTTAATACGACGGTAGCATTATAAGATGATCCCTTACAAAATTTCAAAGTATAAGTGTTCTCCCTGAGTATGCACCGTTGCGAAAGTTCGTCGTGCGGAGACACCACGTGATAATCGGGTGTGATAAGCTCTACGTTCAAATACAATGGGTGTAAGCCAGTTTTGCACACGCAGAATACTCGGGTTAAACTTGACGAGCCTAGCATATGCAGATATGGCCTCGGAACACTGGAGACCGAAAGGTCGAGCGTGAATCATATAGTAGATATGATCAACATAAGATGTTCACCATTGAAACTACTCCATCTCACGTGATGATCGGACATGGTTTAGTTGATTTGGATCACGTGATCATTTAGATGACCGGAGGGATGTCTATCTAAGTGGGAGTTCTTAAGTAATATGATTAATTGAACTTTAATTTATCATGAACTTAGTCCTGGTAGTATTAGCATATCTATGTTGTAGATCAATAGCTCGGGATGTTGCTCCACGTTTATTTTTTATATGTTCCTAGAGAAAACCAAGTTGAAAGATGTTAGTAGCAATGATGCGGAATTGTTCCGTGATCTGAGGATTATCCTCATTGCTGCACAGAAGAATTATGTCCTTGATGCACCGCTAGGTGGCAGACCTATTGCAGGAGCAGATGTAGACGTTATGAACGTTTTGACAAAAGCTCGATATGATGACTACTTGATAGTTTAGTGCACCATGGTTTACGGCTTATAACCGGGACTTCAAAAACGTTTTGAAACGCCACGGAGCATATGAGATGTTCCAAGAGTTGAAATTAGTATTTCATACTCATGCCCGTGTTGAGAGGTATAAGACCTCTGACAGTACTTTGCCTACAAGATGGAGGAGAATAGCTCAACCAGTGGGCATGTGCTCAGATTGTCTGGGTAGTACAATTGCTTGAATCAAGTGGGAGTTAATCTTCCAGATAAGATAGTAATTGACAAAGTTCTCTAGACACTATCACCAAGTTAGTAGAACTTCGTGATGAACTATAATATGCAAGGGATGATGAAAGTAATTCCCGAGCTCTTCACGATGCTGAAATCGGCGAAGGTAGAAATCAAGAAAGAGCATCAAGTGTTGATGGTTAACCAGACCACTTGTTTCAAGTTAAGGGCAAAGGGATAGAAGGGGAACTTCAAGAAGAATGACAAGCAAGTTGTCACTCCCGTGAAGAAACCCAAAGCTAAACTCAAGCCTGAAACTAAGTGCTTCTACTGCAAAGGAAATGGTCACTAGAAGTGGAACTGCCCTAGATATTTGGCGGATAAGAAGGATGGCAAAGTGAACAAAGGTATATTTGATATACAGATTATTGATGTGTATTTTACTAGTGTTCGTAGCAACCCCTCGGTATTTGATATTGGTTCAGTTGCTAAAGAGTAGTAACTCGAAATGGGAGTTGCATAATGAACATAAACTAGTTAAAGGATGAAGTGACGATGTGTATTGGAAGTAGTTCCAAGATTGATGTGATCATCATCACACACTCCCTATACTTTCGGGATTAGTGTTGAACCTAAATAAGTGTTAATTGGTGTTTGTGTTGAGCATGAATATGATTTGATCATGTTTATTGCAATACGGTTATTCATGTAAGTTAGAGAATAATTGTTGTTCTATTTACATGAATAAAACCTTCTATGGTCATACACCCAATGAAAATGGTTTGTTGGATCTCGATCGTGTGATACACATATTCATAATATTGAAGCCAAAAGATGCAAGGTTAATAATGATAGTGCAACTTATTTGTGGCGCTGCCATTTAGGTCATATTGGTGTAAAGCGTATGAAGAAACTCCATAGTGATGGACTTTTGGAATCACTTGATTATGAATCACTTGGTGCTTGCGAACCATGCCTCATGGGCAAGATGACTAAAACTCCGTTCTCCGGAACTGTGGAGCGAGCAACAGAGTTGTTGGAAATCATACATACTGATGTATGCGGACCAATGAGTGTTGAAGCTCGCGGCAGGTATCGTTATTTTCTGACATTCACTGATGATTTGAGCAGATATGGGTATATCTACTTAATGAAGCACAAGTCTGAAACATTTGAAAAGTTCAAAGTATTTTGGAGTGAAGTGGAGAATCATCGTAACAAGAAAATAAGAGTTTCTACGATATGATCGTAGAGGTAAAATATTTGAGTTAGCGAGTTTGGCCTTCAGTGAAAACAATGTGAAATAGTTTCACTACTCACGCCACCTGGAACACCACAGTGTAATGGTGTGTCAGAATGTCATAACCGTACTTTATTGGATATGGTGCGATCAATGATGTCTCTTACCGATCTACCACTATCGCTTTTGGGGTTATGCATTAGAGACAACTACATTCACGTTAAATAGGGCACCATCTAAATCCGTGGAGATGACACCGTATGAACTGTGGTTTGACAAGAAACCTAAGTTGTCATTTCTTTAAGTCTGGGACTACGATGCTTATGTGAAAAAGTTTCAACATGGTAAGCTCGAACCCAAATCGGAGAAATAAATCTTCATAGGATACCCAAAAGAAACTGTTGGGTACACCTTCTATCACAGATCCGAAGGCAAGGTCTTTGTTGCTAAGAGTGGATCCTTTCTAGAGAAGGAGTTTCTCTCGAAAGAAGTGAGTGGGAGGAAAGTGGAACTTGATGAGGTAATTGTACCTTCTCCCGAATTGGATAGTAGTACATCACAGAAACTGGTTCCAGTGATTCTGAAAGTGCAACTAATCCCCGGGTGGTTTTGGTAATTAATAACAACATATATATCATTGAACTAATAGCTACTTGAGAATCATTTCAGAGAAGTTCGATGATATGGGTATGGAAATGTCTGAAGAAGTGGACCCCTCAAAATGCTAAGACAAGCATTGGCAAAAGCTCAAGACTCCATTTTTGGTTTAGTGATCAAAGATCACATTGAGTCCATAGGAAAAGCCAATACTATTAAAAGGGGATGAGGTTGTGTTGATGATCTGGTTGCTCAAGTGCTTAGTGATTTAGCTCCTTCAACTATCAGCAATCTTCACTACTTAACACACTCATAAGTAATCTCGGACAAACCGATTCTTCCAACTCAGTCCCACCGAGATGAACCACCTCAGCTATTTTCCCAAACCCTAGAAATTTCGGTCTATCCGATTTTGAGTTCGGTCTCACCGAAACTGGACTGCCAACCTTCTGTAACCGTTTGACATCATTTCGGAATATCCGAGTTGTTAATTTCGGTCCCACCGAGAATGGCAAGCTCCTACCTTTGACTCATATCGGACACACCGAGATGGTATTTTCGGTCCCACCGAAAACCCCAACGTTCACTATATTTGAACTTTCGGTCTGACCGAGTTTCCACTTCGGTCTCACCGAGATTGCTCAATTATGTGTGTAACGGTTGGATTTTGTGTGGAGGCTATATATACCCCTCCACCCCCTCTTCATTCGTGGAGAGAGCCATCAGAAAGTACTACCACTTCTACCTTACACTTTCTGAGAAGAGAACCACCTACCCTTGTGTTGAGATCAATTCATTCCATTCCTACCATATGAAACTTGATCTCTAGCCTTCCCAAGTTGCTTTCCACTCAATCCTTTCTTCCACCACAGCCATATCAGTGAGGAGAGTTGAGTGTTGGGGAGATTATCATTTGAAGCACAAGAGCAAGGAGTTCATCATCATCAACCACATCTATTACCTTTTGGAGGGTGGTGCCTCCTAGATTGGTTAGGTGTCTCTTGGGAGCCTCCGTCTTCGAGATGTGGAGTTGAACCAAGAAGTTTGTAAGGGCAAGGAGATCGCCTACTTCATGAAGATCTACCCCGAGTAAGGCTAGTCCTCCGTGGGCGTAGGCCATGATGGAATAGACAAGGTTGCTTCTTCGTGGACCCTTCGTGGGTGGAGCCCTCCGTGGACTCGCGCAGCCGTTACCCTCCGTGGGTTGAAGTCTCCATCAACGTGGATGTACGATAGCACCACCTATCGGAACCACGACAAAAATCTCCGTGTCTCCAAATTGCGTTTGATCTTCTCCACCTCTCTTTACTACATGTGCAATTTACTTTCCGCTGCTTATACTCTAGAATTGCATGTGTAGGGTGATACTTGAATTGATCATAATTGTGAAACTGCCAAAAACTGTTCATGATCTAAAGGCAGAATTTTTATATTGTCAAGTAGTCTAATCACCCCCCCTCTAGACATACTTTCGATCCTACAAGTGGTATCATAGCTTTGGTCTCCATTGTTTTGGTTTCCATTGCATTGGACTCCATAAGCTTGGTTTCACAACCTAGGAGAGTATGGCGTCTAGTGAGGGTAATTATCGTAGAGGTCCTTACTTTGATGGTACAAATGTTGCTAGTTGGAAGCATAAAATGAAAATGCATATTCTTGGTCATAACCCAGCCGCATGGGGCATTATTTGTGTTGGTATGCAAGGTGAATTCTTCGAGGAAGGAAAAGTTCCGGATCGCGAAGCTACACCGGAAGAGTTGCGGATGTTGCAAAACAATGCTCAAGCTTGTGACATTCTCTTCAATGCCTTGTGTCCCGAGGAGTTCAACAAAATCAGCCGTCTTGAGAATGCTAAAGAGATTTGGGATACTTTGGTTGAAATGCACGAAGGTACTGAATCTGTGAAGGAATCAAAGCTAGATATTCTTCAAGGTCAACTTGACAAGTTCAAGATGAAGGATGGTGAAGGAGTCGCTGAAATGTACTCTAGGCTTGCTCTCATCACAAATGAGATTGCCGGCTTAGGAAGCGAAGAAATGACCGACCGATTCATCATCAAGAAGATTCTAAGAGCTTTGGATGGAAAATATGACACCGTGTGCACTTTGATCCAAATGATGCCAAACTACAAGACTCTCAAGCCAACTGAAGTCATTGGAAGAATTGTTGCTCATGAGATGACACTTAAGGATAAGGAAGAGATTCACAACAAGTCAAGTGGTGCTTACAAAGCTACAAGTGATGCTCCCACAACCTCAAGTGACAAGTTAATTTCCAATGAAGAGATAAGCCTAATGGTTAAGAACTTCAACAAGTTCTACAAGAATAGAGGCAAAGAAAGAAGCTCAAAGTCTAGATCATATGATGAAAAGAGATCTTCTAGTCGTGATCGAAACTGCTACAATTGTGGAAGACCCGGACACTTCTCAAATGAGTGTACGGCTCCCCACAAGAGAAGAGAAGAATCTCCAAGAAGAAGAGCAAGAGATGAGTCACCTCGGAGAGAGAGAAGGAGTAGAGATGATCATTATGAACGAAGACCCTCTCGGAGAAGCAAGGATTCGGAGAGGAAAGACAAGTCATCAAGGAGCTACACAAGAAGAAGACATCAAGCTCATGTAGGTGAATGGGTCTCCGGCTCCGACTCCGACAATCAATCCGATGGAAGCTATCACTCCGACTCCGACTACAGTCAAGATGAAGGTGTTGCCGGACTTGCACTCGTATCCTCCAACTCCTACGACTTATTTGATTCACCAAATGAGGGAATTGAAAGATGCTTCATGGCTAAAGGCCCCAAGGTAACACACCCTGAATTCATTGACTTTGATAGTGATGAGGATGACTTGCTTGGTGAAGATGAGCTCTTGCATGATAAATCTAGTGAGCTTAGTAACGATGAAAATGCTAGTAGTCTTTATAGTCGAGAAGAGTCGAATGACAATGCTATGAAGGAGATTGAGCGTCTAACTAAAGAACTAAACACTCTTAAGTTAGCTCATGAAACAACTCAAGAAGATCATAGAGAGCTCCTAAGATCTCATGAGAAGCTACGCTTCGAGAAGCTCACTCTAGATCAAGAACATGAGTTTCTAAAAGCGATCAATGACGATCTTCGAAAGAAGAGTTCTTCATATCTTGCCAAACGACTTCTCTTGTCTAATTTCTTGCCACCTATTAAGACTAAGCATGACAAGCATAAGAAAAGTTCTTCCTCTAGTAGTAACAATAACAATGTTAAATCAAATGTTGTTACTTCTAGTAGTTCTCTTGATTCCACTAACAATGTTTCAAGCCAAGTTACACTTGAGCAAGAAAATAGCTTATTGAAGGAAATCATAGAGAAAGGTGTCTACAAGAGTCTTGCCGGAAGCAAGAACTTTGAGAAAATTGTTCGCAAACAAGGAAGGCACCGGAAGAATCAAGGGATTGGTTTTGAGCGAAAGTTCAACGCCGAAGGTGTTGAGTGGGAAGAAGGTCAATACCCTACTCCACAGTTTGTTTCTCAAAAGGAGAAGTATGATCCTACTTTTTCCAATGTGGAACAAGCTCAAGATGACCTTCCACCACAAGACCACAAGCTAAAGGCCAAGGACAAGCTTCAAGAGGAGATTGATGCATTCATTGAAGCACCTCAAGCCATGGTCAAGTGGGTTCCCAAGGACACATCAAGTTCTACTTCGTCAAGCTCAACTACAACACCAAGGATTCCCATCAAGATGATGTGGATACCAAAGAAGAAGAACTAGAAGGTTCTTGAGGGTGACTCCGCCAACATACTTCACTCATATTCATTTTGGCAAGAACTTGTGCAATCAACTTCCACATCATGCACTAGTTCATGGAGTCACAAACCCTCTTGTTGGTAAGTCAAGGGACAAGGTAATCATTGCTTTCATGGACATCATCCTTTGTGTACTTCAATCTATGTCTATGGATATTCTTGTTTGTTCCTTGTGGGACTAACCCATGTAGGTATTGAAAGTGCCCTAATCCAAAGGATAGCTCCCAACTCTTGATGATCTACATCAACATTGAGCATCCACATCTTCAACATCTACATGAAGTCTTCTACGACAACCCAAGGTTAGTTTGACCCTTTAAAAGGGGTTCTCACATCTAGGGGGAGCTTTGCTCTAAAAATTGAGCTAAAGCATCTCCAAATGATGTGAACACATCAATGCTTTATGTAAAAGTGGTAACCCCACTTGTGCTTAAACGATGAGTATGACCTATGATCAAATGTTCTCATTTGACTCCTAAGTCAAAATACTCATATATAGATGACCTAGTCATCGACAAATTGTGTGCTAGTAGCTAGAGTTTTGGTTGTGCATGTTTGACACATATTTCATTTGCTATCTTATTGTGTGAGCATGTTGAATGCATGATTTTATCCATTCAAGGACATCCATTTGTTGTTTTGATTGCTTTGATTTTTCTGGCCAAATGGATGGACAAGAATGCCTAAGCACCTTCCCTAGCTATCTATGCTTTCTTGTCTCAAATTCTATTCATGCTCATATCACAACTTTGAACAAGTCATTTTCGGACCCTCCGAGTGAGGAGCACTCGGAGCCACCGATCCGTCTAAGGCTGACTTCCAAAACCTTCTAAGTCAATTTCGGTCTGACCAACATTTCCATCTCGGTCCAACCGAAACGCTTAGACTGATCTAGGTTTCATCTCGGTGAAACCGAGTTCAAAATCTCGGCCTGACCGATATGCGTAACTGCACAGCAGTTATACATTTCGGTGACACCGAGTTTTTCAACTCGGTCCCACCGACAGCGCGGGGATATATATACTGAGGGCTGCGCGCGATTACTTCTTCAAACCGTTTCGCCCCCAAGTCCCCTGCTGCCGTCGCCCTGGTCTTCGGATCGTCGCCGTCATCGCCTGTGCGCCCTCGCCGCAGGTCTCCGCCACCGTCAACGGTAATCTTCTCCGCGCCGTTGCCGCCGTAGAGGGACTCCACCAAGTTAGGGTGAGTCCCGATCCCTCTCGTGCTCCCCATCTGATTCTTGCACGATTGGTTTGCCATGTATCTATCCACGTTTGAGATATTCCTTAAACATTTGATCAGATCCTTTTAGTTTCGAGCGAAATTCTTAGGTTTAGGTTTCCACGAAACACATCTCGGTGAAACCGATTTTGAAAACTCGGAATGACCGATTTGGCCTCTGGCCATTGCACTGCACTTTTCGGTCTAACCGAGTCGTGCAAATCGGTGTGACCGATGTAGAGTCTCAGTGAAACCCTAGTGTTTCGGTAGGACCGAAACCCATTTCGGTCTGACCGAAAGTGGTGTGTAGGTTTCTGTTATACACTTCGGATTCACCGAAACTGAAAATCGGTTTGACCGAAATGCATTCTGTGAAAACTCAAAACTAAAATTTGAACTCATTTTTTTTGCAAAAACCTCTGCAGTTGTGATAACTCTTCTACTCTGCCTATACCTTATCTTTTCACAGGTTGTCAGCCATGTCAGATGCCAGTGACAGCCAGAACAGGTCTGAGTCACCTTTTGCAGAGATCCCTGAGGCAAATACTAGTCCTGAGGCTAGTAGTTCCAGTGATGATGGTGAGAGGAGCACCCCTAGTGGTTTGCCTCCTGCAGCCACCAGAACCAGAAAGAAGAGAAATTCTGATGATGAGGACTCTGACTTCGTTGCTGAGGAAGTTACCTCCAAGCCCAAGAGGAAAGTTGTTGCCAAAGAGCATGAAGGGCAGCAGTCGAAGAAAGGCACCAGCAAGGTCAAGCAGTCAGCTGTTGCAAAGAAGCTGAACTTGGAAGAGCCAGCTCCAAGTAAGGTGAAGAAAACTTCCAAGAGGAAGAGGGTAGTATATGCTGAACCTCATGTTGATGCAGCTGCTGAAGAAGAAGAAGAAGATGCACCCCAGCCTCCTCCTCAGAAGGCTAAGTTCATGGGTGATGCTATTAGGGCTCAA
>LR738714.1:558348670-558383660 GCA_902687465.1 Secale cereale
GATCGCGGTTGATTCCGATCTAAGCGCCGAACAACGGCGCCTCCGCGTTCAACACACGTGCAGCCCGATGACGTCTCCCATGCCTTGATCCAGCAAGGAGAGAGGGAGAGGTTGGGGAAGACTCCATCCAACAGCAGCACGACGGCGTGGTGGTGGTGGAGGAGCGCGGGACTCCAGCAGGGCTTCGCCAAGCACTGCGAGAGACGAGGAGGGAGAGAGGTAGGGCTGCGCCAAGCGACAGAGGTCAAAACGTGTTATGGGCAGCCCCAAACCTCACATATATATAGGGGGAAGGGAGGGGCTGCGCCCCCTTTAGGGTTTCCCACCCCTAGGGGTGCGGCCACCCTAGATCCCATCTAGGTGTGGCGGCCAGAGGGGGAGAGGGAGAGGGGGGCGCACCAGATTGGGCCCTAGGGCCCATCTGCCCTAGGGTTTGCCTCCCTCCCCTCTTGGAGGCGCTTTGGGCCTTGGTGGGCGGCGCACCAGCCCACCTGGGGCTGGTCCCCTCCCACACTTGGCCCACGTATGCCTCCGGGCTGGTGGCCCCACCCGGTGGATCCCCGGGACCCTCCCGGTGGTCCCGGTACGCTACCGATAGCGCCCGAAACTTTCCCGGTGACCAAAACGGGACTTCCCATATATGAATCTTTACCTCCAGACCATTCCGGAACTCCTCGTGACATCCGGGATCTCATCCGGGACTCCGAACAACATTCGGTAACCGCGTACATACTTTCCCTATAACCCTAGCATCATCGAACCTTAAGTGTGTAGACCCTACGGGCTCGGGAACCATGCAGACATGACCGAGACAACTCTCCGGCCAATAACCAACAGCGGGATCTGGATACCCATGTTGGCTCCCACATGCTCCACGATGATCTCATCGGATGAACCACGATGTCAAGGATTCAATCAATCTCGTATACAATTCCCTTTGTCTATTGGTACAGTACTTTCCCGAGATTCGATCGTCGGTATACCGATACCTCGTTCAATCTCGTTACCGGCAAGTCTCTTTACTCGTTCTGTAACACATCATCCCGTGATCAACTCCTTGATCACATTGTGCACATTATGATGATGACCTACCGAGTGGGCCCAGAGATACCTCTCCGTCATACGGAGTGACAAATCCCAATCTCGATTCGTGCCAACCCAACAGAACCTTTCGGAGATACCTGTAGTGCACCTTTATAGCCACCCAGTTACGTTGTGATGTTTGGTACACCCAAAGCATTCCTACGGTATCCGGGAGTTGCACAATCTCATGGTCTAAGGAAAAGATACTTGACATTTAGAAAAGCTTTAGCATACAAACTACACGATCTGTGCTAGGCTTAGGATTGGGTCTTGTCCATCACATAATTCTCCTAATGATGTGATCCCGTTATCAACGACATCCAATGTCCATGGTCAGGAAACCGTGACCATCTGTTGATCAACGAGCTAGTCAACTAGAGGCTTACTAGGGACATGGTGTTTGTCTATGTATCCACACATGTATCTGAGTTTCCTATCAATACAATTCTAGCATGGATAATAAACAATTATCATGAACAAGGAAATATAATAATAACCAATATATTATTGCCTCTAGGGCATATTTCCAACAGTTTGTATTCGATGTTAATTATTCTCAATGCATGTCTATGACCGTTTTCGCTCTCTAGTTGGTCGCTTCTCAATCTATATGCTAGCCTTTGCCTGTACTAAGCGAGAATACTACTTGTGCATCCAAACCCTTAAACCCAAAGTTGTTCCAAATGAGTCCACTATATCTACCTATATGTGGTACTACCCTGCCGTTCCAAGTAAATTTGCATGTGCCACCTCTAAATATTCAAATGAACATATGTTTTGTGTACCCGTACCTCTCATGGAGCGACAAGGGGTGGTAAGTATTTTTCATGCTAATCGGGTTATTCTCATGATGAGTGTTTATTCACTCTGTTGGGGAACGTAGTATTTCAAAAAAAAAAATCCTACGATCACGCAAGATCTATCTACTAGATGCATAGCAACGAGAGGGGAGAATGTGTCTACGTACCCTCGTAGACCGAAAGCGGAAGCGTCTACTAACGCGGTTGATGTAGTCGAACTTCTTCGTGATCCAACCGATCAAGCACCGAACATACGGGGCCTCCACGTTCAGCACACGTTCAGCATCATGACATCCCACGAGCTCTTGATCCAGTAGAACTTCGCGGGAGAGTTTCGTCAGCACGACGGCGTGGTGACGGAGATGATGAAGTTGAAGGAAATATGCCCCAGAGGCAATAATAAAGATGTTATTTGTATTTCCTTATATCATGATAAACGTCTTTTATTCATGCTAGAATTGTATTAACCGGAAACTTAGTACATGTGTGAATACATAGACCAAACCATATGTCCCTAGTATACCTCTACTAGACTAGATCATTGATCAAAGATGGTTATGTTTCCAAGCCATAGACATGAGTTGTCATTTGATCATCGGGATCACATCATTAGTAGAATGATGTGATGGACAAGACCCAACAGTTAGCTTAGCACTATGATCGTTTAGTTTTACTGCTATTGCTTTCTTCATGACTTATACATGTTCCTATGACTATGAGATTATGCAACTCCCGTATACTAGAGGAACACCTTGTGTGCTATCAAACTTCGCAACGTAACTGGGTGATTATAAAGATGCTCTATAGGTGTCTCCGAAGGTGTTTGTGGTGTTGGCATAGATCAAGAATAGGATTTGTCACTCCGAGTGTCGGAGAGGTATCTCTGGGCCCTCTCAGTAATACACATCATAATATTCCTGGCAAGCAAATGACTAATGAGTTAGTCACGAGATGATATATTACAGAACGAGTAAAGAGACTTTCCAGTAATGAGATTGAACTAGGTATTAAGATACCGACGATCGAATCTCGGGCAAGTAACATACCGATGACAAAAGGAACAACGTATGTTGTTATGCGGTTTGACTGATAAAGATCTTCGTAGAATATGTAGGAGCCAATATGAGCATCCAGGTTCCACTATTGGTTATTAACCGGAGATGAGTCTCGGTCATGTCTACATAGTTCACGAACACGTACGGTCCGTGTTGGAAATATGCCCTAGAGGCAGTAATAAAAGTATTATTATTATATTTCCTTGTTCATGATAATAGTCTGTTATTCATGCTTGAATTGTATTGTACGGAAACAGCGATACATGTGTGAATACATAGACCACAATGAGTCCCTGGTAAGCCTCTAGTTACCAGTTCGTTGATCAACAGATGGTCACGGTTTCCTGACCATGGACATGGGATGTCAGTGATAACGGGATCACATCATTAGGAGAATGATGTGATGGACAAGACCGAATCCTGAGCATAACACGAGATCGTATAGTTCGTAATGCATAAGCTTTTCGGTGTCAAGTATTTATTCCTTAGACCATGAGGTTGTACAACTCCCGGATGCCGTAGGAATACTTTGGGTGTGCCAAACGTCACAACGTAACTGGGTGGCTATAAAGGTACGCATCGGGTATCACCGAAAGTGTCTGTTGGGTTGGTATGAATCGAGACTGGGATGTTGTCACTCCGTATGACGGAGAGGTACCTCTTGGCCCACTCGGTAAGACATCATCATAATGAGCTCAAGGTGACTAAGGAGTTAGTCACGTGATGATGGATTACGGATCGAGTAAAGAGACTTGCCATGACGAGATTGAACAAGGTATCGGGAATACCGACGATCGAATCTCGGGCAAGTACCGTACCGATGGACAAAGGGAATAACATACGGGATTGAGTGAATCCTTGACACCGTGGTTCATCCGATGAAGAACATCGAGGAACACGTGGGAACCAACATGGGTATCCAGATCCCGCTGTTGGTTATTGACCGTAGAGTGGTCTCGCTCATGTCTACGTGTCTCCCGAACCCGTAGGGTCTACACACTTAAGGTACGGTAACGCTAGGGTCGTAGAGATACATGCACGTGGAAACCCGAAAGTTGTTCGAAGTCCCGGATGAGATCCCGGACGTCACGAGGAGTTCCGGAATGGTCCGGAGGTAAAGAATGATATATAGGAAGTCCAGTTTCGGCCACCGGTTGATCTCCGGGGGTCACCGGGAGTGTCCCGGGACCACCGGAGGGGTCCCGGGGGTCCACCGGGTGGGGCCCCTAGGCCGCAAGGGGGAAGTGGCCAGCCCTGGTGGGCTGGCGCACCACATGGGCCCTCCTCCCCATGCGCCTAGGGTTGAAACCCTAAGGGGGAGGGGGCGCCACCTTGCCTTGGGGGGCAAGAATCCCCCCTGGCCGCCGCCCCACCCTGCAGATGGAATCTGCAGGGCCGGCGCACCCCCTGGCCCCCTATATATATATGTGGGGGGGGGGGAGAGGGCAGCCGCACCCTTGCCCCTGGCGCCTCTCCCCCTCCCGTCACACCTCATACTCCTTCCACAGGGCGCCGGCGAAGCCCTGCAGGATTCTCCACTGCATCCACCACCACGCCGTTGTGCTGCTAGATCTCCGACGACCTCTCCTACCCCCTTGCTGGATCAAGAAGGAGGTGACGTTGCTGTACCAGACGTGTGTTGAACGCGGAGGTGCCATTCATTCGGCGCTAGATCATCGGTGACGAAGAACGCGAAGAGTACGACTACTTCATCCACGCTTCTTCGAAAGCTTCCGCTCGCGATCTACATAACGGTATGTAGATGCACTCTTATTTGCTCGTTGCTAGATGTCTCCTTGGTTGGATCTTGGTGAAAGCGTAGAATTTTTTTGAATTCTGCTACCTTCCCCAACAGTGGTATCAGAGCTAGGTCTTATGCGTAGCATCTTGCACGAGTAGAACACAAAGCAGTTGTGGGCGTTTGAGTTTGTTCAACTTTCTTGCCGTTACTATTCCATCTTGATTCGGCGGTATTGTGGGATGAAGCGGCCCGGACCGACTTTACACGTACTCTTACGTGCGACTGGTTCCACCGACTGACATGCACTAGATGCATAAGGTGGCTGGCGGGTGTCTGTCTCTCCTACTTTAGTCGGATCGGATTCGATGAACAGGGTCCTTATGAAGGGTAAACAGAAATTGACAAATCACGTTGTGGTTTTGGTGTAGGTAAGAAACGTTCTTGCTAGAAAACCTATAGAAGCCACGTAAAAACTTGCAACAACAATTAGAGGACGTCTAACTTGTTTTTGCAGCATGTGCTATGTGACGTGGTATGGCCAAAAGGAAGATGTGATGAATGATATATGTGATGTATGAGATTGATCATGTTCTCGTAATAGGGAATCACGACTTGCATGTCGATGAACTTGACAACCGGCAGGAGCCATAGGAGTTGTCTTAATTATTGTATGACCTGCGTGTCACTGAATAAATGCTATGTAATTACTTTACTTTATTGCTAAACGTTAGCCATAGTAGTAGAAGTAATAGTTGGCGTGACGACTTCTTCAAGACACGATGATGAAGATCATGATGATGGAGATCATGGTGTCGAGCCGGTGACAAGATGAACATAGTGCCCCGAAGATGAAGATCCAAGGAGCAAGATGATATTGGCCATATCATGTCACTTTAATTGATTGCATGTGATGTTTATCATGTTTATGCATCTTGTTTACTTAGAACGACGGTAGTAAATAAGATGATCTCTCACTAAAATTTCAAGAATTGTGTTCCCCCTAACTGTGCATCGTTGCTAAAGTTCGTTGTCCCGAAGCACCACGTGATGATCGGGTGTGATAGGTTCTAACGTTCGCATACAACGGGTGTAAGCCAGATTTACACACGCAATACACTTAGGGTTCACTTGACGAGCCTAGCATGTACAGACATGGCCTCGGAACACGGAAGACCGAAAGGTCGAACACGAGTCGTATAGAAGATACGATCAACATGAAGATGTTCACCGTTGATGACTAGTCCGTCTCACGTGATGATCGGACACGGGCTAGTCGATTCGGATCGTGTATCACTTAGATGACTAGAGAGATGTCATTCTGAGTGGGAGTTCATTAAATTTGATTAAGATGAACTTAATTATCATGAACTTAGTCTAAATTTTTACAATATCTCTTGTAGATCAAATGGCCCACGCTCAAGTTTCCCTCAACTTCAACGCGTTCCTAGAGAAAACCAAGCTGAAAGACGATGGTAGCAACTATACGGATTGGGTCCGTAACCTGAGGATTATCCTCATAGCTGCCAAGAGATCATATGTCCTTGAAGCACCGCTAGGTGATGCACCCGGTCCCGATGCGACCCAAGACGTTTTGAACGTCTGGCAGTCGCGTAGTGATGATTACTCCCTGGTTCAGTGCGGCATGCTTTACAGCTTAGAGTCGGGGCTCCAAAAATGTTTTGAGAACCACGGAGCATATGAGATGTTCGAAGAGCTGAAAATGGTTTTCCAAGCTCATGCCCGAGTCGAGAGATATGACGTCTCCGACGCATTCTACAGCTGTAAGTTGGAGGAAAATAGTTCTGTCAGTGAGCACATCCTCAAGATTTCTGGATTGCACAACCGCTTGTCTCAGCTGGGAATGAATCTCCCAGATGAAGCGGTCATTGACAGAATCCTCCAGTCGCTCCCACCAAGCTTTAAGAGCTTCGTGTTGAACTTCAATATGCAGGGGATGGAGAAGTCCATTCCCGAGGTGTATTCGATGCTGAAATCAGCGGAGGTGGACATCAAGAAAGAACATCAAGTGTTGATGGTCAATAAAAACACTAAGTTCAAGAAAGGCAAGGGTAAGAAGAACTTCAAGAAGGACGGCAAGGGAGTTGCCGCGCCCGGTAAGCATGTTGCCGGGAAGAAGCCAACGCATGGACCCAAGCCTGAGACAGAGTGCTTTTATTGCAAGGGAACGGGTCACTAGAAGCAGAACTGCCCCAAATACTTAGCAGACAAGAAGGCCGGCAACGTCAAAGGTATATGTGATATACTTGTTATTGATGTGTACCTTACCAGCGCTCGTAGTAGCTCCTGGGTATTTGATACCGGTGCGGTTGCTCACATTTGTAACTCAAAACAGGAGCTGCGGAATAAACGGAGACTGGCGAAGGATGAGGTGATGATGCGCGTCGGGAATGGTTCCAAGGTCGATGTGATCGCCGTCGGCACGCTGCCTCTACATCTACCCTCGGGATTAGTTTTAAACCTTAATAATTGTTATTTAGTACCAGCTTTGAGCATGAACATTGTATCTGGATCTCGTCTTATGCGAGATGGCTACTCTTTCAAATCGGAGAATAATGGTTGTTCTATTTATTTGAGAGATATGTTTTATGGTCATGCCCCGCTGGTCAATGGTTTATTTTTGACGAACCTCGAACGTGATGATACACATATTCATAGTGTAGATGCCAAAAGATGTAAAGTTGATAATGATAGTCCCACATACTTGTGGCATTGCCGCCTTGGTCATATTGGTGTCAAACGTATGAAGAAGCTCCATTCAGATGGACTTCTAGAGTCTCTTGATTATGAATCATTTGACACGTGCGAACCATTCCTTTTGGGCTAGATGACCAAGACTCCGTTCTCCGGAACAATGGAACGAGCAACCAACTTATTGGAAATCATACATACCGATGTGTGCGATCCAATGAGTGTTGAGGCTCGCGGAGGCTATCGTTATGTTCTCACCCTCACAGATGACTTGAGTAGATACGTGTATATCTATTTGATGAAACACAAGTCTGAGACCTTTGAAAAGTTCAAGGAATTTCCGAATGAGGTTGAGAATCAACGTGACAGAAAAATAAAGTTCTTACGATCAGATCGTGGGGGTGAATATTTAAGTCATGAATTTGGCACACACCTTAGGAGCTGTGGAATTGTTTCACAATTGACACCGCCCGGAACACCTCAATGTAACGGTGTGTCCGAACGTCGAAATCTTACTCTGTTGGACATGGTGCGATCTATGATGTCCCTCACTGATTTACCGCTATCTTTTTGGGGTTATGCTTTAGAGACTGCCTCATTCACTTTAAATAGGGCTCCGTTGAAATCCGTTGAGACGACTCCATATGAACTTTGGTTTGGCAAGAAACCGAAGCTGTCTATTCTAAAAGTTTGGGGTTGCGATGCTTATGTCAAGAAACTTCAACCTGAAAAGCTCGAACCCAAATCGGAAAAATGCGTCTTCATAGGATACCCAAAGGAAACGATTGGGTACACCTTCTACCACAGATCCGAAGGCAAAGTTTTTGTTGCCAATAATGGATGCTTTCTGGAAAAAGAGTTTCTCTAAAAAGAAGTGAGTGGGAGGAAAGTAGAACTTGATGAGGTGACAGTCACCCCTCCTGAAAGTAGCGCAGCGCAGGAAATTGTTCCTGAGGTGCCTGCACCAACAAGGGAGGAAGTTAATGATGATGATCATGAAGAAACAGATCAAGTTACTACTGAACTTCGAAGGTCCACAAGGGCACGTTCCGCACCAGAGTGGTACGGCAACCCTGTCCTGGAAATCATGTTGTTAGACAACGGTGAACCTTCGAACTATGAAGAAGCGATGGCGGGCCCGGATTCCAATAAATGGCTTGGAGCCATGAAATCCGAGATAGAATCCATGTATAAAAACAAAGTATGGACTTTGGTGGACTTGCCTGATGACAGGCACGCCATAGAAAACAAATGGATATTTAAGAAGAAGACATACGCGGATGGTAATGTGACCATCTATAAGGCTCGGCTTGTCGCTAAGGGTTATCGACAAGTTCAAGGGATTGACTACGACGAGACTTTCTCTCCCGTAGCGATGCTGAAGTCAGTCAGAATCATGTTAGCTATTGCCGCATTCTATGATTATGAGATATGGCAAATGGACGTCAAAACAGCATTCCTTAATGGCTTCCTCAAGGAAGAGTTGTATATGATGCAGCCGGAAGGTTTTGTCGATCCAGAGAACGCTAACAAGGTATGCAAGCTCCAGCGCTCGATTTACGGGCTGGTGCAAGCATCTCGGAGTTGGAATATTCGCTTTAATGATGTGATCAAAGCGTTTGGCTTTATACAGACTTATGGAGAAGCCTGTATTTACAAGAAAGTGAGTGGGAGCTCTGTGGCATTTCTCATATTATATGTGTATGACATATTGCTGATGGGAAATGATATAGAATTCTTGGAAAATGTAAAGGCCTACTTGAATAAAAGTTTTTCAATGAAGGACCTTGGAGAAGCTGCTTACATATTAGGCATCAAAATCTATAGAGATAGATCAAGACGCCTCATTGGTCTTTCACAAAGTACATACCTTGACAAGATATTGAAGAAGTTCAATATGGATCAGTCCAGAAAGGGTTCTTGCCTGTTTTGCAAGGTATGAGATTGAACAAGACTCAGTCGCCGACCACGGCAGAAGATAGAGAAAAGATGAGTGTCATTCCCTATGCCTCGGCCATAGGTTCTATCATGTATGCCATGCTGTGTACCAGACCTGATGTGAACCTTGCCATAAGTTTGGTAGGGAGATACCAAAGTGATCCCGGAATGGAACACTGGACAGCGGTCAAGAACATCCTGAAGTACCTGAAAAGGACTAAGGATATGTTTCTCGTTTATGGAGGTGACGAAGAGCTCGTCGTAAAGGGTTACGTCGATGCTAGCTTCGACATAGATCTGGATGACTCTAAGTCTCAAACCGGATACGTGTATATTTTGAACGGAGGGGCAGTCAGCTGGTGTAGTTGCAAGCAAAGCGTCGTGGCGGCATCTACATGTGAAGCGGAGTACATAGCTGCTTCCGAAGCAGCGCAGGAAGGAGTCTGGATGAAGGAGTTCATCACCGACCAAGGAGTCATTCCAAGCGCGTCAAGCCCAATGACTCTCTTCTGTGACAACACTGGTGCTATTGCCATTACCAAGGAGCCGAGGTTTCACAAGAAGACCAAGCACATCAAGCGCCGTTTCAACTCCATCCGGAATTATGTTCAGGATGGAGATATATATATTTGTAAAGTGCATACGGATCTGAATGTCGCAGACCCGTTGACTAAACCTCTTCCACGGGCAAAACATGATCAACACCAGAACTCTATGGGTGTTCGATTCATCACAATGTAACTAGATTATTGACTCTAGTGCAAGTGGGAGACAGTTGGAAATATGCCCTAGAGGCAGTAATAAAAGTATTATTATTATATTTCCTTGTTCATGATAATAGTCTGTTATTCATGCTTGAATTGTATTGTACGGAAACAGCGATACATGTGTGAATACATAGACCACAATGAGTCCCTGGTAAGCCTCTAGTTACCAGTTCGTTGATCAACAGATGGTCACGATTTCCTGACCATGGACATGGGATGTCAGTGATAACGGGATCACATCATTAGGAGAATGATGTGATGGACAAGACCGAATCCTGAGCATAGCACGAGATCGTATAGTTCGTAATGCATAAGCTTTTCGGTGTCAAGTATTTATTCCTTAGACCATGAGGTTGTACAACTCCCGGATGCCGTAGGAATACTTTGGGTGTGCCAAACGTCACAACGTAACTGGGTGGCTATAAAGGTACGCATCGGGTATCACCGAAAGTGTCTGTTGGGTTGGTATGAACCGAGACTGGGATGTTGTCACTCCGTATGACGTAGAGGTACCTCTGGGCCCACTCGGTAAGACATCATCATAATGAGCTCAAGGTGACTAAGGAGTTAGTCACGGGATGATGGATTACGGATCGAGTAAAGAGACTTGCCATGATGAGATTGAACAAGGTATCGGGAATACCGACGATCGAATCTCGGGCAAGTACCGTACCGATGGACAAAGGGAATAACATACGGGATTGAGTGAATCCTTGACACCGTGGTTCATCCGATGAAGAACATCGAGGAACACGTGGGAACCAACATGGGTATCCAGATCCCGCTGTTGGTTATTGACCGTAGAGTGGTCTCGGTCATGTCTACGTGTCTCCCGAACCCGTAGGGTCTACACACTTAAGGTACGGTAACGCTAGGGTCGTAGAGATACATGCACGTGGAAACCCGAAAGTTGTTCGGAGTCCCGGATGAGATCCCGGACGTCACGAGGAGTTCCGGAATGGTCCGGAGGTAAAGAATGATATATAGGAAGTCCAGTTTCGGCCATCGGGTGATCTCCGGGGGTCACCGGGAGTGTCCCGGGACCACCGGAGGGATCCCAGGGGTCCACCGGGTGGGGCCACCCATCCCGGTGGGGCCCCTAGGCCGCAAGGGGGAAGTGGCCAGCCCTGGTGGGCTGGCGCACCACATGGGCCCTCCTCCCCATGCGCCTAGGGTTGAAACCCTAAGGGGGAGGGGGCGCCACCTTGCCTTGGGGGACAAGAATCCCCCCTGGCCGCCGCCCCACCCTGCAGATGGCATCCGCAGGGCCGGCGCACCCCCCTGGCCCCCTATATATATGTGGGGTGGGGGAGGAGAGGGCAGCCGCACCCTTGCCCCTGGCGCCTCTCCCCCTCCCGTCACACCTCATACTCCCTCCACAGGGCACCGACGAAGCCCTGCAGGATTCTCCACTGTATCCACCACCACGCCATCGTGCTGCTGGATCTCCGACGACCTCTCGCCCCCCCTTGCTGGATCAAGAAGGAGGTGCCGTTGCTGTACCGGACGTGTGTTGAACGCGGAGGTGCCGTCCGTTCGGCGCTAGATCATCGGTGATGAAGAACGCGAAGAGTACGACTACTTCATCCACGCTTCTTCGAAAGCTTCCGCTCGCGATCTACATAAAGGTATGTAGATGCACTCTTATTTGCTCGTTGCTAGATGTCTCCTTGGTTGGATCTTGGTGAAAGTGTAGAAATTTTTTGAATTCTGCTACGTTCCCCAACAGTCCGCACGCTTAACGTTTGATGACGATCGATATTATGAGTTTATGAGTTTTGATGTACCGAAGGTAGTTCGGAGTCCCGGATGAGATCACGGACATGACGAGGAGTCTAGGAATGTCCGAGACGTAAAGATTGATATATTGGCCTACTATATTCGGACACCGGAAGTGTTCCAGAAAAGTTTCGAATTAAACCGGAGTGCCGGGGGGGTTACCGGAACCCCCCGGGGAAGTATTGGGCTCTAGTGGGCCTTAGGGGAGAGAGAGGGCAGCATCCAGGAGGTGGCGCGCCCCCTCCCAAAGGGGATTCCGAATTGGACTAGGGGAGGGGGGCGCGACCCCCTCTTTCCCTCTCACTCTCCCTCTCCTTCCTTCCCCCTCTCTCCTTCTTGGTGGACTTCTACTAGGAATAGGATTGGAATCCTATTCCTAGTAGGATTGCCTCTCTTGGCGCGCCATAGAGGGCTGGCCGGCCTCCCCCCTTGCTCCCTTATATACGGGGACAGGGGCACCCAAAGACAGACAAGTTGATCTGTTGATCTCTCCCAACCGTGTGCCGTGCCCCTCTCCACGAAAACGCACCTCGGTCATATCATTGCAACGCTTAGGCGAAGCCCTGCGACGTTAAATTCATCATCTCCGTCACCACGCCGTCGTGCTGACGAAACTCTCCCGCGAGGTTCTACTGGATCAATAGCTCATGGGACGTCATCAAGCTGAACGTGTGCTGATCGCGGAGGCTCCGTACGTTCGGTGCTTGATCGGTTGGATCGCGAAGAAGTTCGACTACATCAACCGCGTCACTAGACGCTTCCGCTCCCGGTCTACGAGGGTACGTAGACACACTCTCCCCTCTCGTTTCTATGCATCTGGTAGATAGATCTTGCGTGATTGTAGGAAAATTTTGAAATACTACGTTCCCCAACAGTGGTATCATGAGCCAGGTCTATGCGTAGATGATATGCACGAGTAGAACACAATGAGTTATGGGCGATAATAGTCATACTGCTTACCAACATGTCATACTTTGGTTCGGCGGTATTGTGAGATGAAGCGGCCCGTACCGACATTACACGTACGCTTACGCGAGACTGGTTTCACCGTTATGAGCACTCGTTGCTTAAAGGTGACTGGAGGGTGTCTGTCTCTCTCACTTTAGCTGAATCGAGTGTGACTACGCCCGGTCCTTGTGAAGGTTAAAACAGCACATACTTGACGAAAAATCGTTGTGGTTTTTGTATGCATAGGTAAGAATGGTTCTTATTAAGCCCGTAGCAGCCACGTAAAACTTGCAACAACAAAGTAGAGGACGTCTAACTTGTTTTTGCAGGGCATGTTGTGATGTGATATGGTCAAGACATGATGAGTTATAAGTTATTGTATGAGATGATCATGTTTTGTAAAGTTATCTGCAACTGGCAGGAGCCATATGGTTGTCGCTTTATTGTATGAAATACAGTCGCCATGTAATTGCTTTACTTTATCACTAGGCGGTAGCGATAGTCGTGGAAGCAATAGTTGGCGAGACGACAACGATGCTACGATGGAGATCAAGGTGTCGCGCCGGTGACGAAGGTGATCATGACGGTGCTTTGGAGATGGAGATCAAAAGCACAAGATGATGATGGCCATATCATGTCACATATTTTGATTGCATATGATGCTTACCTTTTTATGCTTCTTATTTTGCTTAGTACGACGGAAGCATTATAAGATGATCGCTTACAAAAAATTTCAAGGCATAAGTGTGCTCCCTGAGTATGCACCATTGTGAAAGTTCGTCGTGCCGAGACACCACATGATGATCGGGTGTGATAAGCTCTACATTCAAATACAACGGGTGTAAGCCAGTTTTGCACACGCAGAATACTCGGGTTAAACTTGACGAGCCTAGCATATGCAGATATGGCCTCAGAACACTGGAGACCAAAAGGTCAAGCATGAATCATATAGTAGATATGATCAACATAGGATGTTCACTATTGAAAACTACTCCATCTCACGTGATGATCGGACATTGTTTAGTTGATTTGGATCATGTGATCATGTAGATGACTAGAGGGATGTCTATCTAAGTGGGAGTTCTTTAAGTAATATGATTAATTGAACTTTAATTTATCATGAACTTAGTCCTGATAGTTTTTGCATATCTATGTTGTTGTAGATGAATGGCCCGTGCTTCCGTTCCTTTGAATTTTAATGCATTCCTAGAGAAAGCTAAGTTGAAAGATGATGGTAGCAATTACATGGACTGGGTCCGTAACTTGAGGATTATCCTCATTGCTACACAAAAGAATTATGTCCTTGAAGCACCGCTAGGTGACAAGCCCCCTCCCGCTAATGTAGACGCTTTGAACGTCTGGCAGACGTGGTCTGATGACTACACGATAGTTCAGTGTGCCATGCTTTACGGCTTAGAACCGGGACTTCAACGACGTTTTGAACGTCATGGACCATATGAGATGTTCCAGGAGTTGAAGTTAATATTTCAAGCAAATGCCCGGATTGAGAAATATGAGATTTCCAATAAGTTCTATAGCTGCAAGATGGAAGAGAATAGTTCTATTAGTGAACACTTGCTTAGAATGTCTGGGTACTACAATCATATGACCCAACTTGGTTGCAAAGTTGATGAAGGTAGTGTTATTGATAGAGTTCTTCAATCACTGCCACCAAGCTATAAAGGCTTCATGATGAACTATAATATGTAAGGGATGCAAAAGACAATTCCCGAGCTCTTCGCTATGCTCAAGGCTGCGGAGGTAAAAATCAAAAAGGAGCATCAAGTGTTGATGGTTAACAAGACCACTAGTTTCAAGAGAAAGGGCAAGGGAAAGAAGGGGAACTTCAAGAAGAATAGCAAGACAGTTGCTACTCCCGCGAAGAAACCCAAGTCTGGAGCCAAGCCTGAAACTGAGTGCTTCTACTTCAAAGGGACTGGACACTGGAAGCGGAACTGCCCCAAGTATTTGGCGGATAAGAAGGATGGCAAGGTGAACAAAGGTATATGTGATATACATGTTATTGATGTGTACCTTACTAATGCTCGTAGTAGTACCTGGGTATTTGATACCGGTTCGGTTGTTAATATTTGTAACTCGAAACAGGGACTAGGGATTAAACGAAGATTGGCTAAGGACGAGGTGACGATGCGCGTGGGAAATGGTTCCAAAGTCGATGTGATCGCCGTCGGCACGCTACCTCTACATATACCTTCGGGATTAGTTTTAGACCTGAATAATTGTTATTTGGTGCCAACGTTAAGAATGAACATTATATCTGGATCTTGTTTGTTGCGAGACGGTTATTCATTTAAATATGAGAATAATGGTTGTTCTATTTTTATGAATAATATCTTTTATGGTCATGCACCCTTGAAGAGTGGTCTATTCTTGTTGGATCTCGATTGTAGTGATACACATATTCATAATATTGAAGCCAAAAGATGCAAGGTTAATAATGATAGTGCAACTTATTTGTGGCACTGCCGTTTAGGTCATATTGGTGTAAAGCGCATGAAGAAACTCCATAGTGATGGACTTTTGGAATCACTTGTTTATGAATCACTTGGTGCTTGCGAACCATGCCTCATGGGCAAGATGACTAAAACTCCGTTCTCCGGAACAATGGAGCGAGCAACAGATTTGTTGGAAATTATACATACTGATGTATGTGGACCGATGAGTGTTGAAGCTCGCGGCGGGTATCGTTATTTTCTGACCTTCACTGATGATTTGAGCAGATATGGGTATATCTACTTGATGAAGCACAAGTCTGAAACATTTGAAAAGTTCAAAGGATTTCAGAGTGAAGTAGAGAATCATCATAACAAGAAAATAAAGTTTCTACGATCTGATCGTGGAGGTGAACATTTGAGTTATGAGTTTGGTCTTCATTTGAAACAATGTGGAATAGTTTCACAACTCACGCCACCCGGAACACCAGAGCGTAATGGTGTGTCCGAACGTCGTTACCGTACTTTATTAGATATGGTGCGGTCTATGATGTCTCTTACCGATTTACCACTATCGTTTTGGGGTTATGCTTTAGAGACAGCTGTATTCACGTTAAATAGGGTACCATCTAAATCCGTTGAGACGACGCCTAATGAACTATGGTTTGGCAAGAAACCAAAGTTGTCGTTTCTTAAAGTTTGGGGCTGCGATGTTTATGTGAAAAAGCTTCAACCTGATAAGCTCGAACCCAAGTCGGAGAAATGTGTCTTCATAGGATACCCAAAAGAGACTGTTGGGTACACCTTCTATCACAGATCCGAAGGCAAGATATTCGTTGCTAAGAATGGATCCTTTCTAGAGAAGGAGTTTCTCTCGAAAGAAGTGAGTGGGAGGAAAGTAGAACTTGATGAGGTAATTGTACCTTCTCCCGAATTGGAAACTAGTACATCACAGAAACTAGTTCTAGTGATTCCTACACCAATTAGTGAGGAAGCTAATGATGATGATGATGAAACTTCAGATAAAATTTCTGCTGAACTTCGTAGATCAACCAGAGTATGTTCCGCACTAGAGTGGTATGGCAACCCAGTTCTGGAAGTCATGTTACTAGACCATGATGAACCTATGAACTATGAGGAAGCGATGATGAGCCCAGATTCCGCAAAATGGCTTGAGGCCATGAAATCTGAGATGGGATCCATGTATGAGAACAAAGTATGGACTTTGGTTAATTTGCCCGATGATCGACAAGCCATCAAAAATAAATGGATCTTCAAGAAGAAGACCAACACTGACGGTAATGTTACTGTTTACAAAGCTCGACTTGTTGTGAAAGGTTTTCGACAAGTTCAAGGAGTTGACTACGATGAGACTTTCTCACCCATAGCGATGCTTAAGTCTGTCCGAATCATGTTAGCAATTGCCGCATTTTATGATTATGAAATCTGGCAAATGGATGTCAAAACTGCATTCCTGAATGGATATCACAAAGAAAAGTTGTATATGATCCAACCAGAAGGATTTATTGATCCTAAAGGTGCTGACAAAGTGTGCAAGCTCCAGCGATCCATCTATGGACTGGTGGAAGCATCTCGGATTTGGAATATACGCTTTGATGAGGTGATCAAAGCATATGGTTTTATACAGACTTTTGGAGAAGCCTGTATTTTCAAGAAAGTGAGTGGGAGCTCTGTAGCATTTCTAATATTATATGTGGATGACATATTGTTAATTGGAAATGATATAGAATTTCTGGATAGCATAAAAGGATACTTGAATTATAATTTTTCAATGAAAGACCTCGGTGAAGCTGCTTACATATTAGGCATCAAGATCTATAGAGATAGATCAAGACGCTTAATTGGACTTTCACAAAGCACCTACCTTGATAAAGTTTTGAAGAAGTTCAAAATTTATGAGTCAAAGAAAGGGTTCTTGCCTGTGTTACAAGGTGTGAAGTTGTGTAAGACTCAATGCCCGACCACTGCAGAAGATAGAGAGAAAATGAAAGTCATTCCCTCTGCCTTAGCCATAGGATCTATCATGTATGCAATGCTGTGTACCGGACCTGATGTGTGCCTTGCTATAAGTCTAAAAGGGAGGTACCAAAGTGATCCAGGAGTGGATCACTGGACAGCGGTCAAGAACATCCTGAAGTACCTGAACAGGACAAAGGATATGTTTCTCGTGTATGGAGGTGACAAAGAGCTCGTCTTAAACGGTTATGTCGATTCAAGATTTGACACTGATCCGGATGACTCTAAGTCACAAACCAGATATGTATTTTTATTAAACGGTGAAGCTGTCAGTTGGTGTAGTTCCAAGCAGAGCGTCGTGGCGGGATCTACGTGTGAAGCGGAATACATAGCTGCTTCGGAAGCAGCAAATGAAGGAGTATGGATGAAGGAGTTCATATCCAATCTAGGTGTAATACCTAGTGCATCGGGACCAATGAAAATCTTTTGTGACAACACTGGAGCAATAGCCTTGGCGAAGGAATCCAAGTTTCACAAGAGAACAAAGCACATCAAAAGACGCTTCAATTCCATCCGCGATCTAGTCAAGGAGGGAGACATAGAGATTTGCAAGATACATACGGATCTGAATGTTGCAGACCTGTTGACTAAGCCTCTTCCACGGGCAAAACATGATCAGCATCAAGACTCCATGGGTGTTAGGATCATTACTTTGTAATCTAGATTATTGACTCTAGTTTAAGTGGGAGACTGAAGGAAATATGCCCTAGAGGCAATAATAAAGATGTTATTTGTATTTCCTTATATCATGATAAATGTCTTTTATTCATGCTAAAATTGTATTAACCGGAAACTTAGTACATGTGTGAATACATAGACAAGACAGTATGTCCCTAGTATGCCTCTACTAGACTAGCTCATTGATCAAAGATGGTTATGTTTCCTATCCATATCCATGAGTTGTCATTTGATCAACGAGATCACATCATTAGGAGAATGATGTGATGGACAAGACCCAACAGTTAGCTTAGCACTATGATCGTTTAGTTTTACTGCTATTGCTTTCTTCATGACTTATACATGTTCATATGACTATGAGATTATGCAACTCCCGTATACCGAAGGAACATCTTGCATGCTATCAAACGTCACAACGTAACTGGGTGATTATAAAGATGCTCTACAGGTGTCTTCGAAGGTGTTCGTGGTGTTGGCATAGATAAAGAATAGGATTTGTCACTCCGAGTGTCGGAGAGGTATCTCTAGGCCCTCTCGGTAATACACATCATAATAAGACTTGCAAGAAAATGACTAATGAGTTAGTCATGAGATGATGTATTACGGAGCGAGTAAAGAGACTTGCCAGTAACGAGATTGAACTAGGTATTGAGATACCGATGATCGAATCTCGGGCAAGTAACATACCGATGAAAAAAGGAACAACGTATGTTGTTATGCGGTTTGACCGATAAAGATCTTCGTAGAATATGTAGGAGCCAATATGAGCATCCAGGTTCCGCTATTGGTTATTGACCGGAGATGAGTCTCGGTCATGTCTACATAGTTCTCGAACCCGTAGGGTCCGCACGCTTAACGTTTGATGACGATCAGTATTATGAGTTTATGATTTTTGATGTACCGAAGGTAGTTTGGAGTCCCGGATGAGATCACACACATGACGAGGAGTCTTGGAATGTCCGAGACGTAAAGATTGATATAATGGACGACTATATTTGGACACCGGAAGTGTTCCGGAAATGTTTCGGATTAAACCGGAGTGCCGGGGGGGGGGTTACCGGAACCCCCTGGGGAAGTATTGGGCCCTAGTGGGCCTTAGGGGAGAGAGAGTGCAGCAGCCAGGAGGTGGCGCCCCCCTCCCAAAGGGGAGTCCGAACTCGACTAGGGGAGGGGGGCGCGGCCCCCTCTTTCCCTCTCCCTCTCCCTCTCCTTCCTCCCCCCTCTCTCCTTCTTGGTGGACTCCTACTAGGAATAGGATTGGAATCCTATTCCTAGTAGGATTTCCTCTCTTGGCGCGCCATAGATGGCTGGCCGGTCTCCTCCCTTGCTCCTTTATATACGGGGGCAGGGGCACCCAAAGATAGACAAGTTGATCTGTTGATCTCTCCCAACCGTGTGCTGTGCCCCCCTCCACACAAACACACCTCGATCATATCGTTGCAGCGCTTAGGTGAAGCCCAGCGACCGTAACTTCATCATCTCCGTCACCATGCCGTCGTGCTGAAGAAACTCTCCCGCAAGGTTCTACTGGATCAAGAGCTCATGGGACGTCATCAAGTTGAACGAGTGCTGAACACGGAGGCTCCGTACGTTCGGTGCTTGATCGGTTGGATCGCGAAGAAGTTCGAGTACATCAACCACGTCACTAGACGCTTCCGCTCCCGGTCTACGAGGGTACGTAGACACACTCTCCCCTCTCGTTGCTATGCATCTGGTAGATAGATCTTGCATGATCATAGGAAAATTTTGAAATACTACGTTCCCCAACAGAAGTTACCGGCGCAGGGCTTCGCTTAAGCACTGCAACGGTACGACCGAGGTGTGTTTCTGTGGAGAGGGGCACCGCACACGGTTGGGAGAGATCAACTTGATCAACTTGTGTGTCTATAGGGTGCTTCTACCCGCATATATAAAGGAGTGGAGGAGGGGGAGGGCCGGCCCTCTCTATGGCGCTTCCTAGAGGAGTCCTACAACCACCGGGAGTAGGATTCCCTCTTTCCTAGTAGAACTAGGAGCCCTTCCAAGTAGTAGGAGTAGGACAGAAGGAAAGGGAAAAGAGAAGATAAGGAAGGAGGGGTGCAGCCCCTCCCCCTAGTCCAATTCGTACTAAGCCTTGGGGGGGGGGCGCAGCCTCCTCTCTCTCTTTCCCCTAAAACCCAATAAGGCCCATATACTCCCTGGAGAATTCTCGTAACTCTCCGGTACTCCGAAAAATACCCAAATCACTCGGAACCATTCCGATGTCCGAATATAGTCGTCCAATATATCGATCTTTACGTCTCGACCATTGCGAGACTCCAGGTCATGTCCCCGTTCTCTTCCGGGACTCCAAACTACCTTCGGTACCTCCAAACACATAAACTCATAATACCGATCGTCATCAAATGTTAATCATGCGGACCCTACGGGTTCAAGAACTATGTAGACATGACCGAGACTCATCTCTGGTCAGTAACCAATAGCGGAACCTGGATGCTCATATTGGCTACTACATATTCTACGAAGATCTTTATCGGTCAAACAGCATAACAACATACATTGTTCCCTTTGTCATCGGTATGTTACTTGCCCGAGATTCGATCGTCGGTATCTTTATGCCTAGTTCAATCTCGTTACCGGAAAGTCTCTTTTCTCGTTCCGTAATACATCATCTTGTGACTAACTCATTAGACATTTGCTTGCAAGGCTTATTATGATGTGCATTATCGAGAGGGCCCAGAGATACCTCTCCGACACTCGGAGTGACAAATCCTATTCTTGATCTATGCCAACACCACGAACACCTTCGGAGACACATCTAGAGCATCTTTATAATTACCGAGTTACGTTGTGACGTTTGATAGCACACAAGGTGTTCCTCCGGTATTCGGGAGTTGCATAATCTCATAGTCATTGGAACATCTATAAGTCATGAAGAAAGCAATAGCAGTAAAATAAACGATCATAGTGCTAAGCTAACAGATGGGTCTTGTCCATCACATCATTCTCCTAATGATGTGATCCCGTTGATCAAATGACAACTCATGTCTATGGTTAGGAAACATAACCATCTTTGATCAGTGAGCTAGCTAGTCTAGTAGAGGTATACTAGGGACACTCTGTTTTGTCTATGTATTCACACATGTACTAAGTTTCCGGTTAATACAATTCTAGCATGAATAATGAACATTTATCATGATATAAGGAAATAAATAATAACTTTATTATTGCCTCTAGGGCATATTTCCTTCAGTCTCCCACTTGCACTGGAGTTAATAATCTAGATCACATCACCATGTGATTAACACCAATAGTTCACATCACCATGTGACTTAACACTTTATAGTTCACATCGCCATGTGACCAATACCCAAAAAGGTTTACTAGAGTCGGTAATCTAGTTCACATCGCCATGTTATTAACACCCAAAGAGTACTAAGGTGTGATCATGTTTTGCTTGTGAGAGAGGTTTAGTCAATGGGTCTGGCACATTCAGATCCGTATGTATTTTGCAAATTTATATGTCTACAATGCTCTGCACTGAGCTACTCTAGCTAAATGCTCCTACTTTCAATATGTATCCAGATCGAGACTCAGAGTCATCCAGATCGGTGTCAAAGCTTGCATCGACGTAACTTTTTATGACGAACTCTTTATCACCTCCATAACCAAGAAATATTTCCTTAGTCATCCAGTAACTAAGGATAATTTTTGACAGCTGTCCAGTGATCTACTTCTGGATCGCTTTTGTACCTCCTAGCCAAACTCATGGCAAGGTACACAACAGGTTTGGTACACAGCATGGCATACTTTAAAGAGCCTATGGCTGATGCATAGGGAATGACTCTCATTATTTCTCTATCTTCTGCCGTGGTCGGGTTTTGAGTCTTAGTCAACTTCATACCTTGTAACACAGGCAAGAACCCTTTCTTTTGACTACTCCATTTTGTGTTGGGGAACGTAGTATTTTCAAAATTTTCCTACGATCACGCAAGATCTATCTACTAGATGCATAGCAACGAGGGGGAGTGTGTGTCTACGTACCCTCGTAGACCGGGAGCGGAAGCATCAAGTGACGGGGTTGATGTAGTCGAACTTCTTCGCAATCCAACCGATCAAGCACCGAACATACGACACCTCCGCGTTCAGCATACGTTCAGCTTGATGACATCCCACGAGCTCTTGATCCAGTTGAGCTTCACGGGAGAGTTTCGCCAGCACGATGGCGTGGTGACAGATATGATGTATCTACCGGTGCAGGGCTTTGCCTAAGCACTGCAACGGTATGACCGAGGTGTGTTTTTGTGGAGAGGGGCACCGCACACGGCTAAAACAATTCAACTTGTGTGTCCTAGGGTGCCCCCCTGCCCTCGTATATAAAGGAGTAAGGGAGAGGCCGGCCCTAGAGGGGGCGCACCAAGTGTGGGGAGTCCTACTAGGACTCCCAAGTCCTAGTAGGATTCCCCTTTCCTTTCCAGAGTAGGAGAGAAGGAAAGAGGTGGAGAGGGAGAAGGAAAAGGGGGCTGCACACCTTGTCCAATTCGGACCAGAGGGGGGCGCGCGCCTCCTTCCTTTTGGCCTTTCTCCTCTATTCCCGTATGGCCCAATAAGGCCCATATAATCCGAAAAATACCCGAATCACTCGGAACCTTTCCGATGTCCGAATATAGTCATCCAATATATCAATCTTTACGTATCGACCATTTTGAGACTCCTTGTCATGTCCCCAGCCTCATCCGGGACTCCGAACTCCTTCGGTACATCAAAACTCATAATACCGATCGTCATCAAACGTTAAGCGTGCGGACCCTACGGGTTCGAGAACTATGTAGACATGACCGAGACTCATCTCCGGTCAATAACCAATAGCGGAACCTGGATGCTCATATTGGCTCCTACATATTCTACAAAGATCTTTATCGATCAAACCGCATAACAACATACGTTGTTCCTTTTGTCATTGGTATGTTACTTGCCCGAGATTCGATCGTCGGTATCTCTATTGCTAGTTCAATCTCGTTACCGGCAAGTCTCTTTACTCGTTCCGTAATACATCATCTCGTGACTAACTCATTAGTCTTTTGCTTGCAAGGCTTATTATGATGTGCATTACCGAGAGGGCCCAGAGATACCTCTCCGACACTCGGAGTGACAAATCCTAGTCTTGATCTATGCCAACACCACGAACACTTTCAGAGACACCTGTAGAGCATCTTTATGACCACCCAGTTATGTTGTGACGTTTGATAGCACACAAGGTGTTCCTACGGTATTCGGGAGTTGCATAATCTCATAGTCATAGGAACATGTATAAGTCATGAAGAAAGCAATAACACTAAAACTAAACGATCATAGTGCTAAGCTTAGGGATGGGTCTTGTCCATCACATCATTCTCCTAATGATGTGATCCCTTTGATCAAATGACAACTCATGTCTATGGTTAGGAAACATAACCATCTTTGATCAATGAGCTAGTCTAGTAGAGGCATACTAGGGACACTCTGTTTTGTCTATGTATTTACACATGTACTAAGTTTCCGGTTAATACAATTCTAGCATTAATAATAAACATTTATCATGATATAAGGAAATATAAATAACAACTTTATTATTGTCTCTAGGGCATATTTCCTTCAGTCTCCCACTTGCACTAGAGTCAATAATATAGCTCACATCGCCATGTGATTTAATACCAATAGTTCACATCGTTATGTGAATAACACCCATAGTTCACATCGCCATGTGACCAACACCCTAAGGGTTTACTAGAGTCAATAATCTAGTTCACATCGCTATGTGATTAATACCCAAGAGTAATAAGGTGTGATCATGTTTTGCTTGTGAGAGAAGTTTAGTCAACGGGTCTGTCACATTCAGATCCGTATGTATTTCACAAATTTCTATGTCTATAATGCTCTGCATGGAGCTACTCTAGCTAATTCCTCTCACTTTCAGTATGCATCCAGATTGATACTTAGAGTCGTCTGGATTTAGTGTCAAAGCTTGCATCGGCGTAGCCCTTGACGACAAACTCTGTATCACCCCATAATCGAGAAACATTTCCTTAGTGATCCAGTTACTAAGGATAATTTTGACCGCTTAAAGTGATCTACTCCTGGATCACTATTGTACCCCCTTGACAAACTCATGGCAAGGTACACAACATGTTTGGTACACAGCATGGCATACTTTATAGAACCTATGGCTGAGGCATAGGGAATGACTTTCATTCTCTTTATATTTTTCTGCCGTGGTCTGGCTTCACACCTTACAAGTCAGGCAAGAACTCCTTCATTGACTGATCCATTTTGAACTACTTAAAAATCTTATCAAGGTATGTACTCATCGAAAGTCTTATCAAGCGTCTTGATCTATATCTATAGATCTTGATGCCCAATATGTAAGCAGCTTCACCAAGGTCTTTCTTTGAAAAACTACTTTCAAACACTCCTTTATGCTTTCCAGAAAATTCTACATCATTTCCGATCGACAATATGTCATTCACATATACTTATCAGAAAGGTTGTAGTGCTCCCACTCACTTCTTGTAAATACAGGCTTCACCGCAAGTCTGTATAAATCTATATGCTTTGATCAACTTATCAAAGCGTATATTCCAACTCTAAGATGCTTGCACCAGTCCATAGATGGATCGCTGGAGCTTGAATACTTTGTTAGCACCTTTTGGATCGACAAAACCTTCTGGTTGCATGATATACAGCTCTTCTTTGAGATATCCATTTAGGAATGCAGTTTTGACATCCATTTGCCAGATTTCATAATCATAAAATGCGGCAATTGCTAACATGATTCGGACAGACTTAAGCATCGCTACAGGTGAGAAAGTCTCATCGTAGTCAGCTCCTTGAACTTGTCGAAACCCTTTTGCAACAAGTCAAGCTTTGTAAACAGTAACATTACCGTCTGGGTCGGTCTTCCTCTTGAAGATCCATTTATTTTCGATGGCTTGCCGATCATCGGGCAAGTCAACCAAAGTCCACACTTTGTTCTCATACATGGATCCCATCTCAGATTTCATGGCCTCAAGCCATTTTGCGGAATCTGGGCTCATCATCGCTTCCTCATAGTTCGTAGGTTCATCATGGTCTAGTAACATGACTTCTAAAACTGGGTTGCCGTACCACTCTGATGCGGAACGAACTCTGGTTGATCTAGGAAGTTCAGCATAAACTAGATCTAAAGTTTCATGATCATCATCATTAGCTTCCTCACTAATTGGTGTAGGAATCACTGGAACTAGTTTCTGTGATGTTCCACTTTCCAATTCAGGAGAAGGTACAATTACCTCATCAAGTTCAACTTTCCTCCCACTCACTTCTTTCGAGAGAAACTCCTTCTCTAGAAAGGATCCATTCTTAGCAACGAATATCTTGCCTTCGGATCTGTGATAGAAGGTGTACCCAACAGTCTCTTTTGGGTATCCTATGAAGACACATTTCTCCGATTTGGGTTCGAGCTTATCAGGTTGAAGCTTTTTCACATAAGCATCGCAGCCTCAAACTTTAAGAAACGACAACTTTGGTTTCTTGCCAAACCATAGTTCATAAGGTGTCGTCTCAACGGATTTAGATGGTGCCCTATTTAACGTGAATGCAGCTGTCTCTAAAGCATAACCCCAAAACGATAGTGGTAAATCGGTAAAAGACATCATAGATCGCACCATATCCAATAAAGTACGGTTACGACGTTCAGACACACCATTACGCTGTGGTGTTCCGGGTGGCGTGAGTTGTGAAACTATTCCACATTGTTTCAAATGAAGACCAAACTCGTAACTCAAATATTCTCCTCCACGATCAGATCGTAGAAACTTTATTTTCTTGTTACGATGATTCTCTACTTCACTCTGAAATTCTTTGAACTTTTCAAATGTTTCAGACTTGTGTTTCATTAAGTAGATATACCCATATCTGCTTAAATCATCAGTGAAGGTCAGAAAATAACGATACCCGCCGCGAGCTTCAACACTCATTGGCCCACATACATCAGTATGTATGATTTCCAATAAATCTGTTGCTCGCTCCATAGTTCCGGAGAACGGAGTTTTAGTCATCTTGCCCATGAGGCATGGTTCGCAAGCACCAAGTGATTCATAATCAAGTGACTCCAAAAGTCCATCACTATGGAGTTTCTTCATGCGCTTTACACACAATATGACCTAAACGGCAGTGCCACAAATAAGTTGCACTATCATTATTAACCTTGCATCTTTTGGTTTCAATATTATGAATATGTGTATCACTATAATCGAGATCCAATAAGAATAAACCACTCTTCAAGGGTGCATGACCATAAAAGATATTATTCATAAAAATAGAACAACCACTATTCTCTGATTTAAATGAATAACCATCTCGCAACAAACAAGATCCAAATATAATGTTCATGCTCAACGCTGGCACCAAATAACAATTATTTAGGTCTAAAACTAATCCCGAAGGTAGATGTAGAGGTAGCGTGCCGACGGCGATCACATCAACTTTGGAACCATTTCCCACGCGCATCGTCACCTCGTCCTTAGCCAATCTTCGTTTAATCCGTAGTCCCTGTTTCGAGTTACAAATATTAGCAACCGAACCGGTATCAAATACCTAGGTACTACTACGAGCATTAGTAAGGTACACATCAATAACATGTATATCACATATAACTTTGTTCACCTTGTCATCTTTCTTATCCGCCATATACTTGGGGCAGTTCCGCTTCCAGTGTCCAGTCCTTTTGCAGTAGAAGCACTCAGTTTCAGGCTTGGCTCCAGACTTGGGTTTCTTTGCGGGAGTAGCAACTGTCTTGCTATTCTTCTTGAAGTTCCCCTTCTTTCCCTTGCCCTTTTTCTTGAAACTAGTGGTCTTGTTATCCATCAACACTTGATGCTCCTTTTTGATTTCTACCTCTGCAGCCTTGAGCATAGCAAAGAGCTTGGGAATTGTCTTTTGCATTCCTTGCATATTATAGTTCATCACGAAGCCTTTATAGCTTGGTGGCAGTGATTGAAGAAGTCTATCAATAACACTATCCTCGTCAACTTTGCAACCAAGTTGAGTCATATGATTGTAGTACCCAGACATTCTGAGCAAGTGTTCACTGATGGAACTATTCTCCTCCATCTTGCAGCTGTAGAACTTATTGGAAATCTCATATTTCTCAATCCGGGCATTTGCTTGAAATATTAACTTCAACTCTTGGAACATCTCATATGGTCCATGACGTTCAAAACGTCGTTGAAGTCTTGGTTCTAAGCCGTAAAGCATGGCACACTGAACTATCGTGTAGTCATCAGACCGCATGTCGGTGTACTAAGATAGGGGTACCTTAGTACCCCAACTTGTGCACGGGCAGTAGCAGCTTCCCGCGGCAGGGTACACCACGTGCTCGCCGGAAACCTTTCTGGTCCCTATAAAGCCATTCAAAAACAAAGTATACAAGACAGAAGATCAAGGCCCCGGCAAGTGGAGCTTGCCGGGAAGGCCGTCCCAGGCTCAAGATTATCACATTAACACAAGACCCTGGCAAGAGGAGCTTGCCAGGAAAGACAAGGAATGCATATCTAAATAAGATGCCTCGGCGCGCTCCGCGCCCCGGCAGGACCCGGGGAGCGACAAGCCTCCGGGCCCGGCAAGATCAAGACCCCGGCAAGGTGCTTGCCGGGGGAAGCCTGCGCTGTGTGCCCGCGCTCCAGCTCATCGGCCCACGCGTCGCCCTAGGGCCCTTCCAGGGACGCGTGGCGGATGGCTGTGCAGCCTGGGGGACACGGTGGCGCGCCACGGTGACGAGGCTACCGCCGTGGCGAACGGAGACGCATGGACGGGTGCTTTTGGGGTCGACGGTGACGGGCATTTAATGCCCTTGTCCCCCACTGTCAAAGTTAGGTGAAGACCACTGTTCATCCACTGTTCATGCACTGTTCCCGCACTATTACAACTACCACCAAAGTTACATTTTTGTCCTCCTCTACGTTGACACCTGTCGGTGACCCCTTGAGCTATAAAAGGAGGCCCATGCACAACGTAGAAAGGGTTCGGAACCTAGACATCTCTCTTGCTCGGTGTAGCTAGCTCTTCAAGCTCCCGAGCCCAAGAACTCAATACAATCCAAGCAGGAGTAGGGTTTTACGCGTCCGCGCGGCCCGAACCTGGGTAAACTGCCCGCATGTGCTCCTCGATCCGCTCTTCGTGCTCCCTCCGCTCCCTTACCGCAACGTAGAAAGGGGCTCCGGTCCCATAGGTGCTCGTGGTGGACAGTTTCCCCCGACATCTTTGGCGCGCCAGGTAGGGGGCGTCGAGGTTGTGCGAACCTGATCCGGCGCTCACGCGGGCGCAATCTTCATCAACCTCTCCAGCTTCATCAACTTCGTCAGCAACAGCAACATGGCCTCGAAGAAGAAGGCTTCGGAGGTCGCAGGCCTGTCTGCGTCGATTCCACCGCCACCAGAACCAACGGTGGGTGGAGGAGACGCCGGCGGAAGGGTGGTCGCCGGCGAGGAAACTCACGGCACCGCCAAGTCTAAGGACAAGAAGGACGACCGGGCAAATTCCAAAGCCTCGGTCTCCGTAGACGCACCACGTCCCTCTCAGCAGACGACAGGCCAGCAGCGCCCTGGTACAGGAGGTACCATACGCTTGCTGGGCCAAGGGAAAGCCGGAGGTTCGCGGGACGCCCACGGCCACCGTCCTGGCACGAGCAAGGCGCGTTCGCCGGGGCGAGAGACTGCTCCTTCTAACCCTGTTAGAAGTCCGAGCATATCTCGCTCCTCGCACCGCTCGCCGCCGCTCCCCTCCTCTCCAGCAGAAGCTCTCGCAAGAGCGCAACTGCTTCTCGACTTACCTCCAGTGGAAGACAAGGCCGAAGACTGGAGGGCGACGATCCAAAGCCTCATCGCCTTCGCCAACAACGACATGCCGCAGCAGCCGGCGACATCGCGGCCACGGCAAGTCGACCAGACGAAGGCCGATGGCGACAAGACCGCCGGGGGTGCAACCACCGTGCACTCCCCGCCGCGGAAGCAAAAGACGTCTCCCCGCCGGATTAACGTCGACGACGACTCCACGGCGTCGTCGGATCCGCGGGCTCGTCGGGACCAGCGCCAAGTCCTCGACGATCGGCGGCAAGAAGATGCTCGGACGACGATCGAGCGCCGACGAGAAGCCCGGCGACAGTCGGATCAGCGCGCTGGGACCGCTGTCGACACGCACGCGCCCGGTGAGCCAGGCGACTTGCCGTACGCGGCGGGTTGCCCTGCGTTTACCCGTGAGCTGCGGCGCGTCCAGTGGCCCAGCATGAAAAACTTCAAGCCCGACGTACCCGAGAAGTACGACGGCAAGACGCACCCCTCGGAGTTCCTCAGCATCTACACCATCGCGGTGCAGGCTGCCGGGGGACGCGACGAGAAGATATTGGCTAATTACTTCCCGCTAGTGCTTAAGCCGAACGTTCGTTCTTGGCTTATGCACTTGCCGGAAGGCTCCATTTCTTCGTGGGCAGATTTGTGCCACCAGTTTGTTGGCGCCTTCACGGGCGGCCACAAACCCCACGGCCAGGAGAGTGATCTCCACATCTTGGCCCAGAAGGAAGGAGAACCCCTGCGAAAGTACATTCAACGGTTCAGCCGCGTGCAGCACAATATCCCCGACGTCCACCCCGCCGCGGTTATCAGCGCGTTCCACCAGAACGTGCGTAACCGTCGCATGCGGGAAGAGATGGCCATGACCAAGATACGGGATGTCAGCGAGCTCTACGCTCTGGCTGACAAGTGCGCACGCGCCGAAGAGGGGAGGAGACTCCCCGGGGAGGATGCTGGCGCAGGGGGAAGCGACAGCGAGGATGCCGCCCCGGCAAAGAAGAGCCGGCGGCGGAACAATAGAAAGAAGAAGAGCAAGGAGGTGCTGGTCGTCGAGAAGTACGGCAAAGAGGCTCCCGCCAAGACAGCACAGGCTGGCGGTTCCGGCAAGGAGCCTGCCCCTGTGGCGGCAGCCAACAAGTAGGACGGCTCCGACAAGCAATATTGCAAGATACACCGTACCAAGGGCCACGACCTTTCGAACTGCAAGCGAGTCGAGTACCTCGTAGAACAGCAGAAGGCTGAATACGAGCGTCGCGACAAGGAGAAGGCCCAAGGTGGCGGAGGAGAACCAAGCAAGAAGCGGCCGTTCAATGGTCGGGGAGGACGCCGCGGCAAGGCCAAGCAGCGGCAAGGTGATCGACCTCCCCGGGGCCGCGACAAGGATGAGGAAGAAGACGACGACGACGACATGGACGAAGGTGATAACAGCGAGCAGGAGTTCCAGAAGGCCACATAAGTTCTGTGTGTCGACGGAGGCGCCTCTCTGCACACTTCCCACCGCCAACTCAAGCAGTGGGTGCGGGAAGTAAACGCAGCAGAGCCACCCGTCGAGTCACGCAGGCTGCTGAAGTGGTCCAACACGCCCATCATTTTTTATCTTGAGGACCACCCTGACCGCACAACGGCGGTCGGGTGCTTGCCGATGTTGGTCTCACCAACCATCCGCAACCTCAAGGTCACCAAAATGTTGGTAGACGGCGGGGCCGGCCTGAACTTGATCTCCTCGGCTGTGATCAAGAAACTCCAGATCCCAGACGGCGAGCTCGAAGAAACCGGTTCGTTCCAAGGAATAAACCCGGGGAGGAGCAAGCCGAAGGGCAAGATTACTCTGCCAGTGACCTTTGGCGGGGAACTCAACTTCAGGACGGAGAGGATAACCTTCGATGATGCCGATATCCCATTGCCATACAATGGGATACTTGGACGTCCTGCCCTCGCCAAGTTCATGGCAGCTTCCCACTACGCCTACAATGAACTCAAGATGCCGGGGCCGATAAGCGTCATCTCTGTCCCTGGCGACAAGAAGGACGCACTTATCTGCGCCGACAAGATATACCGGGATGCAGCAGCCGCGGCGGAGAGCAACACACTTGCCGCTGAAGCTCCCGGGGGGAAGAAGAACAAGACCAAGTCCGACAGGTGCTCTGGGGCCTACTCCGGCAAACGCACCTCTTCGGAGTGCTGCGCTGCCGTCGAGGATGCTCCATCGAGCTCCACCGGCAAGTGCAAGAAGGGGATGGCCACTCCACCGGCAACCAAAAAGGTGTCCGCCAAGGAGGACGGCACTGGTGGTACCTTCACCATCAGTGCTACACTTGACAACAAATAGGAAAGCGCGCTCGTTGCCTTCCTGCGGGCGAATGTCGATGTGTTTGCGTGGCAACTATCTGACATCCCCGGCGTTCCTAGGAAGGTAATTGAGCACAAACTTGCTGTTTGTCCTCATGCGCGGCCCGTCAAGCAGAAGGTCAGGAAGCAAGCCGTGGAGCGCCAAGAATTCATTGCCGAAGAAATCAAGAAGTTGGAAGCAGCAGGCCTGGTTAGAGGCGTGATCCATCCGACGTGGTTAGCGAATCCAGTTGTCGTGCGTGAGGCCAACGGGAAATGGAGACTGTGTATAGACTTCACTGATGTGAATAAAGCATGTCCCAAGGATCCATTTCCCTTGCCGCGTATTGGCCAGATTGTTGACTCCACCGCCGGATGTGAGCTGCTTTCCTTCCTTGATGCATACTCAGGTTACCACCAGATTTTCATGGCCAAGGAATATGAAGAGAAGACTGCATTCATTACTCCATGTGGCACATATTGCTTCATACGCATGCCCTTTGGATTGAAGAATGCAGACTCAACATTTGCAAGGGTGGTGCACACTGCTTTTGAGCCACAGATTCACAGAAATGTAGAAGCTTACATGGATGACATAGTGGTCAAGAGCAAGAGCAAAGATACCCTGATCCAAGACTTAGAAGAAACATTTGCAAATCTGCGCAAGATTCAGCTCAAGTTGAACCCCGAGAAGTGCGTCTTCGGAGTCCCCTCCGGCAAGCTTCTCTGGTTCTTTGTGTCCCAGAGGGGGATTGAAGCCAATCCCGACAAGATAAAAGCCATCGAGCAGATCGAAGCCCCGAAGCGCGTCAAGGACGTGAGGAGACTTGCAGGTTGTGTGGCTGCCCTCAGTAGGTTCATTTCAAAGTCTGCAGAACGCGCCCTGCCTTTCTTCAAAATTTTGAAGAAGGCAGGTCCTATGAAATGGACTCCGGAAGCGGAAGCAGCGCTGCAAGACTTGAAAGGATACCTATCCTCCACTCCAATACTTGTCGCACCTAGGCCACAAGAGAAGTTGCTGCTATACTTAGCAGCAACCAATCAAGTGGTTAGTGCTGCGTTAGTAGCGGAGAGGGAGGCGGATGAGGAATCTACACCACCGGCAAGCGAATCCAGCGACAAGCAGGGGGCTTCCCCGACAGGCTCTGGCCTCGACAAGGACAACTCTGCGCAGGAGCAAGGAGAAGTGCGAAGGAAGATGGTGCAGCGCCATTGTATTTCGTAAGTTCCCTCTTGCAGGGGGCTAGATCGAGATACTCTGGGGTGCAAAAGTTGCTTTTCGGTCTCCTCATGGCCTCGAGAAAGCTGCGCCATTACTTCCAAGCACACGAGATAACAGTGGTCACTCGCTTTCCGTTGAAGAGGATATTGCAGAATCCAGAAGCAACAGGCAGGATCGTCGAGTGGGCACTGGAGTTGTCAAGCTTTGGTCTTAAGTTTGAGAGTACTTCAACCATACAGAGCAGAGCTTTGGCAGAATTCATAGCTGAATGGACCCCAACGCCGGATGAAGAAGTTCCAGAGACAAGCGTCCCCGTACAAGAAGCGACAAGCGAATGGGTAATGTACTTTGATGGTGCCTTCTCGCTGCAAGGCGCCGGTGCCGGCGTGGTACTCATAGCGCCCACCGGAGAGCACCTTAAGTATGTTATCTAGATGCACTTTCCCAAGGAACAAGCGACAAACAATACTGCTGAGTATGAAGGTCTGCTTGCCGGCCTCAGAATTGCAGCCGAACTTGGGATTAAGAAGTTGATTGTGCGGGGAGATTCTCAGTTGGTGGTCCGACAAGTAAATAAGAGTTGCCAGAGCCCTTTGATGGAAGCTTATGTAGATGAAGTGAGGAAGCTTGAAGAACACTTTGAAGGTCTGCAAATGGAGCACGTCCCGAGAGCTCAGAATGATATTGCAGATGGCCTCTCAAAGTGTGCTGCGATGAAGTTACCTGTGGAACCAGGGACCTTCCTGCTCAAGCTAACTCAGCCATCCGTTACACCATCAATTGGGCAGCACAAGAAGAGAAAGATGGTCTCCAGCGACTACTTGCCGGCGGATCTTCCCGAAGCCGCTGCCAAGGTCCCCAAGATCAACAACCAGAACGCTGAGGAACAATTTGCTCCTGCAGATCAAAGGGTCTGTACAGTTGAAGCAAGCGTTCCCGACAAGCCTTGCCCCGGCAGGCTTGCCGAGGGACCATCAGCTCCGGCAGAACCGGAGGTTCTTGCCGTAGAAGCTGGAGTTCCCGCAGCGGCCCTCATGCCTTTAGTCCTTGCCGTCGAGCCCCGGGCTCCGGCATGGGCACAGCAGATCGTCCGTTTCCTGCAAACTGGAGAACTTCCCGACGACCCAGCAGAAATAGAGAAGATAACCAGGCAGTCAAGTATGTACCAGTTCATGGATAACGAACTGTAGAGAAGAAGACTCAATGGTGTCAGGTTGAAGTGCATTTCCAGAGAAGATGGACAGAAGCTGTTGGCAGAGATACATGGAGGCATATGTGGCCACCACATTGGCGCAAGGGCACTTGCCGGGAAAGCATTCCGGCAAGGGTTCTTTTGGCAAGAAGCCCTCCAAGATGCAACTGCACTAGTAACCAAGTGTGAAGCGTGCCAGTTCCATGCCAAGCAAATTCACCAGCCAGCTCAAGCTCTCCAGACGATCCCTTTGTCCTGGCCCTTCTCGGTCTGGGGGCTCGATATCCTCGGCCCCTTCCCCCGTGCTGTCGGGGGCTTTGAGTACTTGTACGTAGCAATCGACAAGTTCACAAAGTGGCCGGAAGTGGAACCGGTGAGAAAGGTGACAGCACAGTCAGCAGTCAGGTTCTTCAGAGCGATTGTTTGCCGTTTAGGAATCCCTAACAGGATCATCACCGACAACGGCACACAGTTCAGTAGTCGCACCTTCATGCAGTACGTCCAAAACCTTGGCGCCAAGGTCTGTTTCGCTTCTGTTGCTCACCCAAGGAGCAATGGTCAAGCGGAGAGGGCCAATGCTGAAGTGCTGCGCGGACTCAAGACAAGAACCTTCGACAGGCTGCACAAGTGCGGAAGAAACTGGATAGAGGAGTTGCCGGCGGCTCTTTGGTCAATCAGAACGACACCAAGTTGAGCCACCGGACAGACACCCTTTGCTCTTGTCTATGGAGCAGAGGCAGTTCTCCCCACGGAACTCATATACGGATCTCCTCGAGTGCTCGCTTATGATGAGCTCGAGCAAGAGCAACTGCGACAAGATGATGCATCGCTCCTTGAGGAGGAACGTCTCCAGGCTGCTGTACGAGCTGCTCGATACCAGCAAGCCTTGCGCCGCTATCATAGCCACAAGGTTAAAGCCAGGAGTCTCGAGGAAGGCGACCTTGTTCTTCGGCGTGTTCAGTCCGCCAAGAATACCAACAAGTTGACGCCGAAGTGGGAAGGCCCTTATCGGGTGAGACAAGTCACAAGGCCCGGCGCTGTCCGCCTTGAGACCGAAGAAGGCTTACCGGTGAGCAATTCCTGGAACATAGAGCATCTTCGCAAGTTTCACCCATAAGGCGCGGTTGCCGTGATCCGCTCCGGCAACCACCTTTTGTACGAGTCTTGCCGCTGTAGCATGTAAACCTTTGTACAAAGCCGGGCGCAGATCCCGTGCATCAGTAAAGCTTTTGTGTTTCGCACTATTTGCCATTTTCGTGCTTTTCTCCGATATTTGCATGCATTGTCTGACATCTTGTGCAACACGAATACCCGGTAAGCATTACCAGGCCGAGAAGCCCTATACTTGTCTTTCTTTCTCTTTTCCTTTTCCTCTTAAGCAGAAGAAATGTTCCTCGCGCACAAGTTTGCCGGGGGGGG
>LR738714.1:558386138-558412947 GCA_902687465.1 Secale cereale
CTTCAACCCCGCGGAGGCGAGGACCTCTCCATCGTAGGTCTCTCCCTCAACGGGGGCTCGCGACGAGGACCCCCAAGGGACCTGTATGAAGACGCCATTGGGGGCCTCAAGGTAGACGCCTGGCTACTCCTTGGCGGCGGAGGGGTCGGCGGCCGGTGCAGCGCTTGACGCTCCTGCTGCCTCCGGGCCAGCAGTGTGGTCGCCGTCCCCCTCCCCGGCCGCGGCGTCTGCGGCCGGGGCGGTCTCCTCAGCGACAGGCTCGTCGGCCCCTGCCATGCTCTCAGTGGCAGTGGCGTTGCCGCTGTCGCCTTGCGTGCCCTCCTCGCCGGCGGTCTCAGTCTCCATCCGCTCCGGCGCAGGAGGATCTAGCAGAAGAAAAAGAAAAGAAAAGATCAAGCAAATATCCAAAAAGACAAGTCCAAGAAGAAAAAGTTACAAGACTCACCTTCGCGGACTTCTTCGACGACAGGCTCCCTCGTCGGGGAGTCCTCCCTTGGCGGTGGAGCGGTGGCCCCTGCTGGCGGGGGGCCGCTCGCGCCCTCCCTTGGCGGGGTGGCCACCCTCGTCGGGCTGCTCGCCCTTGGCGGGGTACTCGCCCTTGGCGGAGTACCCGTCCTTGGCGGAGCGCTCTCCCTCGCCGGGGAGCTCGCCCTTGGCGGGGAGGGTGGAACCTGTGGCTCGTCGGGGGTAGTCTCCGGGCGCTCCTGCGGCTGCGGCTCCACTTCTGCACAAGACAAACAAGACAAACAAGGCAACAAGATATTAGTACAAGCAAAAACCTCAAGCGCGCCCGACGAACGGAAAGCTCAAGACCAGACTTACGCTGGGGGCTGCGCTTGGGGCTGCTCCTCGGAGCAGCGGGTTGATCCGGCAAGTTCGTCGCCGGCGCGTCCCCTGTCACCGCGACGGGCGAGTCGTCTTCGACCTCAACCACGGGGATCTTGGCCCTCTTCGCCATCCGCTGGGCCAGGGTCCTGAAAGCAAAACAAGAACAAGATCAGAATCATCAAGAAAGAATCAAGACAGAATCGAAGAAGTTACAAGCAGCAAATACTTACTCCTCTTCCTCGTCGTCGCCGGAGATGAGGGCGGAGAAGTCGAACTCCACCTGAGACGCTCCCGCGCGAGGAGCAGGAGGAGAAGGCTCCCTCGGGCGCTTGGCGGTCTCCGGGGCTGGGGGCTGCGAAGTTCCAGCCTCCGTTGACGCCGAGGCCCGGGGAGCAGGCGGAGCGGCCGCTTCGCTCCGGGAGGATCCTCCTCCGCTTGGAGCTGGTGCGCGGGGCGCCCCCGTCGCGGTTTGGCTCGCCCTGGTGGCGCGCGTCGCCCGGCGAACAGGCTGCTGTCGGGGCGCCTGCGTCCTCGTCGTTGTAGCCGCCTTGCGGAGGCGCTTCAGCGGTGCTTGCTTTGGACTTGCCGGAGGCGAGGAGTTCTCTGAGGACGAGGAGGCGTCGTCATCAAGTCCCAGAGATCCGCCGGTGTCTTCATCGGCCTCGACGTCCTCCTCCTCCTCCCCGGCAGGCCCGCTGGGTCCAGCATCTTGTCCTGCGGCCCCGCTCCCTCCGGCGGCTCCGCTCCCTCCGGCACCTCTGCTCCCTCCGGCAACCTCGCCTCCTGCGGCGGCCTCACTCACAATCCCGGGAATCCCGACATGCCTCAGGGAAGGAACCCAGGCAAACTCGTCGGGCGGAAGCTTGAGCAGCCTGCGGATCACTGCCTCCTCTGCTTGGCACGCCTCGTCGGCGGCATGCGCCTCGTCGACGGTGAATCCGAAATCTCCCGCCGCTGCGGCTGCGGCGGCCTATTCCATCCGGGAAGCGATATAGGCTATATCCCGCTCCGTGGTGGCCCGGGTGAGACCCTTGTTCTCCTCGGTGTTTTTGGGCACCTCAACCAGATTGTCAAAGAAACTCAGTATTGCATTCGGCGGAGGCTCTATCCAGGTGGGGTCGACGCCGTGAGAATCGCACGCGGGCATCATCGCGCGCAAGGAGTCCCGGGCAGTGCTGTTGCACAGCGGCACCACTCCCCGGGGAGATCTAAACCACTCCGGATGGGCCGGGTCATGCTTGAAGAGCTCCCGGACCATCCCCTTCAGCTCCAAAGCAGTGAAGTTGAAGTTCAATCCCGGGCGCAGCCTCATAATATCCGCCGCATTGCCAAATTCCCATGCTGGCCTTTTCCTTTCCTGTAAAGGGGCAATGCGGCGGCGGAGGAAATCTGCTCCTACCTCTCCAATGGTCAATTTGGCTACCCGGAGGCGGAGTATCCTGATGAGGGCAATGTTGAGCTTGCCGTCCTCCGGGGCCAATTCGCTCCAATCTCTGCCACGCACTATGGCAGTTGTGCGCGGCGCAGTAAAAGGCTCCGGCTGGTCCTCCACTACCCAACACCAATCTGCGCGCCATTCTTCCCACTTGCCGCGGAGTTCTCCTTTCAGATATGAGTCCTTCTTATTCAACCGGAAGATCCAGGAGATACCGTCGGAGAGGGGAGCGCCAGCCTCTACTCTAGGCATAAAGAAATGGCGAAAGAGCGCTACGTTTGGATGGATCCCCACATAGTTTTCGCACAGATGTGCGAAAACCGCCATCGTAAGGATGGCGTTGGGGGTAAAGTCTAGGAGGTGGAAGCCGTATGTGTTCATAATGTCACAGAAAAACTCCGAGTACGGAGGGCACAATCCACAATGGAAGAAGACAGCAAAGAAGAAATACCCGCCGGGAAACAAATCTCTGGCGACGGCGGGGTAGGCTCTGGTGCGGGGATGAGCTTTGGTCTCCCCGGACCAGAAGAGGTAGTACTTGTTCCATAGCTCCCTCGCGCTGAGCCTCGGCGCAAAGACCACGTTCCTCTTCCGCAGGGCGGCAAGCTTCGCCGCCTGCTCAGACTTCTCCTTCTTGGTCTTCTCCGCTTTCGCCTTCTCGCTCTTCGGAGCCATGGCGGAGGCGGCGAGGGAAGGGGCGAGGAGCTCGACGGCGCCGCGGATGCGGAAGACGGCGGAGGAGGGGTGGAGGCAAAGAGCAGCGGAAGTTTTTCTGGAGGATGAAGGCGCAATGAAGACGAAGGAGGGAAACTGCCCCTGCTCCCTCTGCTTTTAAGAGGGGAGTGGGGGACGCTTCGCATTTCCCATTAAAGAACGAGGCCACGATCTCTCCCACGACGCCGCGATTGACGCGTGCCGTTAGGGAGGGGCACGGCAGATGCGGAAGGGGATTCGGCGTGCTGTGGGCCGCGCGTGCCCGTGCACTGTTTTGGGCCTGGCCCAACAGCGCTCGGCACCGTGTGTGGCCCAGGCCCGGGGGCTCCTGTCGGTGTACTAAGATAGGGGTACCTTAGTACCCCAACTTGTGCACGGGCAGTAGCAGCTTCCCGCGGCAGGGTACACCACGTGCTCGCCGGAAACCTTTCTGGTCCCTATAAAGCCATTCAAAAACAAAGTATACAAGACAGAAGATCAAGGCCCCGGCAAGTGGAGCTTGCCGGGAAGGCCGTCCCAGGCTCAAGATTATCACATTAACACAAGACCCTGGCAAGAGGAGCTTGCCAGGAAAGACAAGGAATGCATATCTTAATAAGATGCCTCGGCGCGCTTCGCGCCCCGGCAGGACCCGGGGAGCGACAAGCCTCCGGGCCCGGCAAGATCAAGACCCCGGCAAGGTGCTTGCCGGGGGAAGCCTGCGCTGTGTGCCCGCGCTCCAGCTCATCGGCCCACGCGTCGCCCTGGGGCCCTTCCAGGGACGCGTGGCGGATGGCTGTGCAGCCTGGGGGACACGGTGGCGCGCCACGATGACGAGGCTACCGCCGTGGCGAACGGAGACGCATGGACGGGTGCTTTTGGGGTCGACGGTGACGGGCATTTAATGCCCTTGTCCCCCACTGTCAAAGTTAGGTGAAGACCACTGTTCATCCACTGTTCATGCACTGTTCCCGCACTATTACAACTACCACCAAAGTTACATTTTTGTCCTCCTCTACGTTGACACCTGTCGGTGACCCCTTGAGCTATAAAAGGAGGCCCATGCACAATGTAGAAAGGGTTCGGAACCTAGACATCTCTCTTGCTCGGTGTAGCTAGCTCTTCAAGCTCCCGAGCCCAAGAACTCAATACAATCCAAGCAGGAGTAGGGTTTTACGCGTCTGCGCGGCCCGAACCTGGGTAAACTGCCCGCGTGTGCTCCTCGATCCGCTCTTCGTGCTCCCTCCGCTCCCTTACCGCAACGTAGAAAGGGGCTCCGGTCCCATAGGTGCTCGTGGTGGATAGTTTCCCCCGACACCGCGTCTGCGAGTTGTTCAAAGCGTCTACATTAGCGGGAGGGGGCTTGTCACCTAGCGGTGCTTCAAGGACATAATTCTTCTGTGCAGCAATGAGGATAATCCTCAAGTTACGGACCCAGTCCGTGTAATTGCTACCATCATCTTTCAACTTAGCTTTCTCTAGGAATGCATTAAAATTCAAAGGAACGATAGCACGTGCCATTGATCTACAACAACATAGATTTGCAAAAACTATCAGGACTAAGTTCATGATAAATTAAAGTTCAATTTAATCATATTACTTAAAGAACTCCCACTTAGATAGACATCCCTCCGGTCTTCTAAATGATCACGTGATCCAAATCAACTAAACCATGTCCGATCATCACGTGAGGTGGAGTAGTTTCAATGGTGAACATCTTATGTTGATCATATCTACTATATGATTCATGCTCGATCTTTCGGTCTCCAGTATTCCGAGGCCATATCTGCATATGCTAGGCTCGTCAAGTTTAACCCGAGTATTCTGCGTGTGCAAAACTGGCTTACACCCGTTGTATTTGAACGTAGAGCTTATCACACCCGATCATCACGTGGTGTCTCGGCATGACGAACTTTCGCAACGGTGCATACTCAGGGAGAACACTTATACCTTGAAATTTAGTAAGGGATCATCTTATAATGCTACCATCGTTCTAAGCAAAATAAGAAGCATAATAAGATAAACATCACATGCAATCAAAATATGTGACATGATATGGCCATAATCATCTTGTGCTTTTGATCTCCATCTCCAAAGCACCGTCATGATCACCTTCGTCACCGGTGCGACACCTTGATATCCATCGTAGCATCGTTGTCGTCTCGCCAACTATTGCTTCTACGACTATCGCTACCGCTTAGTGATAAAGTAAAGCAATTACATGGCGATTGCATTTCATACAATAAAGCGACAACCATATGGCTCCTGCCAGTTGCCGATAACATTTCAAAACATGATCATCTCATACAAAACCGTATATCTCATCATGTCTTGACCATATCACATCACAACATGCCCTGCAAAAACAAGTTAGACGTCCTCTACTTTGTTGTTGCAAGTTTTACGTGGCTGCTACGGGCTTAGCAAGAACCGTTCTTACCTACGCATACAAAACCACAACGATGTTTCGTCAAGTATGTGCTGTTTTAACCTTCACAAGGACCGGGCGTAGCCACACTTGATTCAGCTAAAGTGAGAGAGACAGACACCCGCCAGTCACCTTTAAGCAACGAGTGCTCATAACGGTGAAACCAGTCTCGCGTAAGCGTATGCGTAATGTCGGTCCGGGCCGCTTCATCTCACAATACCGCCGAAGCAAAGTATGACATGCTGGTAAGCAGTATGACTAGTATCGCCCACAACTCATTGTGTTCTACTCGTGCATATCATCTACCCATAGACCTGGCTCATGATGCCACTATTGGGGAATATAGTATTTTCAAAATTTTCCTACGATCATGCAAGATCTATCTACTAGATGCATAGCAACGAGGGGGAGAGTGTGTCTACGTACCCTCGTAAACCGGGAGCGGAAGCATCAAGTGACGCGGTTGATGTAGTCGAACTTCTTCGCAATCCAACCGATCAAGCACCGAACGTACGCACCTCCGCGTTCAGCACACGTTCAGCTTGATGACATCCCACGAGCTCTTGATCCAGTTGAGCTTCACGGGAGAGTTTCGCCAGCACAACGGCGTGGTGACAGATATGATGTATCTACCGGCACAGGGCTTCGCCTAAGCACTACAACAGTATGACCGAGGTGTGTTTCTGTGGAGAGGGGCACCGCACACGGCTAAAACAATTCAACTTGTGTGTCCTAGGGTGCCCCCCTGCCCCCGTATATAAAGGAGCAAGGGAGAGGCCGGCCCTAGAGGGGGCGCGCCAAGTGTGGGGAGTCCTACTAGGACTCGCAAGTCCTAGTAGGATTCCCCTTTCCTTTGCGGAGTAGGAGAGAAGGAAAGAGGTGGAGAGGGAGAAGGAAAAGGGGGCTGCACCCCTTGTCCAATTCGGACCAGAGGGGGGGGCGCGCGCCTCCTTCCTTTTGGCCTTTCTCCTCTATTCCCGTATGGCCCAATAAGGCCCATATAATCCGAAAAATACCCGAATTACTCGGAACCTTTCCGATGTTCGAATATAGTCCTCCAGTATATCGATCTTTACGTATCGACCATTTCAAGACTCCTCGTCATGTCCCCGGCCTCATCCGGGACTCCGAACTCCTTCGGTACATCAAAACTCATAAACTCATAATACCGATCGTCATCAAACGTTAAGCGTGCGGACTCTACGGGTTCGAGAACTATGTAGACATGACCGAGACTCATCTCCGGTCAATAACCAATAGCGGAACCTGGATGCTCATATTGGCTCCTACATATTCTACGAATATCTTTATCGGTCAAACCGCATAACAACATACGTTGTTCCTTTTGTCATTGGTATGTTACTTGCCCGAGATTCGATCATTGGTATCTCTCTAGCTAGTTCAATCTCGTTACCGGCAAGTCTCTTTACTCGTTCCGTAATACATCATCTCGTGACTAACTCATTAGTCTTTTGCTTGCAAGGCTTATTATGATGTGCATTACCGAGAGGGCCCAGAGATACCTCTCTGACACTCGGAGTGACAAATCCTAGTCTTGATCTATGCCAACACCATGAACACTTTCGGAGACACCTGTAGAGCATCTTTATGACCACCCAGTTACGTTGTGACGTTTGATAGCACACAAGGTGTTCCTACGGTATTCGGGAGTTGCATAATCTCATAGTCATAGGAACATGTATAAGTCATGAAGAAAGCAATAGCAGTAAAACTAAACGATCATAGTGCTAAGCTAACGGATGGGTCTTGTCCATCACATCATTATCCTAATGATGTGATCCCGTTGATCAAATGACAACTCATGTCTATGGTTAGGAAACATAACCATCTTTGATCAATGAGCTAGTCTAGTAGAGGCATACTAGGGACACTCTGTTTTGTCTATGTATTTACACATGTACTAAGTTTCCGGTTAATACAATTCTAGCATGAATAATAAACATTTATCATGATATAAGGAAATATAAATAACAACTTTATTATTGCCTCTAGGGTATATTTCCTTCATTTTGAACTTCTTCAAAACTTTATCAAGGAATGAGCTTTGTGAAAGTCCAATTAAGCGTCTTGATCTGTCTCTATAGATCTTGACGCCTAATATATTAGTAGCTTCACTGAGGTCTTTCTTTGAAAAACTCCTTTCAAACATTCCTTTATGCTTTCCAGAAAATTCTACATCATTTCCGATCGACAATATATCATTCACATATATACTTATCAGAAAGGTTGTAGTGCTCCCACTCACTTTCTTACAAATACAGGCTTCACCCCAAGTCTGTATAAAACTATATGCTTTGATCAACTTATCAAAGCGTATATTCCAGCTCTGAGATGCTTGCTCCAGTCCATAGATGGAAAGATGGAGCTTGCATATTTTTGTTAGCACCTTTAGGATTGACAAAACCTTCTTCTGCATCATATACAACTCTTCTTTAATAAATCCATTAAAGAATGCAGTTTTGTTATCCATTTGCCAGATTTCATAAAATGCGGCAATTGCTAACATGATTCGGATAGAATTAAGCATCGCTACGGGTGAGAAAGTCTCATCGTAGTCAACTCCTTGAACTTGACGAAAACCTTTTGCAACAAGTCGAGCTTTGTAGACAGTAACATTACCATCGGCGTCGGACTTCCTCTTGAAGATCCATTTATTTTCAATGGCTTGCCGATCATCGGGCAAGTCAACCAAAGTCCACACTTTGTTCTCATACATGTATCCCATCTCAGATTTTATGGCCTCAAGCCATTTTGCGGAATCTGGGCTCATCATCGCTTCCTCATAGTTCGTAGGTTCATCATGGTCTAGTAACATGACTTCTAGAACTGGGTTGCCGTACCACTCTGGCGCGAAACGTACTCTGGTTGATCTACGAAGTTCAGCAGTAACTTGATCCGAAGTTTCATGATCATCATCATTAGCTTCCTCACTAATTGGTGTAGGAATCACTGGAACTAGAATCTGTGATGTACTACTATCCAATTTGGGAGAAGGTACAGTTACCTCATCAAGTTCCACTTTCCTCCCACTCACTTTTTTTGAGAGAAACTCTCTAGAAAGGATCCATTCTTAGCAACGAATATCTAGCCATCGGATCTGTGATAGAAGGTGTACCCAACAGTCTCCTTTGGGTATCCTATGAAGACACATTTCTTCGACTTGGGTTCGAGCTTATTAGGTTGAAGCTTTTTCACATAAGCATCGCAGCCCCAAACTTTAAGAAGCGACAACTTTGGTTTCTTGCCAAACCATAGTTCATAAGGCGTCGTCTCAACGGATTTAGATGTTGCCCTATTTAACGTGAATGCAGCTGTCTCTGATGCATAACCCAAAACGATAGTGGTAAATCGGTAAGAGACATCATAGACCACACCATATCTTATAAAGTGCGATTACGACGTTCGGACACACCCTTATGCTGTGGTGTTCCGGGTGGCGTGAGTTGTGAAACTATTCCACATTGTTTCAAATGAAGACCAAACTCGTAACTCAAATATTCGCCTCCACGATCAGATTGTAGAAAATTTATTTTCTTGTTACAATAATTCTCTGCTTCACTCTGAAATTCTTTGAACTTTTCAAATGTTTCAGACTTGTGTTTCATCAAGTAGATATACCCATATCTGCTCAAATCATCAGTGAAGGTCAAAAAATAATGATACTCGCCGCGAGCCTCAACACTCATCGGTCCACATACATCAGTATGTATGATTTCCAATAAATCAGTTGCTCGCTCCATTGTTCCGGAGAACAGAGTTTAAGTCATCTTGCCCACGAGGCATGGTTCACAAGCACCAAGTGATTCATAATCAAGCGATTCCGAAAGTCCATCACTATGGAGTTTCTTCATGCGCTTTACACCAATATGACCTAAACGACAATGCCAAAAATAAATTACACTATCATTATTAACCTTGCATCTTTTCGCTTCAATATTATGAATATGTGTATCACTACGATCGAGATCCAACAAATTATTTTCCTTGGGTGTATGACCATCGAAGGCTTTATTCATGTAAACAGAATAACAGCTATTCTATGACTTTAAATGAATAACCGTATTGCAACAAACATGATCTAATCATATTCATGTTTAACGCAAATGCCAAATAACATTTATTTAGGTTCTACACTAATCCCGAAAGTATAGGGAGTTTGCGATGATGATCATATCAATCTTGGAACCACTTCCAACACACATCATCACTTCACCTTTAACTAGTCTATATTCATTCTGCAACTCTCGTTTCAAGTTACTAATTTTAGCAACTGAACCGATATCAAATACCCAAGGGTTGCCATGAACACTAGTAAAGTACACGTCAATAATCTGTATATCATAAAATACCTTTGTTCACTTTGCCATTCTTCTTATCCACCAAGTATCAAGGGCAGTTCCACTTCCAGTGACCATTGCAGTAGAAGCACTTAGTTTCAGGCTTGAGTTTAGCTTTGGGTTTCTTTACGAGAGTGACAACTTGCTTGTCATCCTTCTTGAAGTTACCCTTCTATCCCTTTTCCCTTTACTTGAAACAAGTGGTCTTGTTAACCACCAACACTTGATGCTCTTTCTTGATTTCTACCTTCGCCGATTTCAGCATCGCGAAGAGCTCGGGAATTACTTTCGTCATCCCTTGCATATTATAGTTCATCACGAAGTTTTACTAACTTGGTGATAGTGACTAGAGAACTTTGTCAATTACTATCTTATCTGGAAGATTAACTCCCACTTGATTCAAGTAATTGTAGTACCCAAACAATCTGAGCACATGCTCACTGGTTGAGCTATTCTCCTCCATCTTGTAGGCAAAGTACTGTCAGAGGTCTTATACCTCTCGACACGGGCATGAGTATGAAATACTAATTTCAACTCTTGGAACATCTCATATGCTCCGTGGCGTTCAAAATTTTTTTTAAGTCCCGGTTATAAGCCGTAAAGCATGGCGCACTAAACTATCAAGTAGTCATCATACCGAGATTGTCAAACATTCATAACGTCTGCATCTGCTCCTGCAATAGGTTCGTCACCTAGCGGTGCATCAAGGACATAATACTTCTGTGCAGCAATGAGAATAATCCTCAGATCACGGACCTAGTCCGCATCATTGCTACTAACATCTTTCAACTTATATTTCTCTAGGAACATATAAAAAACAAACGGGGAGCTACATTGCAAGCTATTGATCTACAACATAGATATGCTAATACTACCATGACTAAGTTCATGATAATTTAAAGTTCAATTAATCATATTACTATAGAACTCCCACTTAGATAGACATCCCTCTTGTCATCTAAATGATCACATGATCCAAATCAACTAAACTATGTCCGATCATCACATGAGATGGAGTAGTTTTAAATGGTGAACATCTTATGTTGATCATATCTACTATATGATTCATGCTCGACCTTTTGGTCTCCAGTGTTCCGAGGCCATGTCTGTACATGCTAGGCTCGTCAAGTTTAACCCGAGTATTCAGCGTGTGCAAAACTGGCTTACACCCGTTGTATGTGAACGTAGAGTTTATCACACCCGATCATCACGTGGTGTCTTGGCACGACGAACTTTTGCAACGGAGAATACTCAGGGAGAACACTTGTGCCTTGAAATTTTGTAAGGGATCATCTTATAATGCTACCGCCGTACTAAGCAATATAAGAAGCATAATAAGATAAACATCACATGCAATCAAAATATGTGACATGATATGGCCATCATCATCTTGTGCTTTTGATCTCCATCTCCAAGGCACCGTCATAATCACCATCGTCACCGGCACGACACCTTGATCTCCATCGTAGCATCATTGTCGTCTCGCCAACTATTGCTTCCACAACTATCGCTACCGCTTAGTGATAAAGTAAAGGAATTACATGGCAATTGTATCTCATACAATAAAGCGACAACCATATGGCTCCTGCCAGTTGCCGATAACTTTACAAAACATGATCATCTCATACAATAATGTATAACTCATCATGTCTTGACCATATCACATCACAACATGCCCTGCAAAAACAAGTTAGACGTCCTCTACTTTGTTGTTGCAAGTTTTACGTGGCTGCTACGGGCTTAGCAAGAACCATTCTTACCTAAGCATACAAAAACCACAATGATTTTTCGTCAAGTATGTGATGTTTTAACCTTCACAAGGATCGGGCGTAGCCACACTTGATTCAACTAAAGTTGGAGAAACTGACACCCGCCAGCCACCTGTGTGCGAAGCACGTCGGTAGAACCAGTCTCGCGTAAGCGTACGCGTAATGTCGGTCCGGGCCGCTTCATCCAATTATACCACCGAATCAAAGTATGACATGCTGGTAAGCAGTATGACTAGTATCGTCCACAACTCACTTGTGTTCTATTCGTGCATATCATCTACGCACAGACCTGGCTCATGATGCCACTGTTGGGGAACATAGTATTTCAAAAAAAAATCCTACGATCACGCAAGATCTATCTACTAGATGCATAGCAACGAGAGGGGAGAGTGTGTCTACGTACCCTCGTAGACCGAAAGCGGAAGCGTCTAGTGACGCGGTTGATGTAGTCGAACTTCTTCGCTATCCAACCGATCAAGCACCGAACATACGGAGCCTCCGCGTTCAGCACACGTTCAGCTTGATGACGTCCCACGAGCTCTTGATCCAGTAGAACTTTGCGGGAGAGTTTCGTGAGCACGACGGCGTGGTGATGGAGATGATGAAGTTACCAACGCAGGGCTTCGCCTAAGCACTGCAACGGTACAACCGAGGTGTGTTTCTGTGGAGAGGGGCACCGCACACGGTTGGGAGAGATCAACTTCATCAACTTGTTTGTCTATGCGGTGCTTCTACCCACGTATAGAAAGGAGTGGAGGAAGGGGAGTTCCGGCCCTCTCTATGGCGCGCCCTAGGGGAGTCCTACTCCCACTGGGAGTAGGATTCCCCCTTTCCTAGTAGAACTAGGAGCCCTTCCAAGTAGTAGGAGTAGGATAGAAGGAAAGGGAAAAGAGAAGAGAAGGAAGGAGAGGCGCAACCCCTCCCCCTAGTCCAATTCGGACTAAGCCTGGGGGGGGGCGCAGCCTCCTCTCTCTCTTTCCCCTAAAGCCCAATAAGGCCCATATACTCCCCGGCGAATTCCCGTAACTCTCCGGTACTCTGAAAAATACCTGAATCATTCAGAACCTTTTTGATGTCCGAATATAGTCGTCCAATATATCGATCTTTACGTCTCGAAAATTTCGAGACTCCTCGTCATGTCCCCAATCTCCTCCGGGACTCCGAACTACCTTCAGTCCATCAAAACACATAAACTCATAATACCGATCGTCATCAAACGTTAAGCGTGCGGACCCTACAGGTTCGAGAACTATGTGGACATGACCGAGACTCATCTTCGGTCAATAACCAATAGTGGAACCTGGATGCTCATATTGGCTCCTACATATTCTACGAAGATCTTTATCAATCAAACCACATAACAACATATGTTGTTCCCTTTGTCATCGGTATGTTACTTGCCCGAGATTCGATCGTCGGTATCTTAATACCTAGTTCAATCTCGTTACCAGCAAGTCTCTTTACTCGTTCCGTAATACATCATCTCGTGACTAACTCATTAGTCATTTGCTTGCAAGGCTTATTATGATATGCATTACCGAGAGGGCCCAGAGATACCTCTCCGACACTCGGAGTGACAAATCCTATTGTTGATCTATGCCAACACCACGAACACCTTTGGAGACACCTGTAGAGCATCTTTGTAATCACCCAGTTATGTTGTGACGTTTGATAGCACACAAGGTGTTCCTCCGATATTCGGGAGTTGCATAATCTCATAGTCATAGGAACATGTATAAGTCATGAAGAAAGCAATAGTAGTAAAACTAAACGATCATAGTGCTAAGCTAATGGATGGGTCTTGTCCATCACATCATTCTCCTAATGATATGATCCCGTTGATAAAATGAGAACTCATGAATATGGCTAGGAAACATAACCATCTTTGATCAATGAGCTAGTCTAGTAGAGGCATACTAGGGACCCTCTGTTTTGTCTATGTATTCAGACATGTACTAAGTTTCCAGTTAATACAATTCTAGCATGAATAATAAACATTTATCATGATATAAGGAAATAAATAATAACTTTATTATTGCCTCTAGGGCATATTTCCTTCACACTCGTCCTTGCACGAGAGGGGTTGATAATTATCGGGATGCCCATTCCCATAATCGATTGCAAAAATAATAAAACAAATTCCCCCAGAAAGTTGTTGGTATGGAGGGCACCCGAGGATTGAGCTACCCATGGCGTGTGTTTTTGGTGGAGGGAGAGTAAACTTTACTTTTTCCTCTTGGGAACCGCCGCTAATGGAAGATATTAAAAACTCTCAGTCATTACATTGACATGAAAGAGATGCCTGCCAAAATTATATTTATCTCTATTTTAAGCTTCGAGCTCTGGCACCTCTGTAAATCCCTACTTCCCTCCGCGAAAGGCATATCCATTTACTTTTATTGTTGAGTCATCACCCTCTCAATTAAGCACCAGTTGGGGAGCACTATTGTCATTATTATGCAATGTGTATAGTTAATGTTGGGTGTTAGCATGAATGGATCTCTTGTACCATGAATTGCATTGTTTAGTCGCCGCTTGAACTTCAATGGTGCTCTGCATTTATGTTTTGCAGTCTCAGAAAGTGTTAGCGATATACCATGTTATCATATTATATCATGATTGTTTTGACAAATTGTTGACATACGAGATTGTCGTCAGAAAACACGTTCACCTATGTGGCCATCGACCCCTTGTGGTTCGGCAAGGGGGAACAGCGCATTGCACAAAGAGCGGAGGGCACAGAGCAGCTCGACAATGATGACATGGGTAGTTTGTACCTAGGTTCGGGCCGCCGTGAGGCGTAAAACCCTACTCCTACTTTGGTAGATTGATGGAGTGTACCATAGTGGAGACACAACGCTCTAGCCCGGCAAGGCTGCCTAAGGGCGAGAGCAACTATGCGCGTACGAGTGTACAATGGTCTGAATCCTTTCTATGGTTGGCACGATCCTCCTTTTATAGTTCAAGGGGTCACCGCAATGGCAAATCTGTCATTGTGTACTGATTAGATAGCAAACAATGCTATCATACCTAACTCTGTAGACAAGACAAGGTGCATTAAATGTGCCGCTTACTGTGACATCATGGTGTAGCCCAGCAAGCCTTACCGGGCCGATCTGCCACCTTCTCGCCTGCCTGCATGACATGTCGCTGGACGGGTGTCATCTGTAGGTTATTTCCTTCAGAAGTGGCTTCCACGTACCGAATTACGACCACTTAGTCACTTGAGGGCTTGACACCGCACCGATTGGTGACTTGATTTGCTGTGAGGTGGAGCGGTGGAGCCTTGGTGGGGTAAGCCCACTCTCCGCATCCCCGGCAGGCCTGCCAGGACAGCCTTGGGACTTGTCTTCGGGGCAACCTCGCCCTCGCTGGGCTCGCCTGTCCGGCAAGGGAGGTTTTTCCTTAGTGTGTTCTTGCTCCTTTATCTTGGCTTGGTCTTATTGATCCGACCCTTGATTTCTCAAAGGGATAACCTCTTCTACTTGGTGTGGTCTTGGTTGCTGAGAGTTGCTTCCGTGCCTATGTACAGTCTGGGAGACATACACCAATGTTTGTTGCACCGACAGAAGCCCCCGAGCCTGGCCCGAACGCGCTGTCGGGCGTCGTTATGGTAGGGTCTATCAGGTACATAGGCAGCGGCCTTGGTGCTAGCTTGTTTTTGATATTTTTCTTGCTTGTTCATTAGTGATTTAATGAATCTCCGTTTTCCCCGTGTGTCGAGTAACGCCAATTGTAGTGGGGCCATCTATGTAATGGCTCGTGAATAACTTTAACTTACGGGGGAGTAACTACCAATTCACTCTTCCCACCGCACTTATTCCTTCCGCCACATACGCCGCATGCGTCGGGTGTGGTAGGTAACGAAGGCGCGTGGCGGTGGGAGAGCTCCATGGCATAGGCCCGGCCTCCTTGGGTTAGTGGAGTGGGACGACGGTTATGAATCAAAGGACCAGGCCCCCAGCCCCATTCTTGTCTATAAAAGAGGAGGAGGGTGGATCAGGAGTGCTCATCCACGCACCTCTCCTCCTCCATTCTCTGCTCCCCCTTGTCATGTCGAGAGGGAGGGACTGTGGTCAGCCCCTGGGTTCCAGCTTGGAGTCGAAGATGCCAAATTCTCGTGTCGGCACCCAAGGAGTGAGTCTGGTCCGAGGTCCGAGGGGATGCAGTGGTCGGGTTGCTCGCAGCGCAAGAGGTGATGAGTATCTCCCGAATGATGAAACGCTTGCCTCCCTCGCTCGAATCGATCGTCGGATGGGGTGCATTGGCCCTTGCTGCGAGTCACCAAGGCTTGGGGTTTCCGGCGCCATCCTGGGGTGCAGTGCTCGGGGTCATGAGCGACCCCAGCACTGCTCCTTCCAGCTGAGCCGGGCTGACACCGAAGATGGTGGCGCCCTTCTGCCTACCAAGGTGGGGCGATGCTCCGCGTGTGCCTTGGTCGTCGCAGTCGTCCGCGGCCTCAACGGGAAAGGTGACGGGTCGAGGACCCGGCGTCTCCCTGGAGTGGAGGTGACGGGAAGAAAACTAGGGAAGACGGAGAAGATGGGTGGCGAGGTGTCAGGTTGGAGTACGATGGCACCGACGCCTTCGTCTTGTACTGGCGTCCCGCTGCCTCGTCTTTTCGCTCTTCCCCTCCCTCCCAGGCACCATCATCACCAGCCTCTTCGAGGCAGTCACTGGGGAGGGGGTCGCTCTCTTGGTGCCTTCGCCTCCTCCACCAGTATTCCAGCTGAGCTCCGGCAATTCTCCCTGCCGGTGCCAACGCGTGGGCTTCTTGCTGGCCTTGGGGGTGCTGACCGGGGCACCGTCGAGCCGCTCCCTTCATCCTTGTCCTTCATAGCCTCGCCACTCCCCATCTTGTCAGGCCGCGTCCGGTAGGCCCTGACAGGGTCAGGCTGGGCTTCTGCCCCGATGTCCCTCCTACCTTCTTCATTTTCCAAGGAAGTTCCTAGGTGGAGAGGGACAAGAAAGGGATTACAGGGCACTTATCTTTTTTCATTCTAAAATGTGTAGGCATTTGCCAAACTTTAGTATAAGTTATGCAATTCTTTATCCATGTTTGTATTCTGTAAGATCTGTACTTGCTAATCAGCATATTAATGAAAAAGACAAGCCTTTTCGGGTACTTGTGCATGTATAATAGCCATGCAAAGGTGAGATACCTCTATACGTTCAAGTAAACAAGTTTTCCCCGACAGGCTATCCTGCCGGTAACCTCAGTTTGTTGTCGTGGGGCTAGGCCTACCGGGCATTAAACCATAAAGAGGGACCAGCCCCCCGCCAATCCTTTTCTCCCAAAGGTCAATGCGACCATCCTGACCGAAGCAATGTTCGAGCCAAGGGATGGGAGAACCTATGCTTCGAAGGCAATGAGGTTTTCATGTGCACAAGTTTCAATTTACAGAATACGTATGGAAAAAATAGAACTTATCTGTTTGGCTTGCCGAGGACCGCTATGTGGGCTTGTCTTCAATTCTTTTCTTCAGGATCAAGTCCGCGCCAAGAAACCTCCAGCTTAATGCAAATGAAAACAATGCCATATGCGATCTTATCTACAGGAACATGCCATGCTCATGTCATGCTTATGCATGCATGCAATCTTCTTCAGGGCCCCCCAGCGCTTGGTTTATTTCTTTGTTGCTCAGGGTCCGCGCCTGGCTTTTTACAAAGGGTTACATGCAACTAAGGCAAAGCTTGTACAAAAGGGTGGCTGCCGGCCAGGGCTCGATAGCTGGGCCTTACGGGTAGAACTTACAGAGATGCTCAATGTTCCATGAGTTTTGCAATTGAATACCATCTCCGGTCTCCAGACAGACTGCGCTAGGTCTGGTGACTCGTACTACCCGGTAAGGGCCTTCCCACTTTGGCGTCAACTTGTTTGTACCCTTGGCGCATTGAATGCGCCTAAGGACAAGGTCGACTTCCTGAAAACTCTGGGCATTAACCATGCGGCTGTGATAGCGATGCATGGCTTGCTGGTAGCGTGCAACACACATAGCAGCCCAGAGATGGTTCTCCTCAAGTAGCATAGCGTCGTCACGCCAGTGATGTTCTTGTGCTACTTCATCGTAGGAAAGTACTCGAGGTGACCCGTAAATGAGTTCTGTGGGGATAGCTTCTTCTGCCCCATAGATAGGGAGAAGGGAGTCTGCTCGGTAGATCAATTTGGTGTCGTACGAAGGGACCAAAGAACCACCAACAGCTCGTCAATCCATCGCTTGCCGCGCTTCTACAACTTATCAAATGTTCTTGTCTTGAGGCCTCGCAGCACTTCAACATTTGCCCTCTCAGCTTGTCTATTGCTCCTTGGGTGAGCAACATAGGCGAATGAAATCTTGCTTCCGAGGGCATGAACGTATTGCATGAAGGCATGGCTCGTGAATTGGGTGCCATTGTTAGTGATGATTTGGGCAGGGATTCCGAAGCGGGCCACCAATCCTTTCAAGAACTTGATAGCTGACTGGGCGGTCACCTTTCTCACAAGCTCTACTTTTGACCACTTTGTAAACTTGTAGATTGAAACAAACAAGAATTCAAAGCCCCCGACAGCACGGGGGAAGGGGCCAAAGATATCGAGCCCCTAGACCGAAAATGGCCATGACAAAGGGATCATTTGAAGAGCTTGGGCAGGCTGATGGATATTCTTGGAATGGAACTGGCAGGCTTCACACTTGGTGACTAGCTCGATTGCATCTTGGAGGGTTGTGCGCCAGTAGAATCCTTGCCATAAAACATTCGCAACCAAGGCCCTTGATCCAATGTGGGAGCCGCACATACCCTTGTGTATCTCTGCCAGCAGTTCCTTTCCTTCTTCCTGGCAAATGCACTTCAATTTCACACCATTGGGCCTTCTTCTATACAGTGTGTTGTCAACGAAATGATACATACTGGCCCTCCAGGCTACCCTTTAAGCTTCTTCTTGTTCTTTGGGAAGTTCTCCTGTTTGGAGGAAATGGACAATGTGCCATGCCCAAGTTGGAGCCTATGGCTCAGCAATGAGGATCAGCGACACCTCCTCATTAACGGGAGCGCACTCCTCAACCGCATATAATGTTAGTTTGGTGAGAGGATGCAGCTTATCAATCGAAGGGGAGTTGTTCCCGCTAAGCTCTCTGCCGGGGGTTTCGGAAAACTCTGTCGAAAGAGGCTTGTCAGAGTCTAGTTTCCTCCTCTTTCTAGACATTGTCGTTGGGGATACGAAGGGTTGAGTCAGATGGAGAACAAAAGTCCCTGGTTCCACAAGGAGTTTTTGCGCAGCGCACTTTGATAGATGATCAGTTGTGCTGTTTTCCGCATGAGGTACATGCTCTATTTGCAATCCATCAAAGCGCTCCTCTAACTTTCTCACTTCCTCGACACATGCCTCCATTAATGGGCTCTGATAATCCTTGTTCACTTGTCTCACCACGAGTTGCGAATCTCCGCTAATGATCAGCTTCTTGATTCACAATTCTGTGGCAATCCTAAGTCCGGCAAGGAGCCTTTCATACTCTGCAATGTTATTGGTGGCCTTCTCCTGGAGCAACTAGAAGCATGCCCGCCCCTGCACCCTGCAGGGAGAAGGCACCATCAAAGCACATAATCCATTCTTGGGGTGCTTCCTTGCCGGGGATGACTGTCTCCAATACTTCTTCAACGGGGGTTGGTGTCCACTCTACAATAAATTCTGCTAGTGCTATTCTCTAAATAGTTGATGTTCTTATAAACTTCAAACCAAAGGTGGATAACTCCAAAGCCCACTCCACAATTCTGCCAGTGGCCTCAGCTTCTGGAGTATTCGTTGCAAGGGGAAGCGAGTAACAACCGTGATCTCGTGGGCTTGGAAGTAGTGGTGCAGTTTCCTTGAGGCCATGATGGGGCCAAAAATCAAATTTTGCACACCAGAGTACCTTGATCTAGCTCCCTGCAATAGGGAACTGACAAAGCATACCGGGCGCCGCACCACTTTCTTCATTGCCGCGATCATGGAACTGCCTCCACTGCCCTCCTCTTCCTTGTCTTGAACTGCCTCTGACCTTGCCGGGATGGGTTCAATTTCCTTTCCAAAGGGGGCTGCGGCGGTGGCCCCCGCGTCATTTACCTCCCGTTGTGCCACCAGTGCGGCACTAACAACTTGATTGGTTGCTCGTAACTACAACAGCAACGGCTCTTGTGGCATGGGAGCGACCAAGGTGGGAACAGAGGAAAGGTAGGCTTTCAAATCTTGTAGCGCAGCGTATGCCTCCGGGGTCCACTCCACGGGCCTTGCCTTCTTCAAGATTTAGAAGAACGACAAGGCGCACTCAGCGGACTTGGAAATGAACCTGCTCAGTGCGGTGATACGTCTCCAACGTATCTATAATTTTTGATTGTTCCATGCTATTATTTATGATGTTTTGGATGTTTAATGGGCTTTGTTATACACTTTTATATTATTTTTGGGACTAACCTACTAACCCAAAGGCCCAGTCTAGATTGCTAATTTTTTTTGCCTATTTTAGGGTTTTACAAAAAAGGAATATCAAACGAAGTCCAAACGGAATGAAATCTTCGGGAAAGATATTTTTGGAGCAAAATACGCACGTGAGAGTTTGAGAATCACAGAGTAGGGCACACATGGAGCCCACGAGGGTGGGGGGCGCGCCCCCCTACAGGGCGCACCACCTGCCTCGTGGGCCCCACGTCTGGCCCCTGGTGCCCTCCTTCTTCCTATATATACCTACGTACCCCGAAACTATCAGAACAACAGAGAAAACCCTAGTTCCACCGCCGCAACCTTCTATTCCCATGAGATCCCATCTTGGGGCCTGTTCCGGAGCTCCGCCGGAGGGGGGATCTTCCACGGAGTGCTTCTACATCATCATCATCACCTCACCATGAGTTGTGAGTAGTTTACTACAGACCTTCGGGTCCATAGCTAGTATCTAGATGGCTTGTTCTCTCTCTTTGGATCTCAATACAAGGTTCTCCTCGGTCTTCGAGGAGATCTATTCGATGTAATCTATTTTTGCGGTGTGTTTGTCGAGATCCGATGAATTGTGGGTTTGTGATCAAGATTATCTATGAGAAATATTTGATTCTTCTCTGAACTCTTTATGTTTGATTATAATATCCTTGCAAGTCTCTTCGAATTATTGGTTTGGTTTGGCCTACTAGATCTATAGTTCTTGCGGTGGGAGAAGTGCTTGGCTTTGGGTTCAATCTTGCGGTGTCCTTTCTGAGTGACAGTAGGGGCAGCAAGGCACGTATTGTATTGTTGCCATCAAGGATAAAAATATGGGGTTTATATCACTAAGTTTGAGTTTATCCCTCTACATCATGTCATCTTGCTTAAGGCGTTACTCTGTTCTTATGAACTCAATACACTAGATGCATGCTGGATAGTGGTCGATGTGTGGAGTAATAGTAGTAGATGCAGAATCGTTTCGGTCTACTTGTCCCGGACGCGATGCCTATATATAATGATCATGCCTAGATAGTCTCATAATTATTCGCTTTTCTATCAATTGCTCGACAGTAATTTGTTTACCCGCCGTAGAATATCGCTATCATGAGAGAAGCCACTAGAGAACACTATGGCCCCTGGCTCTATTCTCAACATATCAATCTACAATCTACATTACTTTTCTGCTTTTACTATCTATTCTTATAACCAAAAATTCCAAAAATATCAAACTATCATCTCTATCAGATCTCACTTTCGTAAGTGACCATAAAGGGATTGAAAACCCCTTATCGCGTTGGCTGCAAAGTTCTTATTTGTTTGTGTAGGTGCGAGGGACTCGGGCGTGGTCTCCTACTGGATTGATACCTTTGTTCTAAAAAACTAAGGGAAATACTTACGCTACTGTGCTGCATCACCCTTTCCTCTTCGAGGGAATACAACGCAAGCTCGAGAAGTAGCAAGAAGAATTTCTGTCGCTGTTGCTGGGGAGGCTTACGCAAAAGTAATATACCAAGTACCTATCACAAAACCTTATCCTTCGCATTACATTTTTTGCCTCTCGTTTTCCTCTCCCCCACTTCACCCTTGCCATTTTATTTGCCCTTCTTCTGCCGTGTGTTTATCGTTCGCTTTGCCCTGTTGTCATGGCTAGCCCCTTATCCGCTCCTTTGTCTCCCTAGTTTGAAGTTCTTCACTTCAAGCAAAAGCAAGGAGAAAATTTAAAAGATGCTTGATTTAGGATGATGGAATCTTATCGTAAGTGCACCTTAGAGGTGAATTTTAGAATCTTGCTTCGCAATTTTTATGTTGGTTTGAATATGTCTCATAGACAACTCTTGGATTGCGTTGCCAAAGGGAATTTTATCGAAATTGATCCTAGTATTGCGCATGAAATTATAGAGGGAATAGTGGGAACACTACCTCCCCAAAGAGGGTCACATCCAACCCAGGAAGCGACACAAGTATTTGAGAAAAAATGCGAAGTAACAAAAATACTACAAAAGTCTCTTGAACCTCTTATTAGTGTTAGTGGGAATCTCCACCGCATGAATATGTTGATTACCCTGTGTAATAAGCGGTTGTATTCTTTAGATCTAAAGATTTCCAAATATCAAGGGAAACATAAAGAACCTCAAGGATTCGAGCTTGACCCCATTAAAAGGGTGAAGATCAAAGATGGCAATAGATCTATCCATGTATCGTGCCTAGCTAGGGGCGTAAAACGATAGCGCTTGTTGGGAGGCAACCCAATTTTATATTTTTTGTTTTTGCTTCTTTTTAGGAATAAATATTGCATCTAGCTTCTGTTTAGATGTGTTTTTGTGTTTTGTTTAGTGTTTGTGCCAGGTAGAACCTTTGGGAAGACTTGTGTGAAGTTTATATGATCTTGCTGTGAAAAACAGAATCGTTAGCGCTCGCTAGAATGGTCACCAGATTTTACTGGAGTGTGCTATTTAGTTGATTCTTTTTGCAGATGATTAATAGACAAATTCCTCACGTTTACCAATTTAGTTTAATTTTATTGGATTTACAGAAGTATGCAAAAACTGCAGATTACTACAGACTGTTATGTTTTTACAGAAGCATGGTAGGGAAAGAGAACCATGGGTTCAGAAACCCATGCCTTTTCCTCCGAAACCGTCCAAGAAAAAGGATGATGAGGATTTTGACCGCTTTGCTGAAATGATTAGACCTATCTTTCTGCGTATGTGTTTGACTCATGCGCTTAAAACAAATCCTTATGCTAAGTATATGAAAGATATTATTACCAATAAAAGAAATATACCTGAAGTAGAGATTTCCACCATGCTTGCCAATTACACTTTTAAAGGCGGAATACCTAAGAAACTAGGAGATCCAGGAGAACCCACTATACCTTGCTCCATTAAAAGAAACTATGTTAAAACTGCTTTATGTGATCTTGGAGCCGGTGTCAGTGTTATGCCTCTCTCTTTATATCGTAGACTTGACTTGAGTAAGTTCACACCTACTGAAATATCTTTGCAAATGGCTGATAAATCAACTGCTATACCTGTCGGTATTTGTGAGGATGTGCCTATTGTAGTTGCAAATGTTACTATTTTAACGGACTTTGTTATACTTGATATTCCGGAGGACGATAATATATCTATTATCCTTGGTAGACCCTTTCTGAATACTGCAGGGCTGTTATTGATTGCAACAAAGGCAATGCCACTTTTCATGTCAATGGTAATGAGCATACGGTACACTTTCCGAGGAAACAACCTCAGGTCCACAGTATCAATTATATTGGAAAATTTTCAACTATTACTATTGGAGGTATTGAATTTCCACATCCTTCTGTCAAAAAGACATATGATATTCTTATTGTTGGGGACATACACATCCCCATTGAGGTAACCTAGTGTTATTCGAAAATTCTCCGGTTTCATGTTATTCGGAAAGAGCTTATTAACAAGACTTGATCAACCTTGTTAATGGGTTCCTTTTGATGAGCATGAGATAGGTGAATCTAGATAGCACAACCTTCTGTATCCTCCTTTTACTTTCTATTAATTAGGATAAATAAAGCAAAAATAGTATTCTCTGTCTGTTTCCAGACTTATCCATGCAATAAAAAATAGCCCGAAAATAAAATTTCTCCAAATGCCATGAAAATTAAATATGATTTTTCTGGAATATTTGAGAATATATGGCACAGAAAACACAACGAGGGGAGCTAACACTTGGCCACGAGAGTCCAGGGCGCTCCCACCCTCATAGGGCGCGCCCCCTGCCTCGTGGGCCCCACGTGGCCCCCTCCACTTATTCTTGTACCCATTCCCTTCTTCTTCCTCCCAAAAAAATCACCAACCAGCTCAAGCACGAGTTCTAGCTCATCTTGCTGCCATTTTCGATCTCCTTGCTCAAAGCACCATTCACCAAACTGTTCAGGGAAATTGTTCCTTGGTATGTGACTCCTCCATCGGTCCAATTAGTTTTTGTTCTAGTGCTTTATTTATTGCAAATTTTTGCTGCTGTGGTGACCTTGTTCTTGAGCTTGCATGTCAAATTTCTTTGGTCCCAAGTATTCTAATGCATGATATAGTATCTAGGCACTTGTAGGAGTTGTTGCTATCAATCTTGTTGAGTTTGGCTAACTTTTATTTTGAGTTACTAATTTTTTTAGAAAACTGCATAGGAAAATCTTCTAAGGTGGTTCTTCAAGGAGGCAAGAACCGAGGCTCGTGTTTTGTGAGCTGGACGATGAACTACCGAGGGAAGCTGAGGTGCGGCCTTGTGAATGGCCGTCAGACGAATTTATTGTTCAGGTTGGCATCAAGGAGGAATTTGACGCATATGTGCGCAATGCTGACCTCGAGGGCTTCATACAAGATAAGTGCCCTCAATACCGTGGCTTAACGGATACCTTTGTAAGAAGGTTTAAAATTTCGTCTTCACGTAAGTCTCACACTGTCCTATTTGACCTTTATGATAAATCTTACACCATGGACTTAGAGGATTTTATTGATGATTGTAAGCTCGCGCAGTGGGGCAGTATGGGTGATCCTCGCAAATCTGAATTTAGAGATTTCGTTGCTAGTATCACTGTGGGGGAATGTAGAGAAATGACACAGGCTACCATAGGGAGCATTCATTTTCCTTCTATTCATAACTTTGCTGTTTTTATTGGTAGATGCATAAAAGGTAAAGATGAGGCTTGCCACATGTGCGTCCCTAATCTTAGTGTTATCTACAGTGCTATATTAGGTGATAGAAAATATAACTTGTGTGGCACCCTAGATCAGAGCAACCGGTTTACCCTGCATTGCCAGCCCAGAGACCTTGTCTTCTGGGAACACACAACATCTTGGTATAGAAAATAACCGCTTTATTGATACTAGTGGACCATAGTTTTACATTACAACAAGTAGCGAGGCCAAGCGGCACACACGGTGTGGCTGGACAATATGTACATTATTTAATGAACATAAAAGGCCTCGGTCATAAAACTACGCAGCAGCGGAACGACTTCGTAGCGGAACTCCATCTCACAGGGACACCGATGTGGACACAGTCTGGACTCGGACGACACTCCTTTCCAGCGAAACTTTCCTGAAATCTGGCTTGAAACGCCAGGTCAGTACATTGAATGTACTTGCAAGCTTACAACAAACAAAATCATAATGACAAACAATATCTTGATAATTATTTAATTGTTAAAATGCAGCAACAAACTTGGATATACATTAACGAACATGCTGTACTCATGCCTTTGTGAAAACAGAACCTCGGTCTGACTTACCCATGGTGATTTTTATTAAACTATAAACTTGTTCATTGCAACAGGACATAAATCGTGATCTTTCCGGCGATCACAACCCTGACCATACTTGGTCTCAAATCATCTCGGTGGCTCTTCCACCATTTTACAGTACAAAGATTTAGAACTTAGTAAGCAAAATTTTATTATATGTTGACCCATGGTGTGACTTACTTTCGAGCATGTCCGTGACCGTGGACTCGGCTATCGATAGATTAATTACACTCTACATAGGTAGTGCACTGTACCCACACCACGGAACCCATGGCCTCGCTTTCCCATTCGGGTGGACCAACGGCGTTCCGACAAAACTCTTCCATTGCCATGGCACTCTCCCGGCCACTCCGACTCATTCCCCACTAGAATAGTCCTGATTGGCCCCGTGCCTACCAAAGGCACACCAACCACCGTCGTGGCCAAACAGAAACTGTCCCAAACAGGGACCCGGTACCATAAACTTAACAACGAGCACACAAGGTTATGTCTGCTTACCGGGCCAGGGTATCGCATGCCCATAACCTTCCCTATTAGGAGGTACCAACCAGAGGCATGACAACGGACCGAATAAAGACCTTCCCATAAAGGCAAATTTGGTTGCACTGGAAAAAACTCGATTCAGTGGCACGACCCGCCCAACAATTTATTCAAGTTTAATTATTAATAGTTTCAACTTAAAGAAAATAAATAACCGATGTCATAAAATGCCATGGAATGCAACATACCAAATGCATTACAAAAATAACTGGGTCAACTTTACTTTACTAAATATAAGCATCACCACTTCAATATTATTCTGGTTATGATTTACTTTCATTTAAAAACAGAACATATTCTAGCAAAAAAAATCATAAATCTTATGTAAAAGAAAATAACTTCACATAGGTATTTATATGCATATCCATAATAGTTCTTCATGATCCAAACTTTCTTCTAGCTATCTTAATAACTTAAACCAAATTCCAACTTTCTGCAAACTAAATGAAACAACTAAATACAGCAACCAACATAAAGTATTTAACAAAAATAATTCATATGTATAAATTAAATCATTTATTCAAGTTGAAAAATCACAAATATTGAAATGGCACTATGAAAATGTTGCTGTTGCTTGCCTTAGTGCAAATGAGGTTCACAAACCTCCTAGTGATCCTCAAGATGAGCTTCACCTTCTAAAAATAATTAAAAGCACAAAAAGGAAATATCAAGAATCATTCAACAACTCACCAGAAAATCTACACAGCACCAAATAGTCTCATTTTTGGTGTGCTGCAAGATTTCTTGACAAAGAACACAATGCAAAAAGAATCAATTCATTTGGACTTGTGGTTAAAAAGTTATTGCATTTTGAAGTTCTCTAGAATATATTTAAATTTAGAATTTAAATAAATAGACTGAATGGGGGGGGTGACGTCGAAACCGTAAAAGCCCAGGGCGCCACCACTCGTACCGCTTCGTGCGGGTACAGAGAGGCTGACTAGCAGGCCCCGCTATTCAGGTGAGGGGGAGAGGGGGAGAAGAACAGGGGTGGCCGCGGCCTCGCCGGAGCGCACGCCAGCGACGCGAGCTCCTGGCCAAGACGGGAGGGATAG
>LR738714.1:558412957-558497097 GCA_902687465.1 Secale cereale
CAACAACTCACCAGAAAATCTACACAGCACCAAATAGTCTCATTTTTGGTGTGCTGCAAGATTTCTTGACAAAGAACACAATGCAAAAAGAATCAATTCATTTGGACTTGTGGTTAAAAAGTTATTGCATTTTGAAGTTCTCTAGAATATATTTAAATTTAGAATTTAAATAAATAGACTGAATGGGGGGGTGACGTCGAAACCGTAAAAGCCCAGGGCGCCACCACTCGTACCGCTTCGTGCGGGTACAGAGAGGCTGACTAGCAGGCCCCGCTATTCAGGTGAGGGGGAGAGGGGGAGAAGAACAGGGGTGGCCGCGGCCTCGCCGGAGCGCACGCCAGCGACGCGAGCTCCTGGCCAAGACGGGAGGGATAGATCGATAGATGAGGTCGAGGCGCACCTGCCCGTACCCGTAGAGTAGCTAGGGTGGCCGGACGACATCGGAAATGAGCTCGCAGGCGGAGGCAGAACGGGGTGGTCGCCGGAGTTGAAGAAGACGGCGAGCAATGGCGACTCCAGCAGCTCCAACTAGGTGGAATGGCACCTCCAGAGAGTGGCGGAGGCTCTGGTAAGGTCGCCCTGGCCTGAGAGGGTCTAGAGCTATCGCGATGACCCGAGGGGATCGCCGGTGAGCTCGAGCTCGGGGACGGCGGCCTGTGGCCTGCCCGGCCGGGCCATGGGGTTCTACGCAGTCGTGGTAAGTGTGGGAATGGAGCTGGTGCTCGGAAAGGCTGGGAGGGGGCCTGTATATAGGCGAGCCGAGAGGGGGGATCGGGGCTCTGCCGGCGACACCTGGACGCTGCGCCCGATGACGAGTGGCGTCAGTGAGAGGGGGAGAAGGCGACAGGGTTAACGCGGGAGCTGTGGACGGACGGAGACGAGCCTAGGGGTGCTGGAGTGGCGACGAGCACAGTGCGCTCCGCACTGTTGCCTTGGCCGGACCGTGCCCGTGCTCGCTGCGGCGAGCTCCGGCATCGGCGAGTGCCAGGGGGGCGCTGTAGAGATCAAGACGAAGATGGTGGCGCGGGTTGGCAAGCTCTGGCAGGCGCGGAAGCAAGCACGCGCTCAGCAGAGCGCTCAGCGGCATCCAGAGCACGCCGACAAGCAGCCATGTCATGGTGCACACGCGTGGTCACCGCGCGAACTTTGCCCACTGGCTTACTTGGTGCCAAAATTTATGTCTGCGTGTTGTTCGTGGTAGATAGGAGAGTTACCCACGGTTGGTTTGTTTCCAGACGCGGTAGAAAGAAAATCACACGTCTGGTAAGTTTCTGGACAGAAACTTTGAGAGTTTATTGAGGTAAATTGGCTAAGAGTTGGAGGCTGTGCTTTGGAGGCTAGTCATAAGTTACTAAGGTGAAGATGCACAAGGAGTTTCAGATGCAATGGAGCAAGTAAAATGGTAGTTGTTGTAGAAACTACCATTTCTGTAGCAAAAATATTCAAAAAAGTGGTGCAATATTTTTTGCTCAGGAATGTGTCCTAGGGTCCAAAGAATATTTATGAATTTCCTCAGATTTTTGTGCGCCAGAAAAATAGGGGTTGCTTTGGAGCACAATGGGTTTAGCTAGGGTTTTGGAGGGAAAAATGAATATTTTTCAATAAAGAAAATTATTCCATAAACTATATTAGAGTGAACCAGAGGGAAAAGATGATTTGAGATGGATATGAGGCACTTGGGTGAAAGCCAAAGGTACCCAAGTGTATAAGTCCATATGAAAAGATTAAAAAATTTCCAAGGTTCAAAATAAATTCAAACAAAATTCAGGCAAATAAAAGAGGGAAAAAATCAGGCTGTCACAAACCTCCCCCACTTAGAATGAATCTCGTCCTCGAGGTTTGGTTGCTTGGGAAAACCATTCCGGAAAATATGTCGGTAGGAATCCTTCTTGTTCCCAGGTTGCTTCTGACTCGGTGTGATGCTCCCACTGGACTTTATAAAACTTCCTTACTTTACTGCGAGTGACCCTTTCCATTTGATCCACAATTTTGAACAGTCTTTCTTCATACGTTAAATCCTTTGCAAACTCTATGTCGGTCATGGCAGTCCTTTTCTTAGGCGGTGATATGCACCGCCTCAACTGTGATACGTGAAACACGTTGTGCACATCGGACAATTCCGGGGTCAATTCCAACTAATAAGCAACGGTGCCCGCTCGGGAAATAATGGGGAAGGGGCCAATAAATCTTGGTGCCAACTTTCCGCGAGTCTGGAATCTCTTGACTCCTTTCATAGGAGTGACTCGGAGGTATACGTGTTCTCCAGGTTCAAAACTGAGATGTCGGTGTTTTGCATCGTAATAACTCTTTTGTCGAGATTTGGCCAATTGTAATCTATCTCTGATCTCCTTGACTTGTTTCTCAGCTTCCACCATGAGGTCTGTTCCGAAGATACGGCTATCTCCAGTCCGAGACCAATTTAACGGGGTACGACATTTGCGGCCATATAAAGCCTCGTACGGTGACATCTTTAGACTGGTTTGGAAACTATTGTTGTAGGAGAACTCGGCGTAAGGCAGACAATCTTTCCATTTAGATCCTTAGGCCAAGACGCAAGCTCGCAGCATATCTTCAAGTATTTGGTTTACCCGCTCTGTCTGTCCATCAGTTTGAGGATGATAGGTTGTACTGTATTTCAGGGCTGTCCCTAAGGCTTGATGGAGACGTGTCCAGAAAGCGGAGGTAAAAGGTGAACCTCAGTCGGAAGTGATGGTTCGAGGTACTCCTTGTAGACTGACTATTCTGGACACATACATTTGTGCAAGTTGGTCTGCTCGATATGTGGTCCTGATCGGGATAAAGTGTGCTACCTTGGTTAGAGTGTCCACTATGACCCATATTGCATTATTGCCTCGCTGAGTCTTGGGTAGTCCTGTGATGAAATCCATGCAGAAGTTATCCCATTTCCATTGTGAAACTGGCAGCGGTTGAAGAAGTCCGGTTGGCTTCTAATGTTCTGCCTTTACTTTGTTGCATATGTCGCAACAAGCCACAAAATAGGCAATGTCCTTCTTCATTCCGTCCCACCAGAATATTTGGCGAAGGTCTTCATACATTTTTGTACCCCTAGGGTGAATAGAGTATGGGGATTCGTGTGCTTCTGACAAGATTTTCTTTTTCAGGTCCGACTGGTTTGGTACACAAATCCTGCCACTAAATCGGAGAGTCCCAAAGTGATCCTTTGGGAAATCAGGGGTACGTCCTGCTAGCATATTCTTTGCATGCTTTTGTAGGACAGGATCATCGGGCTAGGCCTTGCGGATTTCTTCCTCAAGTGTGGGGGTAACTTCCAAAATATTAGCGAGACCAGACTCAATGATGTTCAGATGGAGTTGAGTAATCTCCTCTTGAAGTTTAGTGGGCAAAGATTTTAATATGACGTTTAAGCTGACCGGCTTTCGACTGAGTGCATCAGCCACTACTTTGGCTTTATCCGGGTGGTAATTTATTCCAAGATCATAATCCTTAACCAGCTCAAGCCACCTTCGCTGACGGAGATTTAAATCTAGCTGAGTAAATATATACTTGAGACTTTTGTGTTCGGTGAAAATTTGGCACTTTTTCCCGATGAGATAATGCCTCCATATTTTGAGAGCATGCACCACCGCGGCCAATTCCAGATCATAAGTAGGGTAATTTCCTTCATGCGGTCGCAGCTATCGTGATGCATATGCCACTACCTTGCCGTCTTGCATGAGTACGCAACCAAGTCCTTGTCCGGATGTGTCACAGTATACATCAAAACTGCGATAGATGTCTGGAAGAGTTAATACGGGTGAGGTGGTCAGCCGTTTCTTTAGCTCACTGAAACTTTTCTCATAGTCGTTCGTCCATTCAAACTTCTTGTCCTTTTTGAGTAGCTCTGTCATGGGTTCGGCAATCTTGGAGAATCCTTCAATGAAACGACTGTAATATCCAGCCTGTCCAGGGAAACTCCTATTCTAAGACACAGTTGTGGGTGGCAACCAATTGAGCACATCTTTTACCTTGCTCGGGTCTACGGCTATACCCTCGGCGGATAGCACGTGTCCAAGAAATCCGACTTGTTTGAGCAAAAACTCACATTTGCTGAATTTGTCGTAAAGCTAATGGTCGCGGAGTCGTTGTAACACCGCTCGGAGATGTTCTTTGTGATCTGCTTCACTTTTTGAATATATAAGTATGTCATCGATAAAGACCACCACGAACTTATCGAGGAAGTCCATGAATACTTTATTCATCATGTGCATGAAGAATGCAGGGGCATTGGTGAGACCGAAGGACATAACTATATATTCATAAAGACCGTATCGAGTGGAGAATGCGGTCTTAGGAATATCTTCCTTTTTAATCTTAAGCTGATGGTATCCGGTCCGTAAGTCAATCTTGGAGAATACCTTAGCCCCACTAAGCTGATCGAACAAGTCATCAATTCTTGGCAGCGGATATTTGTTTTTGATAGTGACATTGTTCATCTGACGATAATCCACACACATACGGAGGCTGCCATCCTTCTTGCTTACAAAGAGTGCAGGCGATCCCCAGGGTGAGGAACTGGGACGGATATACCCTTTCTGGAGCATTTCATCGAGCTGCTTCTTTTATTCCACTAGTTCTGATGAGGGCATCCTGTAATACTTCTTGTATAATGGTGTGGTTCCGGGTACCAGATCTATTGCAAACTCAAGCTTTCGGTCTGGCGGCATGCCTGGCAGTTCTTCTGGAAATACATCAGGAAATCCACTGACCACATGAATTAATTCCAATTCAGCCACAGCGGTGAATATCATTCCCTTGTTTGGTATGCTTCTGATATTTGGTCAGCCAATTCATGCCCAAAATAACATCTAGCTGTACTGACTCGATGAGTATCAAGGAAGTTGGAAAGCTTATCCCGTTGATATTGATTTCCAAGTCACGGCAGACCAGATTGCTCTGGATTAAAGATCCCGGGGTTTGTACCAGCATATTTTTGCCCAAAAGAGAACAAGAAAACTTGTTTTGGGCAAAAAAACTCTGAGAAATAAAAGAGTGGGAAGCCCCTGAGTCAAATAAAATTATTGCAGGTTCGGGGTTTTCTTGGGCTTCATCTGCGGAGAGGTGATGGACGTGTCCGGCGATGTTTTGCTCGTTCGGGGATGACCGCATGAAGTTGACTTGTGGCCTAAATAAGGCGTTCGCCTTGCTGTTCTTGGGGAACTGCCTGGCACAGTGTCCATTTTGCCCACAACTGAAGCAATAATTATTGCGCTGACGCTCCTCGTGTACTGGGTTCATGACAACATTCTTGACTTGGGTAGTAGTCTTATTAACATTCTATTGCCAATTGGGCTTGTATTCCACCTGAGTTTGCTGCCAGGTTCGAGCCTTCTGCACTGGTTGCCCTTCTTTTCTTGGTTTAAACTTGCGCTTGTTCTCGTTATTAGCAGGACGGTTGTCCAGTACGAGCTTATGTTCTCTTTCCGCAATGAAAGCTTTATTCACCAAAGTTTGGAAGTCTGGAAAATCAAGCATGCCGAGAGTGCACCTGAGTTGCGAATTTAATCCTCCAAGAAATCTGTCAATCTTTCTTTCTTCAGTGGCCACATCATACAGGGAATAACGGGCCAGGTGGTTGAATTTCTGCAAATATTCACCCACAGACAGATTTCCTTGGGTGAGTGCAAGAAATTCACGCTGCCTGGTCTTCATAATTCCAGTAGGGATGTGATATTTTCGGAACTGATCCTTGAATTTTGTCCAGGTGAGTTATTCATCAGTAGACCACATGGCTTTTGTATTTTCCCACCATATGGCAGCAGCGCCTTCAAGATAGTGAGTTGCATATGGAACTTTGTCCTCTTTTGCAGTACGGGCAATCTCGAGCTTCCTCTCAATGGTTCGCAACCAATCGTCGGCATCCAAAGGGTCAAGAGCCTGACTGAAACTAGGAGGCTGAGTTCTCTGAAAATCTGATAGCCTGGAGTGATGTCCATTCTGTCCAACCATAACTTGAACACTTTTTAATATCTCAAGCAGATCATTACTTCTTCTTTCCTCAAACATACGTGGAATTTGCTCAGTGGTAGGCGGATTTGGCGGTGGAGGCGGTGGTATGTACGGATCGGGGGAGTGTCCAGCCTGTCGGGCGGAGCGACGAATAGGAACATCCTTGTGAGCGTTGCTACTGTTGCCTCCCCGCGTCATCCTATTATGGATTTTTCCCAAGACAACGCAACCGAGATGAGAAACATTCAAAAGAAAATATGTGGGGAAAGCCACCAACAAAACTCGAGGGAAAACAAAATTGCAAAGAAAGACAACGAGTAAAAGAAACGCAGCTTCAGCATAATTATACAGGGACGCATACATGAAAAGTAATTAACATGCCCGGTTCCACCACTCTCGTACATGAAATGAAACATCATGACTCTTACATCTACATTCGTACATCAGTCTGACAATTGCGAATACTCTGGAGCTCTACTGCTCTGCGGGTGCTGCGGGTCCTCTCCAGAAGTGGACTCGGATCCTGAACTGACGAGGTTAACTGACATCTCGGGGTTAAAGGTAACACGGCGAAGCTGCCTCAGAGGCTCTCCTTCCGGGGCAGGAGTACGGTGGATCATAGGGGCTACAGGGGTAGTGAGAAGTGAAATCCACTCAGCAAGGACATTAAGAGGAGTTATGGTCAAGGTGCCTGAGCTACTGGGAGGGGTTACTGGTGAAATAGGGGAAACGGAACTGGGGACGTACGGGGTAAATCCCATGGATGCGGGAATGGTGACAGACCTATTAGTGGCTAAGGCAATACAAGTGTTAGTCAACTCGCGAGCCAGCTCGTGGATCATGAGGTAGCTAGCAGTAATATAATGAGAAAGATGGCTAGCTACACTATCAGACTCCGGGTCAATCTCACGGAAATGAACACGACCGTTGTCGTGCAGAGAAGGATAGTATTGGAAACCTGGGTAGTTCTGCATGCGGACCTCGCTGTGATGAAGCTCAACAAGGATCTCGAATGCAGCAAATTGGACGGCCTGCGAAGCGGTAGAAGCATAACCGCTCCGAGAGGACCGAGTGTAAGAGCTAGAGTCAGAATTAACGCGCAGAGTCACCACTGCCTGATATTCATATATTGAGTCTGTTAGACGCTCCCGGTACGCACGATAAACTGGGTCGTCTCCATGAGGGTACAGCCGACGCCACACGTTGCGAAGGAGGTGCGGTGACGTGTACGGCATCAGCTGCAACTGGCACGGATACGGCACTGGAGCCATCTACACTCACAACCATCATAAGGTTAGTATAAAAAAATAAGACATGTATATGCAAAGCAATAACCAGCTATACAGACTACCCGCACTCATCCTAGACGCGTATCTGGTGTTTAGTTTGCACGTCTTAGTCTAACGCATCCTACAGTCAGCGCGGCTCTGATACCAAGCATTGTGGCACCTCGGATCAAAGCGACCGGTTTACCCTGCATTGCCAGCCCAAAGACCTTGTCTTCTGGCAACACACAACATCTTGGTACAGAAAACAACCGCTTTATTGATACTAGCGGACCATAGTTTTACATTACAACAAGTAGCGAGGCCAAGCGGCACACAGGGTGCGGCTGGACAATATGTACATTATTTAATGAACATAAAAGGCCTCGGTCATAAAACTACGCAGCAGCGGAACGACTTCGTAGCGGAACTCCATCTCACAGGGACACCGATGTGGACACGGTCTAGACTCAGACGGCACTCCTTTCCAGTGAAACTTTCCTGAAATCTGGCATGACACGCCAGTTCAGTACATTGAGTGTACTTGCAAGCTTACAGCAAACAAAATCATAATGACAAAGAATATCACGATAATTATTCAATTGTTAAAATGCAGCAACAAACTTGGATATACATTAACTAACATGCTGTACTCATGCCTTTGTGAAAACAGAACCTCGGTCTGATTTACCCATGGTGATTTTTATTAAACTATAAACTTGTTCATTGCAACAGGACATAAATCGTGATCTTTCCGGCGATCACAACCCTGACTATACTTGGTCTCAAATCATCTCGGTGGCTCTTCCACCATTTTTACAGTACAAAGATTTAGAACTTAGTAAGCAAAATTTTATTATATGTTGACCCATGGTGTGACTTACTTTCGAGCGTGTCCGTGACCGTGGACTCGGCTATCGATATATTAATTACACTCTGCAGAGGTAGTGCACCGTACCCACACCACGGAACCCATGGCCTTGCTTTCCCATTCGGGTGGACAAACGGCGTTCCGACAAAACTCTTCCATTGCCATGAAACTCTCCCGGCCACTCCGACTCATTCCCCACTGGAATAGTCCTGGGTGGCCCCGTGCCTACCAAAGGCACACTGACCACCATCGTGGCCAAACAGAAACTGTCCCAAATGGGGACTCGGTACCATAAACTTAACAACGGGCACACAAGGTTATGTCTGCTTACCGGGCCAGGGTATCGCATGCCCATAACCTTCCCTGTTAGGAGGTACCGACCCGAGGCATAACAACGGACCGAATAAAGATCTTCCCATAAAGGAAAATGTGGTTGCACTGGAAAAAACTCGATTGAGTGGAACCATGACCCGGTCAACAATTTATTCAAGTTGAATTATTAACAGTTTCAACTTAAAGAAAATAAATAACCGGTGTCATAAAATGCCATGGAATGCAACATACCAAATGCATTACAAAAATAACTGGGTCAACTTTACTTTACTAAATATAAGCATCACAACTTCAATATTATTCTGGTTATGATTTACTTTCAATTAGAAACAGAACATATTCTAGCAAAAAAATATCATAAATCTTATGTAAAAGAAAATAACTTCACATAGGTATTTATATGCATATCCATAATAGTTCTTAATGATCCAAACTTTCTTCTAGCTATCTTAATAACTTAAACCAAATTTCAACTTGCTGTAAACTAAATGAAACAACTTAATACAGCAACCAACAGAAATTATTTAACAAAAATAATTCATATGTATAAATTAAATCATTTATTCAAGTTGGAAAATCACAAATATTGAAATGGCACTATGAAAATATTGTTGTGGCTTGCCTTAGTGCAAATGAGGTTCACAAACCTCCTGGTGATCCTCAGGACAAGCTTCACCTTTTGAAAATAATTAAAAGCACAAAAAGAAAATATCAAGAATCATTAACAAATTCACTAGAAAATCTACACAACACCAAATAGTCTCATTTTTGGTGTGCTGCAAGATTTCTTCACAAAGAACACAATGCATAAAGAATCAATTCATTTGGACTTATGGTTAAAAAGTTATTGCATTTTGAAGTTCTCTGGAATATATTTAAATTTAGAATTTAAATAAACTGACGGAAAGGGGGGCGTGACGTCGAAGGCGTAAAAGCCCAGGACGCCACCACTCGTACCGCTTCGCGCGGGTACAGAGAGGCTGACTAGCGGGCCCCTCTAGTCAGGTGAGGGGGAGAGGAGGAGAAGAACAGGTGCGACTGCGGCCTCGCCGGAGCGCACGCCGGCGACGCGAGCTCCTGGCCAAGACGGGAGGGATAGATCGATAGAGGAGGTCGAGGCGCACCTGCCCGTACCCGTAGAGTACCTAGGGGTGGTCGGACGGCGTCGGAAATGAGCTCGCAGGCGGAGGCAGAACGGGGTGGTCGCCGGAGTTGAAGAAGACGGCGAGCAACGGCGACTCCAGCAACTCCAACTAGGTGGAATGTCACCACCAGAGAGTGGCGGAGGCCCTGGTAAGGGTGCCCTGGCTTGAGAGGGTCTGGAGCTACCGAGATGAACCGAGGGGATCGCCGGTGAGCTCGAGCTCGGGGACGGCGGCCTGTGGCCTGCCCGGCCGGGCCATGGGGATCTACGCAGTCGTGGTAAGTGTGGGAATGGAGCTGGTGCTCGGAAAGGCTGGGAGGGGGCCTATATATAGGCGAGCCGAGAGGGGGGATCGGGGCTCTGCCGGCGACACCTGGACGCTGCGCCCGATGACGAGTGGCGTCAGTGAGAGGGGGAGAAGGCAACGAGGTTCACGCGGAAGCTGTGGGCGGACGGAGACGAGCACAAGGGCACTGGAGTGGCGACGAGCACAGTGCGCTCCGCACTGTTGCCTTGGCCGGACCGCGCCCGTGCTCGCTACGGCGAGTTCTGGCATCGGCGAGTGCCAGGGGGCGCTGTAGAGATCAAGACAAAGATGGTGGCACGGGTTGGCAAGCTCTGGCAGGCGCGGAAGCAAGCACGCGCTCAGCAGAGCGCTCGGCGGCATCCAGAGCGCGCCGACAAGCAGCCATGGCATGGTGCACACGCGTGGTCACCGCGCGAACTTTGCCTACTGGCTTACTTGGTGCCAAAATTTATGTCTGCCATGTTGTTCATGGTAGATAGGAGAGTTACCCATGGTTGGTTTGTTTCCAGACGCAGTAGAAAGAAAATCACACGTCTGGTATGTTTCTGGACAGAAACTTTGAGAGTTTACTCAGGTAAATTGGCTAAGAGTTGGAGGCTGTGCTTTGGAGGCTAGTCATAAGTTACTAAGGTGAAGATGCACAAGGAGTTTCAGAAGCAATGGTTCAAGTAAAATGGTAGTTGCTTTAGAAACTATCATTTATGTCCAGAATAGAAAAGAATTTCTGTAGCAAAAATATTCCAAAAAGTGGTGCAATATTTTTGCTCAGGAACGTGTCCTAGGGTCCAAAGAATATTTATGAATTTCCTCAGATTTTTGTGGGCCAGAAAAATAGGGGTTGCTTCGGAGCACAATGGGTTTAGCTAGGGTTTTAGAGGAAAAATGAACATTTTTCAATAAGAAAAATATTCCATAAATTATATTAGAGTGAACCAGAGGGAAAAGATGATTTGAGATGGATATGAGGCACTTGGGTGAAAGCCAAAGGTACCCAAGTGTTTAAGTCCATATGAAAAGATTCAAAAATTCCCAAGGTTCAAAATAAATACAAATAAAATGGAGGCAAATAAAAGAGGGCAAAAATCAGGCTGTCGCAACTTGGGAGCCATTGTTGCACGTAGGCTACAACATAATGGTTTGCATGGAGATTTATTTGGTGGGATTTATGTCACTCGCATAGCCCGCCATCTTGGTGTGCATGTACATGAAAATGATGACCCTTTACCTCTTGCTCATTTAGATAACAATGCCATGACTAGTCACCAGTTTATAAAGAGGGATGAACAATCCCTGAAATATCGACTAATCTTTAAGAGGCGTCATACCGTCCCTATTACTCTTCATGCTCCTACTTTGTTTGACTTTCAGGCAAAAGGGAGATATACTATAACCAGGGAGGAGGCAAATGAGTATCATAATATGATGGAAGTGGAATGCCCAGGATGGGATTATACCTCCTACGTGTCGAGGCACGACTTAAAGGTATAAGCCCATTCTAGAATGATCTCAAGTTTGGTATCTTTGCACGACTCATGTAAAAAATAGGGATGAAATTGCAAAAGGATAGTTGGCTTACACTCGCCACGTCACACAATACATTACATAAGCAAATCATCATCCAAATAACATCACAGTCCGAGTACGGACGAAGATCCGAATGAAAGATACCAAATACCTAAAGCCACAAGGTCCAAATCGCCCCTAGTAGAAACCACTACTGATCATCGGGATACTGACATAGTATCGACTACGTTCTTCATCGAACTCCCAGTACAGCTCCGTGCCGTCACCTGAGAAGTTCACCATAGTACCTGCATCTGCTGTGGTGTAGAATCTGTGAGACACGGAGGATTCAGCAATCCCATTCCCGGGTAGCAAACTATCTAAGCCTTGGGTGTGGAACAAGGCTGAAGAAAATAAAAGGTTGCAGCTGCACTAGCACTAGCTTACGTGTTAAGAGCGAGAAGAGAAGTGCCACGAGCGTCAAAGTGATCACGAAGTGATCCTATCTAAGCACGTTAATCATAACCCCACCGTGTTCACTTCCCGAACCCCTTTCGGAAAATGACCGTCACGGTTACTCACGCTGGTAGTGTGTTCTGAACATGGTGTCAAGTTTTCTACAACCGGATATTAACAAATTCCCATCTGCCACATAACTGCGGGCACGACTTTCGAAAGTTCAAAACCCTACAGGGGTGTCCCAACTTAGCCCATTACAAGCTCACGATCCGCGGAGTCGCAACTCCAAGGTGGGAAGGCCCGAGTATTCTCGGAATCCTGTGCTCAAGATACTCCGACTAAGGTAAGACAAATCCAGCAAATCCTCCCGGCGTGCCGACACCCTGATAGTAGCCGCACGTATCTCGTCTCAGCCACGACCGGATGGGACAAGCTATGGGTTTTTACGAGCTCTCGGGTTTTGTAATGCCCAGGATGGGACTATATCTCCTACGTGTCGAGGCACGACTTAAAGATATAAGCCCATCCTAGAATGATCTCAAGTTTGGTATCTTTGCACGACTCATGTAAAAGAGGGATTAAAATTGCAAAAGGAGATAGTTGGCTTACACTCGCCACTTCACACAATACAATACATAAGCAAAACATCATTCAAAACATCACAACCCGACTACGGGTGAAGATCCAAAAGAAAGATACCAAAACAACATAAAGCCACAGGTCAGGATCGAATCCTAGTAGAAACCACTACTGATCGTCGAAACGTCACAAACAAACAGCCACGCTCTTCATCGAGCTCCCGGTGAAGAACTGATCCATCTCCTGCATCAAACTCGGCTGAACCTTCATCTGGTGTGGTGAAGTAACTGTGAGCCACAGAGGACTCGGCAATCCCGTTCCCGGGTAACACGACTATTTAAGCCTTGGGTGAGGACAAGGCTGAAGAAAGAACAAGAGGTGAAGGAACAACAAGAGTCTACAGCAGCAACTAGCACTAACTTACGTAAAAGAGAGCGAGAAGAGAAGTGCCTCGGTCGAGAGATGATCACGAAGTGATCCTAACTAAAGCCGGTCAAACATAACCCCACCGTGTTCAACTCCCGAATCCCTATTCGGAAATTGACAGTCACGGTACACACGCTGGTAGTGTATTGAAACATTGTGTCAAGTTATCTACAACCGGATATTAACAAGCTCCCATCTGCCACATAACCGCGGGCACGGCTTTCGAAAGTTCAAACCCTGCAGGGGTGTTCCAACTTGACCCATTACAAGCCCACGATCCGCGAAGTCGCAACTCCATAGGTGGGAAGACCCGAGTATTCTCGGAATCCCGGGCTCAAGTTAAACCGAACTAAGGTAAGGCTAATCCAGCAAATCCTCCCGGCGTGTCGACACCCTGATAGGTAGCCGCGCGTATCTAGTCTCAGGACACGACCGGATGGGCGATTCTACAGGTTTTTACCAAACCTCGAGTTTCCTCGTGGTGGCCCCGCAGACTCCCCGTTTCGGACCAACACTCATGTGGAGCACTGGCCCGGGGTTGTTGAATTAAAATAAAAGGGATAGCTAGTCCCTATGCAAGTTTTATTAGTTTGTTATTAGGCAAATAGTACCAATGTTGGGACTTACTGGAAAAGACTTAGCACTTAGCGGTTTATCAAGGGGGTCCCATACACCCCAACCGTGTTAGGAACGCATAATCAAGGAACATAACACCGGTTTATACGGTTCCTAACGGCATGAGTGGAACAAATCACCAAGCAAAAGGCTTAGCCTTACACCCTTGCCAATATATAGATGATTTCATTTTGAGCATTTATATAGTGTGATATAACCCAACAACTTCAACATGAAGCAAGCATCTTCGATCTTCACCTGCAACTAGCAATGCTATAAGAAGGGCTGAGCGAAGCGTACTTAGCCAAGCAACGGTTTGCGTAGGTAGGGTGGTTAAACAAGGCAATGGTTACAAGTAGGAGGCTGACAAGAAGATCATGGGCATCGAGGCAATATACTAAAAGAGCGATACTCTAGCAATAGGCAAAGATAGTGATGGTATCCGGGTTCGGTCATCTTGCCTGGGATTCCACAAGGGAGAAGAACGGATCCACGAAGAAGACAGAGCAGCATAGACGAGAGAATCCTCACAACTCCGGAACGAAACCGAAGCTAACAAGAGAAGCAACCGGAAAGAAACAAACAACACGGTAAACACACAAGCATAAACATGGCATACGATGCACAAACAAGTATGATGCATGTCCGGGTTAAATATGCATGGCATGGCAAGGTGCACAAACAACACTACAAGTTAAGTGGAGCTCAATATGCAACGAGTTGCATATTGACGGAACACCACATTTAATTATTTAGTTGACTCTCATTATTTACAAGACAAGATTAATTGTTATTAACATGGGAAGAGGTGAAGCATAAGTAAACTAACTATTTAGGCATTTTAAATGAGGCCGGGAAATAACAACAACAAGTTCCGGAAAAACCCCATGAGCATGTTTAGTGATTATAAAGCAAACACAATTAAACATATTAGTGTTGTTAACATGATGCGGATGACATGACCAAGTTGATGCAATTTTATTAAAAGGTTAACAAGAAGATGATATGAAGCATCGTCACCGTGGTGGAAGGAAAAGGGTGCCACGGCAACAATTCCGAAAATGATGCCACGGCAACATATCGGTTCTGGTAACTCGTTGAGAGTCTGGTGCAAAAGGAAAGATGGCGTGAGCGAGCCAAACGAGATGAAAGGTGGGGCGATCCCGTTACCGGGTTCCCACGAGTCGGTGACGAGGCAACCGAGGAACATGACAAACGGACGAAACGGGCACGGAGCACACACGGGAAACATTTCATACAACACAACAAGCATCTCACGGGTCATCGTCTCGGGGTTATACCTTCGGAACAAAACGTTCACGGGGCGGTTCGAGGTCGTAGAGGAAGGAGTCGTTCTCGCGAGTCGTAGAGGAAGTAGTGGTTCACGTTTCCGAAGAGGAAGTAGTTGTTCACGTTTGCGAAGAGGTACTTGACGGGTCGTCGAGCGACGGTAGTTGTACTCATTCCGTAGAGGGAAGTAGTGGCACACGGGGCGACGGTAGACGTTCGGGCGTCGAGTTCATAGTTGTACATGTCGTCGAGGTACTTGTCACAAGCTCATCGTGGTACTTGTCGTAGGGGTTCAAGCCGTCATGTAGAGGTACTTGCCGCAATGCCGGGTTTACTCGTACACGGGTCATCTGACAAGTCAACAGTACAAGGCAACACACAAAACACAAAACAAAAACAACACGGGAGAGCGACGAGGCCATGCAGCGGCACGGCGATGAGGTGCTGTAGGTGCTTGGGGCGGCGCCGGCGCTGCACGGACGAGGAGCTGCACGGACGACGACAAGGGGCGCTGGAAGGAGACGACGACAGAGCCTCGGCGGAGGAGAGGCGCGGGCTGGCCTGGTGCTGCTTGGCGAGGGCGCTGGCACTGGAGAACGGACGGAGGCTGCTGCCTTGGGGCGTCGGGTGCAGGGCCATGGAGGTAGCAGGACGGCGACGCGGCAGGTCGTCGCGGGCGCGGAGGGGCCAGAGACGAGGCGAGGAGGAAGGGCGTCGGGGTCATGGCTCGAGGAGGGAGCCGGAGGCGCGGGCCTCTGGTTGTCTGGGTGGCCGACGAGGCGGCGGCCTCGAGGAGAACGGAGGGAGGCCACGGGCTGGAGGGGTGCGCAGCTCCTGGGCGCTGGAGGCTGAGGCCGGGCGGCGACGCTGGCTTGGGGCGGCTGGAGGAGGATGGCCGCAGTGGAGATCGAAGGAGGAGGGAGAGGCTCGGGGCGATGGGGGATCGAGGCAGAGCGGGGAACGAGGGGTTCGATGCGGGAGCGGGCGAGAGGTGAGTGCGGCGGCGTGCGGGAGAGAGGGAGAAGCGAGCGAGGGAGAGTGCGCTGGGGTCGCGGCTAGGGTTAGGATTGGGCCGGCTGGGCCTTGAGGCCTAGCAGGCCGGCTGAGGGAGGCTGGGAGAGGGATTGGGCCAGGAGGAAGGATGGGCCGGTGCGCTGCTGGAGAAGGCTGCGGCTGGACTGCTCTCTTCTTATTAAAAAAACAAACAAAGAAGAGAAGAAAGTAAAAAGAGGTTAGGGATGGAATTAGGACATGAGGTAAAATTCCCTGGGCCCACAAAAATAAGCATGATCCAAGAAAATTATAAGTGGCATGAAAGAAGGATGTAAATTCAAACACATTTGATTTTAAATCAAATGGGTTTGAACTAAGACTTGATTATAGAAGTGCCCAAAAATGTTCAAATTTTTGGAGGAACCTCGAAACAACGGAAATAATTATTGGCAAGGTTTTTGTAGGAGAACTCGAAGTGGAAAAGACATGGGGAAATATTGCAAGTGTGTTGCGGGTAATTCCAAACAATGGAATATTTATTATATAGCTCCCTAAAATATTGAGATGATATGTTTTAAAGAGAAGACACCTTCCCTCGATTTAAATGGACCGAAGGTCCACACAATTTATTTAGATGAGATGCAAAATAAAAATGACATGATGGCATGATGACATGATGCAATGCAAAAAATAAATAACACAAGCAAAATAAAACACACGGGAGAACCCGGAACATCTGGAATCTTCGGGAATCTTCTGGAATCTTCTGGGACGTCGGTCTTCGGGCGTCACAACTCTCCCACACTAACAGAGGATCTCGACCCGAGATCCTAGAGATATCACCGGTAAAAAAAACGGAAGAGGAAGAGGTAAAACAAAGTTGCTTCTTTGACAGACGAGTGAAACCAAAGAACCTTGAGAGGTTGAACAATCTTGAAAGAAAGAATACAACGGAGATAAACGAAGTTAAGAGCACTCCGGTAAAATGGAGGAACATGGAACATAGTGAGAACCTTGAAGGTTAAAAGACATGAAGCAAGTTCTTACGAACCAAAAGAATATGAACCGCAATGGTGTAGCCAAGGAATAAGAATGACAGAATTCGGACAGCACTCCGACTGAAAATGGAAGGAATTAACAAGAACTTGCCAAGTTGGGATGGTACTTGATGAAAACAACAACATATTGCCTCCGAAACAATTGAAAGAATGGCACCAGAGGTAAAGGATGATTCAGACAGCACTCCGGTTGACAAGAGAGGCAACTTGGTAAGATGAGGGAACTAGAATGAATAATACAACACTCCGGTTAAATGATAAGCAAGGGAAAGAACATGATCTCGATAAAACGATATGATGGTTTGGAGAGAGCAACATCACAATGCCTCCGGAGTGAAAGAATAGCATATAGATCAACGAAAGAAATGAATGGTGAAGAAAAATGACAACTTCTCCCACAAATGAATTAGGAAGTCCTCCTTACAAGGAAGGGTTGAATGGGGTTGATGGAAAAAATCAACACGAAATGAATAAGCTTGATGTGGGCTTATGGAAAACATCTTAAAATTAAGAGGTGACAACCAACCACTAACGGAAACATTTAATTGGATTGAGATCAACAAGGAGACGATAAACTTATTTCGCCGGAATGATAGATGAAGAATTTGGGTCATTTATAAGCACCATAATAGCAACAATTCTCAGGGAAAGCTTATAGGTGAAATACAACCCAATATAACTCCAACGAATAATTGAAGGGTTGAAAAGATCTCTTGAACAAGAAAAATGATGGTTTAAATATTTCATTCCTGACAACTTGTGAATCATGAAACATGAGGGAATTTGTCAAGAATGACATAACACCATCTGAAAAGATAAGGTAGAAAGGATTGCGCTTGGAAAGCATGATGAAGAATGCTTGAGCTCCAACAAAATCTTGAAGAAAACTTCAAGGATGAATTAAATGATGATGAACCACCATGAAGAACTCCGGTAATGAAGCATGAGAAGTGAAACATGAAAAGAATACGATTCAAGGCCTGCGATGAATTAGATTGATCTTTGAAATGATAATTGAAATATCTTCGAGCTCCGGAAAACAAGATGAAGAATTTAAAACCAAGGATATGATATGATGAACAAGCTCCGGAAAACAGAGATTAAATCACCTTGAGGAAATAAGAATAAGAATTATGTCATGCATCTCCTTCACCAATTTAAATTGATGACAACCAAAGGATTTGGCATACTACTTATTCTCGTTGCAAGGAATTAAAGAGAGATCTAGCACAAGGTTGAGAGAGTATTGAACGAATCACCGGTAGGATTATGAAAAGAACAAATGAATTAATACGATAACAACGGAAGAGTAATCTTGAAAGAACCACCGTAAGAATATGGAGACGAACGAAGAGACATCAATGAAGAATATTTGGAGGACGAAGTTGAAAACTGAGAACGAAGAATCTTCTGAAATGATGGCCTTCAGAGGATCACAAAGAAAAGGATTCATGAGATGCTTCGGATGGGTAAAAGAATTCCTCACAATCTGAACAATAATGAGGATGGCATGAAGCTAGAACCACAACTCATCAAGAGAACGGGCCAAGATTAAGAGAAACACTTCTCCGGTCTCCAAATGTTGAGAATGAAGACGAGAAATGCCATACGAATTGTTGGGCACTCCGGAATGAAGAATTAAAAAGGTTGAAACAATGATGAACAAGAATTTGAAAGCGAACTTGGAGAAGGCATGTGACTGATGGAAATCATTCTTACGTCACACTTTAAAAATAATTTGAGTATAACTCCAGAAGAATTAGAAGAGTCAGGTAAGATCCTGGGAAAAGACCTGTGGGTTAGGGCCCACTCAAAAGAAATCACTGTTGAAAAAGATTGCTTAAGAGATATTGCACCGGTTAAATTAAATGGCTTGAATAAGATGATAATCCTCAAAATAATTTGAAAGGATTAAGAATGGAATTATGAATCTTCAGCACTCCGGATATGAATAGCAAGAGGAGAATGATTAATTGGTGCACCGAAATAAGAAAGCATTATGAAATGAGGAAAAGGATAAGATCAACACCGAAATCTTGAATTACATCCACCGGCAGAATTATGAGAACAAAAGAATGATGAACTTGAAGCTCTAGATCATCTTCACGATAAATCACCGGATAAGAACATTGAAGGAAATGAATGAAGAAACATCACATGAATAAAAATGGATACTTCATTTAAGAATTCTTGCTCCGAGAAGAAAAAGGGTGGGAGGGTGGGGAAAACAAAAACAACTTGGGATGATTGAAACATACACCGGCAGATAAAAAACTGAGAGTTGATCTTGCAGATGATGAAAAGATCGGATTAACTTAAAGCAAAGGACGCCAGAGGAAAAGGATTAACATGAAACTCTCGATGGTCAAGAAGAATTAGCACTCCCATAGAAATATGAGAACACCGATAAGGAGGTATGGAATCACCATTTGACATCGAAGCAACTCGAATACCAGAATCAAAACAAAAACAAAGGGTAGATATTGAACGAATGAATTCCGTAGGTACATCAGCTCGTCGAGAAGCCAGTTGGAGAACAAAATGAAAATAAAAAGGAACAAGGAACAGATAGAACAAATACAAGATAGAAGCTTCATTCCACATCTTTGTGCTGAAAGCTCATGGAACGTGTTACAAAAGGGTTTTGTCATCCCCGGATCAGCATAGCCAAGGACCCTTTAAGATGCAACTCCCGATCAGAACAAGTCCATAAAACCACTTCACTCAATGTAGAACCCCGAACTTCATATCGAGCATCCGTTGGAAGAATGCCTAGAACTACTAGATGAACCCACCTATTGATTTCCGAAAGTTTCCAGTTATGCAATCAGGTGTTGGGGATATAGGGGAAGCACCGCGCAATCAACTCTAAACCTACATCCAGCTGTATCCATCCTTCAACACATAACCAGTCTTTCTCGGAAACTGTTTACCTCGGACCTTCGAAACGCATCCACTATACAAGCTATGGCAATACTCCCGAACTACCTCCCCAGTACTGGGTGATGTCGGGGTTATCTTGCCACTAACCGCATAGGAGAGTTTTCGATGTCGGCCGTCTTAAGTATTCTAGTACTGCCGCGATGGATTTGTGACGACAACACCTCGGAGCTCAACTCCCCGGGACACTGCCACAACCCCTAATGACAGGAGGCATCGAGAACAATGTTCTCGTCACAAAGACATCGAAACAATCCAAACAATACTCGCGAGATCCTAAAAAAAAATTGGTGCAATTTTTGAAAGTAGAAGAGGCAAGAGTAGTCGTCAGGAGTCCTCACCAGAATGAAAAGAGATGAGAAGCAAAAGAAATCCTACTCTCTGATATATATATAGGACTCAAAACATTTTCAAGTGTGTGCCTAGACTCAACCGTCAACGATTCGATCAAACAGTGGGGGCTTCTAGGTCGGAGAAGGCTCTGATACCAACTTGTAATGCCCAGGATGGGACTATATCTCCTACGTGTCGAGGCACGACTTAAAGATATAAGCCCATCCTAGAATGATCTCAAGTTTGGTATCTTTGCACGACTCATGTAAAAGAGGGATTAAAATTGCAAAAGGAGATAGTTGGCTTACACTCACCACTTCACACAATACAATACATAAGCAAAACATCATTCAAAACATCACAACCCGACTACGGGTGAAGATCCAAAAGAAAGATACCAAAACAACATAAAGCCACAGGTCAGGATCGAATCCTAGTAGAAACCACTACTGATCGTCGAAACGTCACAAACAAACAGCCACGCTCTTCATCGAGCTCCCGGTGAAGAACTGATCCATCTCCTGCATCAAACTCGGCTGAACATGCATCTGGTGTGGTGAAGTAACTGTGAGCCACAGAGGACTCAGCAATCCCGTTCCCGGGTAACACGACTATTTAAGCCTTGGGTGAGGACAAGGCTGAAGAAAGAACAAGAGGTGAAGGAACAACAAGAGTCTGCAGCAGCAACTAGCACTAACTTACGTAAAAGAGAGCGAGAAGAGAAGTGCCTCGGTCGAGAGATGATCACGAAGTGATCCTAACTAAAACCGGTCAAACATAACCCCACCGAGTTCAACTCCTGAATCCCTATTCGGAAATTGACAATCACGGTACACACGCTGGTAGTGTATTGAAACATTGTGTCAAGTTATCTACAACCGGATATTAACAAGCTCCCATCCGCCACATAACCGCGGGCATGGCTTTCGAAAGTTCAAACCCTGCAGGGGTGTTCCAACTTGACCCATTACAAGCCCACGATCCGCGAAGTCGCAACTCCATAGGTGGGAAGACCCGAGTATTCTAGGAATCCCGTGCTCAAGTTAAACCGAACTAAGGTAAGGCTAATCCAGCAAATCCTCCCGGCGTGTCGACACCCTGATAGGTAGCCGCGCGTATCTAGTCTCAGGACACGACCGGATGGGCGATTCTACAGGTTTTTACCAAACCTCGAGTTTCCTCGTGGTGGCCCCGCAGACTCCCCGTTTCGGACAAACACTCATGTGGAGCACTAGCCCGGGGTTGTTGAATTAAAATAAAAGGGATAGCTAGTCCCTATGCAAGTTTTATTAGTTTGTTATTAGGCAAATAGTACCAATGTTGGGACTTGCTGGAAAAGACTTAGCACTTAGCGGTTTATCAAGGGGGTCCCATACACCCCAACCGTGTTAGGAACGCATAATCAAGGAACATAACACCGGTTTATACGGTTCCTAACGGCATGAGTGGAACAAATCACCAAGCAAAAGGCTTAGCCTTCCACCCTTGCCAATATATAGATGATTTCATTTTGAGCATTTATATAGTGTGATATAACCCAACAACTTCAACATGAAGCAAGCATCTTCGATCTTCACCTGCAACTAGCAATGCTATAAGAAGGGCTGAGCGAAGCGTACTTAGCCAAGCAACGGTTTGCGTAGGTAGGGTGGTTAAACAAGGCAATGGTTACAAGTAGGAGGCTGACAAGAAGATCATGGGCATCGAGGCAATATACTAAAAGAGCGACACTCTAGCAATAGGCAAAGATAGTGATGGTATCCGGGTTCGGTCATCTTGCCTGGGATTCCACAAGGGAGAAGAACGGATCCACGAAGAAGACGGAGCAGCATAGACGAGAGAATCCTCACAACTCCGGAACGAAACCGAAGCTAACAAGAGAAGCAACCGGAAAGAAACAAACAACACGGTAAACACACAAGCATAAACATGGCATACGATGCACAAACAAGTATGATGCATGTCCGGGTTAAATATGCATGGCATGGCAAGGTGCACAAACAACACTACAAGTTAAGTGGAGCTCAATATGCAACGAGTTGCATATTGACGGAACACCACATTTAATTATTTAGTTGACTCTCATTATTTACAAGACAAGATTAATTTTTATTAACATGGCAAGAGGTGAAGCATAAGTAAACTAACTATTTAGGCATTTTAAATGAGGCCGGAAAATAACAACAACAAGTTCCGGAAAAACCCCATGAGCATGTTTAGTGATTATAAAGCAAACACAATTAAACATATTAGTGTTGTTAACATGATGCGGATGACATGACCAAGTTGATGCAATTTTATTAAAAGGTTAACAAGAAGATGATATGAAGCATCGTCACCGTGGTGGAAGGAAAAGGGTGCCACGGCAACATATCGGTTCCGGTAACTCGTTGAGAGTCCGGTGCAAAAGGAAAGATGGTGTGAGCGAGCCAAACGAGATGAAAGGTGGGGCGATCCCGTTACCGGGTTCCCACGAGTCGGTGACGAGGCAACCGAGGAACATGACAAACGGATGAAACGGGCACGGAGCACACACGGGAAACATTTCATACAACACAACAAGCATCTCACGGGTCATCGTCTCGGGGTTATACCTTCAGAACAAAACGTTCACGGGGCGGTTCGAGGTCGTAGAGGAAGGAGTCGTTCTCGCGAGTCGTAGAGGAAGTAGTGGTTCACGTTTCCGAAGAGGTACTTGACGGGTCGTCGAGCGACGGTAGTTGTACTCGTTCCGTAGAGGGAAGTAGTGGTACACGGGGCGACGGTAGACGTTCGGGCGTCGAGTTCATAGTTGTACATGTCGTCGAGGTACTTGTCACAAGCTCGTCGTGGTACTTGTCGTAGGGGTTCAAGCCGTCATGTAGAGGTACTTGCCGCAATGCCGGGTTTACTCGTACACAGGTCATCTGACAAGTCAACAGTACAAGGCAACACACAAAACACAAAACAAAAACAACACGGGAGAGCGACGAGGCCATGCAGTGGCACGGCGATGAGGTGCTGGAGGTGCTTGGGGCGGCGCCGGCGCTGCACGGACGAGGAGCTGCACGGACGACGACAAGGGGCGCTGGAAGGAGACGACGGCAGAGCCTCGGCGGAGGAGAGGCGCGGGCCGGCCTGGTGCTGCTTGGCGAGGGCGCTGGCACTGGAGAACGGACGGAGGCTGCTGCCTTAGGGCGTCGGGTGCAGGGCCATGGAGGCAGCAGGACGGCGACGCGGCCGGTCGTCGCGGGCGCGGAGGGGCCAGAGACGAGGCGAGGAGGAAGGGCGTCAGGGTCATGGCTCGAGGAGGGAGCCGGAGGCGCGGGCCTCTGGTTGTCTGGGTGGCCGACGAGGCGGCGGCCTCGAGGAGAACGGAGGGAGGCCACGGGCTGGAGGGTGCGCAGCTCCTGGGCGCTGGAGGCTGAGGCCGGGCGGCGACGCTGGCTTGGGGCGGCTGGAGGAGGATGGCCGCGGTGGAGATCGAAGGAGGAGGGAGAGGCTCGGGGCGATGGGGGATCGAGGCAGAGCGGGGAACGAGGGGTTCGATGCGGGAGCGGGCGACAGGTGAGTGCGGCGGCGTGCGGGAGAGAGGGAGAAGCGAGCGAGGGAGAGTGCGCTGGGGTCGCGGCTAGGGTTAGGATTGGGCCGGCTGGGCCTTGAGGCCTAGCAGGCCGGCTGAGGGAGGCTGGGAGAGGGATTGGGCCAGGAGGAAGGATGGGCCGGTGCGCTGCTGGAGAAGGCTGCGGCTGGACTTCTCTCTTCTTATTAAAAAAAACAAACAAAGAAGAGAAGAAAGTAAAAAGAGGTTAGGGATGGAATTAGGACATGAGGTAAAATTCCCTGGGCCCACAAAAATAAGCATGATCCAAGAAAATTATAAGTGGCATGAAAGAAGGATGTAAATTCAAACACATTTGATTTTAAATCAAATGGGTTTGAACTAAGACTTGATTATAGAAGTGCCCAAAAATGTTCAAATTTTTGGAGGAACCTCGAAACAACGGAAAGATTATTGGCAAGGTTTTTGTAGGAGAACTCGAAGTGGAAAAGACATGGGGAAATATTGCAAGTGTGTTGCGGGTAATTCCAAACAATGGAATATTTATTATATAGCTCCCTAAAATATTGAGATGATATGTTTTAAAGAGAAGACACCTTCCCTCGATTTAAATGGACCGAAGGTCCACACAATTTATTTATATGAGATGCAAAATAAAAATGACATGATGGCATGATGACATTATGCAATGCAAAAATAGATAACACAAGCAAAATAAAACACACGGGAGAACCCGGAACATCTGGAATCTTCGGGAATCTTCTGGAATCTTCTGGGACGTCGGTCTTCGGGCGTCACAGGTTTCCCCAAGGTGGCCCCGCAGGTTGCCCAGTTTGGACCAACACTCATGTGGAGCACTGGCGCGGGTTGTTAATTAAGAAGAGGGTTTATAACTCCCTATGCAAGTTTTAGTTGTTTAGGCAAATGTAGCACCAATGTTGGGACTTGCTGGAAAAGCCTTAGAGCTAAGAGGTTTATCGAGGGGGTCCCATAACCCCAACCGTGTGAGGAACGCAAAATCGAGGAACATAACACCGGTTTATACGGTTCCTAGGGCGGCATGAGTGGAACAAATCACCAAGCAAGAGGCTTAGCCTTCCACCCAATACCTATATATAGATGATTTAGTTTAAGAGTTTATATAGTGTGATATCCCAACAAAAACTTCAACATGAAGCAAGAATCTTCAAATCTTCTCCTGCAACTAGCAATGCTATAAGAGGGGCTGAGCGAAGCTTACGTAGCCAAACCAAGGTTTTGCTAGGTTGGGTGGTTAGACATGTTCATGGTTACAATAGGAGGCTGACAAACAAACATGGGCATCGAGGCAATAAGCTAAAGAGCGAGACATCTATCAATAGGCAAAGATAGTAATGATATCTGGGTCAGGTCATCTTGCCTGTCGAGTCGTCGATGGGATCGTAAGACGGCTTCTCGTACTCAACCTCGGTAGTAACCTCATTCTCGTTCTCGGTCTCTGCTTCCGGCTCTACTCAACACAAGAACACAACAAGACACGAAATCAAACAAGGTGCAATGCACAATCAACATGATGCAAGAATGATGAATATATGATGCAATACTTGTCAAGGGATGAAGCACACAAGTTTAAATGAGGCCGGAATCAACTTAAAGCTAATCTGGTAAGTCCTCATATGCATATGTTGAAATGGTCCAGATCTGAACAAACCTTAAGTTAAAGTTGTTAAACAGCAAGTTAACTTGCACCATGATGATCTACACGAAATTCTAGTGAAGTTTCATATAAAGTTTGTTTAATTCGGAGCTACAGTCTAGAAGATATGAGCAAAACAAGTTAAGCATGACAACGGTGCAAGATGCACCCAAACATCAAGGAAACATACTCCAAACAAGTAAACAAGATTATATTATGATTCTACATGCAAAATCAAACAAGTTTCATGTAGGACACGCTCAAAACGGAGCTACGGTTCAACACATACACTCGAAACAAGAAACAATGCAAAGCTGAAATTAACTGCCACATAACAACTTTGGAGCAAGAAATATATATTCTACAGCACTCAAACATGGTGACAAGACGCATGGACATGAAGTAGACATATCCTACAGCAAACAACTCCATTGGAGCAACTCCGTAGAAGGCATGGATCAATAGCAACAAGCTACAACATTTTGATCATGACGTTAAAAACCTGACAGTTATATTTTATAGCAACTTGGGAGCAAGAAATAAATAAGCTACATCAACCCATATGAGCAAGTGAGGGCATGGATGGATATACAACAACATGTACAACAAGGAATGATCAATGTCCACCCCAAAACTAACATGGATTTGACTAGGGCATCAAGCAAACATAGCATCAGGTTAAGACAGATTCCAGACTTGGTGGAAATTTCACTAAGTGTTAAAACAGTAACATTGGCATAGCATGTTTGCAAGCATGTTTAAGTCACCTCAATGCATATCATGGAAAATAGTTTGCACCACAGCAAAGACCACATGATGGAGATTCAAAACCATATTGGCATGTGACATGGGGACAAACACATCAATAGCAACGAGCACTTCAAATCAGCATCTCCTAACATGTTACAAAACTTAACAGCCACATGCAATTTTGCAACAGAGATTAACATGGAAATATGAACCCTAACATGCATGCTACATCAACCATGATGTAAAGCATCTCATGATGAACATTTTGACATCTCATTTGCTTCATTTGGATAAACATGCACCAAGTTATCACATCTCAAACATGGCATGAAAATAACAAGCAGCAGCCGTTTATATCAAGTAGCACTCTTGTCACGAAGATTAACACCTCTAGATGGACTCAAAGTGGAATGCCACAATGGAACAAAACGTAGAGCACATCACCACGATCATTTTGAAATATCATATGCACAATTTGGACAAGCACAGTAAAAGATACGGCCATGCAAAGATGCCATCGGACAACAAGTTAACAGGGACTTAGGGAAAAAATAGCAACCTCCAGGCGGATCGGGCAACGGGGCGGATCGGGTCGGGTCGGACCGGATCCGACCCGCTAGGGTTCATGGCGGCGGATCTGGATCGGCGCGGCGCTCGGCTCCGGCGGCCGGAGCGGTGGCGAAGGAGGCCGGCGGGACAGCCCGGCGGTGAGGTCGGCGGCCGGAGGCGGCCCGGACGGCGGTGAACCTCGGGACGGAGGAGGCCGGCGGCGATGAAGCTCGAGAGCGGCGGTGGCGGATCTTGGAGGCCGGCGGCGGAGGTCCTGGCGACGGGCGGCGGCTGCTAAGCCACCGGGGGTGGTGGCGCGGGCGGCCGGCGGAGAGGATCCGGTGGCGGGGAGATCAACGCGGGGCGGAGGAGATCGGCCCGGGAGCGCGGCGGCGGAGGTCCCGAACCGGGCCTGCGGGCCCGCGTGGCAGCGCGGCTAAGGGAGGCCGGCGGGAGGACACGTGTCGGCCTCTGATAGGTCGGGCGGCGGCGGGCGGACGCGTCCGGTCCGTCTAGACGTGTCCGGCGGCGGAGGAGGAGGTGGGACTAGGGTTTGGACGCGAAAATGGGGGGTGTGGACGTTTTTATAGGCATAGGGAGCTAGGAGACTCCAAATGGGGAGCGGTTTTCGGGCACGCAATCACAATTCAACGACAGAGATGCTGGGAAGGGTTGTACTGGGTTAGTGGGCTGTTGTGGAGGGGGTCTTGGGCCTCAAAGAAGAGGTTCTTTTAGCCCACTAGGTTAACCGTTGGAGTAACAAACGAACTCCAAACGCGACGAAACTTGACAGGCGGCCTACACGTACCAAAACAACATCGCACGACAAGTCTCACGTCATTCCGGAAACGTTACACGGCCACACTCGAAAGAAGGACTCGGGGATGCCACGGGCATGTGTGTGAGCGTCGGAACTCGGAATGGACAATGGGAAGAGACGAGTGGGACCGGATGCAAGTGACAACACAAATGCAATGCAATGCACACAACAACATGACATGAATGAAATGCACACACGCACATGACAAAACGAAAACCCGAAATGAAAGAAGAGCCCGGAAAGGAATTGATGAAGCCAAAGTTTATATATTGCCATATTGGGAAAGTGTTACATCTGGGGCATTACAAACTCTCCTCTACTATGAAAAGATCTCGTCCCGAGCTCTAGGACTGGAAGAATGAAGGGTACTCGGAACGAAGGTGATCTTCTCGTTCCCACGTAGCTTATTGGTCGGTATGGTGTGACCACTTAACTTTCAAGAACTTGATTGACTTGTTGCGGGTCTTGCGCTCGTTTTCTTCAAGAATAGCAACTGGGTGCTCACGGTAAGACAAGTCTTGTTGAAGATCAATCTTCTCAAACGGAATGGTGCGTTTAGGTGTCTTGAAGCACTTGCGGAGTTGAGACACGTGAAACACATCATGAACATTTGCAAAGTTGGATGGAAGCTCGAGTTGGTAGGCTAGATCACCTCTTTTGCCAAGGATCTTGAAAGGGCCCACGTATCTAGGAGCAAGCTTTCCTTTGATACCGAATCTTTGGGTTCCTTTCATAGGATAAACACGGAGATAGACATGGTCTCCAATGTCGAAAGCCAAATCACGATGCTTGCCGTCATAGTAGCTCTTCTCACGCGATTGAGCGGCCTTGAGATTCTCACGTATGACTTTGCACATTTCTTCGGCTTCTGAGATCAAGTCGTTGCCAAGGAGTTGACGTTCACCAGTCTCGGACCAGTTGAGAGGAGTACGGCACTTTCTGCCATAGAGGATTTCAAACGGAGCTTTGCCGGCACTTGCTTGGAAACTATTGTTGTAAGAGAACTCGGCAAACGGAAGGCAATCTTCCCACTTCATGCCAAAAGATATGACACAAGCTCTGAGCATGTCTTCGAGGATCTGGTTCACTCTTTCGACTTGACCACTAGTCTGAGGGTGAAACGCAGTGCTGAAACAGATCTTAGTGCCCATGGCTGACTGAAAGGAGTCCCAGAACTTGGATGTGAACAAACTTCCACGGTCTGAGGAGATAACTTGAGGAATGCCATGTAACGACACAATTCTGGAAGTGTACAACTCTGCCAGCTGAGCTGCATCGATGGATTCTTTGACTAGAAGGAAGTGAGCTACTTTGTTTAGCTTGTCAATCACCACAAAGATAGCATCGTTCCCCTTCTTGGACTTGGGAAACCCAGTGACGAAATCCATTTCGATGTGGTCGAATTCCCACTCGGGAATAGGAAGAGGTTGGAGGAGACCGGCTATACGTTGATGCTCTACCTTCACTCTTCTGCAGACATCACATTCATTCAAGAATTGGGCAATCTCCCTTTTCATGCGAGTCCACCAGTAAGATTGCTTGAGGTCTTGGTACATCTTGGATAAGTTCTCAACGAACCTTCTGCAATAGCTAGCAAGACCAAGGAAGCTTCAGAGTTGCTTGACGTTCTGAGGGGGTTCCCAGTTGACAATCGCTTCTACTTTCTCGGGGTTGACAGCAATACCGTCAGCAGAGATGATATGGCCCAGATACAAGACCTTATCAAGCCAGAATTCGCATTTATAGAACTTGGCATAGAACTTATGTTTACGGAGTCTGTCGAGAACCAAACGGAGGTACTTGGCATGATCCTCTTCATTCTTGGAGAATACCAAGATGTCATCCATATAGACGAGCACAAATTCGTTGGTGTAGGGGTTGAATATGTAGTGCATCATCCTCGAGAAGGTGCGTGGAGCATTAGCGAGGCCAAAAGACATGACTGTATATTCATAGGAGCCGTAGCTTGTTCTGAATGCAGTCTTGTGAATATCTTCTTCACGGATGCGGATCTGGTGATAACCCATCCGAAGATTGAGCTTTGAGAACACTTTTGCTCCTTTGAGCTGCTCGAACAATTCATTGATGTTGGGGAGAGGATACTTGTTCTTTAGAGTCTTCTTGTTCAATGGCCGGTAATCAACGCAAAGGCGCTCCGTGACATCCTTCTTCTTGACAAATAAGACACCACAGCCCAAAGGAGAAGTGTTAGGCCTGATTAGACCCATACGCTCTTGCTCATCGAGTTGTCACTTCAACTCTTTCAACTCTTCAGGGGAAAGCTTGTACGGACTGTAATGCCCATGATGGGACTATATCTCCTACGTGTCGAGGCACGACTTAGAGACATAACCCCATGCTGGAATGATCGCAAGTTTGGTATCTTTGCACAACTCATGTAACAAATGGGGATGGAAAACATAAAAATAGTTGGCTTACACTCGCCATTTCACACAAATACATTACATGTCCAAAACATCATTCAATAAAACATCACAACCCATCTAAGGGTAAAGATCCAAATGACAAGATACCAAACATAACTTAAATCCACAGGTCTAGATCGAATCCTAGTAGAAGTTCCGCTACTGATCATTAGGATAACGAACATAGTAACGGCTACACTCCTCGTCGTACTCCCAGTCTAGCTCGGTGCCATCACCTGGATAGCTCACCATCGGACCTGCATCTGGTGTGGTGAAGTAACTGTGAGCCACAGAGGACTCAGCAATCCCGTTCCCGGGTAACACGACTATTTAAGCCTTGGGTGTGGAACAAGGCTGAAGAAAGAATAATAATAACTGGTTGCAGCAGCACTAGCCTAGCTTACGTGAAAGAGAGCGAGAAGAGAAGGTGCCTCGCTCGAGAGATGATCACTAAGTGATCCTAAACTAATCAGGTCAAGCATAACCCCACCGTGTTCATCTCCCGAAACCCTTTTCGGAAAATGACAGTCACGGTACACACGCTGGTAGTGTATTGGAACATGGTGTCAAGTTTTCTACAACCGGATATTAACAAGCTCCCATCTGCCACATAACCGTGGGCACGGCTTTCGAAAGTTCATAACCCTGCAGGGGTGTTCCAACTTGGCCCATGACAAGCCCACGATCCGCGGAGTCGCAACTCCAAGGTGGGAAGGCCCGAGTATTCTCGGAATCCCGTGCTCAAGATACTCCGAACTAAGGTAAGGCTAATCCAGCAAATCCTCCCGGCGTGTCGACACCCTGATAGTAGCCGTGCGTATCTAGTCTCAGGACACGACCGGATGGGCGAAGCTACAGGTGTATGCCAGATACCTCGGGTTTCCCCAAGGCGGCCCCGCAGGCTCCCGGTTTCGGACCAACACTCATGTGGAGCACTGGCCCGGGGTTGTTGATTAAGAAAGAGGGTTAATTACTCCCTATGCAAGTTTATTTAGTTATTAGGCAAATAGTACCAATGTTGGGACTTGCTGGAAAAGACTTAGCACTTAGCGGTTTATCGAGGGGGCCCCATAACCCCAACCGTGTGAGGAACGCATAATCAAGGAACATAACACCGGTTTATACGGTTCCTAACGGCATGAGTGGAACAAATCACCAAGCAAAAGGCTTAGCCTTCCACCCATTGCCAATATATAGATGATTTCATTTTTAAGCATTTATATAGTGTGATATAACCCAACAAAACTTCAACATGAAGCAAGCATCTTCAATCTTCACCTGCAACTAACAATGCTATAAGAGGGGCTGAGCGAAGCATACGTATAGCCAATCAATGGTTTGCATAGGTAGGGTGGTTAGACATGAACATGGTTACAAGTAGGAGGCTGACATGAAATACATGGGCATCGAGGCAAAACTATAGATCGAGACTACTAGCAATAGGCAAAGATAGTAATGTTATCGGGGTTCGGTCATCTTGCTTGAAGAGTCGTCGTTCGGATCGAAAGAGAGGTCCTCGTGCTCAACATCGGTGGTAACCTCGTGCTTGTACTCATACTCAGCTTCCGGCTCTACTCAACACAAACACACAAGGCACCAAATCAACAAGATGCAATGCGCACTCAAAATATGTTGGATGCATGACTGATGCACTATGGGAGCACACGGAGCATGACAATATGCGATCAAGCAAAAAGATTCAAAACATGATAACAATAGGATATTATGAATCTACATAAAAAATCAACCAAGTTTCATATAAGACTTGCTCAAAACGGAGCTACGGGCTAAAAGTTACACACAAAACAATAAACATGTGAAAGCTGAAAATTACAGCCAGATAGCAACTTCGGAGCACTAGATAAATGAGCTACATCACTCAAACATCATGGAAAAGAGCATGCACATAAACTAGACATATCCTACAACAAATAAGTCCATTGGTGCACCCCCAAAGGAGCCACGGATCAATAGCAACAAGCTATGACATATTGGACTTGACAACAAAATCCTGACAGCAGTATTTTATTGCAACTTGGGAGCAAAAGTTAAATATGCTACAGCCACTCAAACAAGCATGTGAGAGCTTGAATGGATATCCAACAATATATACTACAAGGAATCATCAAGAGTCACCCCAAAACTATCATGGATTGGCCTAGAACAACAAGCAAACATGGCATCTGGAAATTACAGATTCCAGACTTAGTGAAATTTCACGAAGTGTTAAAGCAGCAGTTTCATCATGGCATCTTTGAGAGCAAGTTTAAGTCACCTCAAAACTAAACATGGCAAGTGGTAAGCACCACAACAAAGTACACATGATGGTGAATCCAAAACACCTAAGCATGCATCATGGGGACAATCACAACGATAGCAAAGAGCTCCTCAAAATGACATCTCATAACAAGTTTAACAACATAACAGCCACATAGCACTTTGCAACGGAGATAAACATGGCAAGATTAAATCTATCATGCAAACTTAAGCATTTAACATGTAGAGCAAGACAAGACGAACACGTGGACATGTCATTTGCATCATTCGGATAAACGAGCACCAAGTTATCACTATGCAAAGATGGCATGAAAAATAACTACAAACAGCAGTTTAACGAGATGCACTCTTGCAACAGATATTTAAGCAACTAGATGATCTCAAACATGCATGGCACAATGGAATGAAAAGTAGTACATGTCTCCACGAACGTCTGGACATCTCATTCACTCAAAACGGAGCATCACACACAAAGTTATCACCATTTGAATATAGCATCAGACAACAAAATATCTCAGACTTAGAGGATTAAGAGGCAACCTCAGATCTGAAAAGACAAACGGGCTCGTGGATCGGGCGGATCGGGCTGGAGAGGCGGTGGATCGGGTCGGCCCACCGGCTGCGGACCGAATCTGGATCGGCGGAGGAGAGGCCCGCGTGGCGGCCGGGGCCCAGGAGAGGCGGCGGCCCACGCGGGGGCGGAGGAGGCCGGCCCACGGTGGGAGAGAGAGGCCCAAGCGGACGAGGCGGATGGCCTCCGGATCGGGCGAAGGAGCGGCCTGGCTCGACGGGCCGGCCCAGCCGAGCGGCGCTGGCGGCCGGGAGCCTGGCGGCTGGAGGGGAGCGGGATCGGGCCCCTAGGGTTCCCGCGAGCCTGGCCCAGGTGGCGGTGCGATGGATCGGGATGAGGGGATCGGGCTCCCTCGTCCGAGCGGCGGCGCGGTCTTCGCTCGAAGATGAGGAGGCGCTCGGCGGGGTGCCTGGCCGGGGCGGCGGCGGAGCCCAGCCGGCGGGAGGCGGCGGCGAGGATCTCCGGCGGGGGCGTGAATTCCGGCGAAAATTCCGGCGAACTCTCCGGCGAGGTGGCGGTGGCTGGAGGAAGAAGAAGATGGGGGCTAGGGTTTCCTTGATTTGGGGCAAAAATTGGGGGAAGTGGACAAATATATAGGCACAAGGAGCTAGGGTTGTCCAAATGAGGTGTGGTTTTCGGCCACGCGATCAGAATTGGATGGCCTAGATGAAAGGAGGGGTTTGGGTTGGTTTGGTGGGCTGTTGGAGGGATGTCTTGGGCCTCAAAGTGGAGGCACTTTGAGCCCACGAGAATAACTGTTGGAGCACCAAACGAACTCCAAACGCGACGAGATTCAACAGGCGGGTTACACACACCAAAACAACAACACACGACAAGTCTCGCGCCAAACCGGTAACGTTACACGACCAAACACCAAAGTAGTCCTACGGGACGCCACGGACACATGAGGGAGCTCCAGAACGCGAAACGGACAACGGGAAGGAACGTGTGGAATCGGATGCAAACGACAACACAAATGCAATGCGATGCACATGACTACATGCTATGAATAAATGCCACACACGCAACACGACAAAACGGCGAAAACCCGAAAGACAACGGACCCGGAATGGAATAGATGAAGCCAGAGATATATTATATGCCCAAAAGGGAAAGTATTACATCCGGGGCATTACACAGACGCCGACATGCTGGCTCGGTACCGGGCTCGAGTTCAATGATGAATTCGACTTGATGATGTGGAGGCATGCCTGGAAGCTCTTCAGGGAGAACATCTTCATATTCATTGACCACCGGAATTTGAGAGATGGCATTAATCTCGCCCTTGTCATTGAGAGAGAATAGCCTGATTGTGTTATCTCGAGAGGCGAAGATAATCACTTCTTCGTCGGAATGAGTAAGCTTGACTTCCTTATTTGCACAATCAATGTGAGCATCATGTTGGGAAAGCCAATCCATCCCGAGAATAAGATCAATGTCGGAGTTGCCGAGAATAACCGGAGAAGCTAGAAAGCGGTAATCACCAATGCGAATAGATACATTCGGAGCCACCATACTAGAACTCAATCTCTTGACAGGAGATATAACACTCAAAATTCTTGGTAAAGCTTCGGAGTGAACATTATGCTTGGATGCAAATGGATATGACATGAAGGAACATGATGCACCCGAATCAAACAACACTTTTGCAGGAATAGAGTTAACCGGAAGGTTACCAAGTATCACATCTGAAGAATTCTCTTCTTGAGCTGCGTTCATCGGGTTCACTCTTGCTGCCTTTGGATTATGCTTGACAATAGCAGTGCTGACAGGTGGAGGAGGTGGAAGACGCATTGGGTTGGGGCACTTGTTAGCATAATGACCCTTCTGAGTGCACTTGTTGCAAACCACTTTTGAGAGAGGACGGTGATAAGGAGCACTTGACTTCGAAGCTTGAAAGTGATTCTTTGGCTGATTGCTTGGGTTGGGTGGGTGGGAGAAACCACGGCCACCAGAATGCTTGTTGTTGTTGTTGGGAGGTCCGATCACTGGAGGAGGTGGAAGCCAAAACTTCTGCTGCTTTGCAACCACTTGGGAAGAAGAGGAGGAGTGAACAACGTCTCTGATCCTCTTTTTGGAAGCTTCCATCTTGAGCTGGGCTGCCTCTTGCTTAAGTGCCGTGTTATAGAATTGATCAAATTCATCAGGCTCGAACAAGGTGAGAGCTAGTTGGAGTTCATCCTTCAGACCACCACGGAACCGATAAATCTTGCTCTTGGCATCTGGATATCTTTCTTGGCATAGCGGGCAAGGTTCTGGAACTTGACATTATATTGGAAAACAATCATTGAGCCTTGCTTCAGGTTGCGGAATTGCTCACGCATACCTTCGATGACACTTGTTGGAATGTGGTGGGAGCGAAAATCCTTGCAGAAGTCAGCCCACGAGATTTCACGCCCTTCTCTGGAGTCTTTGTACTGCTGCCACCAATCAGCGGCTTGGTCCTTGAGTTGGAAGGCTGCAAACTTCACATAGTCCTCAGACCTCACGTTACTGCACTCGAAATGCTTCTTGATATCAGTTATCCAGTCTTCAGCATCTAGAGGGTCCCCACAGTAACTGAATGCCTTTGGTTGGTTTGCCATGAACTGGTTGAGTGTAGAAAAGTGAGGTTGGTTGAACAAATTGCCTTGTCCTTGGTTCCCATGAGAACCTTGATTTGCTTGATTTGCTTGAATGTTTTGCATCATTTGCAAAAGCATCTGGGTGTTCTGGTTCGTCGCTTGCATAATTGCTCTCCAGGCCTCAGATGGAGGAGGAGGGGAAGGAGGATGATCAGGAACTTCTTCACCCTCTAGGTTAGCGTTGGGAACCCTTTTAGGAGCCATCCTGAATGAGATGACAACTATTAGCCATTGATTGTAAGAATATATAAGCTGAATCAACGGCTAGAAATTGCAACATAAGTCTTCACAAGAACATTCGAACAAGATGAACGAATGTAATCCACAGTTTAATGATAAAACAATCTTCTTGAGAAGCCATTTGGGAGAACAAAAGGTAAATAAAAAAACAACAAAGAGCAGATAGAAAAAATACAAGATAGAAGCTTCGTTCGACATATTCGTGTTGAAAGATTATGGAACGTGTTACAAAAGGGTTTTGCAATCCCCGGATCAGCATAGCCAAGGACCCTTTAAGATGCAACTCCCGATCGGAACAACGCCCATAAAACTACTTCACTCAATGTAGAACCCCGAACTCCATATCATGCATTCGTTGGAAGAATGCCTACAAACTACTAGATGAACCCACCTATTAATTTCCGAAAGTTTCCAGTCATGCAGTCAGGTGTTGGGGATACAGGGGAAGCATCGCACACTCAACTCTAATCCTACATCCAGCTGTATCCATCCTTCAACACATAACCAGTTATTTTCGGAAACCATTTACCTCGGACCTTCGAAACGCATCTACTATACAAGCTATGGCAATACTCCCGAACTACCTCCCCAGTACTGGGTGATGTCGGGGTTATCTTGCAACTAACCGCATAGGAGAGTTTTCGATGTCGGCCGTCTTAAGTATTCCAGAACTGCTGTGATATATTTGTGACGACAACACCTTGGAGCTCAACTCCGCGGGACACTGCCACAACTCCTAAATGACAGGAGGCATCGTGAACAATGTTCTTGTCACAAAGACATCGGAACAATCCAAACAATACTCGCGTGATCCTAAAAAAAACTTGGTGAATTTTTGAGAGTAGAAGAGACAAGAGTAATCGTCAGGAGTCCTCACCAGAGTGAAAAGAGATGAGGAGCAAAAGAAATCCTACTCTTCGATATATATATATAGGACTCAAAACATTTTCAAGTGTGTGCCTAGACTCAACCGTCAACGATTCGATCAATCAGTGGGGGCTTCTAGGTCGGAGAAGGCTCTGAATACCAACTTGTAATGCCCAGGATGGGATTATACCTCCTACGTGTCTAGGAACGACTTAAAGGTATAAGCCCATTCTAGAATGATCTCAAGTTTGGTATCTTTGTACGACTCATGTAAAAATAGGGATGAAATTGCAAAAGGATAGTTGGCTTACACTCGCCACGTCACACAATACATTACATAAGCAAATCATCATCCAAATAACATCACAGTCCGACTACGGACGAAGATCCGAATGAAAGATACCAAATACATAAAGCCACAAGGTCCGAATCACCCCTAGTAGAAACCACTACTTATCATCGGGATAGTGCACATAGTATCGACTACGTTCTTCATCGAACTCCCAGTACAGCTCCGTGCCGTCACCTGAGTAGTTCACCATAGTACCTGCATCTGGTGTGGTGAAGAATCTGTGAGCCACGGAGGACTCAGCAATCCCGTTCCCGGGTAGCAAAACTATTTAAGCCTTGGGTGTGGAACATGGCTGAAGATAATAAAAGGTTGCAGTTGCACTAGCACTAGCTTACGTGTTAAGAGCGAGAAGAGAAGTGCCACGAGCATCAAAGTGATCACGAAGTGATCTTATCTAAGCACGTCAATCATAACCCCACCGTGTTCACTTCCCGAACCCCTTTCGGAAAATGACCGTCACGGTTACTCACGCTGGTAGTGTGTTATGAACATGGTGTCAAGTTTTCTACAACTGGATATTAACAAATTCCCATCTGCCACATAACTGCGGGCACGGCTTTCGAAAGTTCAAAACCCTACAGGGGTGTCCCAACTTAGCCCATTACAAGCTCACGATCCGCGGAGTCGCAACTCCAAGGTGGGAAGGCCCGAGTATTCTCGGAATCCCGTGCTCAAGATACCCCGACTAAGGTAAGACTAATCCAGCAAATCCTCCTGGCGTGCCACACCCTGATAGTAGCCGCGCGTATCTCATCTCAGGCCACGACCGGATGGGACAAGCTAAGGGTTTTTACCAGCCCTCGGGTTTCCCCAAGGTGGCCCCGCAGGTTGCCCAGTTTGGACCAACACTCATGTGGAGCACTGGCCCGGGTTGTTAATTAAGAAGAGGGTTTATAACTCCCTATGCAAGTTTTAGTTGTTTAGGAAAATGTAGTACCAATGTTGGGACTTGGTGGAAAAGCCTCAGCGCTAAGCGGTTTATCGAGGGGGTCCCATAACCCCAACCGTGTGAGGAACGCAAAATCAAGGAACATAACACCAGTTTATACGGTTCCTAGGGCGACATGAGTGGAACAAATCACCAAGCAAGAGGCTTAGCCTTCCACCCATTACCAATATATAGATGATTTAGTTTAAGAGTTTATATAGTGTGATATCCCAACAAAAATTTCAACATGAAGCAAGAATCTTCAAATCTTCTCCTGCAACTAGCAATGCTATAAGAGGGGCTAAGCGAAGCTTACGTAGCCGAACAAAGGTTTTGCTAGGTTGGGTGGTTAGACAGGTTCATGGTTACAATAGGAGGCTGACAAACAAACATGGACATCGAGGCAATAAGCTAAAGAGCGAGACATCTAGCAATAGGCAAAGATAGTAATGATATCTGGGTCAGGTCATCTTGCCTATCGAGTTGTCGATGGGATCGTAAGACGGCTCCTCGTACTCAACCTCGGTAGTAACCTCGTTCTCGTTCTCGGTCTCGGCTTCCGGCTCTACTCAATACAAGAACACAACGAGGCACGAAATCAAACAAGGTGCAATGCACAATAAACATGATGCAATACATGTCAAGGGATGAAGCACACAAGAACAACACAAGACAACAAGTTTAAATGAGGCCAGAATCAACTTAAAGCTAATCTGGTAAGTCCTCATATGCATATGTTGAAATGGTCCAGATCTGAACAAACCTTAAGTTAAAGTTGTTAAACAGCAAGTTAACATGCACCATGATGATCTACACGAAATTCTAGTCAAGTTTCATATAAAGTTTGTTTAATTCGGAGCTATAGTCTAGAAGATATGAGCAAAACAAGTTAAGCATGACAACGGTGCAAGATGCACCCAAACATCAAGCAGACATACTCCAAACATGTAAACAAGATGATATTATGATTCTACATGCAAAATCACACAAGTTTCATGTAGGACACGCTCAAAACGGAGCAACGGTTCAACACATACACTCGAAACAAGAAACAATGCAAATGTGAAATTAACAGCCACATAGCAACTTTGGAGCCAGAAATATATATTCTACAGCACTCAAACATGGTGACAAGAATCATGGACATGAAGTAGACATATCCTACAGCAAACAACTCCATAGGAGGCATGGATCAATAGCAACAAGCTACAACATTTTGATCATGACGTTCAATACCTGACAGTTATATTTTATAGCAACTTGGGTGCAAGAAATAAATAAGAAACAGCAACCCATATGAGCAAGTGAGGGCATGGATGGATAGACAACAACATGTACAACAAGTAATGATCAATGGCCACCCCAAAACTAACATGGATTTGACTAGGGCATCAAGCAAACATAGCATCAGGTTAAGACAGATTCCAGACTTAGTGGAAATTTCACTGTGTTAAAACAGTAACATTGGTATAGCATGTTTGCAAGCATGTTTAAGTCACCTCAAGGCATATCATGGAAAATGGTTTGCACCACAGCAAAGACCATATGATGGAGATTCAAAAACATATTGGCATGTGACATGGGGACAAACACATCAATAGCAACGAGCACTTCAAATCAGCATCTCATAACATGTTACAAAACTTAACAGCCACATGCAATTTTGCAACAGAGATTAACATGGCAATATTAACCCTTACATGCATGCTATAGCAACCATCATGTAAAGCATCTCATGATGAACATTTTGACATCTCATTTGCTTCATTTGGATAAACATGCACCAAGTTATCACATCTCAAACATGGCATGAAAATAACAAGTTGCAGCAGTTTATATCAAGTAGCACTCTTGTCACGAAGATTAAGACCTCTAGATGGACTCAAACAAGCATGCCACAATGGAACAAAACGTAGAGCACATCACCATGATCATTTTGACATATCATATGCACAATTTGGACAAGCACAATAAAAGATAAGACCATGCAAAGATGCCATCAGACAACAAGTTAACAAGGACTTAGGGAAAAAAATTAGCAACCTCCAGGAGGATCGGGTCAACGGGGCGGATCGGGTCGGGTCGGACCGGATCCGACCCGCTAGGGTTCGCGGCGGTGGATCTGGATCGGCGCGGCGCTCGGCTCCGGTGGCCGGAGCAGTGGCGGAGGAGGCCGGCGGGGCAGCCCGGCGGTGAGGTCGGCGGCCGGAGGCGGCCCGGACGATGGCGAACCTCGGGATGGAGGAGGCCGGCGGCGGTGAAGCTCGGGAGAGGCGGCGGCAGATCTTGGAGGCCGGCGGCGGAGGTCCTGGCGGCGGGCGGCGGCTGCTGCGCTGCCGGCGGAGAGGATCCGGCGGCGGGGAGATCGACGCGGGGTGAAGGAGATCGGCCCGGGAGTGCGGCGGCGTGGCTGAGGGAGGCCGGCGAGAGGACACGTGTCGGCTTCTGATAGGTCGGGCGGCGGCGGGCGGATGCGTCCGGTCCGTCCGGACGTGTCCGGCGGCGGAGGAGGAGGTGGGACTAGGGTTTGGACGCGAAAATGGGGGTGTGGACGTTTTTATAGGCATAGGGAGCTAGGAGAGTCCAAATGGGGAGCGGTTTTCGGCCACGCGATCACAATTCGACGACCGAGATGATAGGAAGGGTTGTGCTGGGTTAGTGGGCTGTTGTGGAGGGGGTCTTGGGCCTCAAAGAAGAGGTTCTTTTAGCCCACTAGGTTAACCGTTGGAGTACCAAACGAACTCCAAACACGAGGAAACTTGACAGGCGACCTACACGTACCAAAACAACATCGCACGACAAGTCTCCCGTCATTCCGGAAATGTTACACGGCCACACACGAAAGAAGGACTCGGGGATGCCACGGGCATGTGTGTGAGCGTCGGAACTCGAAACGGACAACGGGAAGAGACGAGTGGGACCGGATGCAAGTGACAACACAAATGCAATGCAATGCACACAACAACATGACATGAATGAAATGCACACACGCACATGACAAAACAAAGAACCCGAAATGAAAGAAGACACCGGAAAGGTATTGATGAAGCCAAAGTTTATATATTGCCATATTGGCAAAAGTGTTACATTTGGGGCATTACAGGAAGCAGCCCGCCTTCGAGCTGCAGCTCAGCAGGCAGTAGCTGCTGCATCCCAGTACAACCCCAACTATGACTTTGGATATCCGCCAGGCCAATACTGGCCATAGACCAACTTAGGCTCAAAAGCCTAAGCTTGGGGGAGTACGTGTTTCTCACCGACATTACATTCATGTTCACACACTTATTCTAGTTGTCGGTGCTCACACTCTGTCGTGGTTTTGTCACGACAGATGTCCTAGCTAAAGGACTTAGTCATGGAGCCATCGCTACGGGTTAGCTTAAAGGGGTTAAAGCGGACAAGGACGCAAGGGTTTTTATACTAGTTCGGCCCCTTCGATGAAGGTAAAAGCCTACGTCTAGTTTGGTGTGGTATTGCTAGGGTATCGATGACCAGGGAGCGAATCCGCTTTGCCTGGGTCTCGAGTTGTTGTTCCCCGTCCTTGAACCTTCGCCGGGTCATCCCTTTATATACACAGGATGACGCCCGGTCCGGTTTACAGAATCCCGAGGCTGGCTCATAAACGTGCCCAGCTCGGTCTCTATCCTTCCTATCTTACAATACAAGTTACACGCCGTATGGCGGTTTACACTTATGGGCCCTAACACCTCTTGGGCCCTGGATCTCTAGTCTTTTATAATAAAGCGCCATGTTCTATGCCTTGTTGGGCTTCAGTAGAAGTAATACTTATGGTCATAAACCGGCCCCTTCCTGGGCGGTTTATACCTAATAGTTATATCCCTGACATTAGGCCCCAGATTGATTTGAACCTGTTCATGTCAATCTTCAATGCCTTGTAGAAGCTTGGCCCTCCGTGGCTTCGAATATTTCGTAAACCGCCGTGATGTCATCTTCCTGGATCACATTGAATCGCCATGACGTCATCTGTTCATTAAATTCTTGTACCTGTTTTATTCTTTACTTATTAAAATCTCCGAAGATCGAGGCGACAGTATCATTCCATATCCACCTTTCGGGCTCCTTGATTCTCGTGCCTGTCGTTTAACCTTTTCGGCTTATAAATAGGGCGAGGAGTCATTTCCTTCCCCCCTCGTTTCTTTGCTTCTTCTTCTTCCTCACGCTCACCCGTGCCCAAGCACTGCCGCCGCCGTCGACCTTTGCATCTTCGTCAACTCAGGCCGCTGCATCGACCTGTTCGGACCAGAAACTCGCCAGCGCGCCTCCGCACCCGTCAGCTCCGGTAAGTTCCTTCCTTATTTCTTATGTAGATCTCCTTAGGGTTTCTCCTATGAGTTCGTCACGGCTTGGGCGATGTTCTTCGCTGTTCTTCGCCGTGGCTCCGATAATTAGTGTAGATCTGATGTCTCCGCCTGCGACTGTATTTAATAACTCGGCCCAGTTAAATGCTTGTCCTCCTTTAAAGTATTCCCCTATCTAGATCCCTCTGAACTGCTACAGTGTCTGATCAATATGAATCCTGCATATTTCTGAATTTCTGACATGCCGTAGATCTGTAATTTTGTTGCTGATTTTGCGAAACCTGTTTTTCCATAACTTTAGATCTGCACCTTTCATCTTCTCCCCGGCGGTTTAACTTTAGAAAAAATCATAAACCGGTAGATATCATTAGGCCCCGTTTAAACCTCCGTTGCAGTCCCTCTCGTAATACTTGGAGTGTTAACCCCGATTTATTATTGCATATTCCTCTATGTCTGTCAGTTATAGATCGTAAACCGGCCCTTCATTGTAATTTCAGCTTTTCCCTTGAAATGCCAAAGCAAGCCAAGTAGTTCACTTCCTGTAAGTGGGTTCCGTCTTGGGTTATCGAAGAAGAACTGAACGGTTGGGCGGAGGTTGGTGCTTTAGGCAAGAAGGATGTCATTCATTGGAGAGCCCCATGCCCTAAATGTCCTCCAAAGCCCAAAGATGGAGAAGTTATTGTATTTGTTGATCATCTACCCCGAGGGTTTAGCCCTCCCGGATCAAAATTCTTTCGCGATGTTCTGACTAACTTCCAGCTCCACCCTCAAGATATTGGGCCAAACTCCATTACCAACATCTGCAATTTTCAAGTATTTTGTGAAGCTTACCTGCAAGAAGAGCCTTCAGTTGAACTATTTAGGGATTTCTTCCACTTAAACCACCGCACAGAGTTCACAGACAGGCCTAACACCGAACTTGGCGGAATGTCCATCCAAAAGAGAAAGGATGTCAGCTTTCCTCACGCCCAACATCATAGCCATCCTAAAGATTGGAACCAGACCTGGTTTTACTGTTTAGACACGTCTCCACATGACGAAAATCCTCTACCGGGTTACCGTCCTCATCGTCTTACTGATAATCATCCTTTCCCCCAACGGCTACGTGCCCAGGAGCGAGCCCAATACGCCCCGCAACTTTCAAAGCTCCGGGCCTTCACCGCAAATGGCTTGACAGGCATTGACTTTGTTCGCTGTTGGATTTCTTGGAGTATTCTACCGCTAAGCCGGCGTTCCGGTTTGATGTGTGAATATACCGGAAATCCCAAAGATCCTCTACGTCATACCGAAGTTGTACTGTCAGAGAGTGAAGTCAATGAGTCTGTCAAAAAGATATTGAATGAACCGGTGGACGCCTGCAACAAAACTGGCCTGGCCCCTTTCTGCGAGTCCAATAAACCGCCATCGGTAAATCATCTTACATTGTTTGTTTTATTTCAATCTGTCTTTAGTATCCTTTCTGAATGACCTCACAATATTTATCAGGTGTCGGAGATATGGACCACGGGTACCCTCAGCGCCTACCCTTGGTATTTTAAGACAAATCAGCAGCCGCCTGGTCTCCCGTGGCTGTCTGCTCCTCGAGCCGCCTCCTAGGGTGGCCTGCCCTTGGAGCCGGCTGCCAGCAGGCGGCAGGGACCCAACAGGCGGCAACACCAAGCACCACCAGCCAGCAGACGGCCCCACGCTCCTTCTTCAGGGAACATGCTGAGGTGGGTCCCGGCGTGGCAGGGGCATGGCTACAGAAGACCATGTCCTTAGAAGATCTACAAGGGCGTGGCTACAGTGACCATGTACTTTGGGAATATCTCCTAAGCAGCGGAACGCTGTAGCCACGAGGCTCGTGACCAAGCAGCAGTTAGAGGAGGCCACGATCCCACTACCCACAAGCGGCGGGGCTAGCAGGCGGCTGGCCCCACGGTCAGCGAGCAAGCTCAAGAACAAACCGCCTCTGGTAGACGGCCGGGGGAGATGGCCGTCTGGCGGCAGACGGCACACCTCGTCCTAGAAGTCCGAACCTCATCAAGATGATGGGACAGGGCGAGGCGGCAGTGTACGGCGAGGGACGGTGGCACTGTAGCCATCACCTCCCCGACGAGGCTGTCGTCAGGAAAAGCACAGAGACAGTGAAAGGCAATCACGAGGGCCCCGCAGGCGGCAGGCCCCAGCAGACAGGCGGCGAGGCCGGCGCCAGCAGACACTGACGGCTGGGGCCGCGCCATCGAGGTTACCGTTATACCCCTGGGGGTAGGCCTATATAAACCCCCCCAGGGTCCTCCATGTTGAGGGCTGGATAGTTGGCTATTAGAAGTTCACAAGACAAGAACCCTAGATAGGAGGGAGAGGAGGTGAGCTAGCCTTGTTCATCTTCTTCCTTCTCACCTCACAGCTCAAGGAGCAATCCTATAGCCACTCTAGTGCTATCAGTGATGACGCGGAGTCCCTGCAGAGCAGGACTAGGGGTGTCATCTCCTAGGAGAGCCCCGAACCTGGGTAAGATTCGTAGGCGTCCTAAGTATCGCCTTATCCCGCTTCCCGAGCCCGGCGACGTTCTTTTGACGCCATGCATGATAAGCCATCCTTTGGCATATGTCGTCCCAAAACCCGACATTTGGCGCCCACCGTGGGGCTAGGTGCACCGTCGTCCGGAGACATGTTCTGGAAGGGAACCTTGTTCTTTCCTGGAGAGAGTAGCCAGCCCGGCACGCCCGCTGGCGTGGAGACCGAGATGCTTCGTAGCGTTGAGGCTGCATGCACCGTGAGCGGGCTCGCCGATCTTCTCGGCGCCGCCCGCGTCCAGTGGCGCCAGAGAGCTTCCTCGTCGAGCTCCTCGACAAGCTCCACCTCGTCGACGAGCGCGCATCTGACGTGGAGTCAGTAGGCTCTTCCGACCCACCAACAAACATGATCGTCGACCCCGACGACTCCTTCCCCGAGCACGTGGAGATCGTCAACGACCCTCTTCCCGTTCTTCCGATCTGCGGCACCATCGGCATCGTCACGCAGGTGCTCGTCACCGACCACGGCGAGCCATCATGCCGAACGGGCCCAGACCCGCTCGAGGTCGCTCTACAGCACCTCGCCGCCCCTGGCGCGGAGTTGGAGGCACTCCGCGTCTCGCTCCTCGATAGCGCCAACAAACTGGCCGCCTCCAGACGCCTCACTGAAGCTTACCGTCGCGAAATGGACTGCGCCATCTGTGGCGCGCCGGCTGCTGGCGAGCCTAGCCGAGCCGGCGTTGTCCATGATCGCGGCGGGCTACTAGCGGATATGCTAGGAGCCCCGCGGCCTGTGTACTGCACTCCATCGGAGAACCTATGGGCTGCCCAGACGGCAGTCGATGAGATGGGCCACTTGGAGGGAGACGAGCTCCGTTGGATGACCCAGCGTACCCGCCAGCTCCTCGACGCTGCTGCTACGCAGCAGGAGGCCCGACGCCGGGTATCAAAGGAGGCTGCGCACGCCGGCAACCGCCCTCTTCGGCGGGAGCAGGGAGCCACGTCCCACTCTCCAATAGTCGGCGCTACCAACCGGCGAGACTTAGAGCCGGCTGCCAGCCATAGCCGGCAGACGCGCTTCACCATCGAGCGCGACGAAGATGGCCTCCCAAGGGCCGTAGAACGACGAGGGGAGTAGCCGCCTCCTCCTAGGCGGGAGAGGCGCGTGTCTCCTCCGCCTGTTGACCACCCCTCTCTGGCAGGCCGCCTGGGCCGCCGCGAGAGGGTTGGGGAGAACGACGCCCGCCACCGCCTGGACCGTCTGGTTCGCTCCCAGGAGGTTGAAGAAGAAGATGACCTCGGTCCGGCCTGCTTCGGCCCCCGCATCCGCAACGAGCCTTTTCCCAAGGGCTTCTCGCTCCCCAGAGACACCCCCAAGTACAACGGATCAGTGAAACCAGAGGACTGGCTGGTGGACTACTTCACGGCTTTCAGCATAGCCACCGGCAACAGGCGTGTTGCGGTGAAGTACGTGCCTCTCATGCTCCAGGGCACGGCACGGACGTGGCTGAACAGCCTCAAGCCCAACAGCATCAACGGCTGGCTAGACTTCACCGACGCCTTCACACGCAACTTCACCAGCACCTATAAGCACCCGCCCAAGCGGCGTCAGCTCTCCCTGTGCGTCTAAGGCCCGGACGAGTCGACTCGTGACTATCTGACGCGTTGGGCGGAGCTGCGAAACTCCTGCGAGGGAGTGCACGAGGTACAAGCCATTGAGTATTTCACGGCCGGGTGCAGAGAAGGCACCTTGCTCAAGCACCGGCTCCTGTGCGACGAGCTGGCCACGTTGGATGAGCTGCTAAGCATAGCGGACAAGTACGCCACCGCTGACTCCTCCATGAAGACCGAGCTGCAAGTAGATGCTTCTGGCAAGATGACCCCTCCAAAGACTCCTGCGGGAGAATCCAGCCGGCGCCAGCAGAACAATGACCATAAGCGCAAGGCCCAGGTGCCGACCACCAACAGCCAGCTGGTGGCAGCGGTCGACGGACAGCAGCCAGAGGCTCAAGCAGGGCCCAAGCGCCAGAAGGGCGGCAAACTCGTGTGGCAGGCGGCCTTCTCCTTTGATCAAGCCTTGGACGCCCCCTACAAGTTCCACAGTGGCGAAAAGCCCTCCAACCACACCACGCGAAAGTGTCACTGGCTCACAAGGATTGCGAGGGGAGAAGCTCTGCCCCCGCCGCCTGCTGGACCGCCGGCTCCGCCTCCTAATCCGCCGGCTGCTCGCCCTGGCGGCCAGGTGCAGGATGAGTTCCCAGAAGAAAATGGAGCCTATGTTGTCTTCACCAGCCAGGCGGATGATAGGCACAGCCGGCGCCAGCAGCGCAGAGAACTCAACACTGTTGCCGTCAAAAGCCCGGAGTTCATGCACTGGTCTGAAAGGCCTGTCAGCTGGAGCCGAGAGGATCACCCGACTATCATGCCGTCTCCAGGGGCCTATGCCTTGGTCCTGGACGCCACTCTCTCCACTGATAGGTGGGCCTGCCGTTTCTCTCGAGCCCTAGTAGACGGCGGCAGCAGCATCAACATCATGTACAGAGACACCATGGAGAAGTTGGGCATCAAAGAGAAGCAGCTTCAGCCCACCAGGACCGTGTTCCATGGCATTGTGCTAGGCCTCTCTTGTTCACCAATCGGCAAGGCCATGGTCGATGTCCTGTTTGGTGACAAGACGCATTTCCGGAGGGAGCCGGTCTGGTTTGAAGTAGTGAACCTGGAAAGTCCCTATCGCGTGATCTAGGGCCGGCCCGCTCTTGCAAAGTTCATGGCAGTCCCCCATTATGCCTACCTCAAGATGAAGATGCCTGGTCCCAAGGGAATAATCACCATAACCAGGGACTACGAGAAGTCCATTGCATGTGCAACAGCCAGCAGTCGCCTGGCAGAAACCCTTGTTGTGTGGCTGAGGAAAAGCGCCGTCTGGAGCGGCTGGTGGCAATGGCTAGCGAGCAGCCGGCCATACCAGCCGATCCCAAGGAGGCGGAGCCGCAAGGCTCGTTCCAGCCCTCCAAGGACACAAAGAAGATTGCCTTGGACCCATCTTACCCGGAGCGATTGTTGTCATAGGGTCAAGCCTAGACAGCAAATAGGAAAGCGAGCTCGTCGATTTCCTCTGTGAGAATCGGGACATCTTTGCATGGTTCCCCAAGGACATGCCTGGTGTTCCGACGGAATTCGTCGAGCACAAGCTGCACGTGAGAGAAGATGGAAAGCCTGTCAGGCAGCCACTGCGCCGCCTGTCATAAGAGAAGAGAAGAGTCGTTGGGGAGAAAGTCGCCCGCCTGCTAGCAGCCGGCTTCATCATGGAAGTTTTTTTATCCCGAGTGGCTAGCAAATCCAGTCCTGGTGCTGAAGAAGAACAATAAATGGCGCATGTGCATTGATTACACCAGCCTGAACAAAGCTTGCCCCGAAGATCCGTTTGCTCTGCCACGAATAGATCAAGTGATTGACTCCATAGCCGGATGCGAGCTGCTGTCTTTCCTTGATGCCTATTCGGGGTACCACCAAATCAAGCTTGATCCAGCCGACCGTCTGAAGAGTGCCTTCCTCACGCCGTTTGGGGCCGTCTGCTACCTGACCATGACGTTCGGCTTGAGAAATGCCGGCGCCACCTTTCAGCGTTGCATGCAGAAGTGTCTCCTCAAGCAGCTTGGCAGGAATGCCCATGTTTACGTGGATGATGTTGTGGTAAAGACGGAGAAGAGAGGAACCCTTCTGGAGGATCTCCAAGAAACATTTGAGAATCTGCGCCTCTTTCAGATTAAGCTAAACCCAGAGAAATTCGTCTTCGGGGTACCAGCAGGCCAGCTCCTTGGCTTCCTGGTATCCGAATGCAGCATTGAGTGCAACCCTGTGAAGATCAAAGCCATCGAGAGGATGGAACGGCCGACCCATGTGCGAGATGTCCAGAGATTAAAGGGGTGCCTGGCATCTCTCAGCCGCTTCATCAGCCGACTGGGAGAAAAAGCACTCCCCCTGTACCAATTGATGAAGAAAACCACTTGCTTTGAGTGGAATGACCAGGCGGACGAAGCCTTCCAGCAGCTCAAGCAACTGCTGTCCACCCCGCCTGTCCTGGCGGCGCGAGCGGACACGGAACCCATGTTCCTTTACATAGCTGCCACCAGCAGGGTGGTCAGCACTGTCATTGTGGTCAAACACCCAGAAGACGGCCGAGCCTTGCCCGTCCAACGGCCCGTCTACTACTTGAGCGAAGTGCTGTCAGTGTCCAAGCAGAATTACCCCCATTACCAGAAGATGTGCTACGGCGTGTACTTCACCGCCAAGAAACTCAAGCAGTACTTCCAAGAGCATTCTTTCACGGTCGTCTGCACGGCCCCACTTACTGAAATCATGGGGAACAGAGATGCCTCAGGAAGAGTTGCCAAGTGGGCCATCGAGCTGGCCCCCTTCACCATCTTCTACCAGCCACGCACCACCATCAAGTCGCAAGCATTGGCCGACTTCCTTGTCGATTGGGCCGAAACCCAGTACCTGCCGCCTGTGCCAGACTCAACCCATTGGCGGATGCACTTTGACGGATTAAAGATGCGCACCGGCCTGGGAGCCGGCGTCGTCCTCACCTCCCCCAAAGGCGATAAGCTCAAGTATACCCTGCAGACCCACTTTGCCGCCTCCAACAACGTGGCAAGATATGAGGCACTTATCCACGGGCTCCGAATGGCCGAAGAGATTGGCATCCGCCGAGTGTTGTGCTACGGTGACTCAGATTTGGTTGTCCAGCAGTCGTCTGGGGACTGGGACGCCAAGGATGCAAATATGGCGAGCTACCGTTTCCTTGTCCAGCAGATCAGGGGACACTTTGATGGTTGCAAGTTCCTCCATGTGCCACGAGCTGATAACATGCAAGCGGACACCTTGGCGCGAATCGTTTCCACCCGCCAAGCAATACCAGCCGACGTATCTCTCCAACGCCTGGGAAAACCATTTATCAAGCCTTAACTAGAGTCGGAGTCAATCTTTGTACCAGCCGACCCCGGGGCAGGCGGCCCCGCGGTTTCGGCTGCTGGCCAAAAGACTTCCCCAGCAGACGGCCACGACACTCCAACTCCAACAGACGGATCACCTACAGCAGACGGCCAGTAGGCGCCGGCTCCAGCAGACGGCTCAGGGACTTCAGAGACATAGCAGGCGGCTCAGCCCAGCCCTCCACCTCCCAGCCCAACCACCCTGGTCTCTCTGGCCGAAGCAACTGGAGTCTCAGCGTCGTCTTGGGCACATCCAATCCTCACATTTCTGCTCAAAGGAGAGCTGCCAGCGGAAGAAACTTTGGCGTGTCAAGTTCAACGCCGAGCCTCAGCTTACACCATTGTCAACAAAGAGCTCGTCAGAAGGAGTGCGACAGGCGTATTCCAGCGCTGTGTAGAAGCAACAAAAGGGCTGGCCATCCTGAAGGACATTCACCAAGGGGAGTGCGGCCACCACGCGGCCTCAAGATCTCTCGTAGCCAAAGCTTTCCGCCACGGTTTCTTCTGGCCGACTGCTTTGGACGATGCCAAAGATTTGGTGAAGAAGTGCAACGGCTGCCAACGCTTTAGCTCCAAGCAACATTTGCCGGCTTCTGCACTCAAGACTATCCCGATCACTTGGCCGTTTGCCGTTTGGGGTCTGGATATGGTAGGACCTTTCAAGACTGCCAGAGGAGGCCTGACACACTTACTTGTGGCAATAGATAAATTTACCAAGTGGATCGAAGCCAAGCCAATCAAGAAACTCAATGGCCCAACTGCTGTGACATTCATTGCAGACATCACAGTCCGGTATAGTATACCGCACAGCATCATCACCGACAACGGCACAAATTTTGCCAAAGGCGCACTTGCCTGTTTATGTGAAACACAGGGCATCCTGCTGGACCTAGCATCCGTTGCCCACCCACAGTCTAACGGACAAGTCGAGCGCGCCAATGGCCTCATCCTGTCAGGCATCAAGCCCCGGCTGGTCGAACCTTTGGAGCGGTCGGCCGGCTGCTGGATCGAAGAGCTGCCGTCTGTCCTGTGGAGCCTCAAAACCACCCCGAACAAATCCATCGGCTTTACCCCTTTCTTCCTTGTCTATGGGGCCGAGGCAGTCATCCCAACAGACGTTGAGTTTGACTCGCCTCGCGTCGCCATGTACACCGAAGCTGAAGCCAAAGAAGCACGCGAAGACGGCATGGACTTGCTGGAGGAGGCCCGGCTGGTAGCACTCAGCCGCTCTGCCATCTACCAGCAGGGGCTCCGCCGCTATCACAGCCGGCGAGTGAAGCCACGCTCCTTCCGCGAGGGAGACCTTGTGCTCCGGCTGATCCAACGAACAACTGGCCAGCACAAGCTCTTGGCTCCTTGGGAAGGACCGTTCATCATCAGCAAGGTACTGGGCAATGATGCCTACTACCTCATCGACGCCCAGAAGCCAAGAGCGCGCAAGAGAGATGACTCAGGCAAGGAGTCAGAGCGCCCATGGAACACAAACCTTGTTCGTCGCTTTTATAGCTGAAAGACAGTATGTGTCATGCTATCTAAGTTATTTTGAGAATCAGTGGGAGCCCCGAGAGATTCTCGAGGACTGCCCAGTCATTTATCTATATGATAAGAATTATGCCTGTGAATGTTTGTTGTTCACTATTCTATCCGACACCGCAGCCTACCAGACGGCCCGGGGACTGGCCGCCTGGCCCTATGTCTAGAGGATTCTCCTTAAAAAGTCAGACAAGTAATGTGATGGCATCCGAGCCCGCTCCTGTATCCAGTCACAGACTCGCAGAACACGGCTGTCCGGTTGGTAGGAGCCAAAGTCAAGAAGCGATGTCCACATGAAAAATGGCTAAGGATAAAAGACATAGGACCAGCCGGCCCTTAAGATTAACTGCCGGCTGCCGAGCAGCCGGCCAGTCAGTTCTAGGCTTGGCCAGACCATCTTCCAGAAGGCAAGACACTTGCCCACCCCGAAGGTAGCCAAGTCCTTGACCCAGCCAAAGAGCCACAGAGTGACTGTCTGGCTGGCAGGACGGCAGTACTAGGGGTCGGCAAGGAGAAAATCGCCACAAGGAACTAGGACAAGGCTAATCCTAGGACTCAGCACAAGTTGCATAAAAACGATGCTGAATTTAAATAATATTTACATCCAAAAGGCCTTAAGAGCCGCCTTGTAGCAATAACTTACTAAATACACCTAGTGGGTGGAATTGTTCGAATTAACCGTGCGAGTCTTACAGAAAGATAGACGATACAAATGAAAATCCTAAGGAGCAGCAGGCTGGGCAGGTGGCACGACGGAGCCGGCTTCTGGGGAGGCCGCTTGGCGGGGCTCGGTCTGGCCGTCTCCTGCAGCAGGCGGAGCCGTCACTCCTGGCCCGCTTGTTGAGGACTGGTCAGGCTGGCGACTGCCTGCCGGGTCCGCCTCCTGGGAGCTGGTCTTCTCGTCGCTGCCTTCCTCGTCCTCATCGCCTTCGCTGGAGGCGATCTCCTCGTTCGGCTCCTCCGACGCTGCCAAGTCCAGCCCGAAGTTAGCAGGCGGCACTACGTGGCCCCTATCATCCAGCTCCGGGATGAAGAGGGAGGTGTCGGCGTATTCGGCGAGGGCGGCAGCTCGCTGGGCGAGTTCCCTATGCTCCGCAGCTAGCTCCGGCTGGGCCTCCACGCGGAACGTCTCGAGCTGCTCGAGGCTCAGGCCTGGGTACCAACTCTTAGCGAATTCAAAGGCGGTCCGTGCGCCAGCCCTTGCCGCGGAGCCCTTCCAGGCCTCGAAGCGCTGGTCGGCCGCCTCCAGCCAGGCGGCCGTCCGGCTGGGGGTGCGAAGCATCAGCACACCTGGCCAGATGTCGGCCAGGGCTTGGGCGCCAGCACGCTGCAGACGGCGGAGAAGACGGCGGACTGGCAGAAGACGCACCCGTATGGCGAGAAGCTCTTCGGCCGGGGTCCTGGGCGCGTTGGGTGCGATCTCCAGGCTCGCCTGGCGCCTCGCAGTGCGCTCGGCCTCGATGGCCTGGGTGGCGGCCACAGAGTAGCCCGGGAAGAATTCTGCCAAGACTAGAACAAATATAAGAAGAAAAGCAAGATGGCTGCTGCAAACAATGAAAAACAGAACGAGAAGACACATGTCTCACCGTCGACCATGTCCCCGATGGCTACGTAGCCGTCTTGGAGAGCCGCCTCCTTCTTGGCCCAATTCGAGCGCTCAGTCTCGAATTCAGCCCGTAGTAGAGACTCTGCGTCAGACATCTTGCCGAGCTCGGCCTTGTGGGCCGCCGCCTGGTCCGCCAGCTCCTTGGCCAGGCGATCGCGGTCTTGGGCGGCGAGGTCACGCTCCTGCTCCTTTGCGGCTAGCTCCGTCTGGGCTTCGCCCAGCTGGCTGCGGAAGCTGGCTACGGCCGCTGGCAGGGGAGAAAGAAAAAGAACAAGGGTCAGCAGCAGCAGACACAACCGTGGAGTTCCAAGCCGCCTGCTCAGCAGCCGGCTCGGAACTCGGGGACTACACCCAGCGAGTGCGCTGACGCGCCCCCGCAAGGAGAAGAGGAGACACTCACCTCGCCTGTCTGCCAGGGCAGTCTGCAGCTGCGCCAGCTCCTGGCGATGCGCGTTGTAGGAGGCCACACGGAGGTTGTGGTACTCCTGCAACAAAAAGCAAGGTCAAATCTAGGTGAACACTTTGGAGTTCCAAGCCGCCTGCTCAGCAGCCGGCTCGGAACTCGGGGACTACACCCAGTGGGTGCGCTGACGCGCCCCCATAGAAAAAATTGCAGGAATAAAGACAGAGGAAAGTAATAACACACTTACCCGAACGAAGGACCGCGTTGCAATGAACTCCTGCTTCGCCGTCTACATGACGCTGCCCAGGGAGTTCATGCGGTCCAAGACGTCCCGCGACGCGACGAGCCATGCGCCGCCTCCTTCGGATCTCCAGCTCGATGGCGCCTGATGGCTTCTCGCCCCTTGTTGGTTACCCCAAGTGGAAGGTTTGAGATGTAGCGTAGCAGCAAGTTTCCCTTGGCAAAGGTACCAAGGATCGAATCCCGTGAGACTCCGAGGGTCGACAAGAAGGTGTCAACGGCGCCAGAAACTTAGCAGTTGACAGGACCTGCACACAGATATAAATAACTTTGCTCCCAACGAGTACAGAGAGGTTGTCAATCCCTCCGGCCTTGTCGTTTACAAAGGATCAAACACAAGAGATAATAATGATAGGTATGACTGCAACTAGGAAATAAGAACAGGAAGTAAATAGCGGGTGTGATCAGTGATGGTAATATGGACCGGGGTCCCATGATGTTCACTAGTGATGTCTCTCTCCCAAAAGATGATAAAACAGCAAAGCGAGGTAAACAAATTACAGCTGGGCAATTGACAGGATTATGTGCACAAACCAATGCTAACTATGCTGTAAAGAAAGGTAGAGGCTCAAAAGCATGGGCGGTACGCCAAGGCAAGTAGACCGAAATCCATCTGCATCTACTACTAATCATCCACCTTGAGATATCTATCTAGAACATTTCGCTGGTATTAAGTTGTGAATCCCACCCAAAGTGTAAACTCAAAGCAACAGACAACTATATTAAAAGAACTTTGCGTAAAGTAAACAATCCTTGCACCCGCAAGTACAAGCACCGTTGTTTTCCCCCTTGTGGCAACAACACATCCCCTAGACTCATGTTTCTGTCACTCAAGCTAGTCATCAAGGGGCATGAACCCACAATCAAGCATAACGTTCCCTCTTGGAGTTACTACCTACTAGTCGGCCAAAGCAATAAACAGCAACGGAGAACATGCAAGAATTACTCAAGAACATAAATATAAAAGAGGTGAATCAAATATATTACTCACACACAATCTGAACATAATCTCATAATCCATCAGATCCCAGCAAACTCAGCAGAGCAACAGCATAAAGATTACATATGTGCCTCGATCATGTAGGGCAGCTCACGAGGTCTAAACCATGAAGAACAAAGAGGGGAGGAGAACATCACATAGCTACTGGTCATGGACCCATGGTCCAAGGTGGACTACTCACGACTCATCCGGGAAGCGTCCATGGTGGTGGAGAAGCTCCCGGTGGTGGTTCTCCCCTCCGGCAGGGTGCCGGGAAGAGTTCTCCTGATGCTCCCGATCTTGGAAGCGCGGCGGTGGCGGAACAGAGGCGACATCGTAAAAAAGGGTTCCGTCCTCGAGGGTTTCGGGACGCGAGGAATATATATGCGAAGGGGGGTCACCAGAGGCGGAGAGGGGGCCCCAGGCGCCCCCCTGGCGCGGCCAGGGGTGGGGCCGCGCCGGGTGGCCGCCTGGGCCACCCCTGGCACCCCTCTGGCCCTGCTTTGATTTCTCTCGAAGCTTCCTGTACGCTGATTTTTCCTGTATTTTTCCCGGAATTTTGAGGGCACTTTTAATATGGGGGAAACCTGAAATAGAAAAACAGCAGAAAACAGGAACTGGCACTGTGGTGCACTGAGTTAATAGGTTAGTCCAAATATGATCAAAAGTGTATGGAAGTGCATAAATATCATAGCAATATCACATAAAAGAAGCATGGAGCAAGCAGAAATTATAGATACGTTTTGGACGTATCAACATCCCCAAGCTTAATTCCTGCTCGTCCTCGAGTAGGTAAATGATAACAAGCATAATTTCTGTGGTGACATGCTACCAACCATATAAGAACTTTTTAAGTAAAGCAATCAAGGCATGTAATTCAATTCAAGTCATAACAAGCAAGAGTCTATATTAGCATTGTAACAAGTAACATAAGAACATAAAGGTGCAAGAGCTCTCGCTGTCCGTGACTCGAATGTCTCCAAATGGTGTTTGCGTGTAAGAAAGGGGATAGGGATATACGAGAGAGTAAAACATAGTTTTTGTATTGTTGAGAACTTAATCTACTAAAGTTTCACACTTGGTCTTCTTTGGAATCTTATCTTGACTCATCCCCAGACCGTCAGTCAGGTACAAGTCAAAATGATCCACTCCCTTTCGATATTTTCAGCACTCATGCAATGGATGAGCGTAAGCAAGAACGTTGACACTTAGGATGGCAAAGAGAGAAAAATGATGAAGGGGGGAGACAAAAAAGGTGTGAAAGGCTCACATCAATGAGGACAATCATAGGCGAGAGAAAGCCAAATGATAGATATGATGTGAGGAGTAGGGATTGCCATGCAACGGATGCACATATGAGCTAAGGTAAGCTCTCCAATGGAACTAGTGGGGGTGCATCCAACTTGCTTGCTCAAGAAGACCTAGAGCTCTTTTCAGGAGGCTCATCATTGGAATATACAAGCCAAGTTCTATAGTGTGAAGGTCCCCACATAGCTATATGCATGAATGATAATCTCTATGGAGTACAAGGTATAAGATGGAGTACGAGTGTGGATCTCTCAAAAGGAATAGTAGTGTGCCCCCTTCTCTCTTTTTATTTCTTTTTTTCTCTTTTTTTCTCTTTTTTTTATTTTTTTGTGGCCTCAATGGCTCTTTCTATTTAACTCTCATTTGTCCTCTTTGGGATCTTTTGATTTTTTCCTCTTTGGGATCTTTTGATTTTGTCCTCTTTGGGATCTTTTCCTCACTTTAGGGGCAACACTCTATGTATTACAAGAAGTATAGAAGATCTTTCACACTTTACAAAAGTACTCAACATAAAGAAAATGAAACTATCATGATGTATGCGAATGTATGCCTCTACCGGTGTAGCAGGATATGCAATGATACTAGCGTGTCATGTAGCAATGATTAGGGCAAGGCCCAACTAGCATGCGGCTCATCGATCAAGCAAAAAGCATGTATGACATGAAGATCAAGTCATGAGAAGATGGATGTTGCATGGCAAAGTATCTCAGAAAGGCTATGGAAATGCCTTGATAGGTAGGTATGGTGGCTGTTTTGAGGAAGGATATAATGAGGCTTATGATGACAGAGCGTATCATGCCAAGGATTTGGATGCACCGGCGAAGTATGCGCCAACTCTCGAGGTGAGAAAGGGCAATGCACGGTACCGAAGAGGCTAGAAAAATATGGCTAGGTGGAAGTGTCAACTTTCGAATACTCACATTAGTCCGAAGAACTCATGCACTTATTATCGGTAACTCTCAATCTAATTAGGAGGTTCACAAAGAGACAAGTACCCCGAGGAGGAGTGTATGGGGGTTTGGTTATCCTTGCGCATCCTCGGCTCATGGTACGTGAGTGTACTCTAATATTCGATCCCTCCAAAGATTAGTGATCCATTTAGTAGCTAAAGTTCTCAACTATTTGTAGGTTTTCGAAAATAAACACGGATTGCCCAAAATACGACATCTATCACTAATAGGCTAAAGCTCTTGACACCAAAAGTTCAAACATTACTCATGGCAATACCTCAAAACTATTGCAAGTTACTACTAAAATTTAATAGCAACCTCAATTACCTACTTTAAGTTAAGACACACAACCCAGTGCAACAGGCAAACTCTCTTAACAAGATAAACACGAAAACTCAAGAGAGTTCAGCAACCAACTAAACAAAAGCTCTTTAAAAAGAAAAGCATGAAAACTAAGAGCTAAACATGGCAGCAGCTAAGAAAAGACAAAGAACACACACAGCAAAGATAAGCATGAAAATCCTATGTTGTGTTCTAGGTTGAATTGGAGCATGTTTATCTCCCACACAAAGAAAGCTGGGTTCTCACTTGCTATGAACAGCAAGCAAAGCTAAAGAAAACTAAAAAGGAAACTAAGAGCAAGATGCTCCAAGCATAGCACATAACGCATGAAGTGATAAAAATATAGTGGAATGAAAGACGAACTGATAATTGTTGATGGAGAAGGGGATGCATGGGGGCATCCCCAAGCTTAGACGCTTGAGTCTTCTTGAATATTTCTTAGGGGTGCACGGGGGCATCCCCAAGCTTGAGCGTTTGACCCTCCTGAATCTTCTTTTATCATCTTCCCTCGCACACTTGAAAACTCCCTTCATACATAACTCATCATAATCTGATTAGCGAGGTTAGTACCCACAATAAAATAATTTTTCCCTACTGGAAATAAGGATAATATTGAAGAGCTACTGTTTCTCAAGATTTCCAAAAGGTTTTTGCAAAGAAAAAGCAAGCTCAAGGTTTGCAAAACGAAGAAAAGACAAAACAGGACAGAATCTGTGAAAAACATACCAGCAGGTAGTAAATATTTTTTTCGGGGCACTTCTGCAACTCAAATAAAAAAACTCAGAACAGACGCTCGAAAGCCAATTGTATATAGCACGCTGTCAAAAAAATTCAGATCAAAAAGATGATCTAGTGATTTTATTCGAATTTTCTGTCCAAGGATAGAATCTGTTTCTTGGACAGCACGTCACAACTTTTGAACTTTCTTGCAATCGGAGGCTAAACTTGGCACTAAGCTAAAAAGAAAAGATACAATGATGATGCTACTGTAGTAACAAACATCAAGGCACAACAAAAGCAAAAAAATTAAAACCTAATTCGTTGTGGGCTGCCTCCCAAAAGCGCTTTCTTTTATGCCTTTAAGCTAGGCATGATGCAAAAAGAGAGGATCAAGTTTTATCAAGAGTAAGAGAATAGCTAGCCCGTATAACGGACTCAAAAGGCAACTTAATCTTCTTTCTAGGGAAGTGTTCCATTCCTTTCTTGAGAGGGAATTGGAATTTTATATTCCCCTCTTTCATGTCAATGATAGCACCAACGGTGCGAAGAAAAGGACGTCCAAAAATAATTGGACATGAAGGTTCACATTCAATATCCATAATAGTAAAATCAACGGGAACATAATTGTCATTGACAATGATAAGAACATCGTCGATCTTCCCCAAAGGTTTCTTTACGGAAGAATCAACAAGACGAACACCAAAAGAACAAGGATCAAAAGATTTCAATTTAAACATATCATATATTCTTTTGGGCATAACGGAGGTACTAGCTCCAACATCACATAAAGCATAGCAAGAGAAGTTATCCAACTTAATTTTAATCATAGGATCCCAACCATCTTCTAGCTTTCTAGGTATGGAGGCTTCTACCCTAAGCTTTTCCTCCCTAGCTTTGATGAGAGCATTAGTGATATGCTCCGTGAAGGCAAGATTAAGTGTGCTAGTGTGGGGTTCTCTAGACATCTTGTGAAGAAAACTAATAACTTCAGAAAGGGTGCAATTATCAAAATCAAGGTCACTACTATCAAGTAAAGTGGTAGTGGTGTCCTTTAGGCTCACTTGTTTGGTAGCATCTATGGTCATAGGAGTTTCTTCTTCTATGGTTGAGGTCATAGCATCACCATTAATAGGTCCAATGGAACTAAGAGTGCATTGGGTGCTAAGAGTTTGGATATCCTCAACAACTTAGATAGTAGCAACAGTGTGGTGGGTAGGAAGGTTCTTAATTCTATCTTCTTCCTCCTTTTCTCTAGCCCATCTCTCTTTAAGTTTAGCCATCATCCTAATGTTTTCATTAATTTGCACTTGAATAGCATGCATAGGAGTGGTCTTCCTCTCCTCAAGAGGAGAAGTTCTAATTTTAAGCAACTCTACCTCATGGGCTAAATTGTCTACCTTCGAAGAGAGATTATCTAGTTTGTCTAGTTTTTCTTCTACACTCTTATTGAAGGCCTTTTGGGTAGTGATGAAGTCTTTAAGCATAATCTCTAGTTCAGAAGTGGAGTTCTTGGTGCTAGGATAAGCATTGTTGTTCCCATAGGAATTAGAGGGAAACGGTCTAGGGTTGCTACCAAAATTACTCCTATAAGCATTGTTATTGAAATTGTTTCTAGAGATAAAGTTCACATCTACTTGATCTTGAGCAATCAAAGAATTTAAAGGAACATTATGAGGATCAATAGAAGATTGGTTGGAAAGTAGAGACATGATCAAGTTAACTTTTCCATTTAGGGAGGAAATCTCCTCGACAGAGTTTACCTTCCTACCTGTTGGAGCGCGTTCGGTGTGCCATTGGGAATAATTGGTCATCATCTCATCGAGAAGTTTAGTGGCAGCACCAAGTGTAGTTGACATAAAGGTTCCTCCCGCGGGCCGAATCTAACAAGTTCCGCGAGGTAAAGTTCAAGCCTGCATAAAAAGTTTGGATAACCATCCAAGTAGTCAAACCATGAGTAGGGTAGTTCTTGACAAGAGATTTCATGCGTTCCCAAGCTTGGGCAATGTGTTCATTATCCAAATGTTTAAAATTCATTATGTTACTCCTTAGTTGGATAATTTTAGCAGGGGGATAGTACTTCCCAATAAAGGCATCCTTGCACTTGTCCCAAGAATCTATACTATTCCTAAGCAAGGATTGAAACCAGATTTTAGCTCCTCCTCTCAAGGAGAAAGGAAAAAGCTTAAGCTTAACAATATCACCATCTATTTCTCGGTACTTTTGCATATCACAGAGCTCAACAAAATTATTTAAGTGCAAAGCAGCATCATCTCCAGCACCGGAGAATTGATCTTTCATAACTAGGTTCAGTAAAGGAGGTTTAATATCATAAGAAGGTGCTGAAGTGGCAGGTGTAGTAATTGGCGTGCAGATAAAGTCATCGTTGTTATGACTAGTGAAGTCACACAACTTGGTGTTCTCGGTGGAACCCATAGCAGGAGCAAGCAAGATAACTATTTTTGTGATTTTTGGTAAGGGACACTAAAGCAAAAACTGAAAGGTAAACTAACAAGACTAAAAAGCAAAGATAAAAGATAGCGTGCAACTCCCCTATCTTGAAGAGAGGAGTCTCCGGCAACGGCGCCAGAAACTTTGCTTGATGGCTTCTCGCCCCTCGTTGGTTACCCCAAGTGGAAGGTTTGAGATGTAGCGTAGCAGCAAGTTTCCCTTGGCAAAGGTACCAAGGATCGAATCCCGTGAGACTCCGAGGATCGACAAGAAGGTGTCAACGGCGCCAGAAACTTAGCAGTTGACAGGACCTGCTGATACGTCCAAAACGTATCTATAATTTCTGCTTGCTCCATGCCACTTTTGGGTGATATTGCTATGATATTCATACACTTCCATACACTTTTGATCATATCTGGACTAACCTACTAATCCAGTGCACCCCGGTGCCAGTTTCTGTTTTCGGCTGTTTTTGTATTTCAGGTTTTCACGTTATGAGAACTGCCAGGAAAAATCCAGAAAAATTATATAAAAAATCAGCGTTCCAGAACCTACCTTGCGCCCGAAGAACAGCCGGGGGGGGGGCACCAGGGCTCCAGGCGCCCTGGTGGCGCGCCCCCCCCTGGGCCGTGCCGGGGGGGCGCCTGGGCCCCCCGAGCCCCGTCTGGTGCCCCCCTTCGGCATATATTTAGAGCGTCCTTCGAAACCCTCGGGACGGGAACTCTTTTTTGCGATCTCATCTCTGTTCCGCCGCCGCCGCCGCTTCCAAGATCGGGAGCACCAGGAGAACTCTTCCCGGCACCCTACCGGAGGGGAGGATCACCATCGGGAGCCTCTCCACCACCATGGACGCCTCCCGGATGAGTTGTGAGTAGTCTCCCTTGGACCATGAGTCCATGACCAATAGCTATGTGATGTTCTCCTCCCGTTCTTGTGCTTCACTAATTAGTCCTCGTGAGCTGCCCTACATGATCGATGCACATATGTAATCCTTATGTTGTTGCTATGATGAGTTTGCTGGGATCCGATGGATTATGAGATTATGTTCAGATTGTTCTTGAGTAATATATTTGATCTACCTCTTTTATATTTATGTTCATAAGTAATTCTTGCATGTTCTCCGTTGTTATTTATTGCTTTGGCCAAGTAATACGTAGTGACTCCAAGAGGGAACGTTATGGTTGATTGTGGGTTCATGCCCCTCGATGACTAACTTGAGTGACAGAAACATGAGTCTAGGGGATGTGCTGTTGCCACAAGGGGGAAAACAATGGTGCTTGTGCCCGCGGGTGCAAGGATTGTTTACTTTACGCAAAGTTCTTTTAATGCAGTTGTCTGTTGCATTGAGTTTACACTATGGGTGGGGCTCGCAACTTAATACCAGCGAGATGTTCTGGATAGATATCTCAAGGTGGATGATTAGTAGTAGATATTGATGGATTTCGGTCTACTTACTTTGGCGTACCGCCCATGCTTTGAACCTCAACCTTTCTTGCAATGTAGTCAGCATTGGTTTGCGTTCATGGTCCTGTCAATTGCCCAGCTGTAATTCGTTTACCTCACATAGCTGTTTTATCGTCTTTTGGGAGAGAGACATCACTAGTAAACATCATGAGACTCCGGTCCATATTACCATCATTAATCACATCCGCCATTTACTTTTCGCTTTTACTTACTATTGCAAACATTATCTATCACTACTATCATTTGCGTTTAATCCTCTGTGAACTACAAGGCCGGAGGGATTGACAACCTCTCTGTACTCGTTGGGAGCAAAGTTATTTGTATCTGTGTGCAGGTCCACGTTGATTGCTAATCCGGCGCCGTTAGCAGTTGACACCTACTTGTTGAACCTAGGAGTCTCTGGGGATTCGATCCTTGGCATCTTTGCTAAGGGAAAAACTTCCACAACACTGCATCTTACACCTTCCACTTGGGGTAACCAACGAGGGGTTAGAGGCCCATCAAGGAGTTTTTCTGACGCCGTTGCAGGGGACTCCACTCTTCAGGATAGGGGAGTTGCACGCTATCTTTTACCTTTGCTTTTTAGTCTTGTTAGTTTACCTTTCAGCTTTTGCTTTAGTACCTTTTATCGAAAATCACAAAAATAGTTATCTTGCTTGCTTGCTACTATGGGTTCCACCGAGAACACCAAGTTGTGTGACTTCACTAGTCACAAGAACGATGACTTTATCAGCACACCTATCACTACACCTGCCACTTCAGCACCTTCATATGAAATTAAACCTGTTTTGCTGAACTTAGTCATGAAAGATCAATTCTCCGGTGCTGGAGATGATGCTGCTTTACACTTGAACAACTTTGTTGAACTTTGTGATATGCAAAAGTACCAAGAAATAGATGGTACACGTGGTTCCTCCGGCCAATGAGAATTTTACACGTGGAAAATCACCATTGGTCATGGCTGTTAACGGGTTATCGGATCCAAACCTAAACCCGATTGCTTAACGCTGACCCGTTACGGTGGATGCCACGTGTCGGTCACCCTTGACGAAAACACTTCCGTGATGCGCTATTTATCGTCATCGAAGTGGACACTTTTGTGATGATAATTTGGTATTGTCATGAAACACTTTTACGACATCACAGGTATGACTATCTTGATTCTGTCATAAAATCGTCATGGATGTACATGCATGACAGAAATCGTGACGTATTGTGACAAACACATATCACCACGGAAGTATTTTTATTTATAGTGGTAGTACAACGAACATTAGAAATAATGAAAATTGCATCTAGATCTGTATACCACGTAGCGACGACTACAGGCACTAAAGCGAGCCGAAGGCGCGCCACTGTCATCGCCCCTCCCTCGCCGGAGCCGGACAATCGTTGTTGTAATACATAGTCGGAAAGTCGTCGTGCTAAGACCCCATAGAACCAACACACTAGAACAGCAACCGCCGCAGATGAAGAATGTAGATCAAAATGATCCAACTTGAAGACACACGAGCGAAGACGAACGACGAACAGATCCGAGCAAATCAACCAAAGACAGATTCGCTGGAGACACACCTTCACACGCCCACCGATGATGCTAGAGTCTTCACCGGAACGGATGCTAGGCGGCGAGACCTTTATTCCATCTTCAGAGAGCCGTCGCCATCTCGCGTTCCTGAGCAGGATACAAACCCTAACAAAGTTTTAAAAAAAAAATCTAAAAACGGAGCCCCCCACCGGCAAGGCCCGAGATCCACTCCGTCTCCATGGCCCTAAGGCCACCGGGGACGAGACGGACCGGCGTCGGTGGAAGGCAGAGAACCCTAGATTTTGGAGGCGACGGTTGGCTAGGACGACCGTGCCCAAAAGGGTACTTTCGTTGAACCTTGTAAAATTGTTGACATATTCACCATTCGGATAAAATGCAAATCTCCACCGAAAAAAAGAAAGATAAAGTACAACTCTAAAATGTGTAGAGCATGACACATTACATTTTTCTATAGTGGTTACATATTCCTTTGCACTCCGTGTATATGCATGTTTTGTACATAACCTAGGTTTGCGCCTTCATATACTTTAATAAAAAGTCAATAGTGTTAGCGTGTCCATGTACTTACGAGCACGTCATCTCTGTGTACGCAAGCCCAATTTATGCACGACCTGACAATTTCATCAGTACTTATTCCACTAGTGCTGCGGCTGTGCCAGGGTGAGCACATTGCAGACGCATGCATGCTTGCAAGCATATTAGCCACACTACCTGCGACGACCCTCGATTCGATGTTTTTTTTTTTTTTTTGAGAACACAGTGTTTAGGGAGTAGGAGTTGTTGAGTGTTCTTTTTAGCCAGAAACTTGATTTTACAGACCTCATTTTTTTTAAAGTACATACACATATAAATGTGCATAATTTTCATATGTGGTGCACACACTAAAAATACGTGTATAAAAAAGATTTTCTTTTACTATTTTTTGGCCAGGATTTTGTCCTCTTACATGGGCTTCAAATTATTGTATTTTTTATGAAATATTGCATGCATGTGCAACAACATCTATATGCATCCGTGAAAAAAAAACTATTTAAAAAAACCCTATGAATAACATCTTTTGTCTTTTTAAAACCAACAATGCTATGCACAAGACCCACCTTGGACGATTTGTGCACGACCCACCTGATCAAGCCGTCGATGCCTGGACGAAAAGTGCAGCGGAGCATCGAATTTGCATCGGGCACAAATCGTCTCATGAAGCATGTCTGCATAGTAGTTCGGTTTAAAAACATCTGGCTCCTTGGAGCCCAGTCTCATTTGGAGTACATCGTTTAATTTTGGAGATCTAGCTGCGCCCTGAAAATCAAACCGTTTGAAAATAAGAGCTAGCTGCACCCTAAAAATCAAACCGTTTGAAAATAAGCGCATGCATCCAACGGCGATAACCAGTTATTTATACCAGAGGCAACAGGAGCTGTAAATTAATCTGAAGCGTGCATTAAATACTGGGCGTGTGTTGGGAAATAGCAAAACTACTTGGTTGGTCACTCCAGCTTTATTATATTTGAATAATAGCGATTCCATGGCTCAATGCAGATTTGCAGAGCATGCATGCCATATCACGGCATCAACAGTTCACAGATGGAGCAGTAATTCACAGGGAAGCCGCCGCCACTTGTCACGCACAGGCGCGGCGAAACCTCGCGGTGCCCCTCGAGCTCTAGCTCCTCCAGTCAACACCTCGCTCGTAGTAGCTTCCTATTTAACGTATCCTCCCTCCCTCGCACATCACAAAGAGCACACAACAGAGCGAGCAAGCAACAGTTCGTGTTCCCACTAGCTAGGTACTACGTACACGAACAACCCTAGCTCGACCGATCAGGTTTAGCTAGCCGAAATGGACATGGGCTTCCCCGGCGCGGCGAACGGCGCTACGGCGGCGGCCGCGGGGAACGGCAGCGGCGGCGGGCAGGCGCCGGCGGTACGCGAGCAGGACAGGCTGATGCCGATCGCGAACGTGATCCGCATCATGCGCCGCGTCCTGCCGCCGCACGCCAAGATCTCGGACGACGCCAAGGAGACGATCCAGGAGTGCGTGTCCGAGTACATCAGCTTCATCACGGGGGAGGCCAACGAGCGGTGCCAGCGCGAGCAGCGCAAGACCATCACCGCCGAGGACGTGCTCTGGGCGATGAGCCGCCTCGGCTTCGACGACTACGTCGAGCCCCTCAGCATCTACCTCCACCGCTTCCGCGAGTTCGAGGGCGAGGCTAGGGGCGCCGGCGTCGGCCACCATCACCACGGACTGCCGCCCATGATGCTCAAGTCCCGCGGAGCGCCGGCGCCCATGGTGCCGCACGGCGACATGCAGATGCACGCTGCCGGCATGTACGGCGGGGGCGCCATGCCCCATCCGCACCATCCGTTCCACATGCCGCCTCACCACGGCCAGTACCCGCAGTACGAGATGTACGGCGGCGAGCATGGGATGGCCGCGTACTACGGAGGGCCCTACCCTCCCGGAAACGGCGGTAATAATGGCGACGGGAGTGGCAGCAGCGGCAATGGCCATGGCGGTGAAAGCACGCCACCCGCGGGCAACTTCGAGCACCATCAGACGTTCGGGTACAAGTAGCGATCTAGCCCTGCATCTGCATGCACCCAAGGAACGCGTGCAGTAGCTAGCTAGGGCATATCCAGCGGCTGATGCAGCCTGTTGAAACTACCTTAGGCGCATCTAGCCACTTTTATCCTATTTGCATTTGCCACGTTCGCGTGGCGAGCATCCAGTTTCACTGTTCGTGTAGTACTATCTTTCTAAGCTTAGTGCAGTGCACATTAGTGTCGATTAGCGATCGAGTAGTGTAGCGCACATCTTCTAAATTTAGCTGTGCTGCAATCATCGCGATGGAGCGCCATCGATCGATCTACCTCATCTTAGTTATGTAATCGAAGGGTTCAAACCGTCATGCAAATTCAAGCGTTGTCTGCTATGCATTTTAATCACGTACAGTACTTGCAGCTGGGGCTAATCTGAATGCATGCCTACGCAAGATTGAAGCTCCAAATCAGGAAGTAGTAATCTAGATGAACTTGTCTCTGCTAACCCAAAAGCATGAGTGACATCGAAAAGTCCATTTGGAGCACGGGCACTATGAGGCTGTTTTTTTAAGCTAAAAAGATGATTTTTACGGCTCAAAATTTTCTGAAAATGTGTGTACATGCATATATGGAAGTATACTGGTACTCTCTCTCTCTCTCTTCCGGTTTAAAGACCTCAATTCAAAAATCTCCTCAACCAAAGCAAATGGTGAGTGGTGGATAAATTTTATAGTTTGCAAATATTCTCAATTAGAGCCCTCATTTTTCTCAAAAATAATAATATTTACAGATGCATGTGTGACCATTAAATGACCTAGTCGTGCATTGATGGGTTTTCTCTTTTTAAATGACCTAGGCCTCATTTGGTTCATAGGGTTGAAATATCTGTTGGAATTTTGCTAGTAGGCCTTTGGTCCAAAGCCCAACTAAAATTCTGAAATTCTTTTGGCACATTCATGCACACATGTGAGTGGAGTGAGTGGCACTAAAGTTTACTTCCACCACGGAAGTTGAGAGAGAATTGCACCTCTTTATAAGGTTAGCTCTTCTACCACTTGTACGAGGATGAGAAGATGAGATCTACACGCGCGATCCTCCTCCTCGCTCGCCTCGCCACGCCACGCCACGCCTCGCCTCACCCCGCCTCGTCACGACGCGCCGCGGGTTGCGGGAATGAGCCGAGCCGAGGACAGAGCTATGCACGTTGTCTATATAATCGTGGGGCTGTTACTTGGACGTGGGGTTTTCTCCACGACCTACCCGGCCCGCATTATATAGCCAGGCAGACATCTACCCTAGCCGCCGCCACACATATGGTTTCGCACCATCGTTCCAGATCATTGCGCCGACACGCAAGTCTTCTCCATCCCTCCTTCCGGCGTGCACCGCGAGAAGGCACAGCAGGCCTCCGGAACCCCTCCTCTTGTGATCATGTACGAGAGAGGGGCGATCAGGTTTTGGGGAGCGCACTCGCGTGAATGCTGGCAGCGACGACTTCTTCCCCGACCTCGGCAACCTCTTCCTCAACGACATGGGTGACAACATGAACGCCGGCGGTGCTGCTCCCGTTTCACCGTATGTGATTCTGTCCTTCTTGTTCGAGATCGTCACTGGTAGAAAACAGGGCTTTGGTTCGGGCCTGGCGAGCCCATTAGTCCCGGTTCATGCACGAACCGGGACCCATGGGTGCATACGTCCCGGTTCGTGTGGCCAGGGGGCCGGCCGGGCCTCGTTGGGTATCTGTCCCGGTTGGTCTGGACCATTTTTCCCGGTTCTCGGCACGAACCGGGACCAATGGGTGTCGCTCTTGGCCTCGACCCATTGGTCCCGGTTCAGGTATAGAACCGGGACGAATGGTTGACCTTTAAACCCGGTTCCTGAGACGAACCGGGACCAATGAGTTTCCTATATATAACCCCTCGCCCACCACTTCCTCTGCTCTGTTTTTTCTGGCCGGCCGGGGGGAGCTGTGTTGCTCTAGCTGGCTCATCTTCTATGTACATGAGGTGTTCGATGAAATGCCCGAGTCACACTAGTTAAGCTTTTCTCTTCTCGAAGATCGAACTCCAAGCTTCATTTTCTCCGAGATTTGTCTAGGTTTAGCGGTCCGTCACGTCCCGTCCCCGTCTTCACCGCCGTCGATCGCCCCCGCCGATCTCGTCACCGCCACCATCGTGGTGAGCCTCTTGTTTTGACCATGCTTTTCTTACTTTTATTGTTGCTTGTTATTATTGCTTTAGATGGATATTTGTCTAATTTTCTTACGTTTATTATTGCTTGTTATTATATAGTGTGATGGTTTTGATATCCGCCCACGTCGGCCCTCGTCCTGTCTACGATTCGGATGTGGTATATTATCTTTAATTTATAACTATTTGTTTTAGTGTTTACGAAAATTATGTCGACCAACCTGACATAGATGTTTTTATATGTCTAGGAGGTAGTTGAACCGGAAATTCCAACCGACCCTCTTTTGAAGAGGTTAAATTTAGTCGAAGAGGAAAATGTTTTCTTGAAGAAAAAATTGGAAAAACATGTTGCGGTAGTCGTCGATGATCACAAGATCAAGATGGACCCTATTGTCAAGAGGTTAAATTTAGTTGAATAATAAAACAAGTACTTGAAGGAAAACCAAAAAAAAATTAAGGACGAGAAGATGATATTGGAGTTGCATGTTGCGGATATCGTTGATGATCACAAGATCAAGATGGATGCCATGCGCTTGAAGATTAGAAAGATTAGAAAATATGCCATTCATACCGAGGCTTGGTATCATTATGCCGTTGGATCAATTGTTACCTTGGTTGCGATTATGATCGCATTTGTTGTTGCGTTGAAATGTTCTACATAATTGCAATGTATGGTTTAATTAGATGCTCTAGAGATATGCATGTACTTTGAATGTCATGTGATGATGAACTTATATTAATTTCATCACTTATCTATCCATGATGTTCTGTAATGATTTTGTACACGAAGTGCATCCAGTTTTTGCCGTAACCCTCTCTACTTCTTTGTACATGCTATGTGGGTGAAATGATGATACCATGCCAACTTTCAACCTTTTCAGAGTTCATTTGAAATGCTTTTCAATTTCAGGGTCATCTAGCTAAAAAAACAGTAAATGCATGAAAAATAGCAAATGAAGTCAGAAATGGTTGAAAATTGATGATGTTGCTTTGAATGGTGCATTTTGAACACATAAAAAGACTGCAGTTCAAATAAGTTCGAAAATATGAAATCCCTTTTATAACAGACGAGTTCTCGTCTGAAATCCTGTTACCTCGAAAGAGATTGTCCGTTTTGTACACGAAGTGCATCCAGTTTTTGCTGTAACCCTCTCTAATTTTTTGCACATGTTATGTGGGTGAAATGATGATACCATGCCAACTTTCAACCTTTTCAGAGTTCATTTGAAATGCTTTTCAATTTTAGGGTCATTTAGCTCAAAAAAATTCAGTAAATGCATGAAAAATAGCAAATGAAGTCAGAAATGGTTGAAATTTGATGATGTTGCTTTGAATGGTGTATTTTGAACACAGAAAAATTATGTAGTTCAAATAAGTTCAAAACATGAAATTCCTTTGTAACAGACAAGTTCTCGTCTGAAATCCTGGTACCTCAAAAGAGATTGTCCGTTTTGTACACGAAGTGCATCCAATTTTTACTGTAACCCTCTCTACTTTTTTGCACATGCTATGTGGGTGAAATGATGATACCATGCTAACTTTCAACCTTTTTAGAGGTCATTTGAAATGCTTTTCAATTTCAGGGTCATTGAGCTCAAAAAATCAGTAAATGCATGAAAAATAGCAAATGAAGTCAGAAATGGTTGAAAATTGGTGATGTTGCTTTGAATGGTGCATTTTGAACAAAGAAAAATTATGTAGTTCAAATAAGTTCAAAAAAATGAAATCTCTTTGTAACACACAAGTTCTCGTCTGAAATCCTAGTACCTCAAAAGAGATTGTCCGTTTTGTACACGAAGTGCATCCAGTTTTTGCTGTAACCCTCTCTACTTTTTTGCACATTTTATGTGGATGAAAAATTATGTAGTTCAAATAAGTTCAAATAAATAAATAAAAAAAGTAAAAATAAAAATAAAATAAATAAGTAAAAACAAAATAAACTTTAATAAAGTAAAATAAACAAACTTTAATAAAATAAACAAAAATAGCAACAGTAAAGTAAAATAAACAAACTTTAATAAAATAAACAAAAATAGCAACAGTAAGTATTTTATAGAAAGTAGAAACAAAACTAAAAAAAAATAAAGCGGCAAAGAAAAAAATGAAAAAAAACGCCACCTACTGGGCCACCACGGCGTGAATACGACTAGAAACCCAACAGTGGGCCAGGATTCAGGCCCGCAGAAGGCCCAGTAGGCGCACATGCATAGCAGTTTCAAATTAGGCCCGTAAGCCTGCAATGGAGAGGATCTCAAGAGAGGTGCGGCAGTAGTGCTTATAAACCACTACACGCCCTTCTCAACTAGCGAGGTGGGACTAATTTTTTTGGCCATCCACGGGCAGCATGGGGCCATTGGTCCCGGTTGGTCGCATGACCCGGGACTAAATGGGCGCATTGGTACCGGTTCGTGGCACCAACCGGGACCAATGACCCTCTTTAGTCCCGGTTTGTGCCACCAACCGGGACCAATGGCCTCTTTTTCCCGTCCTCTGGGCTGTTGAAAACTGGCCATTTGTCCCGATTGGTGGCACCAACCGGGACTAAAGGGTGGCATTGGTCGCGGTTGGTGCCACGAAAGGGACCAACACTTCTGCTATATAAGCAGCCCTTGGAAGATTTTTAGATTGCCATCGTCAGTTCCCAGGCCGATGATACGTCCAAAACGTATCTATAATTTCAGCTTGCTCCATGCCTCTTTTGTGTGATATTGCTATGATATTTATGCACTTCCATACACTTTTGATCATATTTGGACTAACCTATTAACTCAGTGCACCCCAGTGCCAGTTTCTGTTTTCTGCTGTTTTTGTATTTCAGGTTTTCCCATTACTTAAATTGCCAGAAAAATTCCGGGAAAAATATATAAAAAATCAGCGCTCCAGAAGCTTCCACGTGCCAGAAGTGGGGCCAGAGGGGAGCCAGGGGCAGCCCAGGCGGCCTGCCCACGCGGCTCCCCTCCTGGCCGCGCCGGGGGGGGAGGGGCGTCTGGGCCCCGCTTACCTCCTCTGGTGACCCCCTTTGGCATATATTTACACCGCGTCCCGAAACCCTCGAGGACGGAACCCTTTTTCGCGATCTCCTCTCTGTTCCGCCGCCGCCGCGCTTCCAAGATCGGGAGCACCAGGAGAACTCTTCCCGGCACCCTGCCGGAGGGGAGAACCACCACCGGGAGCTTCTCCACCACCATGGACGCTTCCCGGATGAGTTGTGAGTAGTCCCCCTTGGACCATGGGTCCATGACCAGTAGCTATGTGATGTTCTCCTCCCCTCTTTGTTCTTCATCGATTAGACCTCGTGAGCTGCCCTACATGATCGAGGCACATATGTAATCATTATGATGTTGCTATGATGAGTTTGCTGGGATCCGATGGATTATGAGATTATGTTCAGATTGTGTGTGAGTAATATATTTGATTCACCTCTTGTATATTTATGTTCTTGAGTAATTCTTGCATGTTCTCCGTTGCTATTTATTGCTTTGGCCAAGTAGTAGGTAGTAACTCCAAGAGGGAACGTTATGCTTGATTGTGGGTTCATGCCCCTCGATGACTAGCTTGAGTGACAAAAACATGAGTCTAGGGGATGTGCTATTGCCACAAGGGGGAAAACAACGGTGCTTGTACTTGCGGGTGCAAGGATTGTTTACTTTACGCAAAGTTCTTTTAATGCAGTTGTCTGTTGCTTTGAGTTTACACTATGGGTGGGGCTCGCAACTTAATACCAGCGAGATGTTCTGGATAGATATCTCAAGGTGGATGATTAGTAGTAGATGCAGATGGATTTCGGTCTACTTGCCTTGGCGTACCGCCCATGCTTTTGAGCCTCTACCTTTCTTGCAGCATAGTTAGCATTGGTTTGCGCACGTAATCCTGTCAATTGCCCAGCTGTAATTTGTTTACCTCGCTTAGCTGTTTTATCGTCTTTTGGGAGAGAGGCATCACTAGTGAACATCATGGGACCCCGGTCCATATTACCATCACTGATCACACCCGTTATTTACTTCCTGTTCTTATTTACTAGTTGCAGTCATAGCTATCACTATTATCTCTTGCGTTTGATCCTTTGTAAACGACAAGGCCGGAGGGATTGACAACCTCTCTGTACTCGTTGGGAGCAAAGTTATTTGTATCTGTGTGCAGGTCCTGTCAAGCAAAAGTCTCTGGCGCTATTGACACCTTCTTGTCGACCCTCGGAGTCTCACGGGATTCGATCCTTGGTATCTTTGCCAAGGGAAAACTACCGCTACGCTACATCTCAAACCTTCCACTTGGGGTAACCAACGAGGGGCGAGAAGCCATTAAGCAAAGTTTTCTGGCGCCGTTGCCGGGGACTCCACTCTTCAAGATAGGGGAGTTGCACGCTATCTTTTATCTTTGCTTTTTAGTCTTGTTAGTTTACCTTTCAGTTTTTGCTTTAGTTTCCTTTACCAAAAATCACAAAAGATTTATTTGCTTTTCTGTTAGTAGTCCTTTCTGTCTAGTCAAGCATGTTGGGATTCGGTGCTTTGAGGGAATCAGAAGTTCTAGATTTCCATCAAAGGGATGGAGAAAATATGAAGAAAGCATGGGACAGAATTTCTGATGCACATAGGAGAATTATGCCATGGATACCTATAAAAATTGTGCTTAGAAATTTTTACCATGGTCTTTTTAAATGGTGCAAACACTCTCTTGATATTATAGCTGAGGGAGATTTCCTAGAGTGTGATGAAGCTAGAGCTCTTGAAATTATACATGGTCTATCTAGTTACTTTGTTTATGATCATGGTTTTGATACTGTCATAGATAGACTTGCTACTATTGAGAAGAGAATGGATGCTCTAGACTTGATGAAGGGAAGAATAAAAGACGTGCCAGTTACCTTCCTTAAAGGGATTGCAATGGTTGATTTCTTCATCATGAAGCCAAACCAAGGAAATATAGTGCTTGGAAGGGACTTCCTCCGAGCCGTAAAAGGCTTCATCGATATAGGTAAGGGACAAATCCGCCTACGCGGGAAGGCAAAAGGTATGTACCCCTTTCCTAGAAGGAACAAGAGTGAACTTGTTGAGGAACCCTTTGAAGCAATTTATAACTCCGATTATTATGATGATTATTGATTCCTCTTTGCATTATGCCTAGCTTAAAGGCATAAAAGAAAGCGCTTTTGGGAGGCAGCCCACAATGAATAAAGTTTTATTTATTTTGCTTTTGTCGTGTCTTGATGTTTGTTACTACAGTAGCATTATCATTGTATCTTTACTTTTCAGCTTTGTGCCAAGTTTAGCCTCTGATTGCAAGAAAGTTCAAAAGTTGTGATGTGCTGTCCAGGAAACAGATTCTGTCCTTGGACAGAAAAATTCGTATAAAATCACCAGATCGTATTTTTGGTCTCAGTTTTTTCGACAGTGTGCTCTATACAATTGGCTTTCGGGCGGCTGTTCTGAGTTTTTTGATTTGAGTTGCAGAAGTGCCCCGAAAAAATTATTTACTACCTGCTGGTCTGTTTTTCACAGATTCTGTCCTGTTTTGCCTTTTCTTTGTTTTGCAAACCTTGAGCTTGCTTTTTCTTTGCAAAAACCTTTTGGCAATCTTGAGAAACAGTAGATCTTCAAGATTATCCTTACTTCCAGCAAGGAAAAATTATTTTATTATGGGTACTAACCTTGCTAATCAGATTATGATGAGTTATGTATGAAGGGAGTTTTCAAGTGTGCGAGGGAAGATGATAAAAAGATTCAGGAGGGTCAAACGCTCAAGCTTGGGGATGCCCCCATGCACACCCAAGAAATATTCAAGAAGACTCAAGCGTCTAAGCTTGGGGATGCCCCCGTGCATCCCCTTTCTCCATCAACAATTATCAGTTCGTCTTTCGTTCCACTATATTTTAATCACTTCATGCGTTATGTGCTATGCTTGGAGCGTCTTGCTTTTAGTTTCCTTTTTAGTTTTCTTTAGCTTTGCTTGCTGTTCATAACGAGTTAGAACCCAGCTTTCTTTGTGTGGGAGAGAAACACGCTCCACTTCAACCTAGAACACAACATAGGATTTTCATGTTTATCTTTTCTGTGTATGTTCTTTGTCTTTCAATAGCTACTGTCGTGTTTAGCTCTTAGTTTTCATGCTTTTCTTTTTAAAGAGCTTTCGTTTAGTTGGTTGCTTCTGGAACTCTCTTGAGTTATCATGCTTATCTTGTTAAGAGAGTTGGCTTCTGTGGCACTGGTTGATATGTCTATGATAAAAATGCTATGGGCATAATGGTGCTTAGTAGTTCATGTTTTCTTATGGTTAGTCTCAAATAGCTAGGGGTTCTTAATGTGTTATTGAAGTACCAACATGATTTGTTTGCCTATGATGTGGTATGGTTTAGTGATATCTTCCTCCAAGAATTTATTTTGATTGACTTGGCATATGCTCACGCATATTTAAGATTGTAAAGAAAGTCTATCAAGCCTTGATGATCTTTAATTTCTGAGTAGCGATATAACTTCCATGCCCGATTCAATGTTGCTTTTTTGCTCTGCATGATTATGGCCGTCATTGCTCTCTTAGTTGGTCGCTCCCAGTCTTTTGCTAGCCTTCACCTGTGCTAAGCGGACTGACTGCTTGTGCATCCAAAATCCTTAAAACCAGTTATGCCATATGAGTCCACCATACCTTCCTATATATGGTATTTACTTGCCATTCCTAACGAAGACTTTCTTGTACCATCTCGAAATTATTCAAAAGCATTTCTCTTTTGTGCCTCTGTTTTAGCTCATGAGGAAGTAGTAGTTAATTCATGATCTTTTTAAGTTGGACAAGTTTTACCCCGGGATTGCATGTCTAATCTGCAAACCCCTAATACGAGAAGGAACTGGCAATGAGTGCGCCCGGCTCATAAAAAAAATACAACAAACAAACCCTCCTTCACGCTTTGTTCATGAGAAATCAGAAAACTTTTGGCAGTGATAAACAAAGGAGATTAAGGGGATGTGATCGTCCCCGTGCGGGAGCCGTTACTCAAAACTTGTCCAGCTCGAGAAGTAATTGAGTTATCTACTAGCATTCGTTGACGAAATATGCACCTCCCAAAAATCATTTTACCTCTGTTTTTAAAAACCAAGAGCTCTGGTACATGTTTAGTCTTTGTTTCCAACCACGGGTTTTCAACCTTGCCATCAAAATCCACGGTTCGAGAGTCTCCGCCTTCTTTCTTCAAAGCACCAACTATTGAGAGCATGATTGTCATTCTGAGTGTAATGTGCATTGTCCCAAAGTACCATTGTCTACTGCATGATTATGATATCGCTTATTCTGAAATCATTGTATCTAGTCGTCACTTAAACTTCGGAGGTGCTCCTGCATTTATGTTTTGCTTCACTAAAGGGGGCAAGCGAGGTATCACTTTGTCATGTTTGCACACCATGCTCACTACAAATCTATTGGGTATTTCAGTATCATATTGTAAAACTTTCAGTTCTTTGTGATATTCTCATGAGGCAACTTAATTACTAAAGATTCATTATCTCAGTAAGCATTTGTCATGTGACTGTGAGAAGTTCTTATATGGTTGATAGCATGTTGATACGTCCAAAACGTATCTATAATTTCTGCTTGCTCCATGCCTCTTTTGGGTGATATTGCTATGATATTTATACACTTCCATACACTTTTGATCATATTTGGACTAACATATTAACTCAGTGCACCCCAGTGCCAGTTTCTGTTTTCGGCTGTTTTTGTATTTCAGGTTTTCACATTACGAGAACTGCCAGGAAAAATCCAGAAAAAATATATAAAAAATCAGCGTTCCAGGAGCTACCGTGCGGCCGAAGTGCAGCCGGGGGGGACCAATAGGGGCTCCAGGCGCCCTGTGGGCGCGGCCCCCCCTGGGCCGCGCCGGGAGGGCCCCTGGGGCCCCCGAGGCACCTCCGATGCCCCCCTTTGGCATATATTTAAGGTCCGTCGCGGAAACCCTGAATCCGGACCCCTTTTCTCCAGACGCGATTCCGATCTCCGCCGCCATCTCCATCAAGCTTCGGGGGACCAAAATTCCTGCGCCGGCACCCTGCCGGGACGGGGAATTTCCCCGGATTCATCTCCATCGACGTTGCTTCCTCCCTCCATGATGCGGGAGTAGTTCCTCCTCGGGGCTGAGGTTCTTACCAGTAGCTATGTGGTCAACTCTCTCTCCCATGATGTGATCTTCGTTGTGATCATAGGCTATGTTAATCTAGGATGTTTCCCCTTCCTCTATGTATTGGATTGATGTACTCACTTGTCTTTATCTAGTATAATCCCCGAGACCAAGGTGACAGCGGTCTATTGGACATGGATTAGAATAATATTTTCATGAGTGATTTCCTTTCTTGTGCGTTGATTAAAGATTGAGAGTCTCTTGGTGCTTGTCTTTGACTATCCTTTAGATATGTTATGGTGATTGTGGGACTCTCTTTGGATGTCCGCGGTGACATTGGGAAATCCTTAGATCGAGAACTATGAACTTTGTGGTGTGCTTTTGTAGCCCTACATAATTCTCGTCCTCTCTTGACCACGAAGGAATGATCTCCGAGTGTGTCCCCTTTGCATGTTTTATGGGAAATATCATGTGATTCGATTATGTTAATGTTGTTGGGAGTTGCCACTAGTGAAAGTATGAACCCTAGGCCTCGTTTCCACCATTGCAATACCGTTTGTGCTCACGTTTACTACTTGTTTGCTTGCTGCACTTTTTATTACATATTTATATTACCTTGTTTTGCCATCCATATCACTTGCCATTTAACCTCTCTTCGCCGAACTAGTGCACCTATACATCTAACAAGTGTATTAGGTGTGTTGGGGACACAAGAGACTTCTTGTATCTTAGTTGCAGGGTCGCTTGAGAGAGACCATCTTCAACCTCTACTTCCCTGAGTTCGATAAACCTTAGGTCATCCACTTGAGGGAAATTGATGCTATCCTACAAACCTCTGCGCTTGGAGGCCCAACATAGTCTACAAGAGTAGAAGCGTGTGTAGACATCAAGCTATTTCTGGCGCCGTTGCCGGGGAGGTGAGCGCTTGAAGGTATATCTTTAGATCTTGCAATTAAATCCTTTTGTTTCTTGTTTTATTTTTATTATTTCACTAGTTATGCTTATGGAAAACCTTGTTATTGGATCGTTGCTTGCGGGAGGACACCCCACACCTGTGGTGGTTGCTCCTCCTCCTACTGAAATTGTGCCCTATAAAATACCGGCTGGTATTATCAATTATGTTTTGGCTAATCGTTATGCAGGAGACAGACGTCCCGGTGAACACTTGCTATATCTGTCACAACTATGTTCATTATTTAAGCTTGCAGGTGTATCAAGGGAGTTTGTCATGAGGAAATTATTTGCCTTGTCACTGAAAGGAAAAGCATTGGAATGATATAGGCTACTAAATGACTCTCACCTGCTGGAGTGGGAAGAGATCCAGTCTCTCTTTAACTCCAAGTTTTATCCTCTTCATGAAGTCCATGAGAATAGGAATTATGTTTATAATTTTTATCCTCATGACGGAGAGAGCATAGCTCAAGCTTGGGGGAGACTGAAAACGTTAACACTAAAATGTCCTAACCATGGGCTCCCCAAAGATATTATTATTACTAACTTCTATGCGAGGCTCTCTCGACAGGATAAAGATTTACTCGATGCTTCCTCTATGGGTTCTTTCACAAACAAAAAGATTGATGCTAAATGGGAACTCCTTGAAAGAATTCAACGCAACACTGAAGATTGGGAGATCGACAAAGGTAAAGAGTCGGGTATAATTTATGAGTATGATTGCATTAAGTCCTTTGTTGAAACTACAAGTTTTAATAAGTTTAGTGCTAAGTTTGGGCTTGATTCTCAACTCCTTGTTGATTTCCTCAAATCTTTTGCTTCACATCTTAATAGGCCTAAGGAGGATTGGATCAAGTATCATAAACCTTTTAAAGAGACTTGCAAAGAAAATGAAATTGTTCATGATGACTGCAACATGCATGATCCAATTCCTAAAAATGAAGTTTTATATAAGCATGTTAATTTTTGTGGAGTGGATAGACCTTGTGAAAGGCCTATGATTGAAGAAGAGAAGTATTGTAAGCAACATAAACATGAAAGAACAATCACTTGGGTCAAATATTTAAATGAAATTGCTAGAGAATTGTGTGACCTTTATCCTTTTACTTGTGAACTTTGTCGTACAGATGGTCACTTTAATTTTCAATGCATGAACTTTCAAAACATAACTGTTAACCGGTTGTGTGATGACATGATCACCTCTGATCTTTATGATGAGCTTATGTTATTTTTGATGTGTGAAGAGTTATCAGAAAAGACTTCTTGGCTGGATGATAATGCCATAGGAATAAAAAACACTTTGCAAAATTGCCATCTCGATTGTGTTGTTAATTGCCATGAAAATGATTACATAAGTAAGATTAGAAAGGAGGGAACTTTACCAAAGTATAAAAATGTCTCTTATATTTCTGCTAATAAAAAGGAGAGTTTCTCCCAAGTTTCCCCTATTGTTTCTAATGATAAACCAGGATATGTGGAGAAGCTTCATCTCCAACCACCCCCTCCTAAGGTGAAGAAGAAGAAAAAGAAGAGGAGGAGGAGGAGGAGCAAGAAGGAAGAAGAATGGGCATCAACCTGGCCTGAGCATATTCCTCCTATCAACTTTTATCCTAACGGTTGTAAGTTTAAAGAAGAAGGTGAAGTTTATTGCCTTAATTATCATCTTGATGATACATCCGTAGGTACTATTGAAGACGATTTTGATTATGATATGCATGTTACTTATTGTGATTGGGAAAATGATGATAATGCTACTTATGATCTTGAAAATCTTTTTGTTACCAACTCTGAAAGTGAAGATATGGGAAGCTCTAAGCTTGGGGATGATAGGATTGCAAATCCTATCCCCACTAGTGATGTGATAATTGATAATTCTCTTGCTAGTAAGAATAAAGATAACATGTTTACAAATATAGTTGCTAGCAATGATAATGCTCTTCTCTACCATGATGATGTTATAACTCCAATCTATAGTGATTATAAAGGTACCTATGACATAAGGAGAAATTATCCTTATGAAACTTGTCATAATCATGAAGGGAATTACTCCCTTGTTGAACACCACCCTCCTGATATACAACTAATCTATAGTGTTCAAGTTGTTTATGATAGTCCTACTCCCACTATTACCAATGAGAAAAATTATGCTTATGTGGGGAGTGAGAGTACCTTTTTGCATGTGGATCATGGTAACAATGCTTTATGTGATGCTTATATTGGTGAGTTCATCCATGATGCCACTGAAATTTATAATGAGAGAGGGAGGCTTGGTTCTAAATATCTTAATAATAAGAAGTTCCCTCTCTTTATGTTGAAGGTTTTGAAGCTGCACTTGTTTTGTCTTCCTATGCTTATTGCTTTGTGCTTCAATGAATTATTCTATTGCAATATTCCTATGCATAGGAAGCATGTTAGGCTTAAATGTGTTTAGTATTTGCTTCTTGATGCTCTCTTTTGTTCTTCAATTCTTATTCCTACAAGAGAATCATTAAAGTCCTATGCCTAGCTTAAAGGCATAAAAGAAAGCGCTTTTGGGAGGCAGCCCACATGAATAATTTTTTTTCTTTTGTCGTGTCTTGATGTTGTTTAATGTTGTAGCATCATCATTGTATCTTTGCTTTTCATATTTGTGCCAAGTATAGCCTCTGATTGCTAGAAAGTTCAAAAGTTGTGACGTGGTGTCCAGGAAACAGATTCTGTCCTTGGATAGAAAAATTCGTATAAAATCACCAGAACATCTTTTTGGTCTGAATTGTTTCGACAACGTTCTCTATATAATTGTCTTTCGTGCGTCTGTTCTGAGTTTTTTGATTTGAGTTGCAGAAGTATCCCGAAAAGATCAATTACTACCTGTTGTTCTGTTTTTCACAGATTCTGTCATGTTTTGCCTTTCCTTTACTTTGCAAATCAAGAACTTGCTTTTTCTTTGCAAAAACCTTTTGGCAATCTTGAGAAACAGTAGTTCAACAATATCTTTATTTCCAGCAAGGTATAATTATTTTATTAAGGGTACTAACCTCGCTAATCAGATTATGATGAGTTATGTATGAAGGGAGTTTTCAAGTGTGCGAGGGAAGATGATGAAAAGATTCAGGAGTGTCAAGCGCTCAAGCTTGGGGATGCCCCCGTGCACCCCCAAGAAATATTCAAGGAGACTCAAGCGTCTAAGCTTGGGGATGCCCCCCGTGCATCCCCTTCTCCATCAACATTATCAGTTCGTCTTTCGTTCCGCTATATTTTTATCACTTCATGTGTTATGTGCTATGCTTGGAGCGTCTTGCTTTTAGTTTTCTTTTTAGTTTTTTATAACGAGTCGGAACTCAGCATTCCTTTATGTGGGAGAGAAACACGCTCCACCTCTACCTAGAACATAACATAGAATTTTCATGTCTATCTTTGCTGTGTGTGTTCTTTGTCTTTTAAATAGCTACTATCGTGCTCTGCTCTTAGTATTCATGCTTATCTTTTCAAAGAGCTTTTGTTTAGTTGGTTGCTTGAACTCTCTTTAATTATCATGCTCACCTTATTAAGAGAGTTTGCTTCCGTTGCATTGGTTAATGTGTCTATGATAAAGATGCTACTTGCATGATGGTGCTTAGTAGTTCAGGTTTTCTTATGGTTAATCTCAATTAGCTGGGGGGGGTTCCCAATGTGTTATTGGAGTACCAACTTGATTTGTTTGCCTATGATATGGTATGGTTTAGTAATATCTTCCTTCGAGAATTTATTTTGATTGACTTGGCGTATGCTCACGCATATTTAAGACTGTAAAGAAAGTCTGTCAAGCCTTGATGATCTTTTGTTTCTGAGTAGCGATATAACTACCATGCCTGATTCAATATTACTTTGTCGCTCTGCATGATTATGACCGTCATTGCTCTCTTATTTGGTTGCTCCCAGTCTTTTGCTGACCTCCACCTGTACTAAGAAAACTAACCATGCAATACATAGCTCATGGGAAAGTAGCCTAAAAACTATTGTGGTAAAGAATGTGTTGCTTATGTATCTTATTTCTTATGAGTTGCTTGCTGAGCGGTAACCATGTTTCTGGGGACGCCATCAACTGTCACACTTTTGTTGAATATCATGTGAGTTGCTATGCATGTTCGTCTTGTCCGAAGTAAGGGTGATTTGCCGTGGGTTGAATTAATATGCATATTGTTAGAGAAGAACATTGGGCCGCCAACCAAAGCCATGTGTCATGGTGGAAGTTTTAGCTTGGACCTTAATCCTCAATCTCTTATGAGAACATGCTTATGCATTGAAGGGGAGTCCATCATCTATTTCCTATGTTGTCCCGGTATGGATGTCCTCAAGTTGAGATTTATCAAAAACGAGAAATCAAATGCGATCTATCTCCTTGGACCTTTGTACAGGTGGCATAGAGGTACCCCTTTGTGACACTTGGTTGAAACATATGCAATGCAATGATAACCCATGGGAATCCGAGCTAATTAGGACAAGGTGCGAGCACTATTGGTATACGATGCATGAGGCTTGCAACTTATAGGATGTCTTATGCATGACACATATGAAGTACTACTACCGTTGACACAATTGCTTCCATGTTTTCAAAATAAAAAGCTCCAGCACATAACCATCCTTTTACCTTTATGTTAAAGCACCAACTACTGAGAGCATGATTGTCATTCTGAGTGTAATGTGCATTGTCCCAAAGTAGCATTGTCTTTTGCATGATTGTGATATCGTTTATTCTGAAATCATTGTATCTAGTCATCACTTAAACCTTGAAGGTGCCCCTGCATTTATGTTTTGCATCACTAAAGGGGGCAAGCTAGATATCACTTTATCATATTTGCACATCATGATCATTGCAAATCTATTTGATGCTTCAATGTCATGTTGTAAAACTTTCAGTCATTTGTGATTTTCTCATGAGGCAACTTAATTACTATAGAATCATTGTCTCAGTAAGCTTTTGTCATATGACTATGAAAAGTCCTATATGGTTAATAGCATGTCACCACAGAATTATTCTTGTTATCATTTACCTACTCGAGGACGAGCAGGAATTAAGCTTGGGGATGTTGATACGTCCAAAACGTATCTATAATTTCTGCTTGCTCCATGCCTCTTTTGGGTGATATTGCTATGATATTTATACACTTCCATACACTTTTGATCATATTTGGACTAACATATTAACTCAGTGCACCCCAGTGCCAGTTTCTGTTTTCGGCTGTTTTTGTATTTCAGGTTTTCACATTACGAGAACTGCCAGGAAATATCCAGAAAAAATATATAAAAAATCAGCGTTCCAGGAGCTACCGTGCGGCCGAAGTGCAGCCGGGGGGGACCCACAGGGGCTCCAGGCGCCCTGTGGGCGCGGCCCCCCCTGGGCCGCGCCGGGAGGGCCCCTGGGCCCCCCGAGGCACCTCTGATGCCCCCCTTTGGCATATATTTAAGGTCCGTCGCGGAAACCCTGAATCCGGACCCCTTTTCTCCAGACGCGATTCCGATCTCCGCCGCCATCTCCATCAAGCTTCGGGGGACCAGAATTCCTGCGCCGGCACCCTTCTGGGACGGGGAAGTGCCCCCGGATTCATCTCCATCGACGTTGCTTCCTCCCTCCATGATGCGGGAGTAGTTCCTCCTCGGGGCTGAGGTTCTTACCAGTAGCTATGTGGTCAACTCTCTCTCCCATGATGTGATCTTCGTTGTGATCATAGGCTATGTTAATCTATGGTGTTTCCCCTTCCTCTATGTATTGGATTGATGTACTCACTTGTCTTTATCTAGTATAATCCCCGAGACCAAGGTGACAGCGGTCTATTGGACATGGATTAGAACAATATTTTCATGAGTGATTTCCTTTCTTGTGTGTTGATTGAAGATTGAGAGTCTCTTGGTGCTTGTCTTTGACTATCCTTTAGATATGTTATGGTGATTGTGGGACTCTCTTTGGATGGCCGCGGTGACATTGGGAAATCCTTAGATCGAGAACTACGAACTTTGAGGTGTGCTTTTGTAGCCCTACATAATTCTCGTCCTCTCTTGACCGCGAAGGAATGATCTCCGAGTGTGTCCCCTTTGCATGTTTTATGGGAAATATCATGTGATTCGATTATGTTAATGTTGTTGGGAGTTGCCACTAGTGAAAGTATGAAACCTAGGCCTCGTTTCCACCATTGCAATACCGTTTGTGCTCACGTTTACTACTTGTTTGCTTGCTACACTTTTTATTACATATTTATATTACCTTGTTTTGCCATCCATATCACTTGCCATTTAACCTCTCTTCGCCGAACTAGTGCACCTATACATCTAACAAGTGTATTAGGTGTGTTGGGGACACAAGAGACTTCTTGTATCTTAGTTGCAGGGTTGTTTGAGAGAGACCATCTTCAACCTCTACTTCCCTGAGTTCGATAAACCTTAGGTCATCCACTTGAGGGAAATTGCTGCTGTCCTACAAACCTCTGCGCTTGGAGGCCCAACATAGTCTACAAGAGTAGAAGCGTGTGTAGACATCACATGTCACCACAGAAATTATGCTTGTTATCATTTACCTACTCGAGGACGAGCAGGAATTAAGCTTGGGGATGTTGATACGTCCAAAACGTATCTATAATTTCTGCTTGCTCCATGCCTCTTTTGTGTGATATTGCTATGATATTTATGCACTTCCATACACTTTTGATCATATTTGGACTAACCTATTAACTCAGTGCACCCCAGTGCCAGTTTCTGTTTTCTGCTGTTTTTGTATTTCAGGTTTTCCCATTACTTAAATTGCCAGAAAAATTCCGGGAAAAATATATAAAAAATCAGCGCTCCAGAAGCTTCCACGCGCCAGAAGTGGGGCCAGAGGGGAGCCAGGGGCAGCCCAGGCGGCCTGCCCACGCGGCCCCCCTCCTGGCCGCGCCGGGGGGGGGCGTCTGGGCCCCGCTTACCTCCTCTGGTGACCCCCTTTGGCATATATTTACACCGTGTCCCGAAACCCTCGAGGACGGAACCCTTTTTCGCGATCTCATCTCTGTTCCGCCGCCGCCGCGCTTCCAAGATCGGGAGCACCAGGAGAACTCTTCCCGGCACCCTGCCGGAGGGGAGAACCACCACCGGGAGCTTCTCCACCACCATGGACGCTTCCCGGATGAGTTGTGAGTAGTCCCCCTTGGACCATGGGTCCATGACCAGTAGCTATGTGATGTTCTCCTCCCCTCTTTGTTCTTCATCGATTAGACCTCATGAGCTGCCCTACATGATCGAGGCACATATGTAATC
>LR738714.1:558497107-558522996 GCA_902687465.1 Secale cereale
GTAGACATCACATGTCACCACAGAAATTATGCTTGTTATCATTTACCTACTCGAGGACGAGCAGGAATTAAGCTTGGGGATGTTGATACGTCCAAAACGTATCTATAATTTCTGCTTGCTCCATGCCTCTTTTGTGTGATATTGCTATGATATTTATGCACTTCCATACACTTTTGATCATATTTGGACTAACCTATTAACTCAGTGCACCCCAGTGCCAGTTTCTGTTTTCTGCTGTTTTTGTATTTCAGGTTTTCCCATTACTTAAATTGCCAGAAAAATTCCGGGAAAAATATATAAAAAATCAGCGCTCCAGAAGCTTCCACGCGCCAGAAGTGGGGCCAGAGGGGAGCCAGGGGCAGCCCAGGCGGCCTGCCCACGCGGCCCCCCTCCTGGCCGCGCCGGGGGGGGGGCGTCTGGGCCCCGCTTACCTCCTCTGGTGACCCCCTTTGGCATATATTTACACCGTGTCCCGAAACCCTCGAGGACGGAACCCTTTTTCGCGATCTCATCTCTGTTCCGCCGCCGCCGCGCTTCCAAGATCGGGAGCACCAGGAGAACTCTTCCCGGCACCCTGCCGGAGGGGAGAACCACCACCGGGAGCTTCTCCACCACCATGGACGCTTCCCGGATGAGTTGTGAGTAGTCCCCCTTGGACCATGGGTCCATGACCAGTAGCTATGTGATGTTCTCCTCCCCTCTTTGTTCTTCATCGATTAGACCTCATGAGCTGCCCTACATGATCGAGGCACATATGTAATCCTTATGCTGTTGCTATGATGAGTTTGCTGGGATCCGATGGATTATGAGATTATGTTCAGATTGTGTGTGAGTAATATATTTGATTCACCTCTTTTATATTTATGTTCTTGAGTAATTCTTGCATGTTCTCCGTTGCTGTTTATTGCTTTGGCCAAGTAGTAGGTAGTAACTCCAAGAGGGAACGTTATGCTTGATTGTGGGTTCATGCCCCTCGATGACTAGCTTGAGTGACAGAAACATGAGTCTAGGGGATGTGCTGTTGCCACAAGGGGGAAAACAACGGTGCTTGTACTTGCGGGTGCAAGGATTGTTTACTTTACGCAAAGTTCTTTTAATGCAGTTGTCTGTTGCTTTGAGTTTACACTATGGGTGGGGCTCGCAACTTAATACCAGCGAGATGTTCTGGATAGATATCTCAAGGTGGATGATTAGTAGTAGATGCAGATGGATTTCGGTCTACTTGCCTTGGCGTACCGCCCATGTTTTTTGCCTCTACCTTTCTTGCAGCATAGTTAGCATTGGTTTGCGCACATAATCCCGTCAATTGCCCAGCTGTAATTTGTTTACCTCGCTTAGCTGTTTTATCGTCTTTTGGGAGAGAGACATCACTAGTGAACATCATGGGACCCCGGTCCATATTACCATCACTGATCACACCCGTTATTTACTTCCTGTTCTTATTTACTAGTTGCAGTCATAGCTATCACTATTATCTCTTGCGTTTGATCCTTTGTAAATGACAAGGCCGGAGGGATTGACAACCTCTCTGTACTCGTTGGGAGCAAAGTTATTTGTATCTGTGTGCAGGTCCTGTCAAGCAAAAGTCTCTGGCGCTATTGACACCTTCTTGTCGACCCTCGGAGTCTCACGGGATTCGGTCCTTGGTATCTTTGCCAAGGGAAAACTACCGCTACGCTACATCTCAAACCTTCCACTTGGGGTAACCAACGAGGGGCGAGAAGCCATCAAGCAAAGTTTTCTGGCGCCGTTGCCGGGGACTCCACTCTTAAAGATAGGGGAGTTGCACGCTATCTTTTATCTTTGCTTTTTAGTCTTGTTAGTTTACCTTTCAGTTTTTGCTTTAGTTTCCTTTACCAAAAATCACAAAAAATTATTTGCTTTTCTGTTAGTAGTCCTTTCTGTCTAGTCAAGCATGTTGGGATTCGGTGCTTTGAGGGAATCAGAAGTTCTAGATTTCCATCAAAGGGATGGAGAAAATATGAAGAAAGCATGGGACAGAATTTCTGATGCACATAGGAGAATTATGCCATGGATACCTATAAAAATTGTGCTTAGAAATTTTTACCATGGTCTTTTTAAATGGTGCAAACACTCTCTTGATATTATAGCTGAGGGAGATTTCCTAGAGTGTGATGAAGCTAGAGCTCTTGAAATTATACATGGTCTATCTAGTTACTTTGTTTATGATCATGGTTTTGATACTGTCATAGATAGACTTGCTACTATTGAGAAGAGAATGGATGCTCTAGACTTGATGAAGGGAAGAATAAAAGACGTGCCAGTTACCTTCCTTAAAGGGATTGCAATGGTTGATTTCTTCATCATGAAGCCAAACCAAGGAAATATAGTGCTTGGAAGGGACTTCCTCCGAGCCGTAAAAGGCTTCATCGATATAGGTAAGGGACAAATCCGCCTACGCGGGAAGGCAAAAGGTATGTACCCCTTTCCTAGAAGGAACAAGAGTGAACTTGTTGAGGAACCATTTGAAGCAATTTATAACTCCGATTATTATGATGATTATTGATTCCTCTTTGCATTATGCCTAGCTTAAAGGCATAAAAGAAAGCGCTTTTGGGAGGCAGCCCACAATGAATAAAGTTTTATTTTGCTTTTGTTGTGTCTTGATGTTTGTTACTACAGTAGCATCATCATTGTATCTTTACTTTTCAGCTTTGTGCCAAGTTTAGCCTCTGATTGCAAGAAAGTTCAAAAGTTGTGATGTGCTGTCCAGGAAACAGATTCTGTCCTTGGACAGAAAAATTCGTATAAAATCACCAGATCGTATTTTTGGTCTCAGTTTTTTCGACAGTGTGCTCTATACAATTGGCTTTCGGGCGGCTGTTCTGAGTTTTTTGATTTGAGTTGCAGAACTGCCCCGAAAAAATTATTTACTACCTGCTGGTCTGTTTTTCACAGATTCTGTCCTGTTTTGCCTTTTCTTCGTTTTGCAAACCTTGAGCTTGCTTTTTCTTTGCATAAACCTTTTGGCAATCTTGAGAAACAGTAGATCTTCAAGATTATCCTTACTTCCAGCAAGGAAAAATTATTTTATTATGGGTACTAACCTCGCTAATCAGATTATGATGAGTTATGTATGAAGGGAGTTTTCAAGTGTGCGAGGGAAGATGATAAAAAGATTCAGGAGGGTCAAACGCTCAAGCTTGGGGATGCCCCCGTGCACCCCCAAGAAATATTCAAGAAGACTCAAGCATCTAAGCTTGGGGATGCCCCCGTGCATCCCCTTTCTCCATCAACAATTATCAGTTCGTCTTTCGTTCCACTATATTTTAATCACTTCATGCGTTATGTGCTATGCTTGGAGCGTCTTGCTTTTAGTTCCCTTTTTAGTTTTCTTTAGCTTTGCTTGTTGTTCATAACGAGTTAGAACCCAGCTTTCTTTGTGTGGGAGAGAAACACGCTCCACTTCAACCTAGAACACAACATAGGATTTTCATGTTTATCTTTGCTGTGTATGTTCTTTGTCTTTCAATAGCTACTGTCATGTTTAGCTCTTAGTTTTCATGCTTTTCTTTTTAAAGAGCTTTTGTTTAGTTGGTTGCTTATGGAACTCTCTTGAGTTATCATGCTTATCTTGTTAAGAGAGTTGGCTTCTGTGGCACTGGTTGATATGTCTATGATAAAAATGCTATGTGCATAATGGTGCTTAGTAGTTCATGTTTTCTTATGGTTAGTCTCAAATAGCTGGGGGGTTCTTAATGTGTTATTGAAGTACCAGCATGATTTGTTTGCCTATGATGTGGTATGGTTTAGTGATATCTTCCTCCAAGAATTTATTTTGATTGACTTGGCATATGCTCACGCATATTTAAGACTGTAAAGAAAGTCTATCAAGCCTTGATGATCTTTAATTTCTGAGTAGCGATATAACTTCCATGCCCGATTCAATGTTGCTTTATCGCTCTGCATGATTATGGCCGTCATTGCTCTCTTAGTTGGTCGCTCCCAGTCTTTTGCTAGCCTTCACCTGTACTAAGCGGACTGACTGCTTGTGCATCCAAAATCCTTGAAACCAGTTATGCCATATGAGGCCACCATACCTTCCTATATATGGTATTTACTTGCCATTCCTAACGAAGACTTTCTTGTACCATCTCGAAATTATTCAAAAGCATTTCTCTTTTGTGCCTCTGTTTTAGCTCATGAGGAAGTAGTAGTTAATTCATGATCTTTGTAAGTTGGACAAGTTTTACCCCGGGATTGCATGTCTAATCTGCAAACCCCTAATACGAGAAGGAACTGGCAATGAGTGCGCCCGGCTCATAAAAAAATACAACAAACAAACCCTCCTTCACGCTTTGTTCATGAGAAATCAGAAAACTTTTGGCAATGATAAACAAAGGAGATTAAGGGGATGTGATCGTCCCCGTGCGGGAGCCGTTCCTCGAAACTTGTCCAGCTCGAGAAGTAATTGAGTTATCTACTAGCATTCGTTGACGAAATATGCACCTCCCAAAAATCATTTTTACCTCTGTTTTTAAAAACCAAGAGCTCTGGTACATGTTTAGTCTTTGTTTCCAACCACGGGTTTTCAACCTTGCTATCAAAATCCACGGTTCGAGAGTCTCCGCCTTCTTTCTTCAAAGCACCAACTATTGAGAGCATGGTTGTCATTCTGAGTGTAATGTGCATTGTCCCAAAGTACCATTGTCTTCTGCATGATTATGATATCGCTTATTCTGAAATCATTGTATCTAGTCGTCACTTAAACTTCGGAGGTGCTCCTGCATTTATGTTTTGCTTCACTAAAGGGGGCAAGCGAGGTATCACTTTGTCATGTTTGCACACCATGCTCACTACAAATCTATTGGGTATTTCAGTATCATATTGTAAAACTTTCAGTTCTTTGTGATATTCTCATGAGGCAACTTAATTACTAAAGATTCATTATCTCAGTAAACATTTGTCATGTGACTGTGAGAACTTCTTATATGGTTGATAGCATGTCACCACAGAAATTATGCTTGTTATCATTTACCTACTCGAGGACGAGCAGAAATTAAGCTTGGGGATGTTGATACGTCCAAAACGTACCTATAATTTCTGCTTGCTCCATGCCTCTTTTGTGTGATATTGCTATGATATTTATGCACTTCCATACACTTGTGATCATATTTGGACTAACCTATTAACGCAGTGCACCCCAGTGTCAGTTTCTGTTTTTTGCTGTTTTTGTATTTCAGGTTTTCCCATTACTTAAATTGCCAGAAAAATTCCGGGAAAAATATATAAAAAATCAGCGCTCCAGAAGTTTCCACGCGCCAGAAGTGGGGCCAGAGGGGAGCCAAGGGCAGCCCAGGCGGCCTGCCCACGCGGCCCCCCTCCTGGCCGCGCCGGGGGGGGGGCGCCTGGGCCCCCCTTGCCTCCTCTGGTGACCCGCTTTGGCATATATTTACACCGCGTCCCGAAACCCTCGAGGACGGAACCCTTTTTCGCGATCTCATCTCTGTTCCGCCGCCGCCGCGCTTCCAAGATCGGGAGCACCAGGAGAACTCTTCCCGGCACCCTGCCGGAGGGGAGAACCACCACCGGGAGCTTCTTCACCACCATGGACGCTTCCCGGATGAGTTGTGAGTAGTCCCCCTTGGACCTTGGGTCCATGACCAGTAGCTATGTGATGTTCTCCTCCCCTCTTTGTTCTTCATCGATTAGACCTCGTGAGCTGCCCTACATGATCGAGGCACATATGTAATCCTTATGCTGTTGCTATGATGAGTTTGCTGGGATCCGATGGATTATGAGATTATGTTCAGATTGTGTGTGAGTAATATATTTGATTCACCTCTTTTATATTTATGTTCTTGAGTAATTCTTGCATGTTCTCCGTTGCTGTTTATTGCTTTGGCCAAGTAGTAGGTAGTAACTCCAAGAGGGAACGTTATGCTTGATTGTGGGTTCATGCCCCTCGATGACTAGCTTGAGTGACAGAAACATGAGTCTAGGGGATGTGTTGTTGCCACAAGGGGGAAAACAACGGTGCTTGTACTTGCGGATGCAAGGATTGTTTACTTTACGCAAAGTTCTTTTAATGCAGTTGTCTGTTGCTTTGAGTTTACACTATGGGTGGGGCTCGCAACTTAATACCAGCGAGATGTTCTGGATAGATATCTCAAGGTGGATGATTAGTAGTAGATGCAGATGGATTTCGGTCTACTTGCCTTGGCGTACCGCCCATGCTTTTGAGCCTCTACCTTTCTTGCAGCATAGTTAGCATTGGTTTGCGCACATAATCCTGTCAATTGCCCAGCTGTAATTTGTTTACCTCGCTTAGTTGTTTTATCGTCTTTTGGGAGAGAGACATCACTAGTGAACATCATGGGACCCCGGTCCATATTACCATCACTGATCACACCCGTTATTTACTTCATGTTCTTATTTACTAGTTGCAGTCATACCTATCACTATTATCTCTTGCGTTTGATCCTTTGTAAACGACAAGGCCGGAGGGATTGACAACCTCTCTATACTCGTTGGGAGCAAAGTTATTTGTATCTGTGTGCAGGTCCTGTCAAGCAAAAGTCTCTGGCGCTATTGACACCTTCTTGTCGACCCTCGGAGTCTCACGGGATTTGATCCTTGGTATCTTTGCCAAGGGAAAACTACCGCTACGCTACATCTCAAATCTTCCACTTGGGGTAACCAACGAGGGGCGAGAAGCCATCAGCCGACGCCGCCAAGCTGCCCGCCGATCGAGCTTGTCGTCGACGCCGTCGCCGCCTCTGCCCCGACCTCGCGCCTTTGCCGGACCTCGCCGTCGCCCTGCCTCCCCGCCGCCGTCGCCTTGATTCGTCATCGCCGACCTCGCCGTCCCCGTCTCGCCGCCGGCCGTCTGCCCCGCGGCCGTCCCCGCGCCGCCCGTGCCCCGACGCCGTCGCCCTGTGAGCGTCGCCGGCCCCCGATCCCCTCCTCTCTGTCATATATATGATGTATATATATGTAATTTTAGTTTTAGTTATACAAATGTTAGATGAATTTTAAAAATGTTACTTAGCTATATACACAAATGTTAGATGAATTTTTTGTTTTTTTATAGTTTTTTATAGTTTTAGTGATAGAATGTAGTTGAACTAGTTGAATTAATAGAACTAGTTTATTTTTAGTAAAACTAGCTAGTTTATTTTTAGTAAGAACTAGTTTAGTTTATTTATAGTAAGTGCTTATTAGTTGAACTAGTTGAATTAATAGAACTAGTCTGTTTTTAGTAAAACTAGTTTAATTTTAGTAAAACTAGTTTATTTTTAGTAAGAACTATAGTTCAGTTTATTTATAGTAAGTGCTTAGTTGAACTAGTTAATAGAACTAGTTTTTATTCTTAGTAAAACTAGTTTAATTTTATAGAACTAGTTTATTCTTTTAGTTCAACTAGTTTGTAGAACTAATTCTTAGTAAAATTAGTAGAACTAGTTCATTTTTATTTATAGTAAGTGCTCATTAGTTGAACTAGTTGAATTAATAGAACTAATTTATTCTTTTAGTTCAAGCAATTATTCCCGCATCGACGTCGACGATGCCTATCCCGCATCCTCGTCGTCAACTCAACGGAGGCCTGCTTGATCAGAGGGGTCATGTTTGGGACTGGGCTCCGTTGGGCTGGTATTGGGAGGTGCTTCCTTCCGGTGGGCGCAACTTGATGAGGAGCCAACCCGTTGTTAACGCTAACCTTCTTTGGTGGCGGGAGCGCGGGCCAGTGACAGTGCGGAGGCTTGAGGACCCCGCGGAGGTTGTACGTCACCGTGTCAGCGAGGAGGACGAACATTTCCGTCGCTACATGGTTGCGTTGCAGGGCAGGTTCGACAATACATGGCAGGTTCTTCAGGGATCTCACTGGAGCTATGATCCTGTGATGGTTCCTTCTCTTTGGGTGTCCACCGCCCGCGCCGATACCCGTCATTCGCTAGGGTTTTAGATTTATTAATTAATTAGTGATGCTATATGTATGATACTATTCGAGATGTATTAGTGATAATATTCGACAATGTACGGACGCAAAAGATGATTTAGTTTTGCTTATTGAATGCTCAAACTGGAGTCCAACCAAATCTCCATGTCAATATATATGAGTCCTATAATTAAGATATTTTGAAATGTTTTTGTTTATATTTTCAACCATTGAATTTTGGCATGACTTGTGCTACAATATGTAGGAAATGTCGTCATTTGACGATGACGATAGGATCCCAGCGTGCGACTGGTGTGGCGACGACCGGGATCAGTGCGATAGGCCACACCTGGTAGACGATCGATGCTTCAGTGTTAAGCTCAATGAGGCCTTCGATTTTGAGACAGTATGCAACACGACAAGTCTTGTTTGGTAATTAAGCATGACTTATGCTTTCTTTTCAATGTGTAATTTTCGTCTTTTACAATTCGACTAGCTTATCTCATGCCATGCAAGACGCTATGTCTTGCAGCATCTGGATTTCGAAGATCATGAAAGTATGGAAACAAAGCAAATTCATCTCAGGACCCATCATGATTATGATTTTCTTGTAAAGCTATACAATTCGGAGAGCGTAACCCATTTTGGTTGCTCGAACTGGAGAGCACTGTGCAAGGCATATGATTTTCAGGAGGGTATGTATGTCACCTTTGACCTTGGTGATGATGACGATGGCATGTGGGTCCTTGTTGATACGCTTCCAATTCTACCTCTATGTGAGTTTCTCAAACATATTTATTAAGTAATTTATGTTGTGTCTTTCAAAATAATTGACAGCTTATTTCCATTAACAGCTTGTTTCCATTCTTCAAGAAATATACGGAAGATGGTAGACAGAACCCACTACACTGATGGTGCGGAATTAACTTGTCAGAAGAAAAATCATCTTGTCTCGTTACTTTCTGATTTTGAGCGTTACAATACCTATGCTAAAACTCATGCACATTATGGTCAATACGTGCCAATAGTGCACGTGTTGAGCTACAGTAACATCCATGGAGATGTCATGCTAAGATTTGTGGCCGATCATCTTTTGCATAAATTCTTCTAAAACTAAACTACATTACTAACTACGAAGTTATTACTATGTTTTTCAACAGAAAATCTCTTCGGATTGTGTGCCTCATCTGATGTTTCAGAAAGGTCACCTCAATGTTATGAGCTTATTCCCGTACTCGTCAAGTCATCATCCTACACATAACTGTCCATACAAGATTTCTAAATCCAATGAAGACTTGACAATCAAAGATTGGAAGAAATGTATGGTCAGTCATAGGCAGCTATATGGAAGTAACATTGTGCGAAAGCCAAGAATTGGAGACATGATAATTTGCATTCCCCATAATGGAGAGTCAGGGCCTATCTTATTTTATGCTATTTCACCTTAGAGAGGGTGTACTTAATTAAGTCTGGCTACTTATGATCATGTGCTAAGAAATTGTTAGATGACTATGATGATGATGATGAGCAGGACTTGTTATTATGAGAACGAGTAGAAGTTGTGAGATGACGATGATGATGTGTACGACTTTTTTATTATGACAACGACGATGATGATTTATTATTAATTATGATGATGCATTGTTATATGAGCATGTACGGAGATAAGAGAGGACACTTCTCTCTATTAGCTAGCTAACACAATATATGAAACCCCTAAATTAACCATACAAAACCCACAAAACCCCCCCTCCTTCAGAAAAAAAACATAAACCCTAACCCCTGAAGTGCTGACGCGTGGAAGCTTATTTGTCCCGGTTGGTGCTACAAACCGGGACAAAAGGCCCCCTGCCACGCAAGCCACAACTGCCACGTGGTGGGCCATTTGTCCCGGTTGGTATAAGAACCGGGACTAATGATCTAGGGCATTTGTATCGACCGTTTAGTCCCGGTTCCCCAACTGGGACAAATGGCCGTGACGAACCGGGACAAATGGCCCTTTTTTGCACTAGTGCGTGGTAAAATTCATGCTTTTAGTATGTGCCCTAGATTTGATCGGTTCATCTGCTATGCTAGTTAGCATGTTTAGTACAATCTGTTTTACTGCTGCATGATTTATTTCCTGTTTATTCGGATTAAATATCATAGTAATTTGCTCATATTTCCAACAATCCAAAAACCTGATTATAGGCAAATTACTCCGAGTGGTTTTACTGCGTATTTGAAGCCGCATGCCTTTAAGGGGCCGCAATATAAGAGGTGGTGCACGAGAGCAGTCTACTGGTTTCAAACCATAGGCTGCTATGACACCACTAAGGGCAAGCCTGAGGGTGATCTTATTCCAGCACAGCTGGAAGCTTTTGAGAAGATCGACGCTCTCTTTAAAGGCGCCCTTCTGAGTGTTCTTGATGATTCCATTATGGATTCATATATGTCGTTTGAAAACGGCAAGGACATGTGGGCTGCGCTCGAGGCCAAGTTTGGTGCCTCGGACACCGACAGCGAGTTGTACGTTATGGAGCAATTCTATGACTACAAGGTGACTGGTGAGCACCCTGTTGTACAGTAGGCTCATGAGATACAGTCACTCGCCAAGGAACTTGAGTACTTTAAGTGTGTGTTGCCGGACAAATTTGTCGCCGGGGGCATCATTACCAAGCATCCACATTCGGAAACAATTTTGCTACTTCCCTGAAACACAAGAGACAGGAGTTTTCCGTTTTGGATCTCATTGGTACTCTTGATGTTGAAGAGAAGGCGAGAGCAAAAGACACACGTGCTCGAGTTGCTGAGGGAGCTTCTAGTGCCCACATGGTACAGAAGAAGAACTTCCAGCCCATCAAGTTCAAAAATAACAAGAACAAAACTCAGGGCAAAGGCAAGTTTGATGCAAAGAACAAGCCGTCACATCTTACCAACCTCAAGAAGAATTCTCATAAGAAGGGGAAGGGACTTTGCCATGTCTGTGGTGATCCTAATCACTGGGCTCCGAAGTGTCCTAACCGCTTTGAGGAGCGCAAACATGAGAAGAGCGGCAAGTCTGCTAATGTTGTCACCGGTGATACTGATATGAAGGAATCTGGGTGGTATTCTTCCTACCATCCTTTCAGTATTTCAATCTCCTGATTGGCTAATTGACACCGGTGCCAATGTACATGTTTGTGCTAACGCCTCCATGTTTTCTTCTTACCAGGTCATATGGACTTCTCCCGTGCTAATGGGGAACGGGTCGCATGCCATCATTCAAGGTGTTGGTACGGCCGATCTGAAGTTTACTTCCGGGAAGATCGTGCGTCTCAAGAACGTTCATCATGTACCCTCTGTAGGATCGAAAGTAGGTCTAGAGGGGGGGGTGATTAGACTACTTGACAATATAAAAAATCTGCCTTTAGATCATGCAATGTTTTTGGCAGTTTTGCAATTAAGAACAATTCAAGTATCACCCTACACATGCAATTCTGGAGTATAAGCAGCGGAAAGTAAATTGCACATGTAAAAGAGAGGTGGAGAAGATCAAACGCAGTTTGGTGACATGAAGATTTTTGTCGTGGTTCCGATAGGTGGTGCTATCGTACATCCACGTTGATGGAGACTTCAACCCACGGAGGGTAACGGCTGCGCGAGTCCACGGAGGGCTCCACCCACAAAGGGTCCACGAAGAAGCAACCTTGTCTATTCCATCACGGCCTACGCCCACGGAGGACTAGCCTTACTCGGGGTAGATCTTCACGAAGTAGGCGATCTCCTTGCCCTTACAAACTTCTTGGTTCAACTCCACATCTCGAAGACGGAGGCTCCCAAGCGACACCTAACCAATCTAGGAGGCACCACCCCCCAAAAGGTAATAGACGGTGTTGATGATGATGAACTCCTTGCTCTTGTGCTTCAAATGATAATCTCCCCAACACTCAACTCTTCTCACTGATATGGCTGTGGTGGAAAAAGGGTTTGAGTGGAAGGCAACTTGGGAAGGCTAGAAATCAAGTTTCATATGGTAGGAATGGAATGGCTTGATCTCAACACAAGGGTAGGTGGTTCACTTCTCAGAAAGTGTATGGTAGAAGTGGTGGTACTTTCTGATGGCTCTCCTCACGAATGAAGAGGGGGTGGAGGGGTATATATAGCCTCCACACAAAATCCAACCGTTACACACACATTTGACCAATCTCGGTGAGACCGAAGCGAAAACTCGGTCAGACCGAAAGTTCAAATATAGTGAACGTTGGGATTTTCGGTGGGACCGAAAATACCATCTCGGTGTGTCCGAAGTGAGTCAAAGGTTAGGGTTTGCCATCTCGGTGTGACCGAAAACAACAACTCGGATATTCCGAAATGCTGTCAATTGGTTACAGAAGGTTGGCAGACCATTTTCGGTGAGACCGAAAATCAGAATCGGATGGACCGAGAAATTAGGGTTTGGGGAAATAACTGAAGTGGTTCATCTCGGTGGGACTGAGTTTGCAGAATCGGTTTGTCCGAGATTACTTATGAGTGTGTTGATAAGTGAAGAGTGCTGATAGTTGAGGGAGCTAGATCACCAAGCACTTGAGCAACAAGAACATTAACACAACCTCATCCCCTTTTAATAGTATTGGCTTTTCCTATGGACTCAATGTGATCTTTGATCACTAAACCAAAAATAGAGTCTTGAGCTTTTGCCAATGCTTGTCTTAGCATTTTGAGGGGTCCACTTCTTCAGACATTTCCATACCCATATCATCGAACTTCTCTGAAATGATTCTCAAGTAAATATTAGTTCAATGATATATATGTTGTTATTAATTACCAAAACCACCCGGGGATTAGTTGCACTTTCAGTCTCCCCCTTTTTGGTAATTGATGACAACATATAGATCAAAGCTTCGACAAAAGATATAATCAAGGAATAATATCGTCGCTTTGAGAAGTATGTGATAAACAAGAGCTCCCCCTAAATTTGTGCATTATTTAAAATTTGCGTTTGAATGCAAATGCACAATCGATTAGGATTATGGGTCACTCTTCCATGTCACATACATCTTGGTGGAGCGCACAAAATGATAATAATGAATAACATACACTCAATCACCAAGACAAGAGTAAATAGCCATACAATAAGGAATAGCATATGATAAGCAATAAGCACACATTAAAGCATAGTATGACTAAGCACTCATTAAGGTAGCATCAAACGTAGTAGCAAGCACACTTAAAGTATCAGGAACCAAAAGAAACCAATGTATCACAAAGAAAAACCGGCAAAAGAACGAAAGACGAAAGGAGCACTCTCTCTCTCGAAGCCCTATGATCTATAACAATTTCTCCCCCTTTGGCAACAAGTTACCAAAAAGTTCGAAAAGGTATAGAGCTAAACGTCACTGCGGGCTCTGCTGGCGGCTCCCGTCTGGGTAGATGTCGGTGTAGAGATAGCTGCATCTGCGAAGACTTCTGCTGAAGTCTGCGGTGGAGGAGTGGATGCTGGAGCTGTAGGAACTGCTGGAGCTGTAGCTGGTGCTGAAGTGGTAGCCCTGGAGTCTGTCACTGGGATAGCTGCAGATCTGGATCCTCTGGGAACCTGAGCAGTCTGGCGATGAGAGTCCTGGACTAGATCATCCTGCATGAGCTCTGCTCTCTCCTGCCTAGTCTCCTCCATGTCTGCCTCAAGCTTGTTGACAGACACCTGAATCTCAGTCAGCTTCACGTCCAGAGCATGGATTTTGTCCTCGACAATCCTCTCAAGGCTCTCCTGAGATTGCTCAATGCTGGCCAGGCGTTGTTCAATCCTTTGGGTAGCTTCAAGAATTTGTTCTCCGAAGCTCTTTGGCTTAGCTGCTACTGCTGCTGCCTCTTTGTCAGCTTTAGCCTTCTTTGCAGCTTCGATTTTGGCTTGTCCTTCAACTGAGGTAGGATCCTCTTCATCCATCACAACTACGTTGTCCTCATGCTCTGGCTGCAGTGGCAAGTGCTTCCTATCCAACAAGAATTTGCCCGTGCCAAACTTGGCGTTGATGAGCATCTGTATCTGCGGTGCAAACCCACACGACCTCTTTTGGTCAGCTGCAGTCCTCTTAATGGTCTCTACCATCAAGTCCATCACCTTAAAAGGTGCCTTCTCATCTAGAATGTGCAACATGTTGATAGAATAGCCTCGTATCATCCGGTGGTCTCCTGACTTAGGCATCAATGTATGCCTCAGAATAGTGTTAGTGGTGGTCAGACCTGCCTGGAGATAATACACTGAGCCAAGCTTCCATCCTTCCAAATCAGCAGCTGGGATCTCCTTGTACATATTCTTCATGGAATCATGACTCTTCTTAGGAATCCCATAGACATCAATGTCGTCCTCTCTCTGCACTGGAGCGTTCAGAAGTTCTGCCCATTCTTCAACAGTCGAAGAAAACCTTTGACCTTCAGTCATCCAGGTGATCCTGCCATCAGGGTAGAAGTGGGCTGTGGCATAGAACTGCATGATCATCTCGTCATTCCAGGCTGTCAGCTCTTGACCCACAAAGTCAGCAACTCCACATGCAGTAAAGCTCTCATGCACATGGGGAAAGAAGTCCCGGTGCTCTTCACTGTCAATATACTTCCAGTCAACATACCTGGTGTCAGCAACAATGGGCTTCTTATCCATTAGCACGGTCTCATAGAAATCCTGCTGCTCTCTGGTGTGGAATCTGGGGTCCACAGCAGTCCTTCTCCTTACGGCATATGGATCAGACTGTCTCCATAGCCTGAGACCTTTGTCCTTCCTTGCCTTCATGTCCTCAGCTTGAGGATGAGCATCATTGTGGAGTGGCAACTTGGGACGGAGCTTAAGCAGCACATGCTCTTCATCTGATTCACACGGTGGCATCTCACCTTTGTTCTTCTCAGAAGCTGGAATGCTTCTGGTTGTTCTCTTGGGCTTGGCTGGAGCTGCCTTGACTGGAGCAGGCTTCTTGGGCTTAGAAGAGGCTTGAGCCCGAATAGCATCACCCATGAACTTAGCTTTCTGAGGAGGAGGCTGGGGTGCTTCTTCTTCTTCTTCTTCAGCATCCTGAGGTTCAGCATATACTACCCTCTTCCTTTTGGAAGTCTTCTTCACCTTGCTTGGAGCAGGCTCTTCCAAGTTGAGCTTCTTAGCAACTGCTGACTGCTTCACTTTGCTTGTGCCTTTCCTTGGCTGCTGCCCTTGGTGCTCTTTGGCAACCACATTCCTCTTGGGCTTGGAGGTAACTTCCTCAGCAACAAAGTCAGAGTCCTCGTCATCAGAAGTTCTCTTCTTCCTGGTTCTGGTGGCTGCAGGAGGCAAACCACTAGGGGTGCTCCTCTCACCATCATCACTGGAGCTGCTCGCAGGACTTGTATCTGCCTCTGGAATTTCAGCAAACGGTGATTCAGACCTGTTCTGGCTGTCACTGACATCTGACATGGCTGAAAAACCTGTGAAAAGATAAGGTATAGGCAGAGTAGAAGAGTTATCACAACTGCAGAAGTTTTTGCAAAAAAAATGAGTTCAAAACTTAGTTTTGAGTTTTCACAGAATGTATTTCGGTCAAACCGATTTCAGGTTTCGGTGCAACCGAAGTACTCAACAGAAACCTACACACCACTTTCGGTCAGACCGAAATGGGTTTCGGTCCTACCGAAAACTTAGGGTTTCACTGAAACTACTTTTCGGTCGTTCCGATTGGCACAACTCGGTTAAACCGATTTATGCAGTGCAATGGCCAGAGGCCAAATCGGTCATTCCGAGTTTCAAAAATCGGCTTCACCGAGATGCATTCCGTGGAAACCTAAACCTAAGAATTTTCCTCGAAACTAGAAGATCTGAACTATTGTATAGGGAACATATCAAACGTGGATTGAATCATGGCAACCTATCGTGCAAGAATCGGAAGTGGAGCACGAAAAGGGATCGGGACACACCCTAACTTGGTGGTGTCCCTCTATGGCGGCAACGGTGGAGATGATTACCGTTGACGGCGGCGGAGACCTGCGGCGAGGGCGCACAGGCGACGAAGGCGACGATCCGTAGACCAGGGCGGCGGCAGCAGGGGTCTTGGGGGCGAACGGTTTGAAGAAAGAAATCGCGCGCAGCCCCTCAGGTATATATAACCCCATGCTGTCGGTGGGACCGAGTTGAAAAACTCGGTGTCACCGAGATGTATAACTGCTGTGCAGTTACACATATCGGTCAGACCGAGAGTTTGAACTCGGTTTCACCGAGATGAAACCTAGATCAGTCTAAGCGTTTCGGTTGGACCGAGATTGAGAAGCCGGTCAGACCGAAATAGACTTAGAAGGTTTTGGAAGTCAGCCTTAGACGAATCGGTGGTTCCGAGTGCTCCTCACTCGGACTGTCCGAAAAAGACTTGTTCAAAGTTGTGATATGAGCATGAATAGAATTTGAGACAAGAAAGCATAGATAGCTAGGGAAAGGTGCTTAGGCATTCTTGTCCATCCATTTGGCCAGAAAGAACAATCAAAACAACAAATGGATGTCCTTGAATGGATAAAATTATGCATTCAACATGCTCACACAATAAGATAGCAACTGAAATATGTGTCAAACATGCACAACCAATCATTCTAGCTACTAGCACACAATTTGTCGATGACTAGGTCATCTATATATGAGTATATTGACTTAGGAGCCAAATGAGAACATTTGATCATAGGTCATACTCATCGTTTAAGCACAAGTGGGGTTGCCACTTTTACATAAAGCATTTATGTGTTCACATCATTTGAAGATGCTTTAGCTCAATTTTTAGAGCAAAGCTCCCCCTAGATGTGAGAACCCCTTTTAAAGGGTCAAACTAACCTTGGGTTGTCGTAGAAGACTTCATGTAGATGTTGAAGATGTGGATGCTCAATGTTGATGCAGATCATCAAAAGTTGGGAGCAATCCTTTGGATTAGGGCACTTTCAATACCTACATGGGTTAGTCCCACAAGGAACAAACAAGAATATCCATAGACATAGAGTGAAGTACACAAAAGATGATGTCCATGAAAGCAATGATTACCTTGTCCCTTGACTTACCAACAAGAGGGTTTGTGACTCCATGAACTAGTGCATGATGTGGAAGTTGATTGCACAAGTTCTTGCCAAAATGAATATGAGTGAAGTATGTTGGCGGAGTCACCCTCAAGAACCTTCTAGTTCTTCTTCTTTGGGATCCACATCATCTTGATGGGAATCCTTGGTGTTGTAGTTGAGCTTGACGAAGTAGAACTTGACGTGTCCTTGGGAACCCACTTGACCATGGCTTGAGGTGCTTCAATGAATGCATCAATCTCCTCCTGAAGCTTGTCCTTGGCCTTTAGCTTGTGGTCTTGTGGTGGAAGGTCATCTTGAGCTTGTTCCACATTGGAAGAAGTAGGATCATACTTCTCCTTTTGTGAAACAAACTGTGGAGTAGGGTATTGACCTTCTTCCCACTCAACACCTTCGGCGTTGAACTTTCGCTCAAAACCAATCCCTTGATTCTTCCGGTGTCTTCCTTGCTTGCGAACAATCTCCTCAAAGTTCTTGCTTCCGGCAAGACTCTTGTAGACACCTTTCTCTATGATTTCCTTCAATAAGCTATTTTCTTGCTCAAGTGTAACTTGGCTTGAAACATTGTTAGTGGAATCAAGAGAACTACTAGAAGCAACAATATTGGATTTAACATTGTTATTGTTACTATTAGAGGAAGAATTTTTCTTATGTTTGTCATGCTTAGTCTTAATAGGTGGCAAGAAATTAGACAAGAGAAGTCGTTTGGCAAGATATGAAGAACTCTTCTTTCGAAGATCGTCATTGATCGCTTTTAGATACTCATGTTCTTGCTCTAGAGTGAGCTTCTCGAAGCGTAGCTTCTCATGAGATCTTAGGAGCTCTCTATGATCTTCTTGAGTTGTTTCATGAGCTAACTTAAGAGTGTTTAGTTCTTTAGTTAGACGCTCAATCTCCTTCATAGCATTGTCATTCGACTCTTCTCGACTATAAAGACTACTAGCATTTTCATCATTACTAAGCTCACTAGATTTATCATGCAAGAGCTCATCTTCACCAAGCAAGTCATCCTCATCACTATCAAAGTCAATGAATTCAGGGTGTGTTACCTTGGGGCCTTTAGCCATGAAGCATCTTCCAATTCCCTCATTTGGTGAATCAAATAAGTCGTAGGAGTTGGAGTTGGAGGATACTAGTGCAAGTCCGGCAACACCTTCATCTTGACTATAGTCGGAGTCGGAGTGATAGCTTCCATCGGATTGATTGTCAGAGTCGGAGCCGGAGACCCATTCACCAACATGAGCTTGATGTCTTCTTCTTGTGTAGCTCCTTGTTGACTTGTCTTTCCTCTCCGAATCCTTGCTTCTCCGAGAGGGTCTTCGTTCATAACGATCATCTCTACTCCTTCTCTCTCTCCGAGGTGATTCATCTCTTGCTCTTCTTCTTGGAGATTCTTCTCTTCTTTTGTGGGGAGCCGTACACTCATTTGAGAAGTGTCCGGGTCTTCCACAATTGTAGCAGTTTCGATCACGACTAGAAGATCTCTTTTCATCATATGATCTAGACTTTGAGCTTCTTTCTTTCCCTCTATTCTTGTAGAACTTGTTGAAGTTCTTGACCATTAGGCTTATCTCTTCATTGGAAACTAGCTTGTCACTTGAGGTAGTAGGAGCATCACTTGTAGCTTTGTAAGCACCACTTGACTTGTTGTGAAGCTCTTCCTTATCCTTAAGTGTCATCTCATGAGCAACAATTCTTCCAATGACTTCAGTTGGCTTGAGAGTCTTGTAGTTTGGCATCATTTGGATCAAAGTGCACACGGTGTCATACTTTCCATCCAAAGATCTGAGAATCTTCTTAATGATGAATCGGTCGGTCATTTCTTCGCTTCCTAAGCCAGCAATCTCATTTGTGATGAGAGCAAGCCTAGAGTACATTTCAGCGACTCCTTCACCATCCTTCATCTTGAACTTGTCAAGTTGACCTTGAAGAATATCTAGCTTTGATTCCTTCACAGATTCAGTACCTTCGTGCATTTCAACCAAAGTATCCCAAATCTCTTTAGCATTCTCAAGACGGCTGATTTTGTTGAACTCTTCGGGACACAAAGCATTGAAGAGAATGTCACAAGCTTGAGCATTGTTTTGCAACATCCGCAACTCTTCGGGTGTAGCTTCGCGATCCGGAACTTTTCCTTCTTCAAAGAAATCACCTTGCATGCCAACACAAATAATGCCCCATGCGGCTGGGTTATGACCAAGAATATGCATTTTCATTTTATGCTTCCAACTAGCAAAATTTGTACCATCAAAGTAAGGACCTCTACGATAATTACCCTCACTAGACGCCATACTCTCCTAGGTTGTGAAACCAAGCTTATGGAGTCCAATGCAATGGAAACAAAGGCAATGGAGACCAAAGCTCTGATACCACTTGTAGGATCGAAAGTAGGTCTAGAGGGGGGGGGGTGATTAGACTACTTGACAAAATAAAAAATCTGCCTTTAGATCATGCAATGTTTTTGGCAGTTTCACAATTAAGATCAATTCAAGTATCACCCTACACATGCAATTCTAGAGTATAAGCAGCGGAAAGTAAATTGCACATGTAAAAGAGAGGTGGAGAAGATCAAACGCAGTTTGGTGACACGAAGATTTTTGTCGTGGTTCCGATAGGTGGTGCTATCGTACATCCACGTTGATGGAGACTTCAACCCACGGAGGGTAACGGCTGCGCGAGTCCACGGAGGGCTCCACCCACAAAGGGTCCACGAAGAAGCAACCTTGTCTATTCCATCACGGCCTACGCCCACGGAGGACTAGCCTTACTCGGGGTAGATCTTCACGAAGTAGGCGATCTCCTTGCCCTTACAAACTTCTTGGTTCAACTCCACATCTCGAAGACGGAGGCTCCCAAGCGACACCTAACCAATCTAGGAGGCACCACCCCCCAAAAGGTAATAGACGGTGTTGATGATGATGAACTCCTTGCTCTTGTGCTTCAAATGATAATCTCCCCAACACTCAACTCTTCTCACTGATATGGCTGTGGTGGAAAAAGGGTTTGAGTGGAAGGCAACTTGGGAAGGCTAGAAATCAAGTTTCATATGGTAGGAATGGAATGGCTTGATCTCAACACAAGGGTAGGTGGTTCACTTCTCAGAAAGTGTATGGTAGAAGTGGTGGTACTTTCTGATGGCTCTCCTCACGAATGAAGAGGGGGTGGAGGGGTATATATAGCCTCCACACAAAATCCAACCGTTACACACACATTTGACCAATCTCGGTGAGACCGAAGCGAAAACTCGGTCAGACCGAAAGTTCAAATATAGTGAACGTTGGGATTTTCGGTGGGACCGAAAATACCATCTCGGTGTGTCCGAAGTGAGTCAAAGGTTAGGGTTTGCCATCTCGGTGTGACCGAAAACAACAACTCGGATATTCCGAAATGCTGTCAATTGGTTACAGAAGGTTGGCAGACCATTTTCGGTGAGACCGAAAATCAGAATCGGATGGACCGAGAAATTAGGGTTTGGGGAAATAACTGAAGTGGTTCATCTCGGTGGGACTGAGTATGCAGAATCGGTTTGTCCGAGATTACTTATGAGTGTGTTGATAAGTGAAGAGTGCTGATAGTTGAGGGAGCTAGATCACCAAGCACTTGAGCAACAAGAACATTAACACAACCTCATCCCCTTTTAATAGTATTGGCTTTTCCTATGGACTCAATGTGATCTTTGATCACTAAACCAAAAATAGAGTCTTGAGCTTTTGCCAATGCTTGTCTTAGCATTTTGAGGGGTCCACTTCTTCAGACATTTCCATACCCATATCATCGAACTTCTCTGAAATGATTCTCAAGTAAATATTAGTTCAATGATATATATGTTGTTATTAATTACCAAAACCACCCGGGGATTAGTTGCACTTTCACCCTCCATCAATAAGAATCTCGTCAACGGTTCCCGCTTGTGTCAAGATGGTTTTAAGTTGGTTTTCGAGTCCAATAAAGTTGTAATTTCTAAGTATGGACAGTTTGTTGGAAAAGGTTATGAGTGCGGAGGCTTGTTCCGCCTGTCTTTGTCAGATATTTGCACTAAAGTTATTAATAATGTTTGCCACAATAATGAGTCTAATATTTGGCATTCACGACTTTGTCATATTAACTTTGGTTGCATGACGCGGCTAGCCAATATGAGTTTAATTCCGAAATTCACTGATGTCAAGGGCTCCAAGTGCCAAGTGTGTGTGCAAGCTAAGCAACCTCGCAAGTCCCATAAGACTGCAGAGGCTAGAGACTTGGCGCCACTAGAGCTTATACATTCTGATCTATGTGAGATGAATGACGCGTTGACAAAATGTGGAAAGAAATACTTTATGACATTGATTGATGACTCCACTAGATTTTCTCATGTGTATCTTCTGAAATCAAAAGATGAGGCTTTAAATTTCTTCAAAATCTATAAAGTTGAAGCAGATAACCAACTTGATCGAAAAATTAAACGGCTTAGGTCTGATCGTGGTGGAGAATATTTTTCCAATGAGTTTGATTTGTTTTGTGCGGAACATGGTATAATCCATGAGAGGACGCATCCCTACTCACCTCAGTCAAATGGAGTGGCCAAAAGAAAGAACCGAACTCTAACTGATTTGGTTAACGCCATGTTAGACACATCGGGTCTCTCCAAGGCATGGTGGGGGGAGGCGCTAATGACTGCATGTCATGTCCTAAACTGAGTTCCCACAAAGCATAAAACCATGACTCCTTTTGAGGAATGGGAAAGGAAAAGATTGAAACTCTCCTACCTACGTACTTGGGGTTGTTTGGCGAAAGTCAATATACCAATTTCCAAGAAGCGCAAGCTTGGACCAAAAATCGTGGATTGTGTTCTTCTGGGCTATGCTTTTCATAGCATTGGCTATAGATTTCTGATAATAAAATCTGAGGTATCCGACATGCATGTTGGTACAATTATGGAGTCGAATGATGCAACTTTCTTTGAGGACATATTTCCTATGAAGGGTATGTCGAGTTCATCAAATCAGGAGATACCTACTCCATCTAGTGAGGAATTTGCTGTAATTCCTGAACTCACCATTGCGATGGAACACGTTGAGAATCCTGTTGAGGATGACAATGAAACTCCTGTAAGGAGTAAGAGACAGAGGACTGCAAAGTCCTTTGGTGATGATATCATTGTGTACCTCGTGGATGACACACCCAGGACTATTTCAGAAGCATATGCATCTTCTGATGCTGACTACTGGAAGGAAGCTGTCCGCAGCGAGATGGATTCCATCTTATCTAATGAAACCTGGGAAATCACTGATCGTCCTTATGGGTGCAAACCGGTAGGATGTAAGTGGGTGTTCAAAAAAAAAGCTTAGACCTGATGGTACAATTGAAAAGTACAAGGCACGGCTTGTGGCTGAGGGTTATACCCAAAAAGAAGGTGAAGACTATTTTCATACTTACTCACCTGTGGCTAGACTGACCACTATTCGGGTGCTACTATCACTGGCTACCTCACACGGTCTTCTCGTTCATCAAATGGACGTTAAGACGACTTTCCGCAATGGAGAGTTGAAGGAGGAAATTTACATGGATCAGCCTGATGGTTTTGTAGTACCTGGCCATGAAGGAAAGGTGTGCAAGTTATTAAAGTCTTTATACGGCCTTAAACAAGCTCCTAAGGAGTGGCATGAGAAGTTCGAAAGAACACTAACTGATGCAGGCTTTGTAGTAAATGATGGTGACAAGTGTGTGTACTATCGCCATGGTGGGGGCGAAGAAGTTATTCTTTGTCTGTATGTCGATGACATACTGATCTTTTGAACAAAACTTGATTTAATCAAGGAGGTTAAGGATTTCTTATCTCGTTGTTTTGAGATGAAGGATCTAGGAGTGGCTGATGTTATCTTAAACGTCAAGCTATTGAGAGATGAGAATGGTGGGATTACACTGCTTCAGTCTCACTATGTGGAAAAGGTCTTGAGTCATTTTGGGTATAGCGACTGCCAGCCTTCTTCAACTCCATATGATGCTAGTGTGTTGCTTCGAAAGAATCGACGGATTGCTAGAGACCAACTGAGATACTCTCAGATTATTGGCTCGCTTATGTATTTGGCGAGTGCCACGAGGCCTGATATCTCGTTCCTTTGAGCAAACTGAGCCGGTTTGTGTCAAAACCGGGAGATAATCATTGGCGTGCGCTTGAGAGAGTTATGCGCTACTTGAAAGGCACTGCGAGCTATGTGATTCACTACACCGGGTATCCAAGGGTACTGGAGGGTTATAGTGACTCAAACTGGATATCTGATGCTGATGAGATTAAGGCCATAAGTGGTTATGTTTTTACACTTGGTGGTGGCGCTGTTTCCTGGAAGTCTTGCAAGCAGACCATCTTAACGAGGTCAACTATGGAAGCAGAACTCACATCATTAGACACTGCCACTGTTAAAGCTGAGTGGCTTCGTGAACTCTTGATGGACTTACCTATGGTTGAAAAGCCAATACCCCCTATCCTAACGAACTGTGATAATCAAATTGTGATCGTTAAGATAAACAGTTCTAAGGATAATATGAAGTCCTCAAGGCATGTGAAGAGGAGATTGAAATCTCACAGAAAATTGAAGAACTCCGAAGTTATTACGTTGGATTATATCCAAACGTCGAAAAACTTGGCAGATCCCTAGGTTTATCACGTAATCTGATAGATAATGCATCAATGGAGATGGGTTTGAGACCCACCGCATGAGTTGTCCACAGTGGTAACCCACTCTATGTGATCGGAGATCCCGTGAAGTAGAAGTGGGAGACAAGCTGTTGGTCAGCTGGGAGGAGAGTATCCTTGTATTAGTTATCCCACTCCGTGAAGATGCAATACTCTCCTGATCTGCATGGCAGGTTGATACTTATCTTAATGTCCAAGTGGCTTATTCGGGTAAGCAGAGATGTTGCCCTGCAGAGCATCTCCTGAGAAACACACCTATATGAATTTGATTGTTAACGTCGCAGTCTATGAGAATTGGGTGTTCTCTAATAAATTCATGAAAGGCCCTGGAGTATGACGTATATGCTCCACCCATGGGGAAGCCTTGCGGCAGCCCAGTATCGGTCAAGAATTTGTGTGAAACTAGTCTGGCAGAAAACTTGTAGTTCAAGGCTTAGTCCACTATTCAAGTTGTGATCTAGTGTAGCATAAATATCTAAGTGGAAATTCAACTTTATAGTCTCCACTGAGAACCAGTATATGAACAATGTTTTGGAACTAAATGATGAGATGTGCCAATGAGACTTTGTGCGAGATTGTTGGAATTTTGCTAGTAGGCCTTTGGCCCAAAGCCCAACTAAAATTCTGAATTTCTCTTGGCCCATTCATGCACACATATGAGTGGAGTGAGTGGCACTAAAGTTTAGTCCCACCACGGAAGTTGAGAGAGAGTTGCACCTCTTTATAAGGTTAGCTCTTCTACCACTTGTATGAGCATGAGAAGATGAGACCTACACGCGTGCTCCTCCTCCTTGCTCGCCTCACCACGCCACTCCACGCCACGCCTCGTCACGACGCGCCGCGGGTTACGGGAATGAGCCGAGCCAAGGGCAGAGCTATGCACGTTGTCTATATTTTTGCTGCTCGGGAATAATTAATAAATCATAATTAACGGACGCGTTAATTGCTCAGCCGTAATCGTGGGGCTGTTACTTGGACGTGGGGTTTTCTCCAAGACCTACCCGGCCCGCATTATATAGCCAGGCAGACGTCTACCCTAGCCGCCGCCACACATATGGTTTCGCACCACAGTTTCAGATCATTGCGTCGTCACGCAAGTCTTCTCCATCCCTCCTTCCGGCGTGAATCGCGAGAAGGGACAGCGGGCCTCCGGAACCCCGCCTCTTGTGATCCTGTACGGGAGATGGGCGATCAGGTTTTTGGGGAGAGCACTCGCGCGACTGCTCGCAGCGACGACTTCGCCAACGACGACTTCTTCCCCGACCTCGGTAACCTCTTCCTCAACGACATGGGCGACAACATGAACGTCGGCGGTGCTGCTCCCGTTGCACCTTATGTGATTCTGTCCTTCTTGTTCGAAATCGTGGTAGAATTCATTCTTTTAGTATGTGCCCTAGATTTGATCGGTTCATCTGCTATGCTAGTTAGCATGTTTAGTACAATCTGTTTTACTGCTGTCATGATTTATCTCCTGTTTATTCTGATTAAATATCATAGTAATTTGCTCATATTTCCAACAATATCTTAGGAATAGAAAAGTCTTATGAAATGAGATGATATGTATTCCAAATCCTATGAACAGGAATAGAAAAGCAGATGTTATTTGGTTCACATCATAGGATGTTTTTTCATTAAGTTTAGACTAATGATTATTTTCCTATGAAATGTGAAGTATAGGAAGAATTCATACATAGGAATAGGGTTATGTTCTTACAAACCAAATGGCTCTAAAGGTTTTTTCCCTATATAAATCCTATTCTATGAAATTCCTACAAAATTCCTCCAAACCAAACGAGGTTAATGTGCCTTGAATTCTTAACATGTGATATGGAGAAATAAAATGAATGTAACAATTTTTTTTGAGATAGGCCCTCTAAACCGAAAGAGAGGTAGTATAGCTGTGCAAACTGCTTGTATGTGAGATATACAAAAAAAACATGCAAAAAACTGGGTTTGTTTTATGTTGATTGTGGGCTAGAATTTTGTTCTTTTTGTGTAGCATATAACTACCGTATTATATAATGAAAATTAATAGGTACTTTGTGCATGTGCATACTTATTTGTGTTAAAAATCATTTTTTTGTAACTTTAACCATCATTTTTAGTTGTTTCAAAAACTGTGATCCAATGGCCCCGTGCGCTAAAAATTCTCTTTGGAGTGGCAGGCGCCGCCATACACAACAATCGCCAAGTTGCTAGTTGTTTCGGGGGTAGCTGACAAAATCATGTTTATTTTTCAAAAAAAAAACTCAAGGGGTGATAACTTTATCGTGTTGGTTGTTCTTCTAGTGT
>LR738714.1:558525199-558543743 GCA_902687465.1 Secale cereale
TTTTTTTGCAAGTGTAAGGCGCGCTTGGTTACCCGCATGTATTTTATGGTTATATTGCATATATGGCTAGGTCCGCCTGGCTGAGCAAATCCAAGATGCAAACTATGTTCTTCATTAAATTTGGTTATCTGTATCCCCTTGCCTGGCCGAGCAGAAACAGAATCACACGGTGTTTAGTTCCAAGTCTTCGTTCACCACATGCGACGTGGTGGCTAGTTGATTTATGTGTAAAACATGTGCTGCCATATCCTCTTCTTTGAGCGGTAAACTTACGAGTCGTGGCCACGACAACAGTAAGGAACATACCGTTTTGAACAAGCACACACCACATTAACAAGCATACTTTGAGACAATCCATTTTGAACAAGCACACACCACATTAACAAGCATACTTCGAGACAAACATAGGCACATAGTCATAATAACCGCACAATAGTAGTCCACCCCCAACAGAGTAACAAACAAACAATAATACGTCGAACACGATCCTAAAACTTTCTACAGTCAGGATCTTGAAGCTGAGCATGTACCCGATCTTCAGCTGGTGAGTTATGCGAAGTCGGCCCACCCTTGTTTCATGGTTATCTCCCATTGACGTCTGAGAGCTTGACCCTCTAGTTGTAGTCGTTGTCCATCCTCATAACAACTTCTAGATTCTGGGAAGATTGGTGGGTGTTGATGGTAAACCACTTTATTTGCTCAGCTTTGTTCACGATATAATAGTTGTTGAGGCTTTAAACAAAGGATGGCATGGTTTAAAATTTAGAAGAACCTTATATGGGGAATCTATGGAATTATGGGAAAGTTTAAAAATGGGATGTGAGGAAATTGAAATGAGATCTGGAAAAGATAAAGTTGAGTGGATGCTGACTTCGAATAAAAAAATTACAATCAAATCTCTGTACAGAAAACTAACTGAATTTGAATGCAATTTCCCTCTATTTTTTGTGGAAAGTGAAAAGTTCCTACCATAATCAAAGTGTTCTTCTGGCTCATGGTTAGGAAGAGTATTCTTTCAAAGGACAATTTGCTCAGAAGAGGGTGGCTGAAAAAAATTATCAATGATCCTTAGACTTTGATTAAACTCGTCGGCTATTGGATTCTACATATAAAGGAGGAAAATCGAAGGCAGATGACGTTGGGGGCAAGAATGCTAGAGCAGATAACAAGTGAAGTTTATCGCTCATCACAGGGGTGGAGGCACGACATTTGCGGATTAGGGTCTTGACTCTGTTGCTGTTGGTTTTAGCGAAAGTTTATGCACCAGCTTCATCATCTACCTTTGTTTTTCTTCTCTCTGCCTTACTAGTTATGCTAGTTTTTGTCCCTGTTTGATGTAATTTGGCCTTTAAACTTAGTATGGAGTCTGGAACTTTAAAATTTAGTATGGAGTCTAGGGTTGGCTGGTGATGTGGTTATGACCATGGTGAGCATTCCTTCTTGTAGGTTTGCTCTGCTTTTGACTTTTGTCTTCTAGAGATCCTTTGTGATCTTGAGCTCTTTGTCAGATATATGCTAGTAGTTTGTGTTAGGCCTGGCCAAATTGTTTCTATGTAGAAATAGGAGGTGGTGGGTCGTCTTTCATTAAAAAGAAGTGCTCAAATCACCTTGCAGAAGTGGATTGGACCTACCAACTCAAGGAAATGGCCAACATTCGTCGCCTCCCCAAGGCCTTTTTGAGGCACTGCCCGCTGCTACCTCCTTGCCCTTGGAGTAATTCCCGCCAGCAGCATTGCTGAGGACTAGCTTCAAGGTAAAGCATTGCAATGAAGAACATATGCATAATACACATGGAACAAAAGTATAATGGTGAGGATCTTCAGTGCATGTTGTCATATAGAAGGGAACAACTCGTACACGTGTTAGAACTACAATGTGTAGAACCAACCCTCATACCAACCATCACCCTAATACACGTACTGCACAAAAGTGAAGATGACACTGATCTACAACAAAACTGAACTGGTGTTCCAGGAAATGTAACTGATCTACAACGAAATCGAGCTGATGTTTCAGGAAATGTAACTGATCTACAACGAAATCGAGCTGATGTACTACCAAACTGGTCAACCATGAAATCCAACTGATGTACCATGAAATGTAATTGGTTTACCATGAAACTAACTGATCTATCACTGAACCGAATTGGTATACCACAAAATCTAACTAATGTACCACCAAATCGATCTAATCACCATAAGTCAAACCCTAAAGCGAAGCCAAAATGCACACCCAAATGGATAGACATATCAGACAACAAATTGAAGCCTTGAAGTCTAAATCGATGCCAACATCGATCCCTAAATCAGCCAAAGAAGGGTTTACTGACATTGACAAAGGGGTGATGAAGCCGATGATCGATGTCTATATTTCCTGTCCTCGATGCTCGCCGTCCAATTCCTCCCGATGCCGATGCTCTCCATGCTAGCGGTAAGAGAGGGTGACAACGAGGAGGGAGGAGAGTAAGCAGTGACATAAAGGTGAGGGGATTTATGGCGACACTTCAGGAAATAATAGGGCGAGTCCCCGCGCGTGCATCCGCGTGCCCTCTTGTACTCGCTCAAGCTTGGCTCACTGGAAATAGTAGATTTGGTCGTTCCTCCCAGCAAATCTCCGAGCTACATTGAGACCATGCTATGCGAGCCCGGCAACATGCACAATTAACCAAACGACTTAAAATTGAGGATGGCTTTGTTTCAGAACTCAATGGGGTGACGAAGACTTATCCCTTTTTCCGTGGAACTCAAGGGGGAACATTGACTGTTGGTGCCGCCACTCGCAGTGCTGCGCTTCTTCTCTCCTCTCAACTCTCTTGCGTTTCTCTCTTAAGAACACAAGGACACAACAGGGAAGAGAACCACACACGCATGCACACTTCTCCAAGAAGAAAACCAACATGCTTTGCCAAAAAGCTTTTCTCCTTGGTCACACGGAGGCTACATCTTGGCTCTAGCCCTCTCACGCATGCTTTCTCAATCAATGGTTTAGCTTAAATTGGTAGTACTACAACAGACTCACACACGCCCACCGTACCAACTGTCGGTGTATAAAATACGGGTGTTTTGTACCCTAACTTTTGCACAGACAAGTGGTTGCTTCCTTGCTAACTAGAATAATCTACAAGTCAAAAGAGCCGCTCTTTGTGAGATCAAGGAGCGCATCAAGAAGACCAAGATCTGAAGCCAAGATGATCAATTTGACTAAAGAGAAGAACCCGACCAAGCACTAGAAGCAACCCTTGTCGGCGATGCAGACCCGACAAGGGGAAGGCCCAACAAGCCATGTGAACGACGAGCCCTCGCCAACTACCGGCGCTCCACCTCATCGAGCAACTAGTCACTAATCAATGAGGTGTCGAGTCCGCAGACAGTTTAGCATGGCTCATTGGACACTCGCCAGCGCACTGGAAGGAGTTTTTCCTTTATTGACACCCGTCCGGGTGGCGTGTCAAGATAACAGGAGTTAGCCAGCTAGAGTGGTGTAACGGCTTTGCCGGGGCTTCTCCTCCACTTGACACATAATAGTTCATTTAATGATTTTTGTCCTAACTAGCAGAGTTAGGTATGATAGCTCTGTTTGCTATCTAATCACTAGATAAAGACTATTTTTCCACTATGGTGACCCCTTAAGCTATAAAAGGAGGGCTAGAGCAACCTTTATAAGGATTGACCTTTCACATAACTTTCATGCGTAGCTGCTCCCCCCGTATCCTTGCTGGGGGAAACGCTCCTTGCTCTTGTGCGACCACATACACACACTTTTTCAATACACCCAAGGCAGGAGTCACTACAAAGAAAAGACACATCCGTGACATTTTGGCCCAAACAAGAAAACATGTCTTGTTTATGACACTTTTATGACGATAATTATGACAAAAACCCATATCATCATAGATGTGGTAGGCTCATACTTGTATGACAAAAAATCATGACAGAAAATGGGCTTTTCGTCCGGGGCGGGCCGGAGACGCACCTGCATGACATTCTTTGGGCCATCCATGACGGAAAAAATCATGGTAGAAGCGAGGGTGAGCAAAATTCGGGGAGTTACGGGTCACGATGGGTGGTGGGGGGAGCGATGCATGGAGGTTTGCGCATTTCTCTCGTATACGTACGCGTGCGTGTGTGAGGCGTTGGGCTCTAACTGAGGCGTTGGGCTCTAACTGAATCCGAGTGAGGCATTCGCTTACTAAATCCGAGGGATTGCACTAGCTACGTTACTAAACCCGAGCGATTGGTCCCTTGGTTGTTAACTGAACCCAAGCGATTCCTTCGCTACTGCTACTAACTGAAGCCGATCGAACCCGCCTCTTAATGAATAGTGATCGTTATTGGGGTTGGATGAACAGGTCCCCGTGGTAGTAGGCGGTTGTCGCTGGATGAACATGACAACGAGAGGAGGCACCACAACTGGGCCGATTGGGGTGCATGAACAGGACCCCGCGGAGGGCTGGTTGAATAGTAGCCAGTGGAGGCTGGATGAATGGTAGCACGTGGATGAACAGTAGCCGGTGGAGGCAGGAGGAAGCCGTAGTGGATGAATAGTAGCTGGTGGAGGCAGGAGGAATCGATGGTGGATGAACAGTAGCCCGTGGAGGCTAGAGCGAGGTAGTATACGGTGGATGAACAGTAGCCTGTCGAGTCCCGTTTTGCGGTACGTCACACCCCTCCCGATGAACAGGACCCCCGTTTCGACCGTAGTGCTCCAACGGAAGTCCGTTTCCTCCGTTTTGCGGTACGCCAGACTCCTCCCGATGAACTGGATCCCGTTTTGATCGTAGCCGATCGAGTAGAAGGCCATTTCCCTCGTTTTGCGATACGCCAGACCCTTCCTGATGAACAGGACCCCATTTCGACCATATGCGCTCAAGCAGAAGGCTGTTTTCATCTGTTTTGTGGTACGCCAGACCCCATTTCGGCTGTTTCATCCAAGCTGGTTGGCTCCTGATGAACACGATGCGTTTTGTTGCCTGCCGATGAACACGACGATGTTACTCCGTTCTGACCCAGCCGTTTGGCTATCAATGAACAAGACACCGTTGCTGCCATTTTCATGTACACGAGCCCTTGCCGTACGTATGCTCGAGTACGAGCTCGAGACCCCGCTCGTATGTACGTACATGCCCATAGTTTTTGTAGCATGGATGTACGTACGTGTACACCATTTAGCGTGGTTGTACGTATGACACGTGCCACTCCTTACTCGGCCATGGTTCATCGCTGCAGAGAGACCGATCGACCGCTATGTAGGTACACGTTCGCGACCAGACAGATAACACTACGTATGCTTTGACCGGGTGGGTCCCAGCTGTCAGGGAGGACAAGTGAGCACTTCCTTGTGTGCGAATATATAGCTGGCGGGTCCCAGCTGTCAGGGGCGGAATCATTTTTTCCGTAATAAGGAGGCACTTCCGCGTGCAAAGATGTTGCTGGTGGGTCCCACGTATCAGGGGCAGGAATAAGGAGGCACATCCTTCCGTGCGAAGATATAGGTGGTGGGTCCTAGCTTTCACGGGGAGGAATAATTTTATTTCCGTGTAATAAGGAGGCTATTGCATGCGTGTGTCCCCAGTGTCAGCCTCTCCATGTACAATCCTCTTTCGATGACTCTCATTTGTTGACCACATACACCTCGCCACGCCGAGCGCAACAAGGCGGTGGCGACGGCGAGGCCTAGGAAGGGAACGACACGGGGCCGGGGAAGACCACGCAGTTGTTTCCCACACGGAGGGGAGTACAAGGGTTTAATGGTTCGTCTGCCGTCGTCGGAGAATAACAAGAGGTGTGGGTGAGTAGAGGAATGGCTAGGCCAGCGATGGGAGTAGGGTGGGGTGATGAGGCCTGCGTGGCAGCATAACCGGCCATGGGAGGCAGGATCAAGCAATACGGCCGGCGCTGGTTTGGGCGGCTAGAGGAAGAAGACCAGAGGTTGAAGAAGTAGCTTGACCGTTGGATTAGCATCCTACGGTCACTGCAACTAGAATCATTTATATTGAATAACTTGACAAAGCCATGCGTCCGCGTCAACTTAGTAGGCCCACAAGTTAGCCTCCAAATAAGGTGGGTCCCAGCAAGCAAGAGGAATCATTTGTTTTGCGCGTAAGATGGAGGCTCTTCCTTGCGTGCGAAGATATAGCTGGTGGGTACCAGCTGTCAGCGGAAGGGTAACATTTTTTCGGGAAGTACAGAGGCCCTTCCGGTGGGTTGCCGCTGTCAGGTGAAGGGATCAATATTTTGCGCATAATAAGGAGGCACTTCCTTGCGTAGGGTCGTGGACCCAGTTGTCGGCCTCTCCATGTACATTCCTCTTATGATTGATGTCTTTCATTGAGCACGACACACCGAGAGCACTAAGGCGATGGATGACGGTGAGGCCTAGGAAGGGAACAACGCAGAGCCGGGGAAGACTAGGCAGTTATTTCCCACACGAAGGGGAGTAGGAGGGTTTACTGGTTCGCCTACCTTCGACGGAGAATAACAGGAGGTGTGGGTGAGTAGAGGGATGGCTAGGCCAGCGATGGGAGTAGGGCGGGCGGTGAGGTCTTCGCGGCAGCACAACCGACCACGAGAGGCGGAAGCACGTAGTCTCGCCGGCGCTAGTTTGGGCGGCTGGAGCAGGTAGATCAGAGATTGAAGAAGCACGACGGTCGTTGGATGGACATCCAACAGTCACTGCTCTCGTGTGTTGACTAAGTTGGCAAGGCCTTTCGTACAAGTCAACCTTTTTTAGGAAAGTGTACGAGTCAACCTAGTAGCCCACAAGTCAGCCTCAAATCTGTGGAAAACATCATACATCCCATCTGCCTTTTTTCTAATAAATTTACAGCCCATTTACTAATTCTTAAGGATTTTTAAGCCCATATTATTTTTGTTAGCATTATTTTCTGGCCAAGGTTAAAAATTTCAACAAAAGTTTGCATATTTTGGTCCAGTCCAAACTGTTTTTAATCCTGAAATTTTGAGTCACATTCAAACTAATTTTAAAAATCAATTTATATCAATTTAAAATCCAACATAATTTTCCACGCAAAAATAATGAAATTTGAAAACTCGAAATCGTAAAAAAAACGAAATTTGAAACTAATTGCCGGATTGTTGGTTTTTTATTTACAGCCCATTTCTTACTATGGCCCATTATCTGGGCAACCGAATGCATGCTTTCTCATCTTGAAAGATTTGCAGCCCAGCAGGGCTGAGAAAAGCAAGTAGGCATCCATCGGGTATTCTTGAAAAAACAAATAGAATTGGGCTAGCCATTTTTAGAAGGGACATTTACATTTATGCCCCTAATTTGCGCCCACTCTCAGATTTACCCATAAAAAAATAGTGTGCTCAAATTTGCCCCTCTTCCGTTAAGTGCGCTTGCAGAAATACCCTTCCATACATTTTCCATCCAGTCAAAGGCCTTTGACCCTTAAGTGCGCGTATAGAAAAATCTAACGGTCAAATGCCTTTGACTTGACGGAAAATGTACGGAAGGGCATTTCTATAATCACACTTAACGGAAGAGGAGCAAATTTGAGCACATGATTTTATTAGGGGTAAATGTGAGTGGGTGGTTCGAGTTAGGGGCTGAAATGCAAATGGCCCTTTTTAGAAAGAGAAAAAACAACTGGGCTCATCATGTGGTAAACATAAAATAAAAGCCTAGGCTAGACGGGCCGCAGACCCTGTAGAGCCCCGTTGGTACCATGCTCCGTCTCTGAAACTAAATAACAACTGCACGACCCGTTGGGTCCCTGGTGTCAGCCGATTGTTCTGTAATTATCTCCTTTATTGACTATACGTTGACAGTGGCATGGGACCCAGATGTCAAACCATTAGGAGGAATCATATTTGTTGGGGCTGTAATAACGAGCTACTTGCTTGTGTGCTACCATGGCCCTGATGGGTCCCTATTGTCATCCTCTCCACATAGAGTCGTCACCTTATTCCTTCGTTGTTGACCACATTGTTACAATATTTCTCTCTCAATTAAACAAATGGCAAGCCATTTACCTTGTTTCAAAGAAAATATGATAGTCACAACCGAGTCAATTCATTAGTAACAACATCTAACTCCAGCTTACAAACTGTACAAAAGGGTTAATTGTGCATTAGGTTTAGACAAAACCCAGATTGAACATGGCAATAACATCTAACTCAACCACAATTTTTGGCAGACACAATGAAATGGATCGGTCTGATCCATAAAATCAACACCCCATGCCAAAAACTTTACTAGCATATGACGACAAGTTGTTGTAAATAGAAGCCGAGCACGTTCAGAAGCTCATTTGTCCACCTGAAACTCCTCTTTTTGCTCTTGGACATACCCATCCATCAAAACCATGTTGCTGATAAACTTAAGCCCGATGGACAATAGTAACCTCGCATTCAGCAGGAAGAATGTGACAAATCTAGTGTTTGCATGGTTTGCTATATATCGTTCCAGCACTACTGTCTTCAATCGAATGTCATGAGAACTAAGAAAATCCCCGTGCTTACGAAACCACCGATTGGTTATACCTTTCTTACGGCGCCCTATTGCCTAAATGGACATGAAGATTGAACACAATTGAGGTCTAAAAAAGAGTGTCGAAAGAGCAACATCTAAATGGTTAAATCTAGTACACTATATGCGGTCTTCCAATGTGTGTGAAATTATCACCTTTATATACAACTTCTCTAGACATGGAAAACATTACAACAAGCCAATAATCTTGTTCAGATTAAAACTATTCATATGGATGTATAAGATCTTGACAGATTCTAGCACCATTGATAGGCTATCCATGGACAAACTCTTCATTGAACATAGAATATAATATAAGTACAAAAAGTGTAATACAAGATGGTATAGAACTTATGCGCCAAAATTTAAAATGCAGCTTATGATTACAAGTGTAGATGATAATATGAAGTACCCGAAGAACTGTGGAGCCAAACACTATCTTGAAATGAGCATAGGAATCATGTATTACACCCAAGATCTCAAGTTTAGGCGTAGAGATGACAGTTATTTGCGATGGTGAATAACAAGAATCAAGGATCAGCCTTTGAAGTGAAGGGGCACGTTCGATGATGAGCTCCCTTCCGTCAAAACAAATTCCAGTTCTTACAAGGTTAGGCAACTTTATTTGGAGACAACCGATTCTAACTATCAAAACAAGCACTAAGCACTCGAGGGCAACACAACTCGAGTGGATTATGCTGTGCAATTAGGCCTTCGTCTCCCTTACAACCTATCTTGGCTCCCATTTCTGCTCCGGGGGTTTGTACCACCATGGGGTTATTCAAGGGTGTAGGGGTCATGCCACTTTTTAATGCAAACTTTTGAGTGACAAATGAATGCATGGCTCCAGAATCAAACAAGATAATTGCAGGTCCTGAGTTGACAAGGAACATACCCAGCACGACGTCCGGGTCTTCCTGGGCTTCTTCTATAGTGACATGATTCACACGCCCCTTGCCATTGTTGGGCGGGTTGCGAGGGGCTTGGTTCCTTGGCGGCATTCCGCGGCCTTGTCCTGGGTTCTGCGCATTTGGACGTAGGGCATCGGGCTTCTTGTTGGGGCACACCCTTGAGATGTGTCCCGACTGACCACATCCAAAGCAAGTGACTTGGTTTGGGTTGTTGATCTTGTTGCCACCGCTGTTATTGGGGTTGTTGAAAGCTGGCCTTGGGTTGGCATACTGCTGAGGCTGATAGTTGGTGCGAGGTGCGGGAGCTCTTGGCTGCTGATAGGTTGGCTTGACAGGGGCTGTCTGCCACGGGCGAGGCTTCTGGTTACTGGAACTTCCCTTGCTGATCATCTTGCGCTTACAAGTGTCTTCCAGAGCACGCCGCTTGTCTTCAAGCATGAGTGCTTTGTTCACCAGGTCAAGAAAGGTTGGGCATTCACACACAACAAGCGAGTATTGCAGAGTCTGATTAAGGCCTTCCATGAAGCGCTCCCTTTTTGCAGCATCAGTGCTGACGTCCTCAGGGGCATACCTTGGCAGAAGTCTCGATGAAGGTTGGCAATGCATGCTTCTTGAACTCCGCCAACGTGGAACGTCCATGGTCGTTCCCCGCCGGTTGGCGGTTGTTGGTGACAGCTTGAGCAATCATCTAGAGGGCTGCGGTGTTGGCTTGGCGTTCCTCTCAGAAGGCTTGGAGTAGCTGAGCCATGTCCATGTTCGGGGGAGGTGGTGGTTGTGGTGGAGCTTGATCGTGGTTTTGGTCCTGGCTGGCCTCTGCTTGGGCGGATGCTCCGGCTTCGGGCTGCTGGGTAGAGGTACCAGTACGAGTTACAACAGGCATCCTGTTGGAGTGGTCAAGGTCTTATGATTGGGAATGTTAAGGGAAAGCAATAAAGATGGTTGCCTAGTAAGGGGGTTGGTATGACACTAGTGGTTTTCATGCAAGGGCCAAAAGGCCAAACACATTCATTAAAATCCAAATGGGTGATGTAGTCGTTTGCATGTTCCCACAGGGAAAGTACGACTTACATCGAAACACATCAAAAGCAAACACAACACTAGATGGTTTCATATGAACCATTACAAGGACTCGACTTCGCATAGGGGTTACACGACCTATCCTATCGTAGAGGTCACGAGCTGGCATATCCGAGTTGCGAATGATGCCTAAGTGGTGGAATGCTCGGTCACGTATTCTGGCTCTTCCGGATCTTCCTCCTTGTCTTCATCTGTCTAGGCACCTCTAACACTTGAGGGTGTGGGGAAGGGGAGGAGTTGAACACGGCGTTGCTTTGCCGGTGGTGCGGGAAAGAGCTTTGGAAATTCCCTTGCCATCATACGACATCGTTGGGGTGGTTCTTCATCCTTGGACGATACATCTCCCGAGGGTCTTCCTCCTCGATATGCGATAGTGGGTTGCCCAGGAGGTGCACCTTCCTTCTTGATCATATACGTCTTCTCTTGTGCTCGTCGAAGAAGTGCCTTGGTCTTGTGGAGTTCTTCTCGAAGCTTCATCGATTCCAAGGCCAACTCTTGTGCCAAGCTGTTGGCACAAAGGCTGAAGTAGGTCTGGAATCGAGTGGATGTCCTTCCTTTAGTGATGGGGCTCGTGCGCTATTCTCATCTTCACCTTCCTTCCGGTAAGGCAAGAAGCGGGTTGTCATATTGACTGCCATCTTCAGAAGAAGTTCTCGGAGGCGGGTTAGTGCCTAGTGTGCAGCTTCCTCGACAGCGAGGAGTAGTGTTGCCGTCTGGGGTCCCTCGAAGAACCAACTTGTGGGAGGATCATTTGCCTTCACGATCACTCCCACATGGTGATCTGCCTCAGTGTCGCTAACCGAATGATCATGGTAGGTGAGGATGGGTGCTCGGTGAAATTGGCACTCCTGGAGGCTATCCTCTAGAAGCAAGGGGAACCCAGTGGTCAGGAGTTCTTTAGGTACCGCGGCCATCTACAAAGGTTGAATGGGAGAGATCAATAAGTTGATTATATCTCAGGTTTGGTAAGGTTTAGTACAGAAGAGAAGTTCAGAAGGTTTATGAAAATGGTGAAGGAAATATGCCCTAGAGGCAATAATAAAGTTGTTATTTATATTTCCTTATATCATGATAAATGTATTTTATTAATGCTAGAATTGTATTAACCGGAAACTTAGTACATGTGTGAATACATAGGCAAAACAGAATGTCCCTGGTATGCCTCTACTAGACTAGCTCATTGATCAAAGATGGTTATGTTTCCTAGCCATAGACATGAGTTTTCATTTGATCAACGGGATCACATCATTAGGACAATGGTGTGATGGACAAGACCCATCCGTTAGCTTAGCACTATGATCGTTTAGTTTTACTGCTATTGCTTTCTTTATGACTTATACATGTTCCCATGACTATGAGATTATGCAACTCCCGTATGCTGGAGGAACACCTTGTGTGCTATCAAACGTCACAACATAACTGGGTGATTATAAAGATGCTCTACAGGTGTCTCCGAAGGTGTTCATGGTGTTGGCATAGATCAAGAATAGGATTTGTCACTCCGAGTGTCGAAGAGGTATCTCTGGGCCCTCTCGGTAATACACATCATAATAAGCCTTGCAAGCAAATGACTAATGAGTTAGTCATGAGATGATGTATTACGGAACGAGTAAAGGGACTTGCTGGTAACGAGATTGAACTAGGTATTGAGATACCGACGATCGAATCTCGGGCAAGTAACATACTAATGACAAAGGGAACGACGTATGTTGTTATGCGATTTGATCGATAAAGATCTTCGTAGAATATGTAGGATCCAATATGAGCATCTAGGTTCTGCTATTGGTTATTGACCAGAGATGAGTCTCGGTCACGTCTACATAGTTCTCGAACCCGTAGGGTCCGCACGCTTAACGTTTGATGATGATCGGTATTATGAGTTTATGAGTTTTGATGTAGCGAAGGTAGTTCGGAGTCCCGGATGAGATCACGGACATGAAAAGGAGTCTCGGAATGTCCGAGACAATAAGATTAATATATTGGACGACTATATTCGGACACCGAAAGTATTTCGGGTGTTATCGGGTGTTACCGGAACCCCCCGAGGGAGTATGGGCCATAGTGGGCCAATGAGGGAAAGAGAGGGGCAGCCCATAAGGCTGGCCGCACCCCCCTAGGGTTCCTAGTTGGACTAGGAAAAGGGGGGATGCGCCCCCTCTCCTTTCCTTCTCCTCTCCCCCTTCCTTTCTTACTCCTAGGAGGAATAGAGAAAGGGGATTCGTATTCCTACTAGGAGTAGGAATCCTACTCGTGGTGCGCCATACTTGGCCAGCCGCAATTCCCCCCTTGCTCCTTTATATACGGGGGCAGGGGGGCACCTAAGGACACACAAGAAACATTGTTCTAGCCATGGCGGTGCCCCCCTCCATAGAAACACACCTCGATCGTACCGTTGCAGTGCTTAGGCGAAGCCCTGCGCCGGTAGCTTCATCATCTCTGTCACCACGGCGTCGTGCTGACGAAACTTTCCCGTGAAGCTCAACTGGATCAGGAGCTCGTGGGACGTCATCAAGCTGAACATGTGCTGAACGCGGAGGTGTCGTACGTTCGGTGCTTGATCGGTTGGATCGCGAAGACGTTCGGCTACATCAACTGCGTCACTAGACACTTCCTCTTCCGGTCTACGAGGGTACGTAGACACACTCTTCCCTCTCGTTTCTGTGCATCTAGTAGATAGATCTTGCGTGATCGTAGGAATTTTTTTGAAATACTACGTTCCCCAAAAGTGGCATCATGAGCCAGGTCTATGCGTAGATGATATGCATGAGTAGAACACAATGAGTTGTGGGCGATAATAGTCATACTGCTTACCAGCATGTCATACTTTGATTCGGCGGTATTGTTGGTAAGAACGGTTCTTGCTAAGCCCATAGCAGCCACGTAAAACTTGCAACAACAAAGTAGAGGACATCTAACTTGTTTTTGCAGGGCATGTTGTGATGTGATATGGTCAAGACGTGATGAGTTATACGTTATTGTATGAGATGATCATGTTTTGTAAAGTTATCGGCAATTGGCAGGAGCCATATGGTTGTCGCTTTATTGTATGAAATAAAATCGCCATGTAATTGCTTTACTTTATCACTAAGCGGCAGCGATAGTCGTGGAAGCAGTAGTTGGCAAGATGACAACGATGCTACGATGGAGATCCAGGTGTCGTGCCGGTGGCGATGGTGATCATGACGGTGCCTTGGAGATGGAGATCAAAAGCACAAGATGATGATGGCCATATCATGTCACATATTTTGATTGCATGTGGTGTTTATCTTATTATGCTTCTTATTTTGCTTAGAACGACGGTATCATTATAAGATGATCCCTTACAAAATTTCAAGGTACAAGTGTTCTCCCTGAGTACGCACCGTTGCGAAAGTTCGTCGTGCCGAGACACCACTTGATGATCGGATGTGATAAGCTCTACGTTCACATACAACGGGTGCAAGCCAGTTTTGCACATGCAGAATACTCGGGTTAAACTTGACGAGCCTAGCATGTACAGACATGGCCTCAGAAGACTAGAGACTGAAAGTTCGAGCGTGAATCATATAGTAGATATGATCAACATAAGATGTTCACCATTGAAAACTACCCCATCTCACGTGATGATCGGACATGGTTTAGTTCATTTGGATCACATGATCATTTAGATGACTAGAGGGATGTCTATATAAGTGGGAGTTCTTTAGTAATGTTATTAATTGAACTTTAATTTATCATGAACTTAGTCCTGATAGTATTTGCAAATTATGTTGTAGATCAATAGCTCGCGTTATAGCTCCCCTGTGTTTTTGATATGTTCCTAGAGAAAAAGTAAGTTGAAAGATGTTAGTAGCAATGATGCGTACTAGGTCCGTGATCTGAGGATTATCCTCATTACTGCACAGAAGTATTATGTCCTTGATGCACCGCTAGGTGATAGATCTATTGCAGGAGCGGATGCAAACGTTATGAACATTTGGCAAAGCTCAAAATGATGTCTACTTAATAGTTTAGTGCACCATGCTTTACGGCTTAGAACCGGGATTTCAAAGACGTTTTGAATGCCACGGAGCATATAAGATGTTCCAAGAGCTGAAATTAGTATTTCATACCCATGCTCGTGTCGAGAGGTATGAGACCTCTGAGAGTACTTTGCCTACAAGATGGAGGAGAATAGCTCAACCAGTGAGCATGTGCTCAAATTGTCTGGGTACTACAATTGCTTGAATCAAGTGGGAGTTAATCTTCCAGATAATATAGTAATTGACAAAGTTCTCTGGTCACTATCACCAAGTTAGTAGAACTTCGTGATGAACTATAATATGCAAGCAATGTCGAAAGTAATTCTCGAGCTCTTCACGATGCTGAAATCGGTGAAGGTAGAAATCAAGAAAGAGCATCAAGTGTTGATGGTTAACAAGACCACTTGTTTCAAGTAAATGGAAAAGGGATAGAAGGGGAACTTCAAGAATAATGACAAGCAAGTTGTCACTCCCGTGAAGAAACCCAAAGCTAAACTCAAGCCTGAAACTAAGTGCTTCTACTGCAAAGGAAATGGTCACCCGAAGTGGAAGTACCCTAGATACTTGGCGGATAAGAAGGATGGCAAAGTGAACAAAGGTATATTTGATATATAGATTATTGATGTGTACTTTACTAGTGTTCATAGCAACCCCTCGGTATTTGATACTAGTTCAGTTGCTAAAATTAGTAGCTCGAATCGAGAGTTGCAGAATGAACAGAGACTAGTTAAAGGTGAAGTGACGATGTGTGTTGGAAGTGGTTCCAAGATTGATATGATCAACATCGCACACTCCCTATACTTTCGGGATTAGTGTAGAACCTAAATAAATGTTATTTGGCATTTGCGTTGAGCATGAATATGATTTGATCATGTTTGTTGCAATATGGTTATTCATTTAAAGTCATAGAATAATTGTTATGTTGTTTACATGAATAAAACCTTCGATGGTCATACACCCAATGAAAATAGTTTGTTGGATCTCGATCGTAGTAATACACATATTCATAATATTGAAGCCAAAAGATGCAAAGTTGATAATGATAGTGCAACTTATTTGTGGCACTGCCGTTTAGGTCATGTTGGTGTAAAGCGCATGAAGAAACTCCATAATGATGGACTTTTGGAATCACTTGGTGCTTGCGAACCATGCCTCATGGGCAAGATGACTAAAACTCCGTTCTCCGGAACAATGGAGCGAGCAACTGATTTGTTGGAAATCATACATACTGATGTATGTGGACCGATGAGTGTTGAGGCTCGCGGCGGGTATCGTTATTTTCTGACCTTCACTGATGATTTGAGAAGATATGGGTATATCTACTTGATGAAGCACAAGTCCGAAACATTTGAAAAGTTCAAAGAATTTCAGAGTGAAGTAGAGAATCATCATCACAAGAAAATTAAGTTTCTACGATCTGATCACGGAGGCGAATATTTGAGTTACGAGTTTGGTCTTCACTTAAAACAATACGGAATAGTTTCATAGCTTACGCCGCCCGGAACACCACAGCGTAATGGTGTGTGCGAACGTCGTAACCGTACTTTATTAGATATGGTGCGATCTATGATGTCTCTTACTGATTTACCACTATCGTTTTGGGGTTATGCATTAGAGACAACTGCATTCACGTTAAATAGGGCACCATCTAAATCCGTTGAGATGACATCGTATGAACTGTGGTTTGGCAAGAAACCAAAGTTGTTGTTTCTTAAAGTTTGGGGCAACGATGCTTATGTGAAAAAGTTTCAACCTGATAAGCTCGAACCTAAATCGGAGAAATGTGTCTTCATAGGATACCCAAAGGAAACTGTTGGGTACACCTTCTATCACAGATCCGAAGACAAGATATTCGTTGCTAAGAATGGATCCTTTCTAGAGATGGAGTTTCTCTCGAAAGAAGTGAGTGGGAGGAAAGTGGAACTTGATGAGGTAATTGTACCTTCTCCAGAATTGGAAAATAGTAAATCATAGAAACTAGTTTTAGTGATTCCTACACCAATCAACGAGGAAGCTAATGATGATGATCATGAAACTTCAGATCAAGTTACTACTGAACCTCGTAGGTCAACCAAAGTACGTTCCGCACCAGAGTGGTATGGCAACCCAGTTCTGGAAGTCGTGTTACTAGAGCATGATGAACCTACGAACTATGAGGAAGCGATGATGAGCCCAAATTCCGCAAAATGGGCTTAAGGCCATGAAATCTGAGATGGGATCCATGTATGAGAACAAAGTGTGGACTTTGGTTGACTTGCCCGATGATCGGTAAGCCGGTGAAAATAAATGGATCGTTAAGAGGAAGGCTGACGCCGATGGTAATGTTACTGTCTACAAAGCTCGACTTGTTGCGAAAGGTTTTCAACAAGTCCAAGGTGTTGACTACGATGAGATTTTCTCACTCGTAGCGATGCTTAAGTCTGTCTGAATCATGTTAGCAATTGCCGAATTTTAAGAAATATGGCAAATGGATAACAAAACTGCATTCTTTAATGGATTTATTAAAGAAGAGTTGTATATGATGCAACCAGAAGGTTTTGTCAATCCTAAAGGTGCTAACAAAATGCGCAAGCTCCAGCGATCCATCTATGGACTGGTGCAAGCATCTCGTAGTTGGAATATACGCTTTGATAAGCTGATCAAAGCATATAGTTTTATACATACTTGTGGTGAAGCCTGTATTTACAAGAAAGTGAGTGGGAGCACTACAACCTTTCTGATAAGTATATGTGAATGACATATTGTCAATCGGAAATGATGTAGAATTTTCTGGAAAGCATAAAGGAGTGTTTGAAAGGAGTTTTTCAAAGAGAGACCTCGGTGAAGCTACTTACATATTGAGAATCAAGATCTATAGAGATAGATCAAGACGCTTGATAAGTTTTTTCAATGAGTACATACCTTGACAAGTTTTTGAAGTAGTTCAAAATGGATCAGTCAGATAAGGAGTTCTTGCCTGAGTTAAAAGGTATGAAGTTCAGTAAGACTCAAAACCCGACCACGGCAGAAGATAGAGAAAGAATGAAAGTCATTCCCTATGCCTCAGCCATAGGTTATATAAAGTATGCCATGCTGTGTGCCAAACCTGTTGTGTACCTTGCCATGAGTTTGGCAAGGAGTTACAATAGTGATCCAGGAGTAGATCACTGGACAGCGGTCAAAATTATCCTTAGTTACTGGATGACTAAGGAAATGTTTCTCGATTATGGAGGTGATAAAGAGTTCATCATAAAGAGTTACACCGATGCAAGCTTTGACACTAATCCAGATGACTCTAAATATCAATCTAGATACATATTAAAAGTGGGAGCAATTAGCTAGAGTAGCTCCATGCAGAGCATTGTAGACATAGAGATTTGCGAAATACATACGGATCTGAATGTAACAGACCCGCTGACTAAACTTATCTCACGAAGCAAAACATGATCACACCTTAGTACTCATTGGGTGTTAATCACATGGCGATGTGAACTAGATTATTGAATCTAGTAAACCCTTTGGGTGTTGGTTACATGGCGATGTGAACTTTGGGTGTTATTCACATAACGATGTGAACTATTGATATTAAATCACATAGCGATGTGAACTAGATTATTGACTCCAGTGCAAGTGGGAGATTGAAGGAAATATTCCCTAGAGGCAATAATAAAGTTGTTATTTATATTTCCTTATATCATGATAAATTTCTTTTATTCATGCTAGAATTGTATTAACTTGAAACTTAGTACATGTGTGAATACATAGACAAAATAGAATGTCCCTGGTATGCCTCTACTAGACTAGCTCATTGATCAAACATGGTTATGTTTCCTAGCCATAGACATGAGTTGTCATTTGATCAACAAGATCACATCATTAGGATAATGATGTGATGGACAAGACCCATCCATTAACTTAGCACTATGATCGTTTAGTTTTACTGCTATTGCTTTCTTCATGACTTATACATGTTCCCATGACTATGAGATTATGCAACTCGCGTATACCGCAGGAACACCTTGTGTGCTATCAAACGTCACAACGTAACTGGGTGATTATAAAGATGCTCTACAGGTGTCTCCG
>LR738714.1:558544520-558564658 GCA_902687465.1 Secale cereale
AAGGTTAGATGACGATCAGTATTATGAGTTTATGAGTTTTGATGTACCGAAGGTAGTTCGGAGTCTCAGATGAGATCACGGACATGACGAGGAGTCTCGGAATGTCCGAGACATAAAGATTAATATATTGGATGACTATATTCGGACACCAGAAGTGTTCCGGGTGTTATCGCGTAAAACCGGAGTGCCAGAGGGGGTTACTGGAACCCCCCGAGGGAGTATGGGCCATAGTGTGCCAATGAGGGAAAGAGAGGGACAGCCCATAGGGCTGGCCGCACCCCCTAGGGTTCCTAGTTGGACTAGGAAAAGGGGGGAGGTGCCCCCTCTCCTTTCCTTCTCCTCTCCCCCTTCCTTTCCTACTCCTAGTAGGAATAGGAAAATGGGATTCATATTCCTACTAGGAGTAGGATTCCTACTCCTGGCACGCCATACTTGGCTAGCCACAACTCCCCCCTTGCTCCTTTATATACAGGGGCAGGGGGCACCTAAGGACACACAAGAAACATTGTTCTAGCCGTGTGCGGTGCCCCCCTCCACAGAAACACACCTCGGTCATACCGTTGCAATGCTTAGGCGAAGCCCTGCGCCGGTAGCTTCATCATCTCCATCACCACGCCGTCGTGCTGACGAAAATCTCCCATGAAGCTCAACTAGATCAAGAGCTCGTGGGACGTCATCGAGCTGAACGTGTGCTGAACGCAGAGGTGCCATACATTCGGTGCTTGATCGGTTGGATCGCGAAGACGTTCGACTACATCAACCGCGTCACTAGACGCTTCTGCTTCCGGTCTACGAGGGTACGTAGACACACTCTTCCGTCTCGTTGCTATGCATCTAGTAGATAGATCTTGGGTGATCGTAGGATTTTTTTGAAATACTACATTCCCCAACAAATGGTGTCATCCTAACTAACGCCCATGCTAACTAAGGCTTGCTACAATCAGGATGGCTCTGATACCAGCTCTGTGGAGACCCCGACTCATAAGTCGAGATCACCGAATGCATGTGTAGAGTGATCCTAGAGATCAATGCTCACTAAACACACAAAAGCTGAATAACAAGAGTCATACGTCCATACATATTGTCTTACACAAATTATGGCCATTATGGTCAAGTCTTACATAGATAAAGCCTCATGGTCTGAACATCGAATAAACTCAAATAGAGGAAGTCTTCATAGATAAGTAGATCCCATGCCATCTGCCTTAACCCTACAGGCATTCTGACTGGGAAAGCATGCTAGTTTGCATGTTCATCTCCAAAGATCTCTTCTTCAAATTCCCGCTCTTCCATGCCTGGCCAATTAATTAACTAGTGGCAAGACAATGAGTAATTTGAATGTACTCACAAGCAACCCACAATTTGGTTCAAAGTAATCATGCAAGTTGTAACAACAAGTAAGCAACCTAGCTTCAAGCTAGTCGGGGTGTTCTATCAACTTGTAAGGTAATGCATCAATGAACTTGGGTAACCATGAGAACAGGTTACAAATATCGACATAAATAGAGTTTGGATCAACATTATCTCATTCAACATGTCAAGTCACCACTTTGACACAAATAGATCTCTTCCACAAACATAAGCACCTAGTTTGTAAAATTTCTGGACATAGTTTAAGTAGCACCTCCCAACTGTCTATGACCATGGACACGACAATTCGAATAGTTTGACACTCTGCAGAGGTTGCACACTTTACCCACAAGATCCGGGAAGCTTTCGTGTCATCCACGATCCTGCAGTACCTCGAGTACTCGGGGGAAGCACCCGATCATTACCTTTCCCTAGAGGATACTAAAATAGGGTCCACTGGTTGATACACGACCGTCATGTATAAGCAAAAGATCGTGGGACTCTGCCCTTTCACATTATCACACATACACGAAGGGACCAACGGTGTGTCCGGTGCCCTGTAAAAACAGTCATGGCCGCCTATCCAAGCACGACCCCATCTCGAGAGTGACCTCAAGCCACCCCGTTCACCAGTAATGTGGGCACCATGCTAGTATCAACCTAAGTAATCAATAATGCCCCGTCCCATAAAGGGGTAGATTGGTTGCACATGTTTGGTTGGGTTGGTAATCACACATAAATCTAATCCATCATTTTACCCACACACCAAAAAGGCTTTCTCTGGAACACCACTTCTTCCTCAAGTGGTGACCTTAGTTCACATCACCCACGGGCATTAGGGGCACCCGATGGGGTTTTCGAAAGAATGTATCCACGAAGAGTTCATGGTACACATGCAACATTATGCATCAACAACTAATCTCTTGACATTGTATCCATGTACAAGGTAGAGTTATGAGTAGGGTATGCATCATGTGGTGGTTCACAACGAGTTCTCCACCGTCACTTTATCATCATGCAATCGGAAAATGGGTACCAATGAACAAGAGGGGTGTCATGGTCAAAGGGTTGCTTGCCTTGATTGGCTTGGTCTTCAAAGTCTTCAAATCCTTCCCCTTCTTCTTCTTCAGCAACTTCGTCAAATACGGGATCTAATCGTCGCAAGAAAATAACGGAAAAATAAGGCAATGAAAAAACCCAGAAAAGTCAAAGTTCTCTGAAAAATGTCAACTTATTTTTGTAAAATACTAGGAGGAAAACTAAGAAGGGGAAATTTCATAATTTTGGATTTGGAGTTAGAGGGAAAGCGTAGTGGATTTTCAAACATATATTTTATTGCTAAAGTTTGAATTTAAATTTGAACAATACAGAAAAGGTTGATAAACATGTATGAAAGATACACCATTTAATAGGTGGGAATATTACACGATTTTAGGAGTTGGAATTAATTAATTTGGATAAATATTAAAATTTGTGGAATTATTTGAAATATACCAAAAAAAAGAAGAACAAAACTGGCGTTGTGTCATTGGGCCAGAAAGGCCACAGTGCAGTAGGCCCAGTCAGAATTTAGCCCGTGAGAGGTTGCCACGTCGAAGGCATAAAGGCTGAATACGCCTTCAGCCGACGAGCGAACCGGTGCGCGCCCATGCGTGTTTTTAAACCAGACAGGTGGGTCCCACCTGTCAAGGCGTGAGGCTGACAGACCGGGCCCACGGCTGTCGTCGTCTACCTCCGTCCAGAGGTGACGGCGAGCTCGCCGCCGGTGATCACTACAAGAAATATGTCAACTTATGACCTTTTGTTAGTGACCCTGGAAGAATTGGTCATAGATCTATGACCATTTCGGACCAATTGGTCAAAAGCTGTTCGGGGGGCTCCAAACCCTAAACTATAACGACCATTTTGGTCACAAAGGTCATAATTTCCTTACACGAAATGGTCACAAAGCAGATAGCACTGGTTCGCTGCCTTATTTCTAGCTGTTCATGACCAATATAGATGGTCATAACCTTGAAAATTGTGGTGGGTTGCTACGACTAGGCGCCACCTCATCAGTTTTGCCTATGTGTCATGTCCATGTGGCAGTTTTTGCCCTAGGTTGTGAAGCAACCTATATTTCTGTCATTCCCAAAATTCCCCAAAAAATCTCATAAATTCTTTGGGTCATATCTTCGTCAAATATGTAAAAAACCTTCCTTGCCTAGTTCAAAAATAATTCAAAAATATTCATTTTCCTATTCTGTTCAAAAAAAACACTTTGTGAAGGAAGTACCACTTTGGCATGTCCAAATGGTATCCATTTTCTACAGTGCTTTCCTATGCCCAAATAACTATCCTCCACCAAATGCCAGCTCAATCCATTCATTATTTTGAGCCCATCTTCAACATTCGTATTTATGTCCAGTGTGGTACTTTGCAAAGCAAGTACCACCTAGACTCCTCCTTTTGAGCTGGAAATTTGTGAAGACGGTCTTCTTAGTAACTGATCATCCTCAACCAAAACTCACGCCCATTAGCCATGTGCATTTTCCGTACCGCTAATCAAACAGTTGGCTGCTAATTCATGTTTGAGCATCGATCGGTCTCCTCGTGAGAATCTTATGTTGTAATTTTCTTCCTAGCACCTACCTGGGGAGTGGCCAACCCACTAGACATGCCTAGGCTGCCCAGAACACATGGCAACGCCACAGTCACGCGGTGACCACGCAGCGGGCATGCGAGTTTACGCGCTCTAGAGTTGGGGCCCTCGACCACCGCCCAAACCTCGACGTATCACCACCAAACCATGTATTTATGATTAAATAGGTACTTATGTACCTAGAAATGATTTTTGGAAAAAATAAATAGCAAACTATGAGGCAGCCGCAGTTCAAATTTGACCTGCTTCCAGCTGAATCGGCGGAAATTTGTCTTTTTCACGAGAGGTGGATCAAAACTTTTTACACCCAACCATTTTGTCAATTGTGCATTAAATATGTCCTAGTATTTTATAAAATTAATTTGGTCAAATTTTGCAACAATTATTTGGGAGGTCCTTCACAAAAAAACCTCCTTTTGGGCACTCGAAAAATGGAAAATGAATTTTTCGTCCAAAGAAAATGAAAACTTCCTTAGGCAACATTGTTTGCCATTCCAAGATGCACCCTTGTGCACAATATGAGATCATTTGAACAAACTATGCCATGAATGTGGCCATAGGATTGATCATTTGGCTTGAAAGCCATGAATCTTCACACATGATAGCTCATTTCTGAGAACACTTTTTTAATAGAATTGCCGTATTACAAGTTTAATATTTTTTTTGGTAACTTGGTCATATATAATGACACAATGCGAAGGTGTTCCAATTTTTTGATTTTTTTTTGAATTTTTTATGCCCGTTTCAAAATGCGGTCAAAACGGCGGGAATGACCGTTCCTAGCTAGTGGTTGAATCTTGGAATTTTTTTGGTGTTTCTCTGATTAAATAGGTACTTATGTACCTAGAAATGATTTTTGGAAAAAATAAATAGCAAACTATGAGGCAGCCGCAGTTCAAATTTGACCCGCTTCCAACTGAATCGGCGGAAATTTGTCTTTTTCACGAGAGGTGGATCAAAACTTTTTACACCCAATCATTTGGTCAATTGTGCATTAAATATGGCCTAGTATTTTATAAAAATGATTTGGTCAAATTTTGCAACAATTATTTTGGAGGTCCTTCACAAAAAAACCTCCTTTTGGGCACTCGAAAAATAGAAAATGAATTTTTCGTCCAAAGAAAATGAAAACTTCCTTAGGCAACATTGTTTGCCATTCCAAGATGCACCCTTGTGCACAATATGAGATCATTTGAACAAACTATGCCACTAATGTGGCCATAGGATTGATCATTTGGCTTGAAAGCCATGAATCTTCACGCATGATAGCTCATTTCTGAGAACACTTTTTTAATAGAATTGCCGTATTACAAGTTTAATATTTTTCCTGGTAACTTGGTCATATATAATGACACAATGCGAAGGTGTTCCAATTTTTTGATTTTTTTTGAATTTTTTATGCCCGTTTCAAAATGCGGTCAAAACGGCGGGAATGACCGTTCCTAGCTAGTGGTTGAATCTTGGAATTTTTTTGGTGTTTCTCTGATTAAATAGGTACTTATGTACCTAGAAATGATTTTTGTAAAAAATAAATAGCAAACTACGAGGCAGCCGCAGTTCAAATTTGACCCGCTTCCAGCTGAATCGGCGGAAATTTGTCTTTTTCACGAGAGGTGGATCAAAACTTTTTACACCCAATCATTTGGTCAATTGTGCATTAAATATGGCCTAGTATTTTATAAAAATGATTTGGTCCAATTTTACAACAAATATTTGGTAGGTCCTTCACAAAAAAACTCAGTTTGGACACTCAAAAAATGATTAAAAATAGCTAGAAAGATCATAAATGCATACAAATTGGTGCTCATCCATAAAATGTGGTCTAACTTGAGTGAAAATTTGTATAATGCCCATTTGCAAAATATTTTTGATACTTGCTTCACAAAATAGCTCTATCTTTAGTACTTGGAAATTATTTTAAATCACAGATTCTCGGACCAATCAGAACACTTCTCACGGATCACCCCACTCTATGTGATCTGAACCGTCCACACCAGGTGAATCCAACGTCTCTCACTCACCTCTCAGCAGGCGGACCCAAACCCTAACTCCACTCCTCTCCCCTCTCTCCCTCGATTCAGATCCACTCGCAGCCGCCACCTACCTCCCGCCCCAGATTGAGATCCCGTCGCCCACGCTCGCGCGCCACCACACTTCTCCGCCCGCGCACCACCCCACGCCGCTATTCCTCTGCCCGCCAACCCACCCCGTCCCTGATGCCTCACTCGCCGCGCTCGTCCCGCCCTCGGCGCCGCACCTCCACTGCCTCCTCGCCTCCGCCTCCCTCTCCGCCACCCACCTCTGAGAGCCACGGGCTGCCGCCGTCGTGAGGAGGGGGGATCTTCGCCATCGATCCCCTCCTCTCATCGCACCCCTCCTCCCCCCATCTCCTCGCCGCCGCCACCGATGGCGCTCCCCTCAGATCCCTCCCACCACCACTCCGCTTCTGATCCAGACCCCCCTTGCAGCCGCCTCCCTCTTTGCCACACCTCTCCCCTCGCCGCCGCCTCCCTCTCCGCCACCCACCTCTCCCCTCGCCGCCTGTCTGCCACATCCGGCGACGTTGAGGCCAGCGGGCGCTGGATCCGGCACCGGCGTGGCCCCTCCATCAGCAACTTGAACATGGGGTTGGCGGCGCCATGGCTTCCCCCAACCCCACGGCATGGTCCTGAGCCACCCGCTGGCCTTGGCTGGGCCCCGGACGAGCAGCCGCGCAGGATGACGACCATCACCGGCACCCTCCAGGTAGGCACCCGGTGAATCCCCGATTCACTGCGCGACCCTAATCCTGCTTAGAGCTCCCTCGTTTGACTTGCTCTCCCGCTCTCGCAGATGATGTTGGAGGCGGCTCCCGACGGACTGGAGCGGACGGAGTGGTCGGAGGTCATCGCGCTCGGCCATGTGGTGTCCAGGCAGGCCACCGTCGGTGAGTCTGAAACTGGACTAAATTCCCTAGACTAATTTTGTGCGCTTGGCTGACAATCATTCGCGTGCATTCAGAGATGTTAGGGTCTCTCTGGGTGACCATTGATTCGTTTAAGTTTCTTGGCATGCCCGATAGGATCACAAATTAGGGAAAATTTAGGTGTTTTATCTGAATTTAGTATTTTGTACTTGCTTAAGAAGCTAGTTAGCTACAGTACATATGCTTTGGCCGCTGTATGCAGCCAAGTTAAGTTATCTGCATTTTGTTTCTGTCTAGTGCTCACTACTGCAATTCATGCAGTCCTTATGGTTGTGTGATACTGCTTTTTTGCTGGTGATTTATCTCTGGCCGTGTTCACTTATTGTTGTTATGCCTGTTTTCGATGTAGGTGGGATGGTCTGGACCAGAGACTTGCCTGGTGTGGAAACTCACAAGGAGAACATTGCTACATATTTCAACGTCCTGCAGGGCTTCCTTTTGGCTTGCCATGGAAGCACGGTCGGTGCCATTCCTACGCTTCACAAGTATATCACTAGTTTTGCACAAGGCGTGGTGGATGCCAGCTTCTCGTTGTTCAAGCTAGCTGGTTCTGCCTATGGTATGTGATATCCAACATCCTGATACAGCTTATCTCTAGATCCTGCCATTTATCTATAGAAGGTGAAGCAACTTGGGTGACGGTTAACTAACATGACCAAACTTGCTGATCTAATATTCATATAGCTGAAGTGGAAACTAGTAACTTGCATATCTGGTGGTATTGGTTGTCTGTTTTATTGTGATTCTGTTTCATGGATGTGCAAATGTGTTCCTTAAACAATGCATCAGTTGTCACCTTAAACAAAAAGGAAGTGTTGGTTTCATACTACTCACAATCAATAGATCAATTTCAGTACTTCTGTTTGTTACTATTCATATAGCTCTAGTTTAATAATGAAAATAAAGAGACCTTGCCCACTGCAAATGCTTCACCTATCTATCTATTTTATTTCTGAATTAGTATGATTTTGGTGCTCTAAACATAAGGAACGACACTTGTATTAATCCATTTATAAAAGTTGTACATGGGCTGCACAAAATTATTTGCATCTCCCTCTTGTGTCTGTACATTCAGCTTCGTGCCAAGTGGATTAATATATGATGATTTCTCTTGTGAAGCCCACATCATTTGTTGCTATCAATATTTGGTCTGTGTTAACATGGTACTGTTCAAACCGAGAGGACCGTGTTCTCAGATTGTTGCTAGAATTGCAACTGCTCATTTTGTATTAAGCTAGGATAAACATCTTTTTTAGAACATGGGTTGAAGAAGACTGTACTTGCTTATTGAGAATATGAAAATGAGATATTCCATTTGCCAATATAAAGATAGCATTGTGTTTAATCCAGTACTGATGATTGTCTTCATTCCCATATAAACTTGTTAATGATGGTGATTTTGTACTAGCATATAAACTTGTTTTTGTTGTCACTTGATACATACTTATCTTGTACTTGAAGTTGTGGGTTAAGGATGGTAATTTTGTTCTACTTGCATGCATTGGTACCCCCATCATCGAGCGCATGGATGCAATAGTGGCAAGAAGATCATGGTCGTGTGCATCATCAAGCACACCATGGCGATCATCCACCTCCTCACAGTGGCAAGAAGAGCAGGTGCCTAGTTTGTAATCGCTGTCGAAGGAGCTCCATGCTGAAGAACATAACACTTGTAGAGCTTGTAAAGTACCATGTTATTGAACGTGTGGAGCATGTAACTGTGACTTCCACTATTGTATGTTAGAGTTATTTGTACAGCTTGCTACACCTGCTGAAGAACATAACACTTGTAGAGCTTGCAAAGTGTATGTTAGAGTTATTTGTACAACAGCAACTCTGTATTGACTGGTAATATTTGTACAACAGCAACACTGGCTGGTAATATTTGAAGTATTTTGTGTGTTTTCTGTGCCAATTTAAATATTGTGTATTTATTTACGTTAAATTGGAAAATGAAGAATGTGACCCTCACAAAAAAAGAAAAAATGAAACTGTTGAGACAAAAAGGCCATGGGCCAAAAATAAAAAGGCTGCAATGAAGGCCATGGGCCAAAAATAAAAAGGCTGCAATGTTGGGCTTGGTCCATGAAGCTGACAAAAAATTCACAGAAAAAAAATATATAAATGGGATGAATTAATGGGCTCGGCCCATATAAACACCGAATTGGACCGGGCTGAATCTTGTGCCACATCAGCTTGCCACGCTGGATGCCTACGTGGCCTGGGGAGGCTGCTAGTGACCAAAACACGACAGTAGACATATTTTGGTCATAAACGTCTATGACCTTCTCACAGATAAGGTCGCTATAGTCAGTTTATGACGGCCAGCTTTTGACCTTATGTTTTTGGTCACAAAAAGGTCACAGATGGAAATTTGTGACCATTCAGTGACCAATAGTGGTGGTCACAAGTTGACATATTTCTTGTAGTGGATATAGGGCATGGGTGGTGATGGGGGTGGTACCGTTGAGCTCGGGAGGGTGTCGCCGTTCTGTTGGATGAGGAGTTGGCCGCTGGGGTTGCCTCGCTTGTTGGCGACGAGGTGGCCGGGCGGCGTGTCGGTGTACAAAAAGGGGGGGTACACTTTTTTGTACCCCTATGACTGTGCACGGGCAGTCTGAGCCACGGGCACCGCCGTACCAAGCAAGGCAAGGGAGGTAAGCCAGGGTAAGACCGAAGCTCAAGAGAACTAGAACGACACCAAAGAACAAGACCACGAAGAACCAAGGGACGAGGCGGGCTCCCCCGACAAGATCCTTGCCGGGGCCGGCTTTATCAGCCTCGGCAAGACCCTTGCCGCGGCAACTCGCCCCACGCCTACGGAGCAAATCACCCTTGAGTCCGCTGCCCCCATAGGGTAAGATTCGGGAGACATCCTCGTAGTGGCATGTAGATCTTTGTGAAGACATTCAAGATTAGATACGCACTAAGAAGACGACGACCCTTGGCAGGATCCCATCCAAGGAAGACCACAAGACCTCCGGCAAGCACCTTGCCGGGGATGGCAGCAGGCGTCGCGGCAAGACCCTTGCCGGGCCCCCGGCAAGGCCCTTGCCAAGGACATCCGCAGGGCCACCATCAGGCCCACGCCGACTAAACTTCCACCGCCTTATGCAGCTGCCGACCCAACCAGCTGGGCAGGCACCTGCGTGGCGACATGCAGATCTTCGAAGAAGACCCACCATTGCGCCACCTCAGCTGCCTGCCTACCTACATGGCATCTCAGGCATCGCTGGCCAGGGCGCGTGTCGACACAAGAAGGAGCGGCGACGGACAAGACACATCTCTCCTCCGTCCCCGATAAAGCAAGGACACCTAAGCAAGACACATTAAATGCTCCTTGTCATGTAATGCGAGGGATAACCTCGCATCACTGTACCCTTTCCACCTCCTGTGTGCCACTGTGGCAACCCCTTTTTCTATAAAAGGAGGCCCGAGGCGACCAGGAGGGAGATTCGGCTTTTTGGAGCTCCTCACGCCCCATAGCTAGCTGAAGAACACAGATATACAATCCAACAAAGCAGGAGTAGGGTTTTACGCATCCTCGCGGCCCGAACCTGGATAAACGAACCGTGTGCTATCTTTTTGATCCGCTCTTCTCTCAACCCCGCACCCCGCTAACCGTAGTAGGGATTCTTGTGATCCCATAGGTGTCGTTCCCACCAACACGGCGACGCGTAGGGAAGTGGATGAACTACTCCGCCCGACCTGTAATTGATGCGGAAAGGAGAGAGGAATCAATCAGCAAGGTCGTGCGGTTCTAGATCGAGTGAGAAACGGGGTGGAGAGGGCATGTACCTCTGGATCAACGGCGACCCGAGGCGGTGGAGCTCCGATCTATCCCGATCAGAGAAGCTCTCCGGGGATGGATCGGTGGCTCAGGTGTGCTCTTGGGGGTGTGAGAGGGGTCTGGATGCCAATAGAGAGGCCCGGGGCAAGCTTATATAGCCGGGCGCTGGTCTACCGTGCACCCGTACGCCGATGAGGTCACATGCAAGGGTAGAGTCCGTGTGGGCACATGTGAGTGAGTCCGGGCCGTCCGTGGATGAGGTCTACGTCGAGGGGAGGGAAGAGAGAGGGCCGAGCGGCGATAGGGGAGCCGTGCGTGTGAGCGCGCTCGCTGGTGCTCTTGGGCGGCCGTCGCGCGTGCGAGCTGGGGCGAGAGGACGGAGAAGGAGGAGGGGGACCAGGCTGTGGCATGTTGTGGATGCCGAGGTGCCTCGTCGGGCGTGAGGGGGGAGTCGAGGTGGACGGAGGCACTTGGCCAGGGGTGGCTACAGTGTAGAGCACACTGTAGCGCGCTCCAGAGCACGCATATGGCCGACACTGGCCTTGTTTAGTAGCCGTGGGCGCGACCACTGATGTCTGGTAGTGCCAGGGGGAGTAAACAATAGGGGAAAGGCATAGGATGCTCTAGAGAGCTTCTAGAATGAGAGGGGGGTTGGGAGAGAGAGGTGCAAGGGCTGTCCACAGGGTTAAAAGAGGTGGTTTCACCCCTCAATCATTAAGCTGAGATGCTGCTATAGTTACTGGAGGTAGAAGGGGATCTGGTGGGGCTGTGGTAAAAGTTTCAGCCCATTGCGATTAGTGGAAGAGGTCAAAGTTGCTGTTTTGGTAAATAGCTAGAAGTGTTTGTAGTTTGTTTGGGAAAGAAAATGGATTCCATTTGGCATGCGACTCCACTGGGTGAAATGGCACATATAATTTGGGCCTTCTACCAATTTTGAGCTCATTTGGGCAAAGTTGCCAATGCAACTTTTGTACACCCTATAAATCAACAGAAATGCATTTACCAAGATCTAGTCATGCAAAACCACTCCCCTTGATGCACCACTTGGTGTAGTGTCATTATTTGGGGCTGTGAGCATGCCCACAAAATTTGGGGGCATTTGGAAAAAGTTGGTAATGTAAAGTTGTTCAACTTTGAATCTGAACATAGATGGTTTTGGGGTACTTTTGTGAACCAAAACAATTTGGATTGAGCTGAAACTTTGCAAGGTCATCATATTATGCATATGTGACTTGCTATAATTTTCCTGAGATTTTTAGAGAATATTTCCTTTGTAAATATTTCAAAAGCTTGAAATATCCAGAAAGGGTTTTCGAGAGATTTGTGTGATAGCCTGGGTTTTGCCTTCTCTGTTTTTCCGCACTTTACTTGCCCTCGCTTTGAAATTTGGTTTTTGAATCAATTCAAATGGACTTGAACACTTGGGCATGTCCTTGATTTTCACCCAAGTGACCCCTCCATCTCTCATTCAACTTTCTTTCTCTCAAAAATCCCAAAATAGCCCAAGGAATTTTTTTCATAAAAGAAAAATATTCAAATTCTTTCTGAAACTCAATTCAGAAACTTGAGCTCCAAAGCAACCCTCATTTTTCTTGCTTCGAAAATTCTGAGAAAATTCTCAAATATTCTTTGAACCTTGGCCCACCTCCTTGTGCAAAAACATTGCATACTTTTTTGTAATATTTTTGCTACAGAAAATCATTTCTGTTCTGGCCCCATAATCCAGTTTCTTCAGCAAGTGCAGTTTTCCTTGATCCAATGAGGCTGATTTTTCTTGAGCTTCATTAACTTCCTAGAGAAACCTTAACTCCAGAAGCTTAGCCATAATCTCTTTCTAGAAGCCCTCCAAACTTGGCGACCAAGTTTCTGTCCAGAAACTTGTCAGAAAGCTCAAGTCTCATCTGGTCGGCCTGGTAGTGTGCCATCACCCCTCCTAGACCAAACACTGCATGGACAATGCACTAGACAAGGTTTGGCATCGTGTGGGCGTCGTTTTGACCATGCTAGTGTGGTGTCCGCGTGTGGACACGGCTCTGGTAACGCAGCCGACGCGCTCTGCGCTGCGCCCGAGTGCTTGTTCATCGCGTGATTGATCCAGAGCTTGCCAACGACTGCCGCACCGCACCACACCCTCCATCTCTTCACTTTTGACCCCTCCTTGGCGCTCGCCGACGCTGGAGACGCCGCAGCGAGCACATGCACATCGCGGCCAAAAATCACTGTGCGCCCCGTGCCCCTGTCTTCTTCCTCCACCGCCTCATGTGCTCGTCCGCACCCTTGCACAGCTTCCGTGTGATCACTGAGCCCCTCTAGACCTCGCTGATGCCATTCGTCATCACTCGCCGGCTTCGAGAGAACTCCGGCAGAGCGACGTACCCCCCTCCCCTCCGGCTATAAATTTGAGCCTCTCCCTCCGTTCAGAGCATCCCAAACCCACCACACAACCTCCACAAAGCCGTAGGATAGCCGTAGCCCAGCAGGCAGGCCTCTGGCTGCCGTCTCTGACCCGAGCTCGCTGGCGATCCCCCACGGCCATCCACCTTGCTCCAATGCCCCTCAAGCTCGGGAGACTTCTCAGGCGACTCTCGGGAGGTTTGCTGGTGCCGTCTGGACGCGTTGCAGCCCCTAGGACCGCCCCATTTCATCGTCTTCTTCCTCTCCGGCGAGACCCGATCGCAGCCGCCGCTCGCAAGCTTAGTTGCGAGTTGCTCCGGCCACCCCTCATCGAGCCACGGGTATAGGCAGGTGCGCTCGACTCCCTCTCTCTCTTTATCCCTTTGGATCTTGCCAAGGAGCCCTCCTCGCCGGCGTGAGCTCTAGCGAAGCCCCGCCATGCTTTGTTTCTCTCTCTCTCCCCCTCTCGCCTGACCAGTGGGCCCCACAGTCAGCCTCTCCACTCGCGCCCAAAGCAGTACGAGTGGAGGCGTATTCTGAGAATATGTCTTCGTGGTCACCCCCCCTGGTTATCTGTTTATTCAAATTTAATTCAAAATTTGAACAGTACTTTGACAAGCCTTAACTCCTAAACTACAAGTCAAAATGAGTTGATTCTTTTTGCATTGTGTTTGTCTTGAAAATTTCTAGTAGCACACCAAAGTTGAGATTTTTCCTTGCTGTCTAATATTTCTGGTGATTTGCAGAGTTGTTCTTGATATTTTATTTTGCTATTTTTAAATATTTTTAGAAGGAGAAGCTCGTCTTGAGGATCATCAGGAGGAGTGTGACCCTCCTCTGCACTAAGGCAAGCCACACCAACATTTGGATGGTGTCATTTCAATATCTATGATTTTTCCAACTTGAATATGAGTTATTTGCATGCATTTAAATTATTTAAATACATATTGCTTAGTGTTAGCTACTTTACCATGCTTGAAATGCTTTAGTTTGGTACTGGTTGAATGCTTGAGCTAGTTTAAATCAGTAGAAGAAATTTTCATTAATGTGTTATGCTTGCATGAATAATGGTAGTTTCTTTTGGTGATAAAATGATTTTTATGACATAATTAAAATGATGAATGTTAATGACCAATATAGTTGAACCAGTAAGTTTAGTTGATGAGTAGTGCAAGTAAGATATTTTGATGATGTCGATCTGTTGCTTTGAGTGATATGTTTTGCAGGTCGAGTAGTGCATGCAAGGCATATGATGACTTGAGTTGTTTTATTTTCAAGTTTAACCTGATGTAAATCCAACTTGAACATAATGTTGATCGAGTCATGGTGCCACTAAAACGGGGTTTTCCCAGTGCGACCACATTTACCTTTATGGGGAGGTCTTGATTCGGTCCATTGTCGTGCCTCTGGTTGGTACCTCCAACGAGGGAAGGTTATGGGCGTGCGGTACCCTGGCCCGGTAAACAGACATAACCTTGTGTGCCAGTTTGTTGTTATGGTATTTTGTCCCCGTTTGGGACCGTTTTTGCCACGAGGGTGGCCTTTGATGCCTTTGGTAGGCACGGGGCCACCCATGACTTAGCCTAGTGGGGAGTTGGTCAGAGTGGCCGGGAGAGTGTCATGGCAATGGGAGGGTTTCGTCGAAATGCCGTTGGTCCACCCGAATGGGATGACGTGGCCATGATTTTGTGGTGTGGGTAAAGTGCGCTACCTCTGCAGAGTGTATTTAATCTATCGATAGCCGCGTCCTCGATACGTACATAGCTCGTGAGTAAGTCACACCATGGATCAACATTAATAAACAAACTTGCACACTGAAATTTCATTCTTGGCACTGGTTATGTGATGACTCGTGTGATCATGAATATGATCGTGGTGAGAACCAAAGTGTTGGTCCCGTTTGTGATCCAGGTATGATCACCGATTGGTTATGAGGTAACCCGTCTGGTAAGAGAGTCCGAGTGAATCAATACACCGTTGATTTCACCGCATCCATAGTACCATGTTGCATTGTTTTAACATGATTAATTATCATGATATTGTTTTCCATTATGCTTATGCTTGTTGTGACCTTGCAAGTACATTCAATGTACTGACCTAGCGTGTCATGCCAGATTTCAGGCAAGTCGTTTCGGATCAGAGAGCTTCTCGCGTCTAGATCGTGTCCACATTGGTGTCCCTGTGCTATGGAGTTCCACCTCATCGTCGTTCCACTGCCGCGTAGTTATCGTGATAGAGGCCCATTCATGTTCATTAAATAATGTACATACTGTTCAGCCGCACTGTGTATGCATCTTGGCCTCGCAACTTGATGTAATATCAGACCTATGTTTCACTAGTATCAATAAAGCGGTTGTTTTCTGTACTAAGTTGTTGTGTGTTGCCAGAAGACTTGATCTCCGGGCTGGCAATGCAAGGAAACCGGTTGCCGGGGTGCCACAACGCTTGGTATCAGAGCCGTGCTGACTGTAGGACACACTAGACCATTGATGCACTAGATAGATGGTAGTTAGCTTAGTCCGAGTGCTGGTAGTAATAGAAATTGATTGTTGCATTGCATGCATTTTATTTGTTGTTATTACTGACCACTTGATGATTGTGAGTGTAGATGGCTCCAGTTCAGATTGTGTACCAGTCTGAGCCAGGCCCGTACACATCGCCGCACCAGCTTCAAAACATGTGGCCATGACTCTACCCAGAGGGCGCTGATCCAGTGTATTAGGTGTATCGGGAGCATCTGGCCAGATCAATGTACGAGTACTACGCGGAGGTCACTCTACACCACAGCTCACCGTCCGACGCTTACACTCGCTCTTCTAAGGGTGGTTTCACTTCCACGCCGTCTCAGGCTATTAAATTTGCTACACTCGAGGCTCTTGTAGACTTGCGGTACAACGAGGTTCGCATGAAGACCCACCCAGTTTTCTTTTTCTACTAGTCTCTTCACGAGAACGGACGTATCCGCTTCCCTTTTATTGATCCCGTGTGTGATCGTCGTTCTAGCCACCTTTCCTGCTATATCACTACCAGTTATCTCTTAATCTTTGAGTTAGCCCTAGAGCTGACCCGAGCCCGGATCGCTCTTGCCGCTGGTCGTAATAGGAACCCTCCACCAACTGTTGGTTTTACTTCGTTTATTCCCCTAGTCTCTGTTACTCTGGTTACTTTGGTGACCACTCAGGGTACCACCAACCCTTTGGTAGTGACCCCTCGTAGTGCCCCTGCTGCGTGGGCTTCCCTGGTCGCTACTCCTGCAACACCTATGCTTAGATCTCGTCCCGCACCCGCCCCTGAGGGAGAGTCCTCGAGGGAGCGCCGTCGTGTCACTTTTAACCCAGAGGCATCCACTATCATCTCGGGATCTGAGTCGGAATCAGGAGAGGAGCCCGCTGCAGCGACAACTAAGCACTAGATCGTTAGAGTATCGCGATCGTCATAAGGTCGATGTACGGATGTAGTCGTACGTGTCATGATGCTTAGTTTCATGTATGTGGGTAGTCGAACCCATCATGATGTTATCTTTCATGTATGAGTCTATGTATAATTGTGTTGGAACCTTTTTATTCGCCCTGATTTCTTCTCGTTGTTTTCTGGGTTGTTGCTAGCTTTCATTCCCATTTTGGATATTTCTCATCTCGGTTGCTTTATATTGGGAAAAAAATAATAGGATGACGCAGGGAGGCAGTAGCAGCCATGCTTGTGAGGATGTTCTTGTTCGTTGCTTCGCAAGACAGGCAGGACATTCCCTCAACCGTATCAGCCACCACCGCCTCCACCGCCACATCCGCCCTCCACTGAGCAAATCATGCATATGTTTGAGGAAAGAAGGAACAATGATCTGATTGAACTGCTGAAACATGTGCAAGCTATGGTTGGGCAGAATGGAAATCGGAATGGTCACCACTCCAAGCTGTCAGATTTTCAGAGGACCAAGCCTCCCAGTTTCTGTCAAGTTATCGATCCTTTGGAAGCCGATGACTGGCTAAGAACTATTGAGAAAAAGATTGAGATTGCCTGCACTGAAGAAGCAGACAAGGTTCCGTTTGCTACGCATTATCTTGAAGGAGCTGCCACTGTATGGTGGTATAATGCTAAGGCTATGTGGCCCGCAGACAAAGAAATTACTTGGACTAAATTCAAGGATCATTTATGCAAATATCATATTCTAGACGGGATTATGAAGGTCAAGCAGCGTGAATTCCTCGCCCTCACCCAAGGAAGCATGTCAGTAAGTGAATATCTACACAAGTTCAACCATCTGGCCCGCTATTCTCTTTATGATGTGGCCACACAAGAAAGGAAGGTGGACAGATTTCTTGGAGGACAGGACCAACACCTCAGATGTACTGTGACGCCCCCGATTTGTCCGTACACTAATCATGCACGCAAATGTGTACGACCAAGATCAGGGACTCACTGGTAGATATCACAACACAACTCTAAAAGTAAAATAAGTCGTACAAGCTTCATATTACAAGCCTGGGGCCTCGAGGGCTCGAATACAAGTGCTCGATCATAGACAAGTCAGCGGAAGCAACAAATATCTGAGTACAGACATAAAGTTAAACAAGGTGCCATAAGATGGCTAGCACAAACTGGGATACAGATCGAAAGAGAAGCAGGCCTCCTGCCTGGGATCCTCCTAACTACTCCTGGTCGTCGTCGGCAGACTGCACGTAGTAGTAGGCGCCTCCGGTGTCGTAGGAGTCGTCGTAGGTGGCGTCTGGCTCCTAGGCTCCACCATCTGGTTGCATCATCCGAGAAGAAGGTACAGAAGGGGGAAAAGGGGGAGCAAAGCAACCGTGAGTACTCATCCAAAGTACTCGCAAGCAAGGATCTATACTACATACGCAATGATAACAATGATATGGATAGTATCGGTGGACTGAACTGCAGCAAGCCAGAATAAGGGGGGGGGGATAGCTAATCCAAACGAAGACTACGCGTCTGGCAGCCTCCATCTTGCAGCAGTAGAAGAGAATAGATGGTAAGTTCACCAAGTAACCTCGAATAGCATAATCCTACTCGGCGATCCTCCCGCACATCACCCTGTGAGAGAGCAACCACCGAGTTATATCTGGAACTCATCTGGGTGTGTTTTATCAAGTGTCCGGTTCTAGTTATCATGAGGTCGGAATACAACTCCGGGTCGTCCTTTTACCGAGGGACACGGCTATTCGAATAGATTAACTTCCCTGCAGGGGTGCACCACGTAACCCAGCACGCTTGATCCCATTTGGCCGGACACACTTTCCAGGGTCATGTCCGGCCTCGGAAGATCAACACGTCGCAGCCCTACCTAAGCACAACAGAGAGGTCAGCACATCGGTCTAAACCCTAAGCGCACGAGGGTCTGGGCCCATCGCCCAATGCACACCTGCACGTTGCGAGGGCGGCCGGTAAGCAGACCTAGCCTCTCCTAATACCAGAGTAGGCTTTCCAGTCCAATCCGGCGCGTGCCGCTCAGTCGCTGATGTCAAGAAGGCTTCGGCTGATACCACGACGTCGAGTGCCCATAACTGTTCCCACACAGCTGGTTAGTGCATAAAGGCCAACGGCCAGACTCAGATCAAATATCCAAACTCGTTAAGCGTGCTATTATGAAATAACCGCGGACAACGACCAGGGCCAGGCCCACCTGTCTCCTAGGTGTCTCAACCTGCCCTGTCGCTCCGCCACAAAGATCCACACAAAGGGCCGTCGGGAAAGTATGTCCTTTCAGCCCCCCATCCGTGAATCAACCATGGGTACTCAACGAGCCGACCCGACTTTAGTCACAACATGTATCATGTATATGTGTATGTAGTATATACCCGTGATCACCCCCAAGTGATCACGGCCCGATAGAATAGCAGGGCAAACGGACAAGGGTGTAGGGCCACTGATGGAATACTAGCATCCTATACTAAGCATTTAGGATTGCAGGTAAAGTATCAACAGTGGTAGCAACAATGACAGGCTATGCAGCAGAATAGGAGTATCGAAAGCAGTAACATGCTACACTACTCTAATGCAAGCATTAGAGAGAAGAATAGGCGATATCAGGTTGATCAAGGGGGGGGGGCTTGCCTGGAAGCTCGGCAGCCAAAGTGGGGTCGTCAACACCGTAGTCGATCGGGGCAGCATCAGCGCCGGTCTCGAAGTCTACCGGAGAGAAGAGGGGGAAGAAACAGTGAATACAATGCAAACAGATGCATGACGATGCATGACATGACATGTAACGGTGCAAGGTGTGCCCTAACGTAGTATCGGGTGATACTGACGAAGGGGGGAAACATCCGGGAAAGCATTCCCGGTGTTTCGCGTTTTCGGGCGGATGAAACGGAGGGGGAAAGTTGCGAGTTCGGTATGCTAGGGACGTGTGGTTGACAAACGGTTTGCGTATTCGGATGCGTCTCGAAATTCTAAGCAACTTTCATATATAAAGTATTTTCATCCGAGTTACGGTTTATTTTATATTAATTTTTAAAGTTTAAATCATTTTCTAATTTATTAATTATTAAATAAAACAACATTATCCAGAATAGTGCATGCTGACGTCAGCATGACGTCAGCATGACATCATCACTCAACAGGGTTGTTGAATGGTCAAACTAACGTGTGGGTCCCGCGTGTCATTGACTGTAAGTTAACTCACAGTTTAGTTAGGTTAATTATGATTTAGTTAAGCTAATTATAGTTAATTAACTTAATTAGTCTTTTAATTAATTAATTAATTAATTATATTTAATTATTATTATTATTTTGTTCTTTTTTTAAATGTCCTGGGGCCACGGGGCCCCACCTGCCAGTGGCCCAGGGGCCCTTAGCGGGGCGGATCGGGCGCTTAGCGGGGCGGGCGAATGGGCAGGCATCGGCCGCTACGGCGCCCGATTGGGCGCCAGCCCGATGCGGCGCTCGCCCAGCCAGCCGCGAGGCATGGCACCGGCGGCCATGGCGCCGGCAGGCGAGCGGCCTGGGGCCGCGCGGGGCGGGCAAGCCAAGCGGCGAGCCCAGTG
>LR738714.1:558564777-558588315 GCA_902687465.1 Secale cereale
CCAGCGGGGGGAGAAGCTCGGGCGTTTGCGGCGAGAGAGCGCCGGTGGGAAAGGCGCGGGCGGCTCGGAGGGCCGGCGGCTAAGCGCCTGGCCGGAGGCGGCGACTGGACCGGCGCTGGGGCGCGGGTGCGTTGGCCGCGGCGGGCCGGTGAAAGTGGCGGCAGTGGGCGCGAGGTGAGCGGCGGCCATGGCGTGTGCGGATGGGCACCGTCGGGCGAGCAGGACGGCGATGCACGGCCGGTCAGAGGCGGCGATGCGCGCAGGGAGGGGCCGCGGTGGCGCGGGTGGAGCGGAACGGCCGTGGTGAGCTGCCGACGGCAGCAGTAGCAGCCGCAGCGGGGAGGAGGAGGTGCGGAGCACGGACGTAGGGCGAGGTGGTCGGACCGGAGCGGCCACGGTGGCGAGCACGGCGGTGGCTGGCCGAGCGAGGTCGCGGGCGTGAGCGCGCACTATGCACGGCGGGAGCGAGGCACAGGAGAAGAGGGGGCGGGAGCTGCTCACGCTCGATGCAGGGGTACGGGCGGCGAGACTCGATGGCGACCGGCATTGAGGAGGACGAGGAGGCATCCGGCGATGGCGAGGCAGCTCCAGGCGGCGGCGTCGCGAGGGGATCGGGAGCGATCCCGATCCAGTCGAGGGGGGAGGGGGAAGTGTCGGTGGGGTGTGGGGGGATATTTCCCCCCCTGTGGGGTGGGGGTTATAGGGGGTCGGTTGGGCCGGTTGGGCCCCAGGGGGAGTTTTTAACTTAGTTAGGTTTTTTTTTGTTGTTTGTCTTTCTATCCTTTTATATGTTTCTCTTTTCTGTTTTATTTTATTTAAAATAGTTAGGCATTTTTAGCAACTGTAATAACTACACCATAATTGATCTTGCAAATTTTTGCACCGCCCGAACATTTTTATTTAACATTTCAAAAACTTATATTGTTTATTTCTTTTTCGGGTTCTTATTTCGAACGGGGTTTTCAATTAGCATGATGTTATCAGCAGTAACACGATGATGTGGCGTCATTAGCAGGGAATTACTGTAGCGTGATTACCCGGGCGTTACATGTACTCTCAGTATGTTTGATTTCCCGGATTTCCAAACCCTGGTCAACAAGGCTCTCATCGCAGAAAGGGAACACAAGCTCGTGCAAGACAACATGCCTGATAATAATGATCACAGGCGAAAATTCGAGTCTAAGAAGGATGGACAACCAATACAGAAGGCTCGTACCTGGGATCATACTCAGATTGAGTACAAACCTAATTGGTAGAAGAATGTTAACAAGACCACTACCCAAGTCAAGAATGTCGTGACCAGCCCGGTGTGCGAAGAATGTCAGTGCAACAATTCCTGTTTTAATTGTGGTCAGACTGGACATTATGCCAGACAGTGCCCCAAGAACGGCAAGCCAACCGCCCCATTCAGGGCACATGTCAATTATCTGGAGCCCTATTCAGCCTCATGGGCCATCCAAGGGCATATTCATCACCTCTCCACTGACGAAGCCCAAGAGGACCCGGAAGTCATGATTGGTATGTTCCCTGTTAATAACATACCTGCAATAATTTTAATTGACTCTGGGGCTTCCCACTCTTTTATTTCACGGAGTTTTGCTTCCCAAAACAAATTTCCTTGCTCGATTTTGGGAAAGAATATGCTAGTACAATCCCCGGGATCTTTGCTCAGAAGCAATCTCGTCTGCCATAATTTGGAAATTGATATCAAGGGAGTCAGATTTCCAACATCCTTGATTGTCATCGAGTCTGCCAAATTGGATATTATTTTGGAAATGAATTGGTTGACCCAATATCAAGTACGCATCAACTGTGCGACCAGAGAAGTCACCTTGACCAGTCAAAAAGGTCAAACCATGAAGTTTTATGCCAGGAGAAGCATACCCAAGAAAGAAATGGTTTTCATGGTTGTGGCTGAAGAATTGGAAATAATTCCTATGGTCAATAAGTTTCTCGATGTATTTCCGGAGAATTACCAGGCATGCCGCCAGATAAGGAGCTAGAGTTTGCAATTGACCTGGTGCCTGGAACCGCACCACTATACAAGAAGTATTACCAGATGCCATCGTCAGAATTAGTGGAATTAAATAAACAGTTGGATGAGATGCTTCAGAAGGGATACATACGTCCGAGCTCTTCACCGTGGGGATCACCCACGATATTTGTGGACAAGAAAGACGACAGTCTTCGGATGTGCATAGATTACTGTCAGCTGAATCATGTCACCATCAAGAACAAATATCCCCTGCCAAGGATATATGATTTGTTTGATCAACTTAGCGGGGCAAAAGTATTCTCCAAGGTAGATCTAAGGACCGGATATCACCAGCTCAAAACAAGAAGGATGATATTCCCAAGACCGCATTCACTACTCGATACGGTCTTTATGAATATACCGTCAGGTCTTTCGGTCTCACCAATGCCCCTGCCTTTTTCATGCATATGATCAATAAGGTATTTATGGATTTCTTGGATAAGTTTGTGGTGGTCTTCATCGATGACATCCTCATTTACTCTAAGAATGAAAAAGAACACAAGGAACACCTCAGGGCAGTTTTGCAAAGGCTCAGTGACCATCAGCTATATGCGAAGTTCAGAAAATGCGAGTTCTGGCTCAAGCAAGTTGGATTTTTGGGGCATGTGCTTTCCGTAGAAGGGATAGCCGCGGACCCAAGTAAGGTGAAAGATGTGCTTGATTGGACTGCACCTAAGATAGTATCAGAAATCCGGAGTTTCCTTGGATTAGCTGGATACTACCGCCGCTTTATCGAGGGATTCTCCAAGATTGCCAAGCCAATGACAGAGCTCCTCAAAAAGGACAAGAAGTTCGAATGGACCGAGGATTGCGGAAGGAGCTTCACCGAGCTAAAAACCAGACTGACAACATCACCAGTCTTGACTCTGCCAGACATCTATCGCAGCTTTGATGTATATTGTGACGCATCCAGAAAAGGCATTGGATGTGTACTCATGCAAGACGACAAGGTTGTGGCGTACGCATCTCGATAGTTACAGCCGCATGAAGGAAACTATCCCATGCATGATTTGGAGGTGGCCTCTGTTGTGCACGCTTTGAAAATTTAGAGACACTATCTCATTGGAAAAAGGTGCCAAATTTTCACTGACCACAAGAGTCTGAAATATATATTCACTCAACCGGACCTGAATCTTCGACAACGAAGATGGCTTGAGTTGGTCAAGGATTATGACCTCGGGATAAATTACCATCCGGGTAAAGCCAACATGGTTGCTGATGCCCTTAGCCACAAGCCTGCCTGTCTAACTGCCTTAATGGATTTCTTGCCTTAGGAACTCCAAGACGAGATCGCTCAGCTAAATTTAATGATAGTTGATGCCAGTCTTGCCAATATATTGGAAGTTGCCCCTACCCTGGAGGATGAGATTCGCAGAGCCCAGGCAGATGACGTGTTGTTGCAATTCCATGCCCGACGTATGCAAGAAGGAAAGACTCAGGATTTCTCTAAGGATCCACAAGGTACGCTAAGGTTCCGATGGAGGATTTGCATACCCGAGCAAGCAGACTTGAGGAAGAAGATCTTGGCAGAAGCACACGAATCTTCGTATTCAATTCATCCATGAGGTACCAAAATGCACGAAGACCTTCGTCAAATATTTTGGTGGGACAAAATGAAGGAAGATATTGCATATTTTGTGGCCTGCTGTGATATATGCAACAAAGTAAAGGAGGAACACCAAAAACCTGCCGGACAACTTCAACCGCTACCCGTCTCGCAACGGAAATGGGACGATGTGTGCATGGATTTCATCACCGGCCTACCAAGGACTCACCAAGGAAATGACGCAGTATGGGTCATCATGGACATGCCAACTAAGGTGGCTCACTTCATCCTCATCCGGACCACATATAGAGCCGATCAACTTGCACAGTTGTATGTGTCTAGGATCATCAATTTGCATGGAGTGCCAAAACAATTACTTCAGACCGAGGATCTCTCTTCACCTCAACATTTTGGTCACGTATCCATCAAGCTTCGGGGACTACTTTAAAATACAACACAACCTATCATCCTCAGACAGACAGGCAAACTGAGCAAGTAAATTAGATACTGGAAGATATGCTACAAGCATGTGCTTTAGCCCAAGTCTCCAAGTGGGAAAATTGTCTACCGTATGCCGAGTTCTCCTACAACAACAGTTTTTAGACCAGCTTGAAGATGTCACCTTATGAAGCTCTGTATGGCCGTAAGTGCCGCACTCCGCTAAACTGGTCTCAAACCGGAGACAACCACATTTTTGGAACTGATTTAATGATGGAGGCTGAAAAACAAGTGAAAGAGATCCGAGATAGACTGCAGTTGGCTAAGTCACAACAGAAGAGTTATTATGATGCAAAGCACCGTTAGATCAGTTTTGAACCCAGAGAACACATGTATCTCTGAGTCACACCCATGAAAGGAGTCAAGAGATTTCAAACCCAAGGAAAACTAGCACCCAAATATATTGGTTCATTCCCAGTCATTTCCAAAGTTGGAACGGTTGCATATCAGTAGGAATTACTACCAGAGTTGTCAGAAGTGCACACTGTGTTCCATGTCTCACAGTTAAGGAGGTGTATCTCGTCACCGGAGAAAAGGACTGACATGGCAGAGATACAACTGGCTAAGGATTTAACCAGTGAGGAGAAACCGATCAGAATCTTCGATGAGACGAAAAGGGTCACTCGTAGCAAAGTGATAAAGTTTTATAAGGTTCAATGGGAGCACCAAACCGAAGAAGAAGCAACCTGGGAAAGAGAGGAATTTTTAAGGACAACCTACCCAAAATTGTTTTCCCGAGCAACCAAATCTCGAGGACGAGATTCATCCTAAGTGGGGGAGGTTTGTGACAGCCTGTGTTCTGCCTTCTATCTTTTTCCGGACTTTATTTGCCCTTGCTTTGAAATTTGGTTTTTGAATCAATTAAAATGGACTTGAAAACTTGGGCTTGTCCTTGATTTTCACCCAAGTGACCCCTCCATCTCTCATTTAACTTTCTTTCTCTCAAAAATCCCAAAATAGCACAAGGAATATTTTTCATACAAGAAAAATATTCAAATTCTTTTTTGAAACTCAATTCAGAAACTTGTGCTCCAAAGCAACCCTCATTTTTTTGCTTCCAAAATTCTGAGAAAATTCCCAAATATTCTTTGAACCTTGGCCCACTTGCCCGTGCAAAAATATTGCATACTTATTTGGAATATTTTTGCTATGGAAAATCATTTCTGTTCTGGCCTCAAAATCCAGTTTCTTCAGCAAGTGCATTTTTCCTTGATCCATTGAGGCTGATTTTTCTTGAGCTTCATTACCTTCCTATATAAATCTTAACTCCAGAAGCTTAGCCTTAATCTCCTTCTAGAATCCCTCCAAACTATGCGACCAAGTTTCTGTCCCCAGGAAACTCAAGTCTCATCCGGTCGGCCTGGCAGTGTGCCATCACCCCTCCTAGATCAAACACTGCACGGACAACACACTAGACAAGGTTTGGCATCGTGTGGGCGTCGTTTTGACCATGCGAGTATGGTGACCACGTATGGACACGGCTCTGGCAACGTAGCCGACGCGCTCTACGCTGCGCCCGAGTGCTTGTTCATCGCGTGATCGATCTAGAGCTCGTCGACGACTGCCGCACCGTGGTACGTCCATTTTGCATCATGCTTTTATGTTGATATTTATTTCACTATGGGCTGTTATTACACGTTATGTCACAATACTTATGCCTTTTCTCCCTTATTTTACAAGGTTTACATGAAGAGGGAGAATGCCGGCAACTAGAATTCTGGGCTGGAAAAGGAGCAAACATTGGAGACCTATTCCGCACAACTCAAAAAGCTCCGAAACTCCACGAAACACCATTTCAGAAAATAGAAAAAATATCTGGCGAAAGAGATATGCCAGGGGGGCCACCATGTAATGCCCAGTATGTGACTATGCCTCCCACATGTCGAGGCACGACTTAAAGGCATAAGCACATACTAGAATAATCTCAAGTATGGTATCTTCGCACAACTCATGTAAAAGAGGGGATGAAAAATGTAAAAGAGTAGTTGGCTTACACTCGCCACGTCACACAATGTAATACATTAACATACATCATCCAAATAACATCAGAGTCCGACTACGGACGAAGATCCAAATGAAGGATACCATAAATAAAGCAACACAAGGTCCCGATCATCCTAGTAAGAGCCCTACTGATCCTCGGGATAGGACACGTAGTATCGTCCACGCTCTTCATCGAACTCCCAATACAACTCTGAACCACCACCTGTGTAGTTCTCAACGGTACCTGCATCTGGTGTTGTGTAGAATCTATGAGCCACGGAGTACTCAGCAATCCCGTTCCCGGGTTGCAATAAGGCTTAAACAAGGTTGCAACAGCACTAGCACTAACTTACGGGTTTAGAGCGAGGAGAGAAACAAGTGCCAACGATCGTCAAGGTGATCACGAAATGATCCTAACTAAGCACGTCAATCATAACCCCACAGTGTTCATTTCCTGAACCCCTTCGGAAAGAGACTGTCACGGTGATTCACGCTGGTAGTGTATTATGAACATGGTGTCAAGTTATCAACAACCGGATATTAAGAAATTCCTGTCTGCCACATAACCACGGGCACGGCTTTCGAAATATCAAATCTTGCAGGGGTGTCCCAACTTAGCCCATCACAAGCTCACGATCTGCGGAGTCGCAACTCCAAGGTGATCCCGTGCTCAAGATATTCCGACATAGGTAAAACTAATCCAGCAAGACCTCCCGGCGTGCCGACACCCTGATAGTAGCTGTGCGTATCTCGTCTCAGGCCACGACCGGATGAGTCATCCTACATGTGTATACCAGCCCTTGAGTTTCCTCGAGGTGGCCCCGCAGTCTGCTCAGTTTGGTCCAACACTCATGAGGAGCACTGGCACAGGGTTGTTAATTAAGAACTCGGGTTTGCAACACCCTATGCAAGTTTTAGTTGTTAGGCAAATGTAAAACCAATGTTGGGCCTTGCTGGAAAAGCTTTAGCACTAAGCGGGTTATCGAGGGGGGCCCATAAACCCCAACCATGTTAGGGACGCAAAATCAAGGAACATAACACCGGTTTAACGGTTCCTAGGGTGGCATGAGTGGAACAAAACACCAAGCAAGAGGCTTAGCCTTCCACCCATTACCAATATATAGATGATTTAGTTTAACAGTTTATATATTGTGATATCCCAACAATAACTTCAACATGAAGCGAGAATCTTCAAATCTTCACCTGCAACTAACAACACTATAAGAGGGGCTGAGCGAAGCTTTGTAGCCAAACAACGGTTTGCTAGGTGGGTGGTAAGAGAGTTTCATGGCAACAATAGGAGCGCTGACAAACAGACATAGGCATCGAGGCAATAACCTAAAGAGCAAGACATCTAGCATAGGCAAAGATGGTAGTGATATTTGGGTAAGGTCATCTTGCCTGTTGATTCCTCGGAGGGAATGTAACCTTGCTCCTCAAACTCAACCTCGGTAGGAACTTCGTAATCCATATCGTCACCGGGCACTAACCAACAAAACAAGCAACAACGGAACAACATTTAATCATCATGCAATGCTCAACCACATGATGCATGAACGTGAAGCATGTGAACATGGAAAGAAATTATGCATGGCCTAGGGGTCACAAGAGTGCAACACAACATAATCAAACAAGAGCACTCACAAGAAAGAAAACAAACAAAGGAACAACTATCAAGTTTATGTTGATTATTCAAACAAGCATCCAACAAGTTTTAAAGGAGTTGGTTAACATGACAAGGTGCAACTAACATTACAGCAACATGCTAGCACATTTAAATTGACTGGAAATAATAAACAACAATTTCCAGAAACTCCCATATTAATTCAAATGCATTTGGGACAGATCTGAAAAACTTCTTTGATGAAGTAGTCAAACAAGCTAAACAACAGCACCAAAATATTCTACACATTTTTCCACCCCAAATGCATATAAAGTTTGTTAAATTTGGAGTTGTAGATATTTAGTTATGATTTTTACAAGTTTAGGCATATTTAAAACAAGATTAAATTCAAACAACATTTTAAATGTTTTTAAACATGGCAAAAATAGCATATTCATAATCTACATAAAATTCTAAGCACTTTTCATATAGGACTTATTTTCATCAGAAGAATATTTTCACAGATATTAAACAAACAAGAAAAAGCAGAAAAGAAAAAGAAAAGAAAAATAGAAAAGAAAAACAATGCGCTGGGGTCAGAGTGACCCACGCCCTCGCTAGCCCGAGCCACTGACAAGGAGGGCCGGCTACGCTGAGCTGGCACCAGTGGGTGCGCGCGGGGGCTGGAGACGGCTGAGTGGCTGACAGGTGGGGCCTGCCTATTAGCCTCTCGCGAAAATTAAAAAGGGGTCGAATAGCCACTACCCCGCAACGGATTCGAACACAAGACCCCCTACTTAACTGATGGAGTAACAAGCCACTGTGCTAGCATTCGAATCTTGACAGATAATAGGAGCGATGACTAAAGAAGTAACAGCAGATGCAGAAAACAGGGATTACGTAGGGCTCGTCGGAGCTGCGCCGGCGACCAAACGAGACGGGGGAGGTGTGCAGGTGCTCCTGGAGGAGTTCCGCATCCATACGACGCACCTGCAGCAGCTAACGAGCACTACCACGCCGGCGGCGAGCAACGACAGAACGGCGGCGACGGGCAACGACGAGATGATGCAGCGGCCTAGGCGGAGCAACGACAACACATCCAGCATCTACGCGTCAAACTGAAGCGAACGGGCAGCAAGCGACGGTCTAGAGGGGTCGGAACACTCGTCGACGACGAGGCCCGACGGCGATGAGCTCGGGTGCTCGATGAACTCGGTGCTAGAGGGCGCTAACGAGGGGGAAAAGGGGACGAGGAGGTGGAGGCGCTCACCACGAACACGGAGATGTGTTTGGCTGGCCCAGACGTGGACAGAGTCGATGGCGAACAGGTACGGGCGCCAGAGACAAAGAAGAGGAAGAAGATGTCGGCGAGGAGGTGATCGGCTCCGCGTAGAGGAAGTAGACGAAGTAGTCGACGTCGTGGAGGCAGCTGGACACGTTTGGCGAGGCTGAGGTCGACGGGAGGCTCGCCGGCGACGAGGTGGCGCTCTCAGATGCGTGCGGGTTCTCACTAGAGCAGCGGATCTGGTGGAGCTTGGCTCTCCAGGCGGCAAGAGGAGGAAGAGGAACCCTAGAGAGAAGGGGAGGGCACGCTGCAGGTTTAAATGGAGGGCTCATATCATGAGACCTCGACGTCTGTGATCACGGCGCGACGGCGAGCATGCGCTCTGCTTTGCCGTGCTTGACGGAGGAAGATGGAGACGCGGGAGGTGTGAGGCTGACAAGTGGGGCCAGGGGGAGAAAAGACACGGCGCGACTGCGAGCGCTCTGTGGGCTTCCGGGAGAAAGATGGGCCGCGCAGTGCGAGTGGACAGACTGGGTCTGGGGGGAGGAGAAGGAGGAGGAGGCCCAGGGCCACTGCTGTGCTGTTGACTCTTTTCTTTTTCATTTAAGTTTTAGACAGAAAAGAAAAAAAAGCACATGCTAAAAGGAAAATAGTTGGGAGAAAAGAAAAATATCCCCATGCTCCTAGATTTACGCCCTATTTAATAAAATTTACTTGGAAATTTTTAGAGGCAGAAAAATAAAAGGAGTTTGAATATGGTTCAAACTCTTGTCATTTTAAAACCCAACCAAATCAATTCTAAATGGGGTGATATTTGGTAGAGAGGGTGTAGACATGGTGAAAGATTTTTAGGAAAAGAAAGAACACTAAAGGAATTGGCTAGGTGGCTTGGACAAAGGAGTAAAGAAAGGACAGAAAAGAAATAGAAGGAAGAAGAAGAAGAATAAGAAGAAGAAGAGTGAAACAAGGAGGCGGCTAGGGTTTAGCAAGTCAAGGTTGGCTAGAGCCACACTCACAACATCACAAGGGTCTCACACAAACATCACAACAAGAAAGTAAACTATGATGCCATGATGATTAAAGCAATGCATGGATGCAAAATAAAATAAAAAGACATGGCAATGCAACAAAAAAAATGAAAAGAGCTCAAATGACAAGAACCCCCAATGATAAGGACAAGGATCAAATTGAGAAAGCTTTATTGCCATTATTGGAAAGTATCACATATGGGGTGTTACAAACTCTCCCACACTACAAAAAGATCTCGTCCCGAGATCTAGGACTGGAAGAAGGAAGGATACTCGAAACGAAGATGATCTTCTCATTCCCACGTAGCTTCTCGGTCGGTATGGTGTGGCCACTTCACTTTCAAGAATTTGATGGACTTGTTGCGGGTTTTGCGCTCAGTTTCTTCAAGAATAGCAACAGGGTGTTCATGATAAGACAAGTCTTGTCGAAGATCAATCTCGTCGAACGGAATGGTACGTTCAGGTGTCTTGAAGCACTTGCGGAGTTGAGACACGTGAAACACATCATGAACATTTGCAAAGTTGGAGGGAAGCTCGAGTTGGTAGGCTAGATCGCCTATTTTGCCAAGAATCTTGAAAGGGCCCACGTATCTTGGAGCAAGCTTTCCTTTGATACCAAATCTTTGGGTTCCTTTCATAGGAGAAACACGAAGATAGACATGATCTCCAATGTCGAAAGCCAAATCACGATGCTTGCCGTCATAGTAGCTCTTTTGACGCGACTGAGCGGCTTTGAGATTCTCACGTATGACTTTGCACATTTCTTTGGCTTCTGAGATCAAATCATTACCAAGAAGTTGACGTTCACCAGTCTCGGACCAGTTGAGCGGGGTACGGCACTTTCTGCCATAGAGGATTTCGAAAGGAGCTTTTCCGGCACTTGCTTGGAAGCTGTTGTTGTAAGAGAACTCGGCAAATGGGAGACAATCTTCCCACTTCATACCAAAAGAGATGACACAAGCTATCAGCATGTCTTCAAGGATATGGTTCACTCTTTCGACTTGACCACTAGTCTGAGGGTGAAACGCAGTGCTGAAGCAAAATTTCGTGCCCATGGCTGACTGAAAGGAGTCCCAGAACATGGATGTGAACAAACTTCCACGGTCTGAGGAGATGACTTGAGGAATGCCATGCAACGAAACAATTCTAGAGGTGTACATCTCTGTCAGCTGAGCTGCATTGATGGATTCTTTGATGGGAAGGAAATGAGCTACTTTAGTTAGCTTATCAATCACTACGAAGATAGCATCATTCCCCTTCTTGGACTTAGGAAACCAAGTGACGAAATCCATTTCAATGTGATCGAATTTCCACTCGGGAACAGGTAGAGGTTGATGGAGACCGGTTGGATGTTGATGCTCTGCCTTCACTCTTCTGCAGACATCACATTCATTCACGAATTGGGCAATCTCCCTTTTCATGCGAGTCCACCAGTATGATTGCTTGAGGTCTTGGTACATCTTGGAACTTCCGGGATGAATCGAGAGGAGGGAGGCATGTGCTTCGTTCATTATGAGCTTCCTGAGATCACCCTTGGGAACCACAATTCTGTCCTCAAAGAACAAGGTGTCTTTCTCATCAACACGATAGCACTTGTACTTGGGAGTACCCTTAGCAATACCATGTTTCACTTTCTGCACCATAGCATCACTGAGTTGGGCCTCACGGATCTGATCTTCCAAGGTAGGAGAAACTTGAAGATTTGCGAGAAAGCCTTGCGGAACAACTTGGAGGTTGAGCTTCCTGAATGATTCACAAAGTTCAGGCTGGAATGGTTTGAGAAGGAGACTATTGCAATATGCCTTTCTGCTCAAGGCATCTGCAATGACATTGGCCTTGCCAGGTGTATACTCAATGCTTGTATCATACTCTTGGATCATCTCAACCCAACGAGTCTGGCGACGGTTAAGGTTTGGCTGTGTGAAGATGTACTTCAAGCTCTTGTGATCGGTGAAGATGTCCACTTTTCTTCCCAACAGAAGGTGTCTCCACATGATGAAGGCATGTACAACTACTGCTAGCTCGAGATCTTGTGTGGGGTAATTCCTCTCATTTGGTTTCAACTGACGAGAAGTGTATGCCACAATCTTCTTGTCTTGCATGAGAACACCACCAAGTCCCTACGATGAAGCATCACAAAAGACTTCATAGGGCTTGGACTCATCCGAAGGAGTAAGAACCGGAGCAGAAATGAGCTTCTCTTAGAGTGTTTTGAATGCCATATCACAATCAGGAGTCCAGGAGTAGCAACAGGTTGGAAAGAGGCTTGGCAATCTTGGAGAAGTTCTCAACGAATCTTCTGCAATAGCTAGCGAGACCAAGGAAGCTTCGGAGTTGCTTGACATTCTGGGGGGGGGGGGGTTCCCAGTTGACAATAGCTTCAACTTTCTCAGGGTTCACATAAATGCCCTCGGCACAGATAATATGGCCAAGATATAAGACCTTATCTAGCCAGAATTCACATTTGGAGAACTTCGCATAGAACTTGTGTTCACGGAGCCTGTCCAGGATCAAACGGAGGTGCTTGGCATAGTCTTCTTCATTCTTAGAGAATACCAAGATGTCATCCAGACAGACAAGAACAAATTCATTGGTGTAGGGGTTGAATATGAAGTGCATCATCCTCGAGAAGGTGCGTGGAGAATTTGCGAGGCCAAAAGACATGACCGTGTATTCATAAGAGTCGCAACTCGTTCTGAATGCGGTCTTGGGAATATCTTCTTCACGGATACGGATCTGGTGGTAACCCGTCCGAAGATCGAGCTTTGAGAACACCTTTTCTCCTTTGAGCTGCTCGAACAATTCATTAATATTGGGAAGCGGATACTTGTTCTTTATTGTCTTCTTGTTCAATGGCCGGTAATCAACGCAAAGGCGTTCCGTGCCATCCTTCTTCTTGACAAATAGAACACCACAACCTCAAGGAGAAGTACTAGGCCTGATTAGACCCATACGCTCTTGCTCATCGAGTTGTTTCTTCAGCTCCTTCAACTCATCAGGGGAAAGCTTGTACGGACACCGACATGCTGGCTCGGTACCGGGCTCGAGTTCAGTGATGAATTCAACTTGACGATGGGGAGGCATGCCTGGAAGTTCTTCAGGGAAAACATCTTCATACTCATTGACCACCGGAATCTGAGAAATGACATTAATCTCGCCCTTGTCATTGAGAGAGAATAGCCTGATTGTGTTATCTCAAGAGGCGAAGATAATCACGTCTTCGTCAGGATGAGTAAGCTTGACTTCCTTATTTGCACAGTCAATGTTTGCATCATGCTTGGAAAGCCAATCCATCCCTATAATAAGATCAATGTCGGAGTTGCCAAGAACAACCGGAGAAACTAGAAAGCGGTAATCACCCATATGAATAGATATGTCCGGAGCCATCAAATTAGAAGTCATCTTTTTGCCCGAAGAAATAATTTGCAACTTCTTATCCAGAAATGCCAAAGTGAAATTATGCTTGGTAAAGAATGGCCTTGATATGAAACTGAGAGATGCACCAGAATCAAACAATACTTTTGCAGGAATAGAGTTAACTGGAAGGTTACCAAGTATCACATCTAAAGAATTCTCTGCTTGAGCTGCATTCATCAGATTCACTCTTGCTACCTTGGGATTATGCTTGACGATAGCAGTGCTGACAGGTGGAGGAGGCGGAAGGCGCCTTGGGTTGGGACACTTGTTAGCATAGTGACCCTTCTGAGTACACTTATTGCAAACCACTTCTGAGAGAGGTCGGTGATAAGGACCACTTGATCTTGAAGCTTGAAACTGAGGCTTGGACTGATTGCTTGGGTTGGGTGTGTGGGAGAAACCACGGCCACCTGAATGCTTGTTGTTGTTTGGAGGACGGAGCACTGGAGGAGGCGGTAGCCAGAACTTCTGCTGCTTGGCAACCACTTGGGAAGAAGAGGAGGAGTGAACAGCATCTCTGATCCTCTTTTTGGAAGCTTCAATCTTGAGCTGGGCCGCCTCTTGCTTAAGAGCCATATTGTAGAATTGGTCAAATTCATCCAGCTCGAACAAGGTGAGAGCTAGTTGGAGTTCATCCTTCAGACCACCATGGAACTGATAAATCTTGCTCTTGGCATCTGGGATGTCTTGCTTGGCATAGCGGGCAAGATTCTGGAACTTGACATTGTATTGATAGACGGACATGGTGCCTTGCTTCAGGTTGCGGAATTGCTCACACATGCCTTCAATGACACTGGTTGGAATGTGGCGAGAGCGGAAATCCTTGCAGAAGTCAGTCCACGAGATCTCACGTCCACCTCTGGAATCTTTGTACTGTTGCCACCAATCAGCAGCTTGGTCCTTGAGTTGGAAAGTGGAAAACTTGACATAATCCTCAGGTCTCACGTTACTGCATTCAAAGTGCTTTTTGATGTCTGTGATCTAGTCTTCAACATCTAGCGGATCCACACAGTAAGTGAAAGACTTCGGTTGGTTTGCCAGGAATTGGTTGAGGGTTGCAAAGTGAGGTTGATTGAACAGATTGCCTTGGCCTTCGTTCCCATGACCACCTTGATTTGCTTGGTTGGCTTGAATGTTCAGCATCATTTGCATAAGCATCTGGGTGTTCTGGTTGGTCGCTTGCATAATTGCTCTCCAGGCCTCTAACGGAGGAGGAGGAGAAGGAGGACGTTCAGGAACACGCTCTTCTTCACCCTCTGGGTTAGCGTTGGGAACCCTTTTAGGAGCCATCTTGAATGAGATGACAACTACTAGCCATTGATTAAAAATATAAGATGAATCAACGGCTAGAATTGCAACATAAGTCTTCACAAGAACATTCGAATAAGATGATGAATGTATTTCATAGTTTAATGGTACAACAATCTTCTAGAGAAGCCACTTGGGAGAACAAAAGGTAAATAAAACAACAAGGAGCAGATAGAACAAATACATGATAGAAGCTTCGTTCCACATGTTCGTGCTGAAAGCTCATGGAATGTGTTACAAAAGGGTTTTGCAATCCCCGGATCAGCATAGCCAAGGACCCTTTAAGATGCAACTCCCAATTGGAACAACGCCCATAAAACCACTTCACTCAATGTTGAACCCCGAACTCCATAGCATGCACTCGTTGGAAGAATGCCTACGAGCTACTAGAAGAACCCACCTATTAATTTCCGAAGGGTTCCGGTTATGCAATCGGGTGTTGGGGATATAGGGGAAGCACCGCGCACTCAACTCTAATCCTACATCCAGCTGTATCCATCCTTCAACACATAACCAGTCATCCTCGGAAACTGTTTACCTCGGACCTTCGAAACGCATCTGCTATACAAGCTGTGGCAATACTCCCGAACTACCTCCCCAGTACTGGGTGATGTCGGGGTTATCTCACCACTAACCGCATAGAAGAGTTTTCGATGTCGGCCGTCTTAGGTATTCTAGAACTGATGCGATACATTTGTGACGGCAACACCTCGGAGCTCAACTCCCCGGGACACTGCCACAACCCCTAAATGACAGGAGGCATCGAGAACAATGTTCTCATCACAAAGATATCGGAACAATCCAAACAATACTCGCGTGATCCTAAAAAAAATTTAGTGAATTTTTGAGAGTAGACGAGATAGAACATCGTCAGGAGTCCTCACCAGAGCGATGAAGGGATGAGGAGTAAAAAGAAATCCTACTCTCAGATATATATATATATATATATATATATATATATATATATATATAGGACTCAAAACATTTTCATGTGTGTGCCTAGACTCAACAGTCAATGATTCGATCAATCAGGGGGGCTCCTAGGTCGGAGAAGGCTCTGATACCAACTTGTAATGCCCAGTATGTGACTATGCCTCCCACGTGTCGAGGCACGACTTAAAGGCATAAGCACATACTAGAATGATCTCAAGTATATCTTTGCACAACTCATGTAAAAGAGGGGATGAAAATGTAAAAGAGTAGTTGGCTTACACTCGCCACGTCACACAATGTAACACATTAACATACATCATCCAAATAACATCAGAGTCCGACTACGTACGAAGATCCAAATGAAAGATACCATAAATAAAGCAACACAAGGTCCCGATCATCCTAGTAAGAGCCCTACTAATCCTTGGGATAGGACACGTAGTATTGTCCACGCTCTTCATCAAACTCCCAATACAACTCTGAACCACCACCTGTGTAGTTCTCAACTGTACCTACATCTGGTGTTGTGTAGAATCTGTGAGCCACGGAGGACTCAGCAATCCCGTTCCCGGGTAGCAATACTATCAAAGCCTTAGGTGTGGAAAAGGCTTAAACAAGGTTGCAGCAGCACTAGCACTAACTTACAGGTTTAGAGCGAGGAGAGAAACAAGTGCCAATGATCGTCAAGGTGATCACGAAGTGATCCTAACTAAGCACGTTAATCATAACCCCACCGTGTTCACTTCCCGAACACCTTCGGAAAGAGACCGTCATGGTGACTCACGCTGGTAGTGTATTATGAACATGGTGTCAAGTTATCTACAACCGGATATTAACAAATTCCCATCTGCCACATAACCGCGGGCATGACTTTCGAAAGATCAAACCCTCCAGGGGTGTCCCAACTTAGCCCATCACAAGCTCACGATCTGCGGAGTCGCAACTCCAAGGTGGGAAGACCCGAGTATTCTCGGAATCTCGTGCTCAAGATATTCCGACATAGGTAAAACTAATCCAGCAAGACCTCCCGGCGTGCCGACACCCTGATAGTAGCCGCGCGTATCTCGTCTCAGGCCACGACCGGATGAGTCATCCTACAGGTGTATACCATCCCTTTAGTTTCCTCGAGGTGGCCCCGCAGTCTGCTTAGTTTGGACCAACACTCATGAGGAGCACTGGCCTAGGGTTGTTAATTAAGAACTCGCGTTTGCAACGCCCTATACAAGTTTTAGTTATTAGGCAAATGTAAAACCAATGTTGGGCCTTGCTGGAAAAGCTTTAGCGCTAAGCGGGTTATCGAGGGGCTCCCATAAACCCCAACCGTGTTAGGGACGCAAAATCAAGGAACATAACACCGGTTTAACGGTTCCTTGGGTGGCATGAGTGGAACAAAACACCAAGCAAGAGGCTTAGCCTTCCACCCATTACCAATATATAGATGATTTAGTTTACCAGTTTATATATTGTGATATCCCAAAAATAACTTCAACATGAAGCGAGAATCTTCAAATCTTCACCTGCAACTAACAACGCTATAAGACGGGCTGAGCGAAGCTTACGTAGCCAAACAACGGTTTGCTAGGTGGGTGGTTAGAGAGTTTCATGGCAACAATAGGAGGGCTGACAAACAGACATAGGCATCGAGGCAATAACCTAAAGAGCGAGACATCTAGCATAGGCAAAGATAGTAGTGATATTTGGGTAAGGCCATCTTGCCTGTTGATTCCTCGGAGGGAACGTAACCTTGCTCCTCAAACTCAACCTCGATAGGAACTTCGTAATCCGTATCGTCACCGGGCTCTAACCAACAAAACAAGCAACAACGAAACAACATTCAATCATCATGCAATGCTCAACCACATGATGCATGAACATGAAGCATGTGAACATGGAAATAAATGATGCATGGCCTAGGGGTCACAAGAGTGCAACACAACATAATCAAACAAGAGCACTCACAAGAAAGAAAACAAACAAAAGAACAACTATCAAGTTTATGTTGATTATTCAAACAAGCATACAACAAGTTTTAAAGGAGTTCGTTAACATGGCAAGGTGCAACTAACATTACAGCAACATGCTAGCACATTTAAATGGGCTGGAAATAATAAACAACAATTTCCAGAAACTCCCATATTAATTTAAATGCATTTGGGACAGATCTAAAAAACTTCTGTGATAAAGTTGTCAAACATGCTAAACAACAGCACCAAAATATTCTACACAGTTTTCCACCCCAAATGCATATAAAGTTTGTTAAATTTGGAGTTGTAGATATTTAGTTATAATTTTTACAAGTTTAGGCATATTTAAAACAAGATTAAATTCAAACAACATTTTAAATGTTTTTAAACATGGCAACAAACAGCATATTCATAATCTACATAAAATTCTAAGCACTTTTCATATAGGACGTATTTTCATCAAAAGAATATTTCACAGATATTAAATAAAAAATAAAAAGCAGAAAAGAAAAAGAAAAGAAAAACAGAAAAGACAATGCGCAGGGGTCAGAGTGACCCGAGCCACTGACAAGGGGGGCCGGCTACGCTGAGCTGGCGCCAATGGGTGCGCGCGGGGGCTGGAGATGGCTGAGTGGCTGACAGGTGGGGCATGCCTGTCAGCCTCTCGCGAAAATTAAAAAGGGGGCGAATAGCCACTGCCCCGCAATGGATTCGAACTCAAGACCCCCTGCTTAACTGACGGAGTAACAAGCCACTGCGCTAGCATTCGAATCTTGACAGATAATGGGAGCGATGACTGAAGAAGTAACCGCAGATGCAGAAAACAGGGGATATGCAGGGCTCGTCGGAGGTGCTCCGGCGACCAAACGAGACGACGGAGGTGTGCGGGGTGCTCTTGGAGGAGTTCCGCATCCATACTTCGCAGCTGCAGCACCTAACGAGCACTACAACACTGGCGGCGAGCAACGACAGAACGGCGGCGATGGGCAACGACGAGATGATGCAGCGGCCTAGGCAGAGCAACGACAACACATGCAGCATCTACGCGTCGAACTGAAGCGAACGAGAAGCAAGCGATGGCCTAGAGGGGTCGGAACACTCGCCAGCAAGGAGGCCCGACGGCGATGATCTCGGGTGCTCGACGAACTCGATGCTAGAGGGCGCTAACGAGGGGGGAAAGGGGACGAGGAGGTGGAGGCGCTCACCACAAACACGAAGATGTGTTCGGCTGGCCCAGACGTGGACAGAGTCGACGGCGACGAGTCTCGAACAGGTACGGACGCTGGAGACAAAGAAGAGGAAGAAGACGTCGGCGAGGAGGCGATCGGCTCCACGTAGAGGAAGTAGTCGAAGTAGTCGACGTCGTGGAGGCAGCTGGTCACGTTTGGCGAGGCTGAGGTCGACGGGAGGCTCACCGGCGACGAGGTGGCACTCTCAGATGCGTGCGGGTACGCACTGGAGCGGCGAATCTGGAGGAGCTTGGCTCTCCAGGCGGCGAAAGGAGGAAGAGGAACCCTAGAGAGAAGGGCACGCTGCGGGTTTAAATGGAGGGCTCAGATCACGAGACCTCGACGTCCATGATCACGGCGCGATGGCGAGCGCGCGCTCTGCTTTGCAGCGCTTGACGGAGGTAGACGGAGACCCGGGAGGTGTGAGGCTGACAAGTGGGGCCAGGGGGAGAAAAGACACGGCACGACCGCGAGCGCTCTGTGGGCTTGCGGGAGAGATGGGTCGTCCAGTGCGAGGGGAAAGACTGGGCCTGGGGGAGGAGAAGGAGGAGGAGGCCCAGGGCCACAGCTATGCTGCTGACTCCTTTCTTTTTCATGTAACTTTTAGACAGAAAAGAAAAAGAAAAGCACAGGTTAAAAGGAAAAGAGTTGGGGGAAAAGAAAAATATCCCCATGCTCCTAGATTTATGCCCTATTTAATAAAATTGAATTGGACATTTTTAGAGGCGGAAAAATAATAGGAGTTTGAATATGGTTCAAACTCTTGTCATTTTAAAACCCAACCAAATCAATTCTAAATGGGGTGATATTTGGCAGAGAGGGTTTAGACATGGTGCAAGGTTTTTAGGAAAAGAAAGATCATTAAAGGAATTGGGTAGGTGGCTTGCACAAAGGAGTAAAGAAAGGACAGAAAAGAAAAAGAAAGAAGAAGAAGAAGACGAAGAAGAAGAAGAAGAAGAAGAAGAAGAAGAAGAAGAAGAAGAAGAAGAAGAAGAAGAAGAAGAAGAAGAATAAGAAGAAGAAGAAGAGTGAAACAAGGAGGGGGCTAGGTTTTAGCAAGTCAAGGTTGGCTAGAGCCACACTCACAACATCACAAGGGTCTCACACAAACATCACAACAAGAAAGTAAACTATGATGCCATGATGATGAAAGCAATGCATGGATGCAAAATAAAATAAAAAGACATGGCAATGCAAAAAAAATGAAAAGAGCTCAAATGACAAGAACCCACAAGGATAAGGACAAGGATCAAATTGAGAAAGCTTTATTGCCATTATCGGAAAGTATCACATATGGGGTGTTACACACCACCTGTCCACGACGGTGGGGGGTGCGCCCCCTGCCTCGTGGGCCAGCCGGTGACCCCCCGATGCCCATCTTCTCCTATATGAGGTAATTTGACATGGAAAAAATCAGAAGGATGCTTTCGGGACCAGACGCCGCCGTCTCGAGGCGGAACCTTGGCGGAACCAATCTAGGGCTCCGGCAGAGCTATTCTGCCGAGGATACTTCCCCCCGGTAGGGGGAAATCGTCACCGCCGTCATCACCAAAAACTCTCCCATCTTGGGGAGGGTTATCTTCATCATCATCTTCATCAACACCATCTCCTCTCAAACCCTAGTTCATCTCTTGTATCCAATTTTGTATCCAAACCTGAGATTGGTACCTGTGGGTTGCTAGTAGTGTTGATTACTCCTTGTAGTTGATGCTAGCTAGTTTACTTGGAGGAAGATCATATGTTCAGATCCATTAAGCATATTAATACACCTCTGATCATGAACAACATTATGTCTTGTGAGTAGTTACTTTTGTTCCTGAGGACATGGGAGAGGTCTTGCTATAAGTAGTCATGTGAATTTGGTATTCGTTCGATATTTTGATGAGATGTATGTTGTCTCTCCTCTAGTGGTGTCATGTGAACGTAGACTGCATGACACTTCACCATTGTTTGGGCCTAGAGGAAGGCATTGGGAAGTAATAAGTAGATGATGGGTTGCTAGAGTGACAGAAGCTTAAACCCTAGTTTATGCGCTGCTTCGTAAGGGGCTGATTTGGATCCATATATTTCATGCTATGGTTAGGTTTACCTTAATACTTCTTTTGTAGTTGCAGAAGCTTGCAATAGAGGTTAATCATAAGTGGGATGCTTGTCCAAGTAAGGACAGCACCCAAGCACTGGTCCACCCACGTACCAAATTATCAAAGTACCGAACGCGAATAATATGATCGTGATGAAAACTAGCTTGACGATAATTCCCATGTGTCCTCGGGAGCGCTTTCCTTCATATAAGAGTTTGTCCAAGCTTGTCCTTTGCTACCAAAAGGATTGGGTCACCTTGCTGCACCTTATTTACTTTTACTATTTGTCACTTGCTACCAATTACCTTATCACTAAAATATCTGTTACCGTAATTTCAGTGCTTGCAGAAAATATCTTACTGAAAACTGCCTATCATTTCCTTCTGCTCCTCGTTGCATATGAAACTCTTACTTATCGAAAGGACTACGATAGATCCCCTACACTTGTGGGTCATAAAGACTCTTTTCTGGCTCCATTGCCGGGGAGTGAAGCGCCTTTGGTAAGCGGAATTTGGTAAGGAAAAATATATATAGTGTGCTGAAATTTACTGTTACTTGTTACTATGGCTCATAATCCTTTGAGGGGCTTGTTCGGGGTATCTTCACCCTGACCAGAAGAGCAAAGAGTTGCTCCTCAACCTACTATATTGAAAATGTTTGCATTGAAATTCCTTCTGGTATGATAGAGAAACTGCTAGATAATCCCTTTACAGGAGATGGAGCACTGCATCCCGATTTGCACCTAATCTATGTGGATGAAGTTTGTGGATTATTTAAGCTTGCAGGTATGCCCAAGGATGTTATAAAGAATAAGGTCTTCCCTTTATCTTTGAAGGGAGATGCATTGACATGGTTTAGGCTATGCGATGATATTGGATCATGGAACTATAATCGACTGAAGTTGGAATTTCATCAGAAGTTCTACCCTATGCATCAAATTCATCGTGATTGTAATTTTATATATATATATATATATATATATATATATATATATATATATATATATATATATATATATATATATATATATATATATATATATATATATATATATATTGGCCCCGCGAAGGAGAAATCATCGCTCAAGCTTGGGGGAGGCTTAAGTCAATGTTATATTCATGCCCCAATCATGAGCTCTCAAGAAAAATGATCATTCAAAATTTTTATGCTCGGCTTTTTCAATAATCGCTCCATGCTCGATAATTCTTGTGCCGGTTCTTTTATGATGAAAACTATTGTCACAGCCCTAGCTTCCCTGTTGTCTTTGCTTGCTCTCCATGTCATCATGTTTAAATTTTGCTAAACTTGAAATGGGGATTGATCAAACCCTAGCACCAAAAGAACCCAACTAGGTTCAACCTAAAAATATTTTCATTGCTCCCAGAGTGCCTCAAGAAAAGTTCATGATTTTTGGTTAAGGTAGAGACCCCTGCCAAAAATGATGAATATATTTCTAGGACATTCTTGGATTTTTGAATTAATCCATATTGTATTTGAATTGGGGCATTTAAATTCTTTAAATAGTTTAAATGCCCTAATAATTGTGAAACTAGTTGAGGGCTGTTAGAAATAATTCAATAGGGGCCCACAATTTATTTCTTGATTTATCAAAATGATTTAGTATTTTTACTAAATCAAAACATAATAGAATAATTAGAAAAACAGAAACAGAAATTAAAACAGAGAGAGAAGGAACTACCTGGACCACTTACCTGAGGAGGCCCAGCACCGCTGGCCCAGCCCACCCCCTCGCGCGTCGTCTTCTCCCCCTGCCCCGAAGCAGCTGCGTGCCAGCGCCCACGCCGACCGCGCCACCTCCTGCTTCGCCGTGTCGCGCTCCCCTTCGACCCAAGCCAGGCGCCAAGGGACGTGGACGAAGCCCCCGCAGCGTTTCCCTCCTTCTCTGGTCTCATCCCCTTTCTTCCCGCTCGCTTTAGAGCTCGACCGAACGAGGCTGTCGCCGCCGCTCATCACCACCGCGGCCACCGTGACCCCCTCGCCTCTCCGACGCGCCAGCGAGCTCCGCTACGTCCTTCTAATCCTCTCCAGCAAGTTACGGACGCCGGGAGGCCCTGCTTCGCCGTCTTCGTGCTCGTCTTCAACCTCCGGCCGCCGTCGACCTCGCCGTCAATTCGTCGACTCCGGTGCCTCCCCGAGCCTCCTGAGACCCCCGTCGACCCCGTTGTGAGCTCCTCCGCCGTTTCCCCCTGTCCCCGTGGCCTGTACCTCACCGTAGCCGTCGCCCCCTTCCTCACCGTCGCCGGCCGCCGCTGAGCATGTCGCCGCCGTGGCCACCGTCACCTATAGCGGCAACCGAGCTCACAACCGCGCTCACCGAGCCCCCAGGAGCCCGTAGCACCACTTAGTTCACCTCCCCGTGGCCCGTAGCACCGTCTTCGTCGATGCCCGAACGCCACCGCCGCCGCGAGCTTGATTCCGGCGAACTCCGGCCGCCCTAGCAGCTCCCGCTTGCCGCAACGGATGCGCGAGAACGCGGGCTTCACGTAGATACTCTCCGCGGCCATTTTGGTCGCCTGTAGGCGTTTTCCGACGCCCTCCGCCGTCTCTGGCTCCGCCGGCGACGAGCCGCCGGCGCTTTTGACCTGTTGACCGGTGGGTTGACCCCCC
>LR738714.1:558595376-558655726 GCA_902687465.1 Secale cereale
AACAACTTATGGTTGCTGTTTAGGACAATTTGAATAAATGGCATTTGAATAATCACATATGGAGTTTGAATTTGAACCTTTGGTTCAAACCAACTTCATTTAATTTGGTTGCTAGTTGCATTAGGCCAAAGCACATCATATTGCCATGTCATATTCATGCATCATATTGTTGCATTGCATTGATTGTGTTCTTTCTCTGTTTGTCGGTTTTGTCCCCTCTCAGTAGACGACGTTTCGACGATGAGTTCGATGACACCGATGAAGAACTATTACTATCTTCAGAAGTGCCAGGCAAGCAGAACCCCCTTGTTCATTCCGATACAATCCCACTCTCTCGCTCTTGCTCTCCTTTACTGCATTAGGACAACAACGATTGCACTGCTTTTTGCTGCGGTAGTTGAACCCCTTTCCTCTGCATGACCTGTCATTGCCACAGTAAATAGTTGAAACCCACTAGCATGAGTAGGAGTTGTTTGAGCCATGTTGTGCCTACTCATACATGCTTTCTGGTTATGCCCGCTATTGCTTAGAGTTGAGTCAGGTCTGATTCATCGGGGATGAATTGGAATGTGATGAACATGTCCTACTGTGTGTGAGCTAAGTGTGTGAACACGATTTGGTAAAGGTAGCGGTGAGAGGCCATGTAGGAGTACATGGTGGGTTGTCTCACTGGAGCCGTCCTTAAGAACTGAGTTCTGTGTAAGTTGTCCAATGACATAGTTACTACCACACATTGGGTTCCGGTAACTCGACCCCTCTCGACTTATTAATCAACTAGATCTCTGTCCAGGAGTTGCAACTAGTTTCTGGTGTTTGTAGGTAGTGTTAGTAGTCTACCAAGTGGCACACGGTACATGTGGGCTTGGGTCAGACTAGGCATCGTGGCACGGTGTACCAAGCGTAGATCCATCCGACGAGGTGGGCTTGGGAACCCTGCGCACATCTTTTGGGGCCGTGAGCGACACCCCGGCCGGATCTCCCCACGGATGGAACCCGAATAGGCGATAAACCTGGACGAGAGACTTGTGTGGTTAGTCAGGTCGTGGCCGACACCCTCGCCAGGCTTCCGCTTGAAGGTTGCCGAGATACACGACGTGTACATGGCGGTAAGTGGCGAGAGCGTGTGTGAAGAAGTACACCCCTGCAGGGTTAACATGATCTATTCGAATAGCCGGGTCCGCGGATATGGACTTCTTGGATGCTTACGTGGTACATAGACAATCGAAAGTGGATACTCTAAAATGCACAAGATAAGCGTGAGTGCTATGGATGGCCTTCTCGTAGGGAGACGGGAGCGGGTCCATAGTGGTGTATTGATTGGTGAATATGTGGACTCGTGTGCGCCACCTCAAAGAGTTACTTGCAGTCATAGTTCAGGATAGCCACGAGTCAAAGCTGGCTTGCTGCAGTCAAACTCCACTACCCCCTTGTTGATACTGTTGCATATGTAGTTAGTTCTGATGTAAGTCTTGCTGAGTACCTTTGTACTCACGTTTGCTTAATTTATGTTTTTGCAGAGAGACTTCAGTCTCGCTAGTGGTTCCGCGTGGACTTCGACGTTTAGCTTGTTACCTCAGCTACGGTCTTGTGCCCTTAGGAGGGTCTTGTAGATAGTCAGGCTTCTCAGCCTTTTTCATTTATAGTTGTCTGTACTCGGACATGTTATGCTTCCGTTGTCTGTATGCTCTGTATGTTGGGTCATGTGACCTCTGATTGTAATAAATGCTATGATGGCTCTTCTGGGCCTTTATCTATATGAGTTGTTGAGTTATGTTGTGATGCCATGTTGTACAGCACATACTTGCATGTTATGCGTACGTGTAATGTGTATTGCTATGTGTGGGATCCGACACCTAGTTGTTTACCTTTGGTAGCCTATCTTACAGGGAAATGTCTCCTAGTGATTCTACTGAGCCTTGGTAGCTTGCTACTGCTCCGGAACACTTAGGCCGACCGGCATGTGTCCTTCTTCGTTCCTGTGTCTGTCCCTTAGGGGAAATGTCACGCGTTGTTCCCTTAAGTCCTTGTAGCTTGCTACGACTTGGGTTCATACGTTGATGACCGACACGTTCGTTGCTGGGTCATGTATGCCTGTCTTTGTAATTTAGTGCCACTTTTGGTTTATAACTGGTCATGTCGGCCCGGGTTCTCTGTCATATGGATGCTAGCAACACTATCATATACGTGTGCCAAAATGCGCAAACGGTCCCGGGCCAGGTAAGGTGGCACCCGTGGGGATACCGTGCGTGAGGCCGCAAAGTGATATGGTGTGTTACAGGCTAGACCTGTGTGACTTAGGATCGGGGTCCCGACAACTATTGAATTCAAATGGGATTTATTGGAAAGAATTAAATGCAACTCTGAAGATTGGGATCTCAATGAAGGTAAGGAGTCAGTATGACCCCTAAGTTTGATTGTTTTAAAGCTTGTATGGATACCGATGTTTTCCGTGAATTTAGCACTAAATATGGACTTGACTATGAGATAGTAGCTTCTTTCTGTGAATCATTTTCTACTTATGTTGATCTCCCCATGGAGAAGTGGTTTAAATACCATCCTCCCATTGAAGTAAAAGTAGTTGAACCTTTTAAAGTTGAAGAAAAGACTATCACTTATAATGTTGATCCTATTGTTCCTACTGCTTATATTGAAAAACCACCTTTCCCTGTTAGAATAAAGGATCATGCTAAAGCTTCAACTATGGTTCGTAAGAGCAATACTAGAACACCTACACCCTCTGAGCAAATTAAAGTTGAACCTAGTGTTGCTATGGTTACGGATCTCTTGGTAGAAAATTTAGATGGACTTGTTATTTTTCTCCAAGAGGAAGCTCCTAGAATAGCCAAACCCGATACTAGGAATAAACATAGACCTATTGTAGACCTGCCTGTTATTTCTGTTAAAATAGGAGATCATTGCTATCATGGTTTATGTGACGTAGGTGCTAGTGCAAGTATTATACCTCATTCCTTATATAAAGAAATTATGCATGATATTGGACCTACTGAGTTAGAATGGGTTGATGTTACTATTAAGCTTGCTAATAGAGACACTATATCACCAGTTGGGATTGTTAGAGATGTTGATGTCTTGTGTGGGAAGGTTAAATACCCTGCTGATTTTCTTATTCTTAGTTCCCCACAAGATGGTTTTTGTCCCATCATATTTGGCAGACCCTTCTTGAATACTGTCAATGCTAAGATAGACTACGTAAAAGATATTGTTAAAGTTGGTTTAGGGGATATGTCTCATGATTTTAACTTTGCTAAATTTCGTAGACAACCCCATGATAAAGAATTACCTAGTAAGGATGAAATTATTGGTCTTGCTTCTATTGCCGTGCCTCCTAATGATCCATTAGAACAATATCTGCTAGACCATGAAAATGATATGTATATGAATGAGAGAAGGGAAATAGATGAAATATTCTTTAAGCAGGGACCCGTATTGAAAAACAACTTGCATGTTGAAATCCTAGGGGATTCTCCTCCACCCAAGGGTGATCCCGTGTTTGAACTTAAACCATTACCTGATAATCTTAAGTATGTTTATCTCGATGAAAAGAAGATATATCCTGTTATTATTAGTGCTAACCTTTCAGAGCAGGAAGAAGAAAAATTATTGAAAACTCTGAAGAAGCATCGTGCTGCTATTGGATATACTCTGGATGATCTTAAGGGCATTAGTCCCACTCTATGCCAACACAAGATAAAATTGGAAGAGGACGCTAAACCGGTTATTGATCATCAACGACTGTTAAATCCTAAGATGAAAGAAGTGGTAAGGAAGGAAATACTAAAGCTTCTAGAGGCAGGTATAATCTATCCAGTTGCTGATAGCCAGTGGGTAAGTCATGTCCATTGTGTCCCTAAGAAGGGAGGTATGACTGTTGTTCCTAATGATAACGATGAATTGATCCCGCAAAGAATTGTTACATGTTATAGGATGGTAATCGATTTCCACAAATTAAATAAAGCTACTAAGAAAGATCATTAACCTTTGCCTCTTATTGATCAAATGCTAGAAAGGTTATCCAAACATACTCATTTTTGCTTTTTAGATGGTCATTCTGGTTTCTCTCAAATACATGTGTCAAAAGGGGATCAGGAAAAGACCACTTTTACTTGTCCTTTCGGTACCTTTGCTTATAGACGTATGCCTTTTGGTTTATGTAATGCACCTGCTACCTTTCAAAGATGCATGATGGCTATATTCTCTGATTTTTGTGAAAAGATTGTTGAGGTTTTCAAGGATGAGTTTTCCGTTTACGAAACTTCTTTTGATGATTGCTTGAGCAACCTTGATTGAGTTTTGCAGAGATGTGAAGACACTATTCTGGTCTTGAATTGGGAGAAGTGCCACTTTATGGTTAATGAAGGCATTGTCTTGGGACATAAAATTTCTGAGAGAGGTATTAAAGTTGACAAAGCTAAAGTTGATGCTATTGAAAAGATGCTGTGTCCCAAGGACATCAAAGGTATAAGAAGTTTCCTTGGTCATGCCGGGTTTTATAGGAGGTTCATTAAGGACTTCTCCAAAATCTCTAGTCCTCTGACTAATCTCTTACAAGAATATGTTCCTTCTGTTTTTGATGATGATTGTTTAGAAGCATTTGAAATACTTAAGAAAGCATTGATCTCTACACCTATTGTCCAGCCTCCTGACTAGAATTTACCCTTTGAGATTATGTGCGATGCTAGTGATTATGTTGTAGGTGCTGTTCTAGGACAAAGAGTTGATAAGAAATTGAATGTTATCCAATATGCTAGTAAAACTCTAGACAGTGCCCAAAGAAATTATGCTACTACTGAGAAGGAGTTTTTAGCAGTCGTATTTGCTTGTGATAAGTTTAGGCCTTATATTGTTGATTCTAAAGTAACTATTCACACTGATCATGCTGCTATCAAATACCTTATGGAAAAGAAAGATGCTAAACCTAGACTTATTAGATGGGTTCTCTTGCTGCAAGAATTTGATTTGCATATTATTGATAGAAAGGGAGCTGAGAACCCCGTTGCAGACAACTTGTCTAGGCTAGAGAATATTCTTGATGACCCACAAACTATTGATGATAGCTTTCCTGATGAAAAATTAGCTATCATAAATGTTTCTCGTACTGCTCCATGGTATGCTGATTATGCTAATTACATTGTTGCTAAGTTTATACCACCTAGTTTCACATACCAGCAAAAGAAAAAAAATCTTCTATGTTTTGAGACATTACTTCTGGGATGACCCGCATCTTTAAAAAGAAGGAGTAGATGGTATTATTAGACATTGTGTACATAAGAATGAACAGGAACATGTCCTACGCAAGTTCCACTCCGAAGCTTATGGAGGACACCATGCTGGAGATAGAACTGCACATAAGGTATTGCAATCTGGTTTTTATTGGCCTACTCTCTTCAAGCATGCTCGTAAGTTTGTCTTATCTTGTGATGAATGTCAAAGAATTGGTAATATTAGTAGACGTCAAGAAATGCCTATGAATTATTCACTTGTTATTGAACCATTTCATGTCCGAGGCTTTGATTATATGGGACCGTTTTCTTCCTCTAACGGGAATACACATATTTTAGTTGCTGTTGATTATGTTACTAAGTGGGTAGAAGCTATTCCAACTAGCAGTGTTGATCACACCACCTCTATTAATATGCTAAAAGAAGTTATTTTTCCGAGGCTTGGAGTCCCTAGATATTTAATGACTGATGGTGGTTCACACTTTATTCATGGTGCTTTCCGGAAAATGCTTACTAAGTATGATGTTAATCATAGAATTGCATCCCCTTATCACCGACAGTCTAGTGGTCAAGTAGAACTAAGTAACAGAGAGCTGAAATTAATTTTGCAAATGACAATTAATAGGTCAAGAAAGAATTTGTCCAAGAAACTTGATGATGCATTATGGGACTATAGAACTGCATACAAAAATCCTATGGGTATGTCTCCATATAAAATGGTTTATGGAAAAGCATGTCACTTACCTCTTGAGCTAGAACATAAGGCATATTGGGCTATTAAAGAGCTCAACTATGATTTCAAACTTGCCGGTGAGAAGAGGTTATTTGACATTAGCTCACTTGATGAAGGGAGCACCCAAGCTTATGAGAATGCCAAGCTGTTTAAGGAAAAGGTTAAAAGATGGCATGACAAAAGGATACAAAAGCGTGAGTTTAACGTAGGTGATTATGTCTTGCTATACAACTCTTGTTTAAGATTTTTTGCAGGAAAACTTCTCTCTAAATGGGAAGGTCCTTACATTATCGAGGAGGTCCATCGTTCCGGTGCCATAAAAATCAACAACTTCGAAGGCACAAATCCGAAGGTGGTGAACGGTCAAAGAATCAAACATTATATCTCAGGTAATCCTATAAATGTTCAAACCAATGTTATTGAAACCGTAACCCCGGAGGAATACATAAGGGACACTTTCCAGAACGATTCAGACCCTGAAAAGGAAGACGTATGTGGTACGGTAAGTAAACCGACTCCAAAACAGTTCTAATGGCAATTTTTCACCGTTCTGGAATATTTAGAAAAATAAAAAAAATAAGAGGCAGTTCGGAACAGACACGAGGCATCCACGAGGGTGGAGGGCGCGCCCCCTGCCTCGTGGGCACCTCGTGTGCCTCTCGGACTCTGATTTCTTGCACGTTACTTCTTTTGGCCGGTAAAAATTCATTATATATTCTCCCGAAGGTTTTGACCATCGTATCACGCGAAAATCCTCTGTTCTTGTTTCAAGCTATTTTCTATCGGATTATGGGCTCCGCAAACCCAAGAAGTTCAAACACAGGGGCGTGAACTAAGATCTCTCCCACTTACGTCTACCTAGCGTCTCGCCCTTATCTAGTGAAGAGATTCAAGCGAACAACAAGTAAAACACACAAGAGTTTACCCAGGTTCGGGCCACCTTGCGGTGTAAAACCCTACTTCCTTCTTTGGTGGATTGGCCTCGGGAGGTAGCGTCTCGCTGGTGGGCCTCTAACCCCTCGTTGGTTACCCCAAGTGGAAGGTGTGAGATGCAGTGTTGTGGAAGTTTTTCCCTTAGCAAAGATGCCAAGGATCGAATCCCCAGAGACTCCTAGGTTCAACAAGTAGGTGTCAACTGCTAACGGGGCCAGATATTAGCAATCAACGTGGACCTGCACACAGATACAAATAACTTTGCTCCCAACGAGTACAGAGAGGTTGTCAATCCCTCCGGCCTTGTAGTTCACAAAGGATTAAACGCAAATGATAGTAGTGATAGATAATGTTTGCAATAGTAAATAATAGCTAAAAGTAAATAGCGGATGTGATCAATGATGGTAATATGGACCGGAGTCTCATGATGTTCACTAGTGATGTCTCTCTCCCAAAAGACGATAAAACAGCTATGTGAGGTAAACGAATTACAGCTGGGCAATTGACAGGACCACGAACGCAAACCAATGCTGACTACATTGCAAGAAAGGTTGAGGTTCAAAGCATGGGCGGTACGCCAAAGTAAGTAGACCGAAATCCATCAATATCTACTACTAATCATCCACCTTGAGATATCTATCCAGAACATCTCACTGGTATTAAGTTGCGAGTCCCACCCATAGTGTAAACTCAATGCAACAGACAACTGCATTAAAAGAACTTTGTGTAAAGTAAACAATCCTTGCACCCGCGGGCACAAGCACCGTTGTTTTCCCCCTTGTGGCAACAGCACATCCCCTAGACTCATGTTTCTGTCACTCAAGCTAGTCATCGAGGGGCATGAACCCACAATCAAGCATAACGTTCCCTCTTGGAGTCACTACCTACTACTCGGCCAAAGCAATAAGTAACAACGGAGAACATGCAAGAATTACTTATGAACTAAAATATAAAAGAGGTGAATCAAATATATTACTCAAGATCAATCTGAACATAATCTCATAATCCATCGGATCCCAGCAAACTCAACATAGCAACAGCATAAGGATTACATAGGTGCCTCGATCATGTAGGGCAGCTCACGAGGACTAATTAGTGAAGCACAAGAACGGGAGGAGAACATCACATAGCTACTGGTCATGGACTCATGGTCCAAGGGAGACTACTCACGAGTCATCCGGGAGGCGTCCATGGTGGTGGAGAAGCTCCCGGTAGTGATCCTCCCCTCCGGCAGGGTGCCGGGAAGAGTTCTCCTGGTGTTCCCGATCTTGGAAGCGGCGGCGGCGGCGGAACAGAGATGGGATCGCGAAAAGAGTTCCTGTTCTGAGGGTTACGGAGGACCCTTTAAATATATGCCAAAGTAGGGCACCGGGGGAGCCTCGGGGGGCCCAGGCGCCCCCCCGGCGCGGCCCAGGGGGGGCGCGCCCACAGGGCGCCTGGAGCCCCTGTGGCCCCCCCAGGCTGCCCTTCGGACGTAGTGTTGTTTCCGGAACGCTGATTTTTTATATAATTTTTCTGGATTTTTCTGGGCAGTTCTCGAAACGTGAAAACCTGAAATACAAAAACAGCCGAAAACAGAAACTGGCACTGGGGTGCACTGGATTAGTAAGTTAGTCCAAATATGATCAAAAGTGTATGGAAGTGTATGAATATCATAGCAATATCACCCAAAAGTGGCATGGAGCAAGCAGAAATTATAGATACGTTTTGGACGTATCAGCAAGCAAGCAAGATAACTATTTTTGTGATTTTTGATAAAAAGGTACTAAAGCAAAAACTGAAAGGTAAACTAACAAGACTAAAAAGCAAAGGTAAAAGATAGCGTGCAACTCCCCTATCCTGAAGAGTGGAGTCCCCGGCAACGGCGCCAGAAAAACTCCTTGATGGGCCTCTAACCCCTCGTTGGTTACCCCAAGTGGAAGGTGTGAGATGCAGTGTTGTGGAAGTTTTTCCCTTAGCAAAGATGCCAAGGATCGAATCCCCAGAGACTCCTAGGTTCAACAAGTAGGTGTCAACTGCTAACGACGCCAGATATTAGCAATTAACGTGGACCTGCACACAGATACAAATAACTTTGCTCCCAACGAGTACAGAGAGGTTGTCAATCCCTCCGGCCTTGAAGTTTACAAAGGATTAAAAGCAGATGATAGTAGTGATAGATAATGTTTGCAATAGTAAATAAAAGCGAAAAGTAAATAGTGGATGTGATCAATGATGGTAATATGGACCGAAGTCTCATGATGTTCACTAGTGATGTCTCTCTCCCAAAAGACGATAAAACAGCTATGTGAGGTAAACGAATTACAGCTGGGCAATTGACAGGACCACGAACGCAAACCAATGCTGACTACATTGCAAGAAAGGTTGAGGTTCAAAGCATGGGCGGTACGCCAAAGTAAGTAGACCGAAATCCATCAATATCTACTACTAATCATCCACCTTGAGATATCTATCCAGAACATCTCGCTGGTATTAAGTTGCGAGCCCCACCCATAGTGTAAACTCAAAGCAACAGACAACTGCATTAAAAGAACTTTGCGTAAAGTAAACAATCCTTGCACCCGCGGGCACAAGCACCGTTGTTTTCCCCCTTGTGGCAACAACACATCCCCTAGACTCATGTTTCTGTCACTCAAGCTAGTCATCGAGGGGCATGAACCCACAATCAAGCATAACGTTCCCTCTTGGAGTCACTACGTATTACTTGGCCAAAGCAATAAATAACAACGGAGAACATGCAAGAATTACTTATGAACATAAATATAAAAGAGGTAGATCAAATATATTACTCAAGAACAATCTGAACATAATATCATAATCCATCGGATCCCAGCAAACTCATCATAGCAACAGCATAAGGATTACATATGTGCCTCGATCATGTAGGGCAGCTCACGAGGACTAATTAGTGAAGCACAAGAACGGGAGGAGAACATCACATAGCTACGGGTCATTGACTCATGGTCCAAGGGAGACTACTCACAACTCATCCGGGAGGCGTCCATGTTGGTGGAGAAGCTCCCGATGGTGATCCTCCCCTCCGGCAGGGTGCCGGGAAGAGTTCTCCTGGTGCTCCCGATCTTGGAAGCGGCGGCGGCGGCGGAACAGAGATGAGATCGCGAAAAAGAGTTCACGTCCCGAGGGTTTCGAAGGACGCTCTAAATATATGCCAAAGGGGGGCACCAGACGGGGCTCGGGGGGCCCAGGCGCCCCCCCGGCGCGGCCCAGGGGGGGCGCGCCGCCAGGGCGCCTGGGGCCCTGGTGGCCCCCCCGGCTGTACTACGGGCGCAAGGTAGGTTATGGAATGCTGATTTTTTATATAATTTTTCTGGATTTTTCCTGACAGTTCTCGTAATGTGAAAACCTGAAATACAAAAACAGCCGAAAACAGAAACTGGCACTGGGGTGCACTGGATTAGTAGGTTAGTCCAAATATGATCAAAAGTGTATGGAAGTGTATGAATATCATAGAAATATCACCCAAAAGTGGCATGGAGCAAGCATAAATTATAGATACGTTTTGGACGTATCAACATCCCCAAGCTTAATTCCTGCTCGTCCTCGAGTAGGTAAATGATAACAAGAATAATTTCTGTGGTGACATGCTATTAACCACATAGGACTTTTTATTGTCATATGACAAAAGCTTACTGAGACAATGATTCTATAGTAATTAAGTTGCCTCATGAGAAAATCACATAGGACTGAAAGTTTTACAATATGAAACTGAAACATCAAAACGATTTGCAATGAACATGGTGTGCAAATATGATAAAGTGATATCTAGCTTGCCCCCTTTAGTGAAGCAAAACATAAATGCAGGGGCACCTTCAAGGTTTAAGTGATGACTAGATACAATGATTTCAAAATAAACGATATCACAATCATGCAAAAGACAATGCTACTTTGGAACAATGCACATTACACTTAGAATGACAATCATGCTCTCAGTAGTTGGTGCTTGAAGAAAGAAGGTGGAGACTCAAAAAGTAAAAGAATGGTTATGTGCTAGAGATTTTTATTTTGAAAACATAGAAGCAATTTTGTCAACGGTAGTAGTACTTCATATGTGTCATGCATAAGACATCCTATAAGTTGCAAGCCTCATGCATCAAATACCAATAGTGCTCACACCTTGTCCTAATTAGCTCGGATTTCCATGGGTTATCATTGCATTACATATGTTTCAACCAAGTGTCACAAAGGGGTACCTCTATGCCACCTGTACAAAGGTCCAAGGAGATAAATCGCATTTGATTTCTCGTTTTTGATAGATCTCAACTTGAGGACATCCATACCGGGACAACATAGAAAATAGATGATGGACTCCTCTTTAATGCTTAAGCATATTCTCATAAGAGATTGAGGATTAATGTCCAAGCTAAAACTTCCACCATGATACATGGCTTTGGTTGGCGGCCCAATGTTCTTCTCTAACAATATGCATACTCATTCAACCCATGGCAAATCACCCTTACTTCAGACAAGACGAACATGCATAGCAACTCACATGATGTTTAACAAAAGTGTGACAGTTGATGGCGTCCCCAGAAACATGGTTACCGCTCAGCAAGCAACTTATAAGAAATAAGATACACAGGCAACATATTCTTTACCACAATAGTTTTTAAGCTACTTTCCCATGAGCTATGTATTGCAAAGTTAGTCTGCTTAGTACAGGTGGAGGTTAGCAAAAGACTGGGAGCGACCAACTAAGAGAGCAATGACGTTCATAATCATGCAGAGCGACAAAGCAACATTGAATCAGGCATGGTAGTTATATCGCTACTCAGAAATAAAAGATCATCAAGGCTTGACAGACTTTCTTTACAGTCTTAAATATGCGTGAGCATACGCCAAGTCAATCAAAATAAATTCTTGAAGGAAGATATTACTAAACCATACCACATCATAGGCAAACAAATCAAGTTGGTACTCCAATAACACATTGGGAATCCCCCAGCTATTTGAGACTAACCATAAGAAAACCTGAACTACTAAGCGCCATTATGCATGTAGCATCCTTATCATAGACATACCAACCAATGCAACGGAAGAAAACTCTCTTAATACGATAAGCATGATAATTAAAGAGAGTTCAAGCAACCAACTAAACAAAAGCTCTTTGAAAAGATAAGCATGAATACTAAGAGCTGAGCATGATAGTAGCTATTAAAAGACAAAGAACACACACAACAAAGATAATCATGAAAATTCTATGTTATGTTCTAGGTAGAAGTGGAGCGTGTTTCTCTCCCACATAAAGAACGCTGAGTTCCGACTCGTTATGAAAAACTAAAAAGAAAACTAAAAGCAAGACGCTCCAAGCATAGCACATAACACATGAAGTGATAAAAATATAGCGGAACGAAAGACGAACTGATAATGTTGATGGAGAAGGGGATGCACGGGGGCATCCCCAAGCTTAGACGCTTGAGTATCCTTGAATATTTCTTGGGGGTGCACTGGGGCATCCCCAAGCTTGAGCGCTTGACACTCCTGAATCTTTTTATCATCTTCCCTCGCACACTTGAAAACTCCCTTCATTTATAACTCATCATAATCTGATTAGCGAGGTTAGTACCCTTAATAAAATAATTGTTCCTTGCTGGAAATATAGATATTCTTGAAGGTCTACTGTTTCTCAAGATTGCCAAAAGGTTTTTGCAAAGATAAAGCAAGCTCTTGGTTTGCAAAATGAAGGAAAGGCAAAACAGGCCAGAATCTGTGAAAAACAGAACAGCAGGTAGTAATTGATTTGTTCGGGGTACTTCTGCTACTCAAATCAAAAAACTCAGAACAGATGCACGAAACACAATTATATAGAGAACGCTGTCAAAAAAATTCAGACCGAAAAGATGATCTGGTGATTTTATACGAATTTTTCTATCCAAGGACAGAATCTATTTCCTGGACAGCACCTCACAACTTTTGAACTTTCTAGCAATCAGAGGCTATACTTGGCACAAAATTGAAAAGTAAAGATACGATGATGATGCTACTGTAGTAAACAACATCAAGACACAACAAAAGCAAAATAAATTTATTCATGTGGGCTGCCTCCCAAAAGCGCTTTCTTTTATGCCTTTAAGCTAGGCATAATGCATATAGATCAAGTTTTATCAAGAGTAAAAGAATAGCTAGCCCGTACAACGGACTCAAAAGGTAACTTGATCTTCTTTCGAGGGAAGTGTTCCATCCCTTTCTTGAGAGGAAACTGAAATTTTATATTACCCTCTTTCATGTCAATGATAGCACCAACGGTGCGTAAAAAGGGACGTCCCAAAATAATTGGACATGAAGGATCACATTCAATATCCATAATAGTAAAATCAACAGGAACGTAGTTGTCATTGACAACGATAAGAACATCGTCGATCCTCCCCAAAGGTTTCTTTATGGAAGAATCAACGAGACGAACTCCAAAAGAACAAGAATCATAAGGTTTCAATTTAAGCATATCATATAGTCTTTTGGGCATAATAGAAGTACTAGCTACAATATCACATAAAGCATAGCATGAGAAGTTGTTTATCTTAATTTTAATCATAGGATCCCAACCATCCTCTAGCTTCCTAGGTATGGAGGCTTCTACTCTAAGTTTCTCCTCTCTAGCTTTGATGAGAGCATTAGTGATATGCTCTGTGAAGGCAAGATTAAGCGTGCTAGTGTGGGGATCTTTGGCCATTCCTTGTAGAAAGGTGACAACTTCTGAAATACTACAATTATCAAAATCAATTTTATCATTATTGGGCAGAATTGTAGTGTCATCCTCTTTGTTTGAATCGCTCTCTATTATAATAGTTTGAACATCTTCCCAAGTTTGGGGAAGCTTAGGAGCAATTTTAAACTGAGGCTCATACTCTTTTCCTGGAAGACCATGCCATGGGCATAACCCTCCGTCAAGACTAATATAATCACAAGGTTTATTACTTTTGTAGATTCCGACAGTGGTAATTGGGGTAATGGAAGAAGGGGTGTACTCCTCCCATTTAGTGTTTTTGGTAGAACCCATAGTAGCAAGCAAACAAGATAACTATTTTTGTGATTTTCGAAAAAAGGTACTAAAGCAAAAACTGAAAGGTAAACTAACAAGACTAAAAAGCAAAGGTAAAAGATAGCATGCAACTCCCCTATCCTGAAGAGTGGAGTCCCCGGCAACGGCGCCAGAAAAACTCCTTGCTGGGCCTCTAACCCCTCGTTGGTTACCCCAAGTGGAAGGTGTGAGATGCAGTGTTGTGGAAGTTTTTCCCTTAGCAAAGATGCCAAGGATCGAATCCCCAGAGACTCCTAGGTTCAACAAGTAGGTGTCAACTGCTAACGGCGCCAGATATTAGCAATCAACGTGGACCTGCACACAGATACAAATAACTTTGCTCCCAACGAGTACAGAGAGGTTGTCAATCCCTCCGGCCTTGTAGTTCACAAAGGATTAAACGCAAATGATAGTAGTGATAGATAATGTTTGCAATAGTAAATAATAGCTAAAAGTAAATAGCGGATGTGATCAATGATGGTAATATGGACCAGAGTCTCATGATGTTCACTAGTGATGTCTCTCTCCCAAAAGACGATAAAACAGCTATGTGAGGTAAACGAATTACAGCTGGGCAATTGACAGGACCACGAACGCAAACCAATGCTGACTACATTGCAAGAAAGGTTGAGGTTCAAAGCATGGGCGGTACGCCAAAGTAAGTAGACCGAAATCCATCAATATCTTCTACTAATCATCCACCTTGAGATATCTATCTAGAACATCTCGCTGGTATTAAGTTGCGAGCCCCACCCATAGTGTAAACTCAAAGCAATAGACAACTGCATTAAAAGAACTTTGCGTAAAGTAAACAATCCTTGCACCCGCGGGCACAAGCACCGTTGTTTTCCCCCTTGTGGCAACAACACATCCCCTAGACTCATGTTTCTGTCACTAAAGCTAGTCATCGAGGGGCATGAACCCACAATCAAGCATAACGTTCCCTCTTGGAGTCACTACGTATTACTTGGCCAAAGCAATAAATAACAACGGAGAACATGCAAGAATTACTTATGAACATAAATATAAAAGAGGTAGATCAAATATATTACTCAATCACAATCTGAACATAATCTCATAATCCATCGGATCCCAGCAAACTCATCATAGCAACAGCATAAGGATTACATATGTGCCTCGATCATGTAGGGCAGCTCACGAGGACTAATTAGTGAAGCACAAGAACGGGAGGAGAACATCACATAGCTACTGGTCATGGACTCATGGTCCAAGGGAGACTACTCACAACTCATCCGGGAGGCGTCCATGGTGGTGAAGAAGCTCTTGATGGTGATCCTCCCCTCCGGCAGGGTGCCGGGAAGAGTTCTCCTGGTGCTCCCGATCTTGGAAGCGGCGGCGGCGGCGGAACAGAGATGAGATCGCGAAAAAGAGTTCACGTCCCGAGGGTTTCGAAGGACGCTCTAAATATATGCCAAAGGGGGGCACCAGACGGGGCTCGGGGGGCCCAGGCGCCCCCCCGGTGCGGCCCAGGGGGGGGGGGCGCCGCCAGGGCGCCTGGGGCCCTGGTGGCCCCCCCGGCTGTACTTCGGGCGCAAGGTAGGTTCTGGAACGCTGATTTTTTATATAATTTTTCTGGATTTTTCCTGACAGTTCTCGTAATGTGAAAACCTGAAATACAAAAACAGCCGAAAACAGAAACTGGCACTGGGGTGCACTGGATTAGTAGGTTAGTCCAAATATGATCAAAAGTGTATCAAAGTGTATGAATATCATAGCAATATCACCCAAAAGTGGCATGGAGCAAGCAGAAATTATAGATACGTTTTGGACGTATCACTCGCCCTTATCTAATGAAGAGATTCAAGCGAACAACAAGTAAAACAGACAAGAGTTTACCCAGGTTCGGGCCACCTTGCGGTGTAAAACCCTACTTCCTTCTTTGGTGGATTGGCCTCGGGAGGGCTTGAATATGGATGAATACAGTGATTCCTGAGCTCAAGAGGAGCTCAGGAGGGTCAGGAGGCAATTGTTCTTGCTCCTTTGTGCGAGGGCCGAGTTTCTGGATCTGATTGACTTGTCCCTCATAGTGGGGATCCTAGCTACTTATATAGGCAGCCAGGGTCCTCTTCCCCCGAAATGTTTAGGCGGCAAGGGATCCCACAACGGCCATTTGAGCGGGAACACAAGGACGTTCTTGTCCTGACAAAAGCGATCGTCGCCTGCAAAAGGATCAGGCGATGACACGGTGGTGGGCTCGGTGGTGACATCCTCCCTGTCGTCCTTGCGGTCTTCGGTCTTGTTGCATTGAAGGGAAAACCTTTGTCCCGCTCCTCGGGAACTTGCGCATGCGCTGTCTCCTGTGCACCGAAATGGCAACTGTGCCACTGGCACGCGCTGGCGCGGTGCATCACTGCCTCCTCCTGAGGCATGCTCGGCCTTGGATTCTGCGCCCCTCCGGAGCTACCTAGCCGAGGCCGCTCCTAAGGGGGTCTTGATGTCGTTCTCCTCACGAGGCCTAGCCCCCTCGCGAGGGTCTTGGGCAGCTGGTTGATCAGCTGGGCTGTACCAGGCCGTGATAGAAGCGCGTCGCGGCCCGCAGACATGCAAGTCTGGGTACCCTGGTTCCCAGGACACCGACAGTATCCCCCGAGCCCAAGGCGCGCACGGAGTTGGCTTCGGGGCAAAGCCTTAGCCGAGGACGGAGCACCGCGGTCCCCCAAAAGGCTGCGGGCCAGGCTGGCATGTGATGGTTGGATGGGACGTGGGTGACTCCGCTTCCCACGTAGTCTCGGCAACCGTGTGACTTGACAACTCCTTGGTGCGGGCGGCAGGGTCATTATGGCCGCGTGTGAGTGGCCGGCGATTGATCTTCTTGACCAATAAACAGACGGTGAGGCGCCACGTTCTTCATTTGACTGTTGCAGATCAACCCCTGCTCTTCCCACTTCTCCAAGGGCTTTTCATGCCGCCGATACGTAGGTTCTTGGCCGCAGAGAAGGGGAAGGCCCCGATGGTGGAGCCCGAGCAGCTCCCTCCGAAGAAGAGGCGCCGTAATTCTCCAAGAGCGCCCCTGAGACTGGCGGACGCCCATACATGGTGCACGCGGGCGCCACCCGGATTCCCGCTTCCCTTGGGTGCTCTGCCGACAAGCGGACGAAGCGGGGGCGGTGCGGTCAGCCGCCCAGAAAGACGGGCGATTTCATGCGCCCTGCCGCCCTCTCATACTGAAGACGACGTCCGCGAGTTTATCGTGTGGGCAGGATCCCCTCCGCATTCTTGGATCCTTCTTTCTCCATTCCTGAAGGAAGTGCTCCCAGCTCGCGGCCGGGTGCCGATGCAGCTGTGGCATGAAGGGTGCCACATTCCCCCTTCATATGCTGACGTGAAGGTGGTCTCCTCCGGCCAGGTCTTCATGACCTGGGGTTGGGGCGTGGTGCGCCGCGCCTGGCCCCCGCCGGGAGGCACATTCTTCATTTCGCGCTGGATGGGACGGGTACGCTGAGCTTCAAGGTCTTCGGGGCGGACGACTGTCGACTGGCGTGCGGCGCGAGGGATGGGCTCGTCGGCAACCATCTCCCATGCTGCCAGGGCAGCGAGGCCGGGGGCGAGGCGCTCGAGCTCCGACGAGAGCTACGAGCCGCCAAGTCGTCGTTTATATCGCCGGAAGGGAACAATGTCCTCCCGACGCCGCCACCGTTGAAGGAGTCCGGGCTGCATTCCTCCGAGAACGACCCTTTTTAGCTTGGTTCCTCCGAGACATCCATGAACGGCCCCATGAGGGCGTGTAAATCCTTTGTGATACTTTTGCTATTATCTGGCGTTATAAACTTATGTTCCTCATGAGGCCCTTTGCTGGAGCATGACTTTCTATTTCTCTTGTCCCCGCGGTAGTGTAAGGCCCTACGCCTGCAAGACCCAGTCCCTAGACAAGCTTCAGCCTACGCTGGTATGCCAGGTCGCGATGCCGTGGTCAAGGCCAGGAGGTGAGCGACCCAGGGTCTGGTAAGAGCCCCCGAGGCGCGATGCTCGGGAGGTCCTTCTTGGCGTGCAGGTGCTCGTCCTCTAGGGCCGGCGAGAGGGGATTTTCGTGCTCCAGCGAATTCATGATTACAGTGGGCGGAAGTGTACGTACGCGAGTAGATGCGGGCGTTGAAAGCTGATCTTAGTGATCCCCTGCGATCAGGCGGCAGTGGCACTTGATCTTCTATCACATTTTCCGCAGGGCGAGGTTCTGCGCTTTTTGGGGCCCGAGGCTCTGTGTGCGAGTCATCTTCGTGAGGAGGTGGCAGCAGTCGCTCCCAGGCCACAGAACATATAGGGCGCGACTGCTGAGGCCCTAGAGGCGAAGGTCAATGAACTGGTGGAGGCGTTCTTCCGGGTTGCTGCTACCACGGCCGAGGAGGCGCAGACTGGTGATGACACGCTTGGTGATGCGTGACATGTTCCTTTCTAGATGGGAGAGACGCAAGTGCCTCGGGGAGGCATAAGAACTCGTTTGAATTTGAAGGACTTGGTATTATTGTAATAACTAGATAGATCTTGCTGATTTCCATGCTTGTTTCCTTTCATGTTTGCTTAGGTGCTCTACGTCGGCAGAGCCCAACCCCGCGCATACCTTGATCGCCATTGAGCCCTCCGGGTGACCGGGGTTATCGTAATAACTAGACTCAAGGAATGAGGGGCTACGTGGCTAGTGAGGCCCCTGGGTCGCGATGCCCAGGGGTCCCCCTTGACGCTAAAGCGATCCCGTTTGCGTTCTGCGTCGGCAGGGCCGAGCCCCACGCATACCTCGACCATCTTTGAGCACCGGGCTCAACGAGTGAGAGGCTACGTGACTAGTGAGGCCCCTGGGTCGCGATGCCTAGGGGTCCCCCTTGACGTACGAATGGCTCTCATGAGGGAGAATGAGCACCATACCTTGCTCACGAGCCTTCGCCTAGGATGGGGGTGCGAGAAACCCAGGTGTCTGGGCACCTGGTAGGGTGGCGTTTGCCAGGCGTGGCCTGAGCATAGCCCCCGTGCCTAGCCCTCCTCGACACCCATCCAAGGAGAAGCTATGAGCGTCGTGAGCTGAAAAGCTCCCTGAGGTTGGTGCGACCGCTGGGGGCCGCCCTCAGTTGTTTATAACTAGCGGGGAGCATAGAGCTACCACACTTGCGCGGAGTGTGGGCAGGACCGAGCCTCAGTCGTAGCAGCCAGCGCGGAGCTTGGTGCTTCCACAGGGTCGTGGGCATAACCGCTCCTCGGTTGGTTCTGCCAGCGCGGAGCATAGCACTTCCACTAGACCGTGGGAGGCAGCCTCCCACCGAGAGAGACTCCGGGGCGTGTACAACCCCATCCTGACACGTGGCTTGCACGGCAGGACAACCAAGGTGTATATGGGCCCTCCTCAGGACGAGTTGAACGACTCTAAGGAAGTTCTCATGAACTTACGCATCACTCACGAGACCCTACCCTGAGGCGGGTTGTGCCTGAGTCTTCTTCTACAAAATGTGAAAAGAGAGGTGTTGTGTCGACCTGCGCCGAGTGCATCTCTAGAGGGCATCGCATGAGAAGGCCGCAACACCAACGACCCTAGGAGGTGATGTTAGCAGGACCGGCCCATAAGACAGAGCTCAGCCGCTGGATTTATCGACGCTGCAGGGACGGACCCGAGCACAGACACCATGCCCAGTCTTCTCATGCAACGGTCCAAAAGAAAAACAACCGGCGCACGGTTCCCGCGTGAGCGAGGCACCTGCCACGGGCCCCTACTTACCCATCCATGATTAGCCCATGCGAGAACAAGGCACCAAGGACCACGGGAGGTGACGTCACGGGAATGGCTCGCGAGACAGCGCTCAGCCCTTGGGTTTAGCGATGCTGCATGGACGGACCCGAGCATAGACGCCGTGCCAGTCCTTAATCATGGGGCAGTCGCGAGTGGGCTTGCAAGGGCTCTTCACCTTAGTGGCGGTGAGAACTCCAAACATATAGGTAATGCAAATAGGAAGAAACAACTAGCCTTGATTCATGCGCAATAAGAGACAGCTGCCGGGGGATAGCACCCAGCAGCTCGGGGATGATGCAGCCCGGGGGGCACCCTCGATTGAATACATGAAATGTCACCTGACACTTGTTGAAGGAGAGTTGGGGTAGCTGAAGACGCAAGCCGTGCGGGTTGCTCCTGAGGTTCGTCAGGATCCTAAGGCCCAGGGGCTCCGGAGCCCCTCAGTGGTCGCGGGGGGTCGGTTCTCACTCCGTCTGGACCGCCTGCCACTGAGCCTCCCGAATCCCCAAGGCCTGCCGCGCGAGGCGCTGGAATGTGGCAGCCGCGTTGCGGAAGCCGAAGAGCGTGCGGACGTAGCTGCAGGGGAGAGCCCTCCTCCGGCCGACCGCCGTCGGCCAGAAGGGCTCCAAAGAAGCGGCTCGGTTGAGACCCGCGTCATCGATGCAAACGCGGAAGTGGTCGCTCGTGTTGCGGGTAGGTGAGCTTGCCATCATGCGGTTACGCCCACCACGTATGAACCTTGCGTACTTAAGTTCCTCGGTAACCTAGTCGATGAAGTCCTGAGCCCCCAGTGCTGTACGACTCACGCTGGGCTCACAAAAACGCGCATCGAGACATGCCTGCAGGTGGTGCTCAAACACCTCCCTTGAGACGCTGGTCAGGCCCGAGACACTCCAGAGGAGAGCCCTCGAGCCCATCCTGAGGGGGGTGTCGGGCGCGCCTCGCTATGAGAGGGTGGAGGGCGCCTCGTTGGCAGGCGCGAGTCCTGAGGCAGAACCATCAGGAGCCCCTGCGTCCTGAGGTCCATTGGCAGGCAGGTTCTTCTTCTTCTTGGGGGCGGTCTGCAGGGTGAAGACGGCTCCATCCTCGTTGGAGCCGTCGACCGCCGCGGTCTGGTAGGCACACTCCAGGGAACGCACCGGTTCCTTCTCGTCGGAGGCGATTGTGATGACTCCGCCACTCCCGGGCATCTTGAGGACGTTGTAGCCGTGATGGGTCGCTGCCATGAACTTAGCGAGGGCAGGATACCCGAGGATGGCATTGCACGAGAGGTGGATGTTGGCGACGACAAAGTCAATGAGTTCGGTGTGATAGTTGTTGCGGTCTCCAAAGGTGACGGGGAGGCGGACCTGCCCCATCGGGAGTGTGGAGCCATCCGTGACTCCATAGAATGGCTTGGTCAGGTGGAGCTGATCGTACGGAACCTGGAGCGTCTCGAAGGTCTGGATAGACAGGACGTTGAGCCCCGCTCCACCGTCGAAGAGGGTCTTGGTCACGAGGACGTTGCTGATGGTCAGGGTGCAGAGCATCGGGAGAGCGCTTGGGGCTGCGGTGCACTTGAGCTGGTCCTTGGGCTCAAAGGCAATGACCTACTTGGTCCACCTGAGGTTGCGCGCGGCGTCAGGCCTCGGAAGCGCCGCGTTCACCTCGCGAGCGAACTGCTTGAAGATGCGATGGGAAGCCGGAGCAGGGGCTCCTCCCAAGATGCACGCAACCGCACGCGGTTCCTGAAAGCCCCCTGCTCTATCTCCCTGGCAGTCATCGTCGTTCCTTCTTGGTGGTGGTGGCTGCGGAGGCAGACCTCCGTTGCCCTGAGGGCGATTCTCACGAGGCTGGTCGCGCCAGGGGGCGTCACGAGGCTGCTCCTGCCAGTGGTCTTCACGAGGCTGCTCACGCCACCCTTGGCGCGAGTTCCTGCCGTCCTAGCGTCCTCCACCACGGCCTCCTCTATGGCCGTAGCCTCAGTTGTCGTGCTCAGGGCGTTGCCCAACGCGGCCGCCGCGCATCGCCCTGAGCTCCTGGCAGTCGTTGGTGTTGTGGCTGTGGACATTGTGGAAGAGGCAGTACGGACGGTTGTCTCTGGGGGGGGGGGTCGTTGTAGCCGCAGCCACGTTTAAGTTCTGGCTCCACTGCCAGCACGATGGGTCCCTTGCGCTTCACTTCCTTGGCCTTCGCCTTCTTGTCGTCCGCCTCCGCTTCAGGCAGCTTCTGCAGGGAGAGGCGTCCTTCCTCCGCCCTGGCGCACTTTGCTGCGAGCTTGAACATCTCGAGGGTCGTGCACATGTCCTCTTGGATGGCGAGCTCCTCCCTCATCCCGACATCGTGGACACCGTCGGAGAACGCTGAGATGATGGCCTCGTCCGAGACCCTGGGGATCCGGAGGCGCATGTTGTTGAAACGTTGGATGTACTTTTGCAGGGTCTCCCCCGGCTGCTGCTTCATGCGGCGCAGATCCGCGGCCGCCGGGGCTCGGGTGTGGGTGCCCTAGAAGTTGGCGACAAAACACTCACGAAGCTCCACCCAGGAGGAGATAGATCCCACGGGGAGGTTCAGGAGCCAGGAGCGTGCGCCATCATTGAGAGCCATGGGGAACCAGTTTGCCATGACCTGCTCGATGCCGTTGGACGCCTCGATGCTCAGCTCGTAGAGCTGGAGGAACTCTGTGGGGTCGGTGATGCCATCATAGCGCGGAGGCAGATCTCGCTTGAACTTGCCGGGCCAGACAAGGCGCAGTAGCTCGGGAGCTAAGGCGCGACATCCAGCCACGCTCATGATTGCAGGCGCCCCCTGCGCCTGCGGTGCTGGTTCTTGGGGCGCTGGCGCCACCACCTCCTGTGGTGCGCGGTCATGGTGCTGCGGGACGGGGAGCCCGCGAGCTCCTGCCTGGGGATGCGCGATCACCTGGCACCTCTCCTCGTCGCACGCATGGGCCCTGCGGGGCGGCTCACGCCGCGGAGCCTCGCCCCTGGCCTCCTGGCCGGCGCCGTAGAGTGGAGGTGGAGCCGGGTGATACGTCTCCGTTATATCTATAATATTTGATTGTTCCATGCCAATATTCTACAACTTTCATATACTTTTGGCAACTTTTTATACTATTTTTTGGGACTAACATATTGATCCAGTGCCCAGTGCCAGTTCCTGTTTGTTGCATGTTTTTTGTTTCGCAGAATATCGATATCAAACGGAGTCCAAACGGAATAAAAATGGACGGAGAATTTTTTTGGGATATATGTGAATTTTGGGAAGCGGAACCACCACGAAACGATGCCAGAGTGGGCCATGAGGCAGGGGGCGCGCCCTGGGCCCTCATGGCCACACCGTAAGGCGGTTGATGCCCTTCTTTCGCCACAAGAAAGCTAATTTCCGGATAAAAATCATGAAGATGAGCCCAACCTGAGTTACGGATCTCCGGGAATTTAAGAAACGGTGAAGGGCCAGAATCTAGGAACGCAGAAACAGAGAGAGACAGAGAGACAGATCCAATCTCGGAGGGGCTCTCGCCCCTCCGCCGCCATGGAGGTCATGGAGCAGAGGGGAAACCCATCTCCCACCTAGGGAGAAGGTCAAGGAAGAAGAAGAAGAAGGAGGGGGGATCTCTCCCCCTCGCTTCCGGTGGCACCGGAGTGCCACCGGGGCCATCATCGTGTGACGGTGATCTACACCAACACCTCCGTCATCTTCACCAACATCTCCATCACCTTCCCCCATCTATCTACAGCGGTCCACTCTCCAGCAACCCGCTGTACCCTCTACTTGAACATGGTGCTTTATGCTTCATATTATTATCCAATGATGTGTTGCCATCCTATGATGTCTGAGTAGATTATCGTTGAACTATCGGTGATTGGTGAATTGCTATGATTGATTTAATTTGCTTTTGGTTATGTTGCTATCCTTTGGTGCCCATCATATGAACGCGCGCGTGGATCACACCATAGGGTTAGTTGTATGTTGATAGGACTACGTATTGGAGGGCAAGAGTGATAGAAACTTCAACCTAGCATAGAAATTGATGCTTACGGGATTGAAGGGGGACCAATATATCATAATGCTATGGTTGGGTTTTACCTTAATGAACGTTAGTAGTTGCGGATGCTTGCTAATAGTTCCAATCATAAGTGCATAGAATCCCAAGTAAGGGATGACATGCTAGCAGTGGCCTCTCCCACATGAAACTTGCTATCGGTCTAGTAACGTAGTCAATTGCTTAGGGGCAATTTCGCAACTCCTACCACCACCGTTCCACACTCGCTGTCATTAACTTTATCTTAACAATCCCTAGTTTTATTCGCGTGCTCTTTATATTCTTGCAAACCTATCCCACAAAAACTACAAAGTACTTCTAGTTTCATACTTGTTCTAGGTAAAGTAAAGGTCAAGCGTGCATAGAGTTGTATCGGTGGTCGATAGAACTTGAGGGAATATTTGTTCTGCATTTAGCTCCTCGTTGGGTTCGACACTCTTACTTATCGAAAGAGGCTACAACTGATCCCCTACACTTGTGGGTTATCATCGGGACACCGTGGCCCTCGTTCCCCGCCAGTGGCGACGGTGGACGGGAGGAGTGAGTTGGTGTAGGTGCCTCCCCGGCGGCATTGACGAGCTCGGTGATGCGCTGGAGCCATTCATCGTAGAGGTAGTCCGCCGGGCGGTAGTGCAGGAGCTCCCGCGCCATCAATAACGAGGCTGCTGGTAGACCGGTCCGCGGCGGACCAGCGAGGACGACGCCGCGGCCGGTGAGGGTGACAGCGTCGCCGTACGCCCATCGCACCGCACGGACAGCGACAACGACGAGTCCAGCTGCTCGTGGACGGCCGGGTCGGTGGCGGCGTTGGCAACTCGCGAGTTGTGGCAGCGCGGCGCACCGTTGCCCGGGGGCGCCGTCTGAGCGACGTACGCGACGCGGTGGGCGGCGCGTGCTCGGCGTGTGTCCACCATGGCAGTGGAGCGAATCGACGACGAGAGCGGGACGAGGTCGTCGGAGAGGCGAGATCTCGAGACGCCCCCTACCTGGCACGCCAAATGTCGGATTACGGGTTCCGCAAACCCAAGAAGTTCGAACACAGGGGCGTGAATGAAAATCTCTCCCACTTACGTCTACCTAGCGTCTCGCCCTCGTCTAGTGAAGAGATTCTAGCGAACAACAAGTAAAGCACACAAGAGTTTACCCAGGTTCGGGCCAACTTGCGGTGTAAAACCCTACTTCCTGCTTTGGTGGATTGGCCTCGGGAGGACTTGAATATGGATGAATAAAGTGGTTCCTGAGCTCACGAGCAGAGCTCATGAGGGTCAGGAGGCAAGGGTTCTTTCTCCTTTGTGCAAGGGCCGAGTTTCTGGATCTGATCGACTTGTCCCTCATAGTGGGGATCCTAGCTACTTATATAGGCGGCCAGGGTCCTCTTCCCCCGAAATGTTTAGGCGGGAAGGGATCCAACAACGGCCATTTGAGCGGGAACACAAGGACGTTCTTGTCCTGACAAAAGCGGTCTTCAACTGCAAAAGGATCAGGCGATGACGCGGTGGTGGGCTCGGTGGTGACATCCTCCCTCTCGTCCTTACGGTCTTCGGTCTTGTTGCATCGAAGGGGAAACCTTTGTCCCGCTCCTCGGGAACCTGCGTCTATGCTATCTCCTCTAGACCAAAATGGCAACTGCGCCGCTGGCACGCGCTGGCACCCGCTGGCGCAATGCGTCACTGCCTCTTCCTGAGGCAGGCTCGACCTTGGATTCTCCGCCCCTCCGGAGCTACCTAGCCGAGGCCGCTCCTGAGGGGGTCTTGATGTCGTTCTCCTCGCGAGGCCTAGCCCCCTTGCGAGGGTCTTGGGCAGCTGGTGGATCAGCTGGGCCGTACCAGGCCGTGATCGGAGCGCGTCGTGGCCCGCAGACAGGCAAGTCGGGGTACCCTGGTTCCCAGGACGCCGACATTTTCTGCTAGGGTTGACAAGGCCATGCATCATGTCTTCCTCCTCCTCCAACAATGAGGGTAACCATGCTTGGCTAATGAAGATAGATCTGAAGAGGGAAGAACCCAAGGAGATCAACAAGGAGTATAGAATCAAGAAGTCTATGGAAGATCAGGCTCTGACAACAGGAGAAGAAGACATCCTTCAACCCCTTCCAAACCTTTTGACTTCAACTAAGATTGAAGCTTTCAAGATGATTGAGTTAGCTCAAATACATAACAAGTATCTCACAAGTGAAAATATTTTGCTGAAGGAGCATATAGCCGCACTCAAAGGTATTATACGCAAGTTGGAGGATCTCCTACGCTCGATGTATGATGATCCGGCGTCACTACTTTCAACTCCATCGTCACCAACTTCGAAGAAGGAGACATAATCATATGGGTATGGGCACTCCCCTTGGTTACTACCAATCTTGGGGGAGGTGCCCCAGTATCATATCACCATCACACTCCTGTCTTTACTGTTTTTCTTAGTTCGATCCTTTTGGTAATATCTTGATCTAGTAGAATAAAGTTAGCATGATCTAGTTGTGAGCTTTTGCTTTATGGTCTTTACCATTGTAATCGTGTACGTGAGCTATATAATAAAGATTAGTGTTGAGTCAAGGGCTTTATTTCCTCACTTTGGTCACGAGAGAATAAAAAAAAATCAAAGAGATCATATTGATCTTATGGGAAGTAATGACTTCATATATAAAGAGTATGATGAATAAAAGTTGTTGAGAGTTGACAAACATAGTTTTGTTCATCGTTGCAGTTAATTGGAAGTAATAAAGAAAGAGAGGTTTCACATACAAATATACTATCTTGGGCATCTTTTATGATTGTGAGCACTCATTAAAATATGACATGCTAAAGAGCTAATGTTGGACAAGGAAGACAACATAATGGGTTATGTTTTCTTATATTCAAAATAAAGTATATTTTCATGGATCATCAAACATGTTGAGCTTGCCTTTCCCCCTCATGCTAGCCAAAACTCCTTGCACTAAGTAGAGATACTACTTGTGCTTCCATACATCCTTAAACCCTGTTTTGCCATGAGAGTCCACCATACCTACCTATGGATTGAGTAAGATCCTTCAAGTAAGTTGTCATGATTGCAAACTCTCTAAAATATGTATGATTTATTAGTTTGGAGGAAATAAGCTTTATACGATCTTGTGATATGGAAGTAAGAAAAGCGACGGACTGCATAATAAAGGTCCTTATCACAAGTGGCAATATAAAGTGACGTTCTTTTGCGCTAAGACTTTGTGCATCCAACCATAAAAGCACATGGCAACCTCTGCTTCCCTCTGCGAAGGGCCTATCTATTATTCTTGCCTTATAAGAGTCAAGGTGAAAATCACCTTTCCTTTTTACATTTTATCCTTTGGCAAGCACATTGTGTTGGAAAGATCCTGACATATATACCCGATTGGATGTAGGTCATCATGGTCTATTACTGTTGACATTACTCTTGAGGGAAAAGGTTGGGAGGCAATACCATAAGCCCCTATCTTTCTCTGTGTCCGATTAAAACTCCATACCCATAAGTATTGCGTGAGCGTAAGCAATTGTGAAAGACTATATGATAGTTGAGTATGTGGGCTTGCTGAAAAGCTCTTATATTGACTCTTTCCGATGTTACGATAAATTGCAATTGCTTCAATGGCTGAGATCATAGTTTGTTGGTTTTCAATGAAGTTTCTGATTCATACTTGACATTGTGAATGAATTGTTACTTTAGCATAAGATTCATATGACAATATATGTGTGTTGTTGTTATAAGAATGATCATGATGCCCTCATGTCCGTATTTTGTTTTTATCGACACCTCTATCTCTAAACATGTGGACATATTTTTCGATATGGGCTTTCGCTTGAGGACAAGCAAGTTCTAAGATTGGGGGAGTTGATACGTCCATTTTGCATCATGCTTTTATGTTGATACTTATTGCACTATGGGCTGTTATTACACGTTATGTCACAATACTTATGTCCTTTCTCCCTTATTTTACAAGGTTTACATGAAGAGGGGGAATGTTGGCAGCTGGAATTCTGGGCTGGAAAAGGAGAAAACATTGCAGACCTATTCTGCACAACTCAAAAAGCTCTGAAACTCCACGAAACACCGTTTCAGAAAATATAAAAAATATCTGGCGAAAGAGATATGCCAGGGGACACCACCTGTCCACGAGGGTGGGGGGCGCCCCCCCTCTAGGCGCGCCCCCTGCCTCGTGGGCCAGGTGGTGACCCCCCCCCCCGATGCCCATCTTCTCCTATGTGAGGTGTTTTGACCTGGAAAAAATCAGAAGGAGGCTTTCGGGACCAGGCGCCGCCGTCTCGAGGCGGAACCTTGGTGGAACAAATCTAGGGCTCCAGCAGAGCTATTCTACCGGGGATACTTCCCTCCGGGAGGGGGAAATAGTCACCGCCATCATCACCAACAACTCTCCCATATTGGGGAGGGTTATCTTCATCAACACCATCTCCTCTCAAACCCTAGTTCATCTCTTGTATCCAATCTTTGTATCCAAACCTCAGATTGGTACCTGTGGGTTGCTAGTAGTGTTGATTACTCCTTGTAGTTGATGCTAGTTGGTTTACTTGGTGAAAGATCATATGTTCCGATCCATTATGCATATTAATACCCCTCTGATCATGAACAATATTATGTCTTGTGAGTAGTTACTTTTGTTACTGAGGACATGGGAGAAGTCTTGCTATAAGTAGTCATGTGAATTTGGTATTCGTTCGATATTTTGATGAGATGTATGTTGTCTCTCCTCTAGTGGTGTCATGTGGACGTCGACTAAATGAAACTTTACCATTGTTTGGGACTATTGAAAGGCATTGGGAAGTAATAAGTAGATGATGGGTTGCCAAAGTGACAGAAGCTTAAACCCTAGTTTATGCGTTGCTTCGTAAGGGGCTGATTTGGATACATATGTTTCATGCTATGGTTAGGTTTACCTTAATACTTCTATTGTAGTTGTGGATGCTTGCAATAGAGGTTATTCATAAGTGGGATGCTTTTCCAAGTAAGGACAACACCCAAGCACTGGTCCACCCACGTACCAAATTATCAAAGTACCGAACGCGAATCATATGATCGTGATGAAAACTAGCTTGACGATAATTCCCATGTGTCCTCGGGAGCGCTTTCCTTCATATAAGAGTTTGTCCAAGCTTGTCCTTTGCTACCAAAAGGATTGGGCCACCTTGCTGCACCTTATTTACTTTTACTATTTGTCACTTGCTACCAATTACCTTATCACAAAAATATTTGTTACCGATAATTTCAGTGCTTGTAGAAAATACCTTACTAAAAACTGCCTATCATTTCCTTCCACTCCTCATTGGGTTCGACACTCTTACTTATCGAAAGGACTACGATAGATCCCCCTACACTTGTGGGTCATCACACCACGCCACACCCTCATATCTTCACTTTTGACCCCTCCCCGGCGGTCGCCGACGCCGGAGACGCCGCAGCGAGCACGGGCGCGTCGCGGCCAAAAGCCACAGTGCGTCTCGTGCCCCTGGCTTCTTCCTCCACTCCCTCCTGTGCTCGTACACACCCTTGCACAACTTCCGCGTGATCACTGAGCCCCTCCAGCCCGCTCTAACGCCGTTCGTCATCACTCATCGGCTTCCAGAGAACTCTGACGGAGCCACGTACCCCCTCCCCCCCGGCTATAAATTTGAGCATCCCAAACCCACCAGACAACCTCCACAAAGCCGTAGAATAGCCGTAGCCCTGCCGGGCAGGCCTCTGGCCGCCGTCCCCGACCTGAGCTCGTCGGCGATCGCCCACGGCCATCCACCTTGCTCCGGTGCCCCTCAAGCTCGGGCGACTGCTCAGGCAACTCCCGGGATGTTTGCTGGTGCTATCTGGACGCGCTACAGCCCCTAGGACTGCCCCATTCAGTCTTCTTCTTCCTCTCCGGTGAGACCCAACCGCAGCCGCTGCTCGCGAGCTTAGTTGCGAGCTGCTCCGGCCACCCCTTGTCAAGCCACGGGTACAGGCAGGTGCACCTCGACCCCCTCTCTCTTTCTATCCCTTTAGATCTGGCCAAGGAGCCCTCCTCACCGGCATGAGCTCTGGCGAAGCCCCACCGTGCTCTATTTCTCTCCCTCTACCCCTCTCACCTGACCAGCGGGGCCCACTGCCAGCCTCTCCACTCGCGCCCGAAGCTGTACGAGTGGAGGCGTATTATGAGAATACGTCTTCGACGTCACCCCCTGGTTTTCTGTTTATTCAAATTTAATTCAAAATTTGACCAGTAATTTTACCAGCCTTAACTCCTAACCTACAAGTCGAAACGAGTTGATTGTTTTTGCATTGTGTTTGTCTTGAAAAGTTCTAGTAGCACACCAAATTTGAGATTTTTCCTTGTTGTCTAGAATTTCTGGTGATTTTCAGAGTGGTTCTTGATATTCTATTTTGCTATTTTTAAATATTTTCAGAAGGAGAAGCTTGTCTTGAAGATCATCAGGAGGAGTGTGACCCTCCTCTGCACTAAGGCAAGCCACACCAACATTTGGATGGTGTCATTTCAATATCTATGATTTTTCCAACTTGAATATGAGTTATTTGCATGCATTTAAATTATTTAAATAAATATTGCTTAGTGTTAGCTACTTTACCATGCTTGAAATGCTTTAGTGTGGTACTGGTTGAATGCTTGAGCTAGTTTAACTCGGTAGAAGAAATTTTCATTAAAGTGTTATGCTTGCATGAATAATGGTAGTTTCTTTTTGTGATAAATGTTAAAATGATGATTGTTAATGACCAGTATAGTTGAAACAGTAAGTTTAGTTGATGAGTAGTGCAAGTAAGATATTTCGATGATGTTGATCTGTTGCTTTGAGTGATATGGTTTACATGTCGAGTAGTGCATGATCATGGCATATGATGACTCGAGTTGTTTTATTTCCAAGTTTAACCTGATGTAAATCCAACTTGAACATAATGTTGATCGAGTCATGGTGCCACTGAAACGGGTTTTTTTCCCAGTGTGACCACATTTACCTTTATGGGGAGGTCTTGATTCGATCCATTGCTGTGCCTCTGGTCGGTACCTCCAACGAGGGAAGGTTATGGGCGTGCGGTACCCTGGCTCGGTAAGCAGACCTAACCTTGTGTGCCCGTTTGTTGTTATGACACCTTGTCCCCGTTTGGGACCGTTTTTGCCACGACGGTGGCCGTTAATGCCTTTGGTAGGCACGGGGCCACCCATGACTTAGCCCAGTGGGGAGTTGGTCGGAGTGGCCAGGAGAGTGTCATGGCAATGGGAGGGTTTCGTCGGAATGTCGTTGGTCCACCCGAATGGGATGACAAGGCCATGGATTTCGTGGTGTGGGTAAAGTGCGCTACCTTTACAGAGTGTATTTAATCTATCAATAGCCGCGTCCTTGGTTACAGACATAGCTCTTGAGTAAGTCACACCATAGATCAACGTTAATAAACAAACTTGCACACTGAAATTTCATTCTTGGCACTGGTTATGTGTTGACTTGTGTGATCATGAATATGATCGTGGTGAGAACCAAAGTGTTGGTTCCGTTTGCGATCCAGGTATGATCACCGTTTGGTTACGAGGTAACCCATCTTGTAAGAGAGTCCAAGTGACTCGGTACATGATACGTCTCCAACGTATCTACTTTTCCAAACCCTTTTGCCCTTGTTTTGGACTCTAACTTGCATGATTTGAATGGAACTAACCCGGACTGACGATGTTTTCAGTAGAATTGCCATGGTGTTGTTTTTGTGCAGAAATAAAAAGTTCTCGGAATGACCTAAAAATCCACGGAGAATTATTTTGGAAAATATAAAAAAATACCTACAAGAAGATCCAGACCAGGGGCCCACACCCTGTCCATGAGGGTGGGGGGCGCCCCCCCCAAGGGCGCGCCCCCTGCCTCGTGGGCCCCTTGGTGATCCACCGACGTATCCCCAAATCCTATATATTCACTATCAGGGAGAAAAAAATCGGAGAGAAAGAATTATCGCGTTTTACGATACAGAGCCGCCGCCAAGCCCTAATCTCTCTCGGGAGGGCTGATTTGGAATCCGTTCGGGGCTCCGGAGAGTGGAGATCGTCGCCATCGTCATCATCAACCTTCCTCCCTCACCAATTCCATGATGCTCACCGCGGTGAGTGAGTAATTCCATCGTAGGCTTGCTGGACAGTGATGGGTTGGATGGGATCTATCATGTAATCGAGTTAGTTTTGTTAGGGTTTGATCCCTAGTATCCACTATGTTCTGAGGTTGATGTTGCTATGACTTTGCTATGCTTAATGCTTGTCACTAGGGCCCGAGTGCCATGATTTCAGATCTAGACCTATTGTGTTTTCATGAATATATGTGTGTTCTTGATCCTATCTTGCAAGTCTATAGACACCTACTATGTGTTATGATCCGGCAACCCCGAAGTGACAATAATCGGGACCACTCCCGTTGTTGACCATAGTTTGAGGAGTTCATATATTCACTATGTGTTAATGCTTTGGTCCGGTACTCTATTAAAAGGAGGCCTTAATATCCCTTAGTTTCCAATAGGACCCCGCTGTGATGGGAGGGTAGGACAAAAGATGTCATGCAAGTTCTTTTTCATAAGCACGTATGACTATATTTGGAATGCATGCCTACATTGCATTGATGAACTGGAGCTAGTTCTGTGTCACCCTAGGTTATAACTTCTACATGATGAATTGCATCCGACATAATTTCCCATCACCGATCCAATGCCTACAAGCTTTTCACATATTGCTTGTTGCTTATTTACTTTTCCACTGCTACTGTTACAAAAACTACAAAAACAATATCGTTACTTTTATTGCCGCTACCGCCACTATCATATTACTTTGCTACTAAAACTACCTTGCTGCAGATACTAAGTTTCCAGGTGTGGTTGAATTGACAACTCAACTGCTAATACTTAAGAGTATTCTTTGGCTCCCCTTGTGTCGAATCAATAAATTTGGGTTGAATACTTTACCCTCGAAAACTGTTGCGATCCCCTACACTTGTGGGTTATCAAGACTATTTTCTGGCGCCGTTGCCGGGGAGCATAGCTCTATTCTTTAAGTCACTTGGGATTTATATCTGTTGATCACTATGAAGAATTTGAAGGACTCAAAAACCAAGATCTTACCCTCAACTACGAGGGGAGGTAAGGAACTGCCATGTAGCTCTTCACTTGATTATCCTTCTGTTATGGGTAAATTTGTGACACCTACTCCTACTATTGAATCTGATATGTCATATGTTCTTGATGATGCCACTTCTGCTATGTATGATGAAACTACTTCTATGCTTGATAATACTGTGCCACTAGGTGAGTTTCTAGATGAACAAATTGCTAAGGTTTGGGAGAATGCAAATATTGAAACTGATGATATTTATGAAAGTGATGATGAAGCTTCTCCCAATAGATATGAATTGCCTGTTGTTCCTGATGGTTATGTTATGGATGAATAAACTCCTAGAGACTTTCTTGCTTGCAACGATAGATATGATCTGAAGAAATTATTAGCTAAGCTGAAAGAAAAGTCTTTGAATGCTAGAAGGAAACATGACCCTGCTTTCGCTACTTCACCTATCTGTGTTACTGATAGGGATTACGAATTCTCTGTTGATTCTGAGTTAATTACTTTGGTTGAATCTGATCCTTTCCATGGCTATGAATCAGAAACTGTTGTGGCACATCTTACTAAGTTGAATGATATAGCCACCCTGTTTACCAACGATGAAAAGATTCGTTATTAATATATCCTTAAGTTGTTTCCTTTCTCGTTAAAGGGTGATGCTAAGACTTGGTTTAATTCTCTTGATCCTGGTTGTGTGCGTAGTCCCCAGGATATGATGTATTACTTCTCAGCTAAATATTTTCCCGCTCATAAGAAACAAGCTGCCTTACGGGAAATATATAACTTTGTGCAAATTGAAGAAGAGAGTCTCCCACAAGCTTGGGGGAGGCTTCTCCAATTACTTAATGATGTTCCTGATCATCCTCTTGAGATGAAAGATATACTTGATGTCTTTTATAATGGACTAACTGATGCTTCCAGAGACCACCTGGATAGTTGTGCACATTGTGTTTTCAGGGAAAGGACAGTTGATCAAGCTGAATTACTATTGATTAATATGCTGGCAATGAAAATAATTGGACACCTCCTGAACCAGCCCCTAAGCCAACTCCGAAGAAAAGAGGTGTTCTATTTCTCGATCCTGAAGATATCCAAGAGGCAAATAAATCTATGAAAGAAAAAGGTATTAAAGCTGAAGATGTTAAGAATTTACCACCTATTGAAGAAATACATGGTCTTGATAACCCGACAGAGGTAGTAAAGGTAAATTCCCTCTATTGATTTGATGAAGGTGATATTCCTCGTTATAAGTCTGCTAGCCAATGCTTAGATGAGTTTGACAATTTTATTGTGAAACAAGAAAACTTCAATACTTATGTTGGTAGACAATTGCAACACAATGCTTATATGATTGAACTCTTGATTGATTATCTGTCTAGAGTTAAAGGTGAACTGAAACTCATTAGTATACATGCTTCTATGGTTACCAATCAAGTAGAACAAGTACTTAAGGCTCAGAATGATTTGCTCAATGAATTAAATAGTAAGAATAATGACTATGCTGTTAGAGTTGCTACTAGAGGTGGTAAAATGACTCAAGAACCTCTTTATCCTGAAGGCCACCTTAAGAGAATTGAGCAAGATTCTTAGAGAGATAATTTAGATTCACCTAGTTCTTCTAAGAAGAAGAAAAAGAAAAATGATAGGATTTTGCATGCTTCTAGTGAACCTGTAGCTGACATACCTGCGAATCCCAATGATATATCTGTTTCTGATGCTGAGACACAATCTGGTAATGACCATGAACCTAGTGATAATGTTAATGATGATGATCATGATGATGCTCAACCTAGCAATGATAATGATGTAGAGATTGAACCTGCTGTTGATCTTGATAACCCACAATCAAAGAATCAACGTTATGATAAGAGAGACTTTGTTGCTAGGAAGCACGGTAGGGAAAGAGAACCATGGGTTCAGAAACCCATGCCTTTTCCTTCGAAACCATCCAAGAAAAAGGATGATGAGGATTTTGAGTGCTTTGCTGAAATGATTAGACCTATCTTTTTGAGTATGCGTTTGACTGATGTGCTTAAAAAAATCCTTATGCTAAGTATATGAAGGATATTATTACCAATAAAAGAAAGATATCTGAAGTAGAAATTTCCACCATGCTTGCCAATTACACTTTTAAGGGTGGAATACCTAAGAAACTAGGAGATCCAGGAGTACCCACTATACCTTGATCCATTAAAAGAAACTATGTTAAAACTGCCTTAGGTGATCTTGGAGCCGGTGTTAGTGTTATGCCTCTCTATTTATATCGTAGACTTGACTTGAGTAAGTTGACACCTACTGAAATATCTTTGCAAATGGCAGATAAATCAACTGCTATACCTATCGGTATTTGTGAGGATGTGCCTGTTGTGGTTGCAAATGTTACTATTCTAACTGACTTTATTATACTTGATATTCCCGACGACGATAGTATGTCTATTATCCTTGGTAGACCCTTTTTGAATATTGCAGGGGCTGTTATTGATTGCAACAAAGGCAATGTCACTTTTCTTGTCAATGGTAATGAGCATACGGTACACTTTCCGAGGAAACAACCTCAGGTCCAGAGTATCAATTATATTGGAAAAATTTCAACTATTACTATTGGAGGTTTTGAATTTCCTCTTCCTACTATCAAGAAGACATATGACATTCTTATTGTTGGGGACATACATATCCCCATTGAGGTAACCTAGTGTTATTCGAAAATTCTCTGGTTTCATGTTATTCAGAAAGAGTTTATTAACAAGACCTGATCAACCTTGTTAATGAATTCCTTTTGATGAGCATGGGATAGGTGAATCTAGATAACACAACCTTCTGTACCCCCCTTTTACTTTCTGTTAATTAGGATAAATAAAACAAAAATACTATTTTCTGTCTGTTTCCAGACTTATCTGTGCAATAAAAAATACCCAAAAAGTAAAAGTTCTCCAAATGCCCTAGAAATGAAATATGATTTTTCTAGAATATTTGAGAAAATATGGCACAGAACACACAACGAGGGGAGCCAGCACCTGGCCACGAGGGTCCAGGGCGTGCCCCCCTCACAGGGCGCGCCCCCTGCCTCGTGGGCCCTACGTGGCCACCCTCCACTTTTTCCTGCACCCACACTCTTCTTCTTGCTCCCAAAAAAATCACCAACCATCTCAAACCCGAGTTCTAGCTCATCTTGCTGCCATTTTCGATCTCCTTGCTCAAAGCACCATTCACCAAACTATTTGGGGAGATTGTTCCTTGGTATGTGACTCCTCCGTTGGTCCAATTAGTTTTTGTTCTAGTGGTTTATTTTATTGCAAATTTTTGCTACTCTGGTGACCTTGTTCTTGAGCTTGCATGTCAAATTTTCTTGGTCCCAAGTAGTTCTAATGCATGATATTGTCTCTAGGCACTAGTAGGAGTTGTTGCTATCAATATTGTTGAGTTTGGTTAACTTTTATTTTGAGTTACTAAAAATGTCAGAAAATTTCAGAAAAATGCATAGGAGAAACTTCCAAGGTGGTTCTTCAAGGAAGCAAGAACCAAGGCTCGCGTTTCGTGAGCCGGATGATGAACTACCAAGGGATGCTGACGTGCGGCCTTGTGAATGGCCGTCAGATGACTTTGTGGATCAGGTTGGCATCAATGATGAATTTTACGCATATGTGCGCAACGCTGACCTCGAGGGCTTCATACAAGATAAGTGCCCTCAATACCGTGGCTTAACTGGCACCTTTGTGAGAAGGTTTAAATTTTCATCTTCACGTAATTCTCACACTGTCCTGTTTGACCTTTATGATAAATCTTACACCATGGACTTAGAGGATTTTAATGATGCTTGTAAGCTCCCACAGGGGGCAGTATGGTTGATCCTCGCAAATCTGAATTTAGATATTTCCTTGCTAGTATCACAGTGGGGGAATCTAGAGAAATCACACAGGCTACCATAGGGAGCATCCATTTTCCTGCCATTCATTACTTTGCTCTCTTTATTGGTAGATGCATAAATGGTAAAGATGAGGCTTGTCACATGTGTGTCCTAGATCTTAGTGTTCTCAGAAGTGCTATACTAGGTGATAGACAATATAACTTGGGAGCCATTGTTGCACGTAGGCTACACCATAATGGTATGCATGGAGATTTATTTGGTGGGATTTATGCCACTCGCATAGCCCGCTGTCTTGGTGTGCCTGTGCACGAGAATGATGAACCTTTACCTCCTGCTCATTTGGACTGCCATGCTATGACTAGTCATCGGTTTATAGAGAGGGATGATCAATCCCTCAAATATCGACTAATCTTTAACGGACATCATGCCATCCCTATTGTTATTCCTGCCCCTACTTTGTTTGACTTTCAGGCAAAAGGGACATACACTATAACCATGGAGGAGGCAAATGCGTATCATAACATGACAGAAGCAGCCCGCCTTCGAGCTATAGCTCAGCGGGTAGTAGCTGCTGCATCTGAGAACAACCCCAACTACGACTTTGGATATCCATCAGGCCAATACTGGCCATAGACCAACTTAGGCCAAAAGCCTAAGCTTGGGGGGGGGGGTACGTGTTTCTCACCGACTTTACATTCATGTTCACACACTTATTCTAGTTGCCGGTGCTCACACTCTTTCACTGTACCATCCATGTTTAGTTTCAATTCTTATTCTTAGTATTTTTCTCGTGAAAAAATATATTAGTTGTAGCTTCTAGCTAGTTTATTTTCCTTGTAGTAGTAATTAAAAGAAAACCCAAAAAGATTTCCCGTTCTTCTTTTGCTTGTTGGGAGCTTTCCCGTGTAAATAGTTTCTTTTCTTTTCTTTTGGGGTTAAGAGTAGAAGACCATGATTGAAATTGCTTAGTGGCTATCATATGCTTTATTGTTGATGTAACCTTGAGTCATATTACCTTGTCTTCGCTCTTGTATTAAAAGCCTGTAGATTCCAGCTTAGTCCAATGCATGTGCACTATTATTATTATCCACACCGTTCGGTCGTGCGAGTGAAAGGCAATAAGGATGATATATGATGAACTAATTGAGATGAGAAAAGCTGGTATGAACTCGACCTCTCTTTATTTTTGTAAATATGATAGTTCATCCTTCCTGATTCAGCTTGTTATGAATGAAACATGCTTGCAATGACAATTAGAGATCATAGCTGCTTATGCCATGCTTAATTAGCTGAGAGTTTATAATGGTCTAGCTTGCATGCCAACATGATATTAAAATGGTTGTGATGTAGTATGATGGGGCGGTATCCTCCTTTGAACGATTTAAGTGATCTGACATGGCACATGTTCACGCATGTAGTTGAAACAAAATCAACATAGCATCCACGATATTTATGTTCATGGTGATTTATATCCTACTCATGCTTGCATTCATTGTTGATTAATTTTAATGCATGTTCATTACCGTTGTTGCTCTCTAGCTGGTCGCTTCCCAGTCTCTTTCTAGCCTTCACCTATACTAAGCGGGAATACTGCTTGTGCATCCACTTCCATAAACCCCAAAGTTATTCCACATGAGTCCACTATACCTTCCTATATGCGGTATTTACCTGCCGTTCCAAGTAAATTTGTATGTGCCAAACTCTAAACCTTCAAATGAAATTCTATTTTGTATGCTCGAACAGCTTATGTATCAACTAGGGATGTCTATATCTTCCATGCTAGGTGGGTTATTCTCACGATGAGTGGACTCCACCCATCATTCATGAGAAAATGGCTGGTAATCGGGATGCCCAGTCCCATGCTCAAAATCATAATAATTAAACAAAACTCCCCCAGGGCTGTTGCTGGTTTGGACGGTACCCATTGTTTCGGGCTAGCCGTGGAGTGTGCTTGTTGGTGGTTGGGGGAGTATAAACTTTACCATTCTGTTTGGGAACCACCTATAATGTGCGTAGCATGGGAGATATCGAGATTCTAGGTTGATATGTTGACAACGAAAGTATACCGCTCAAAATGTAATTCATCTCTATTTAAAAATCGAGCTCTGGCACCTCTACAAATCCCTGCTTCCCTCTACAAAGGGCCTATCTATTTACTTTTATGCAGAGTCATCATCCTCTTATAAAAGAGCACCAGTAGGAGAGCACCTCTGTCATTTGCATGTATTACTATTAATTTGCATTGAGTATGATCATGACTGGATCTCTTTTACCATGAATTACAATGTCAAGTTAGTCCTTGATCCTTAAAGGTGCCCTGCATTTATGTTTTGCGGTCTCAGAAAGGGCTAGCAAGATACCATCTTGTTATATCATATCACGATTGTTTTGAGAAAGTGTTGTCATCCGAGGTTTATTATTATTGCTCGCTAGTTAATTATGCCATTGGTGTGAGTAGACTTGAGACCTGAAAGTTATTGTGAATGTGGTTAGTTCATGATCTTGCTGAAAACCTGAATGCTCTTACATATTTACAACAACAACAGCAAACAGAGTTTGTCGAAGTTTTTCTTTATCACTTTCAATTTGTTAACTGAATTTGCTTGAGGACAAGCAAAGGTTTAACCTTGGGGGAGTTGACATGTCTCCAACGTATCTACTTTTCCAAACCCTTTTGCCCTTGTTTTGCACTCTAACTTGCATGATTTGAATGGAACTAACCCGGACTGACGATATTTTAAGCAGAATTGCCATGGTGTTGTTTTTGTGCAGAAATAAAAAGTTCTCAGAATGACCTGAAAATACATGGAGAATTATTTCGGAAAATATAAAAAATACCTGCAAGAAGATCCATACCAGGGGGCCCACACCCTGTCCACGAGAGTGGGGGGCGCGCCCCCTGCCTTGTGCCCCCCCTGGTGCTCCACCGACGTATCCCCAGATCCTATATATTCACTATCGGGGAGAAAAAAATCGAAGAGAAAGAATTATTGCATTCTACGATACGGTGCCACCGCCAAGCCCTAATATCTCTTGAGAGGGCTGATTTGGAATCCGTTCGGGGCTCCGGAGAGTGGAGATCGTCGCCATCGTCATCATCAACCTCCCTCCGTCACCAATTCCATGATGCTCACCGCCATGCGTGATTAATTCCATCGTAGGCTTGCTGGACGGTGATGGGTTGGATGGATCTATCATGTAATCGAGTTAGTTTTGTTAGGGTTTGATCCATAGTATCCATTATGTTCTGAGATTGATGTTGCTATGTCTTTGCTATGCTTAATGCTTGTCACTAGGGCCCGAGTGCCATGATTTCAGATCTGAACCTATCATGTTTTCATGAATATATGTGTGTTCTTGATCCTATCTTGCAAGTCTATAGTCACCTACTATGTGTTATGATCCGGCAACCCCGAAGTGACAATAATCGGGACCACTCCCATTGATGACCATAGTTTGAGGAGTTAATGTATTCACTATGTGTTAATGCTTTGGTCTGGTACTCTATTAAAAGGAGGCCTTAATATCGCTTAGTTTCCAATAGGACCCCGCTGCCATGGGAGGGTAGGACAAAATATGTCATGCAAGTTCTTTTCCATAAGCATGTATGACTATATTCGGAATACATGCCTACATTACATTGATGAACTGGAGCTAGTTCCGTGTCACCCTAGGTTATAACTTCTACATGATGAATTGCATCCGACATAATTTCCAATCACCGATCCAATGCCTATGAGATTTTCACATATTGCTTGTTGCTTATTTACTTTTCCGCTGCTACTATTACAAAAACTACAAAAACACTACTGTTACTTTTATTACCGCTACTGCCACTACCATATTACTTTGCTACTAAAATTACCTTGCTGTAGATACTAAGTTTCAAGGTGGGGTTGAATTGACAACTCAACTGCTAATAATTAAGAGTATTCTTTGGCTACCCTTGTGTTGGATCAATAAATTTGGGTTGAATACTTTACCCTCGAAAACTGTTGCGATCCCCTACACTTGTGGGTTATCATTACACCGTTGATTTCACCGCATCCATAGTATCATGTTGCATTGTTTTAACCTGATTAATTGTCATGATATTGTTTGCCATTATGCGTATGCTTATTGTGAGCTTGCAAGTACATTCAATGTACTGAGCTGGCGTGACATGCCAGATTTCAGGCAAGTCGTTTCGGATCAGAGAGCTTCCCGCATCTAGACCGTGTCCACATGGGTGTCCCTGTGCTATGGAGTTCCACCTCATCGTTGTTCCGCTGCTGCATAGTTATCGCGATCGAGGCCCCTTCATGTTCATTAAATAATGTACATACTGTTCAGCCGCACCGTGTGTGCCGCTTGGCCTCGCAACTTGATGTAATATCACACCTATGTTCCGCTAGTATCAATAAAGCGGTTGTTTTCTGTACCAAGTTGTTGTGTGTTGCCAGAAGACTTGATCTCTGGGCTGGCAATGTAAGGTAAACCGATATCTCTAAGCTAGGGTACCACAATTTGACCAATAGTTTGAACATGACCATGTGTTGAAACTCTTATATATGGACCATATATGTCCTACGAGTCTCTCTAAATTTTCTCAAATATTTTTGAAACATTTAAATAATTTTAACCTATTACAGGCCATTTTTGGACTAAAGAAAAAGCCTTTAAATAAAATAGGAAAATAACTTTTAAAAATTATACTTTTGTGGTTTATGGGAGTCCTATACCTAATAGGATTCAAATATATCTTTTGAAAGATTTTTCACACCCCAAATCAAGTACTTGAAGTGCAAATCTAAATTCAGGGTTTTGTGGAAAACTAATTTTTGAAAATACCATTTGGCCAAATTATTTTTGTAAGAAAATACTAGAGTATTCTATACACATGGTTTGATCATTGGGCAGAAGTTTGGTGCAAGGAGATGAAGTATAGAAGGTGAGGCTATGTTGACCTTAAAGAGCACTTGCTATCGCACAGGGAAAAACCAACTCCAAGTAAAAAGCCAAATGATGCAAAAAGTTTTTCTTGGTCCAAATTTTCAAGCTTTATTAATGCAATAGCCATGTTAGAAAATGCAGCGTGCGAGAGACCTAACCCCTTACAAGAATCTCGTCCCCGAGATTCCTAAACTAGGCTTTAAAAGAGATCGGGAAACTCGGGTCTAAGGTAGTCTTCACGTTCCCGGGTTGCTTCTGCTTCCATGTGATTGATCGACTGGTCCTTGAAGTACTTGATGGTGCGGCTTCGCGTACGTCGTTCTGCTTCATCCAGAATGCAGATGGGCCTCTCACGGTTGGTCAAATCGGGTGGAAGGTTAATAGCTCGGTGATCAACATCCTTGTAGAGATCAGGCTTGTCTGGAACTTGGAGACACTTCCGGAGTTGTGATACATGGAATACATTGTGCACATCAGATAGTTCAGGGGGTAGTTCCAACTGGTAAGCCACTTCTCCTCTTCGTGCGGTGATCTTGAAGGGGCCAATAAATCTTGGTGCGAGCTTCCCCTTAACATGGAAATGCTTGGTTCCCATAAGAGGAGTTACCCGCAAGTATACGTGGTCTCCGACTTGGAAGTTCACCTGTCAGTGATGAGTGTTGGCATAGCTCTTTTGTCTTGACTTGGTGGTCTTCAGACGCTCTCTGACTAGCTGCACTTGCTCTTCTGCTTCACAGATAACATCTGGTCCAAAGACTAGCCCTTCTCCGGTCTCTAACCAATTGAGGGGTCTGCAACACTTGTGTCTGTACAACACCTCAAATGGTGCCATCTGAAGGCTTGACTGATAACTGTTGTTGTAGGAGAAATCGGCAAAAGGGAGGAAATAATCCCACTTGGCTCCGTATGCCAAGACACAGGCTTGAAGCTTGTCTTTGAGTATCTGATTCACTCTTTCTATTTGTCCTCCGGTTTGCGGGTGGAAAGCAGTGCTGAAAGACAACTTGGTTCCCATGGCCTCTTGGAACTTCTTCCAGAACCTCGAGGTAAACTGGGTTCCTCAATCCGACACAATCTCCTTACCATGAAGGCTTACGATTTTTTCAATGTATAGAGTTGCTAGTTGGTTGCCATCATAGCTAGTCTTGACAGGAATGAAATGGGCTACTTTGGTCAAATGATCGACTATGACCCAGATGGAGTCATGTCCTTTATTCAACCTAGGTAGTCCAGTGATGGAATCCATTCCGACTTTATCCCATTTCCACTAGGGAACCTTAAGTGGTTGGAGCAATCCAGCAGGTCACTGATATCCAGCCTTCACCGTTTGGCATACATCACACTTTGCAACATAGGTGGCAATCTCCCTCTTCATCCCATGCCACCAAAATCTTCCTTCAAGTCTTGATACATCTTGGTTCCTCCAGGGTGGATGGAATACGGAGTGTCATGGGATTCTTGCAGGCTCAAATTCTTCAGCTCCTTCTTGTTTGGTACGCAGATGCGGCCTTTGTACCAAACAATTCTGTGCTCATCTTTGAAGAATCCTGGGGCCTTGCCTAGCTTTATCTTCTCTTGATGCCTTTAATGCTTACGTGTCCATTCAATGCTTCCTTGACTTCGTCCATCATGGTCGGCTTGACTTCTAGGTGGTCCAGAAATCCATGGGTAACCAATTCCAAGCCAAACTATTCTAGCTCTTCAAATAGGGATGGCTGCCTTCCTTTAACCATGGCATTCAGAGAACAAGCTTTTCTGCTTAAAGCGTCTGCTACCACATTAGCCTTCCCGAGGTGATATTGAACACTGAGTTTGTAGTCTTTGATAAGTTCCAACCATCTTCTCTGCCTCATGTTCCATTCCTTTTGAGTGAAAATATACTTCAAAATTTTGTGGTCTGTGTATATCTTACGCTGCTTCCCTAGTAGGTAATGTCGCCATGTCTTCAAAGCATGAACAACTACTGGTAACTCAAGATCATGAGTGGCGTAGTTCTCTTCATGAGGTCGTGGCTGCCTTGAAAGGTAAGCTATGACTCTTCCTTCTTGCATCTGAATGCTTCCCAATCCGATTCGAGAGGCATCACAATATATCACAAACTCCTTGTGAATGTCAGTTGTTGCCAGAACTGGGGCGGTGATCAATCTCTTCTTTAGTTCTTGGAAGCATTCTTCGCACTTCGACGTCCATTCGAACTTCTTGTCCTTCTTCAAGAGCTGAGTCATTGGCCGGACAATGCTGGAGAATCTTTCTACGAATTTGCGGTAATAGCCCGCAAGTCCGAAGAAGCTTCTAACTTCCTTGACTGTAGTTGGGGACTGCCATTGGGTCACAGCTTCAATCTTCACGGGATCCACCGACAATCCTTCCTCTGTCAAGACATGACCCAAGAATCCAACTTTATGTAGACAAAACTCACACTTGCTGAATTGGGCGTATAGTTCGTGCTCTCGAAGCTTGTCTAGGACCATCCTCAAGTGTTGCTCATGTTCTTCTTCTGTCTTCGAGAAGACAAGAACGTCATCAATGAAGACGACAACAAACTTGTCTAAATATTCCATGAAGACCTTATTCATGAGATACATGAAGTAAGCTGGGGCATTGCTCAATCCAAAGGACATGACCATGCACTCATATAGGCCATATCTGGTTACCAATGTCGTCTTTGGAATATCTTGGGGTCTGATCTTCAGCTAGTAGTATCCAGATCTGAGGTCGATCTTGGAGAACACCTTGGCTCCATTGAGTTGATCAAACATATCTTCAATCTTGGTAAGTGGATACTTGGTCTTGATTGTAACTTCATTGAGGGAACGATAGTCGATACATAAGCGGATGGTACCATCCCTCTTTGCCACAAACAAAACAGGTGATCCCCAAGGGGAGGCACTAGGGCAGATAAATCCCTTCCTCAACTGCTCTTCCAGTTGCTTCTTCAACTCTGCTAATTCTTCCATCCCCACTCTATAAGGCTTCTTATAGACGGGTCATGTTCTGGGCATGAGCTCGATGATGAACTCAATGTCACGGTCAGGAGGCATTCCTGGTTGCTCATCAGGAAAGACATCAGGATAAGGATGGCAATTTTACCCATGGACATGGATACCCATGGATATCCGACCCGTATGGATAGGGTTTGGATATGCTTTTGCGTCCATGGACGGCGCCCAAACCCGACCCGATTACTCGTGGATAGGGCATGGACATAATCTTGTACCCATGGATATATCCAAACCCGACCCGATAGTATGACTTAATGGCAATATTTTGCTATCCATACCCCACAGTCACATGTCCCACTATAATTTCACCCATTATAATATAAAACATTCATAGCAATTTGCACAATCCCTACCGTAACTTTATTAGTTGACATTCAATCCTGGCCTTAATATTACTTCAACCCCCTTATGATCCTTTTATGTCGTTGTTAAATGACTAATCATTAAGTATAAGCCCCGTCTCCTCTTCTTACTCCTCCTACACCCCGAGAGATGGTCAACACTGTCAGCTTTTATCTCCATGTATGGTGGAGCACTTCAACAGCTAGCATCACTGGCCTACGACAATGCAACTCTGTATCCCCTCGACCCCTCTGTCTCTAATTTTTTCACACGTGCATTGATGAATGGGTGCAACAGCTTAGGTGCACATTGTGTTATGTCTTATGTATATGCCTTGAGAGGACCCCCATGGATATCCAATGGATATGGATATCCATCGGGTTTGGACATGGACATAATTTTTTGCCCATGGGTTTTTTCATGGGCGGACAGAGACTGTCTTCATGGATATGGATATGGATTTGATATTGTTCAACCCGATCCAAACCCGACCCATTGCCATCCTTACATCAGGATACTCACATACTACTTGCACTTGCTCCAGTCCAACTTTAGATAGACAATTGACTTGGGTGGTTTGAGCAGTAGAGGAGTTGGAGGCAAATTTGACTTCGACTCCTTGGTTATTGGTCACAGTGACAGTCCGGTTGGCACAATCTAACAAGCCTTGGTGCTTGCTGAGCCAATTCATGCCTAAGATCACATCCAAGCAGTGTGGTCTTAGGATAATAAGGTATGCTAGGAAATCTAACCCGTTAATGACGATACCGACTCCCTTACAGCCTATCTTGGCTCTCATTTTTGCTCCGGGGGTTTGTAGCACCATGGGGTTATTTAAGGGTGTAGGGGTCATACCAATTTTTAATGCAAAGTTTTGAGTGACAAATGAATGTGTGGCTCCAGAATCAAACAAGACAGTTGCAGGTGCTGAGTTGGCAAGGAACGTACCCAGCATGACGTCCGGGTCTTCCTGGGCTTCTTCCGCAGTGACGTGATTCACACGCCCCTTGCCATTGTTTGGCGGGCTGCGAGGAGCTTGGTTCCTTGGCGGCATTCCGCGACCTTGTCCTGGGTTCTGCGCATTGGGGCGTGGGGCATCTGGCTTCTTGTTGGGGCACACCCTTGAGATGTGTCCCGACTGACCATATCCAAAGCAAGTGACTTGGTTTGGGTTGTTGATCTTGTTGCCACCGCTGTTATTGGGATTGTTGAAAGCTGGCCTGGGGTTGGCATACTGCTGAGGCTGATAGTTGGTGCGAGGTGCGGGAGCTCTTGGCTGCTGATAGGTTGGCCTGACCGGGGCTGGCTACCACGGGCGAGGCTTCTAGTTACTAGAACTTCCCTTGTTGATCATCTTGCGCTTATGAGTGTCTTCCATAGCATGCCGCTTGTCTTCAAGCATGAGTGCTTTGTTCACCAAGTCAGGAAAGGTTGGGCAGTCACACACGACAAGTGAGTATTGCAGAGTCTGATTAAGGCCTTCCATGAAGTGCTCCCTTTTGCAGTATCAGTGCTGACATCCTTAGGGGCATACCTTGATAGAAGACTGAACTTCTACATGTACTCCTTGATAGTGCCTCTTCCTTGCTTCAGGGTTCGGAACTCACGCTTCTTGATAGCCATGATTCCGGAAGGAATATGGCCTTGTGGAATTCTGCCTTGAAGTTATTCCAAGTGATGGCTTGTCCACCATGCATGACCTTGAATCCATCTTACCAAGCTCTAGCAGTTCGCCCGAGACAGTGGGCGGCATAAGCCACCTTTTCGCGGTCTTTAGTGCAGCCGACTAGTTCCAGCAAGTCCTCAATGGTGCAGACCCAGTTGTCTGCATCCAGGGGTTCAGCGGTCTCGATGAAGGTTGGCGGTGCATGCTTCTTGAACTCCGCCAACGTGGAATGTCCATTTCCATTCCCCGCCGGCTGGCTGTTGTTGGTGACAGCTTGAGCAACCATCTGGAGGGTTGCGGTGTTGGCTTGGCATTCCTCTCGGAAGGCTTGGAGAAGCTGAGCCATGTCCATGTTCGGGGGAGGCGGCGGTGGTGGAGCTTGATCATGGGTTTGGTCCTGGCTGGCCTCTTCTTGGGCGGATGCTCCGGCTTCAAGCTCCTGGGTAGAGGTACCAGTACGAGTAAACAACACGCATCTTGTTCGAGCGGTCAAGGTCTTATGATTGGAACGATGAGGGAAAGCAATAAAGATGGTTGCCTAGTAAGGGGCTTGGTATGACACCAGTGGTTCTCATGCAAGGGCCAAAAGGCCAAACACATTCAATTAAATCCAAATGGGTGATGTAGTCGTTTACATGTTCCCAAAGGGAAAGTACGACTTACATCAAAACACATCAAAAGCAAACACAACACTAGATGGTTTCATATGAACCATTACAAGGACTCGACTTCGCATAGGGGTTACACGACCTATCCTACCATAGAGGTCACGAGCTGGCATATCCGAGTTGTGAATGATGCCTAAGTGCTGGAATGCTCGGTCGCTTATTCTGGCTCTTCCGGATATTCCTCCTTGTCTTCATCTGTCTGGGCTCCTCTATCACTTGAGGGTGTGGGGGAGTGGAGGAGTTGAACACGGCGTTGCTTTGACGGTGGTGCAGGAAAGAGCTTGCGAAATTCCCTTGCCATCATACGACGTCGTTGGGGTAGTTCTTCATCCTTGGACGATACATCTCCTAAGGTTCTTCCGCCTTGATATGCGATAGCGGGTTGCCCAAGAGGCGCACCTTCCTTCTTGATCCTATCTGTCTTCTCTTGTGCTCGCTGAAGAAGTTCCTTGGTCTTGTGGAGTTCTTCTCGGAGCTTCATCGATTCCAAGGCCAACTCTTGTGCCAAGCTGTCGGCACAAAGGCTGAAGTAGGTCTGAAATCAAAGTGGAAGTCCTTCCTTTAGTGGTGGGGCTCATGCACTGCTCTCATCTTCACCTTCCTTCCGATAAGGCAAGAAGCAGGTTTTCATCTTGACTACCATCTCCGGAAGAAGTTCTCGGAGGCGGGTTAGTGCCTTGAGTGCAGCTGCCTCAACAGCAAGGAGTAGTGTTGCCATCTAGGGTCCCTCAAAGGACCAACTTGTGGGAGGATCATTTGGCTTCACAATCACTTCCACATGGTACTCCGCCTCGGTGTTGCAAACCCAATGCTCATGGTAGGTGAGGATGTGTGCTCGGTGAAACTGGCACTCCTGGAGGCTATCCTCTAGAAGCAAGGGGAACCTAGTGGTAAGGAGTTCTTCAAGTACCGCAGCCATCTACAAAGGTTGAATGGGAGAAGTCAATAAGTTGATTATATCTCAGGTTTGGTACGGTTTACAAAAGAAGAGAAGTTCAGAAGGTTTATGAAAATGGTCTGATCCTAACTAACGCCCATGCTAACTAAGGCTTCCTACAGTCAGGATGGCTCTAATACCAGCTCGGTGGGGACTCCGACTCATAAGTCGAGATCACCAAATGCACGTGTATAGTGATCCCTGAGATCAATGCTCACTGAACACACAGAAGCTGAATAACAAGAGTGTTACATCCATACATACCGTCTTACACAAATTATGGCCATTATGGTCAAGTCTTACATAGATAAAGCCTCATGGGTTGAACATCGAATAAACTCAAATAGTGGAAGTCTTCATAGATAAGTAGAAGCCATGACATCTGCCTTAACCCTAAAGGCATTCTGACTGGGAAAGCGTCCTAGTTTGCATGTTCATCTCCAAAGAACTCTTCTTCAAATTTCTCCTCTTCCATGCCTTGCCAATTAAATAACCAGTGGCAAGCCAATGAGTACTTTGAATGTACTTGCAAGCAACCCAATATTTGGTTCAAAGTAACAATGCAAGTTGTAACAACAAGTAAGCAACCTAGCTTCAAGCTAGTCAGGGTGTTCTATCAACTTGTAAGGTAATGCATCAATGAACTTGGGTAACCATGATAATAGGTTACAGATATCAACATAAATAGAGTTTGGATCAATGTTATCTCATTCAACATGTCAAGTCACCACCTTGACACAAATAGATCTCTTCCACACACATAAGCACCTAGTTTGTTAAATTTTTGGACATAGTTTAAGTAGCACCTCCCAACTGTCCATGACTGTGGACACGGCTATTCGAATAGTTTGACACTCTGTAGAGGTTGCGCACTTTACCCACAAGATCTGGGAAGCTTTCGTGTCATCCAAGATCCCGCAATACCTCGAGTACTCAGGGGACGCACCTGATCATTACCTTTCCCTAGACGATACTAACATAGGGTCCACTCGTTGATACACGACCCTTGTGTATAAGCAAAAGATTGTGGGACTCTTCCCTTTCACATTATCACACATACACGAAGGGACCAACGGTGTGTCCGATGCCATGTAAAAACAGTCATGGTCGCCTATTCAAGCACGACCCCGTCCCGAGAGTGACCTCAGGCCACCCTCGTCGCTAGTAATATGGGACCATGCTAGTATCAGCCTTAAGTAATCGATAATGCCTCGTCCAGTAAAGGAGTAGAGTGGTTGCACATGTTTGGTTGGGTCGGTAATCACACATAAACTTAATCCATCATTTTACACACACACACCAAAAAGGCTTTCTCTAGTACACCACTTCTTCCTCAAGTGGTGACCTTAGTTCACATCACCCACGAGCATTAGGGGCACCCGATGGGGTTTTCAAAATATTGTATCCACGAAGAGTTCATGGTGCACATGCAACATTATGCATCAACAACTAATCTCTTGACGTTGTATCCATGCACAAGATTATGGTTCACAACGAGTTCACCATCGTCACTTTATCATCATGCAATCAGAAAAAGGGTACCGATGAACAAGAGGGGTGTCATGGTCAAAGGGTTGCTTGCCTTGATTGGCTTGGTCTTGAATGTCATCAAATCCTTCCCCTTCTTCTTCTCCAGCAACTTCGTCAAATATGGGATCTAATCGTCGCAAGAAAATAACGGAAAAATAAGGCAATAAAAAACAGAAAAGTCAAAGTGCTCAGGAAAATGTCAACTTATCTTTGTAAAATACTAGGAGGAAAACTGAGAAGGGGAAATTTCTTAGTTTTGGATTTGGAGTTAGAGGGACACAGTAGTGGATTTTCAAACATAGATTTTTGCTCAAATTTGAATTTAAATTTGAATAGTACAGAAAAGGTTGATGAACATGTATGAAAGATACACCATTTAATAGGTGGGACTATTACAAGATTTTAGGAGTTGGAATTAATTAATTTGGAAAAATATTTAAATTTGTGGAATTATTTGAAATATACGAGAAAAAGAAAAAAGAAAACTAGCGTTGTGTCACTGGGCCAGAAAGGCCACAGTGCAGCAGGCAGTTGGAATTCAGCCCGTGCGAGGTTGGCACGCCAAAGGCGTAAAGGCTGAATACACCTTCAGCTGATGGGCGAACTGGTGTGCCCGCACGCGTGTTTTTAAACCTGACGGGTGGGTCCCACCCTTCAGGGCGTGAGGCTGACGGACCGGGCCCATGGCTGGCGTCATCTACCTCCGTCAAGAGGTGACGGCGAGCTCGCCAACGACGATATAGGGCACGACTGGTGATGAGCGTGGTACCGTTGAGCTCGGAAGGGTGTCGCCGTTCTGGTGGATGAGGAGTTTGCCGATGGGGTGGCCTGGCTTGCCGGCGACGAGGTGGCTGGGCGGCGGAGCGTCGTGAGGTGGATGAACTGCTCTGCCCGGCCTGTAATTGATATGGATAGGAGAGGGGAATCAATCAACAGGGTCGTGCGGTTCTAGATTGAGTGAGAGCAGGGGCGGAGAGGGTGTGTACCTCTGGATCGACATCGACCCGAGGCAATGGAGCTCCGGTCGATCCCGAGCACAGAAGCTCTCCAGGGATGGATTGGTGGCTCAGGTGTGCTCTTGGGGGTGTGAGAGGGGGTTGGATGCCAATAGGGAGGCTCGGGGCGAGCTTATATAGCCCGACATCGTTCCACCATGGACCCGTGCGTCGGCAAGGTCACGACAAGGCCAGAGGCCGTGTGGGCACACATGAGTGAGTCCGGGCCGTCCGTGGATGAGGTCTACGTCCAGGGAAGGGAACAGAGAGGGCCGAGCGGCGCCAGGGGAGCTGCATGTGTGAGCGCACTCACTGGTGCGCTCGGGCGGCCGTCGCGCGTGCGAGCTGGGGCGAGAAGAGGGAGAAGGAGGAGGGGGACCAGGCCGTGGCATGTTGTGGACGCCGAGGCGCCTCGTCGGGCGTGAGGGGGAGAGCTGAGGTGGCTGAAGGCACTTGGCCAGGGGCGGCTACAGTGCCAGAGCACACTGTAGCGCGCTCCAGAACATGCATATGGCCGACACTCGCATTATTTAGTAGTCGTGGGCGCGGTCACTGATGTCTGGTAGTGACAGGGGGTGTGAACAATAAGGGGAAGTCATAGGATGCTCTGGAGAGCTTTTAGAATGAGAGGGGGGTTGAGAGAGAGAGAGAGAGGTGCAAGGGCTGTCCAGAGGGGTAAAAGAGGTGGTTTCACCCCTGAATCATTGAGATGAGATGCTACTATATTTACTGGAGGTAGAAGGGGATCTGTTGGGGTTGTGGTAAGAATTTGAGCCCATTTGGATTAGGGGAAGATGTCAAAGTTGTTGTTTTGGTAAATTGCGAGAAGGTGTTTGTAGTTTGTTTGGGCAAGAAAATGGATTCCATTTGGCATGAGACTCCACAGGGTGAAATGGCACATATAATTTGGGCATTCTACCAATTTAGAGCTCATTTGGGCAAAGTTGCCAAAGCAACTTTTGTAAACCATAGAAATCAACAAAAATGCATTTACCAAGATCTAGTCATGCAAAACCACTCCCCTTGATGCACCACTTGGTGTAGTGTCATCTTTGGGGTTGTGAGCATGTCCACAAAGTTTGGGGGGATTTGGAAAAAGTTGGTAATGTAAAGTTGTTCAATTTTGAATCTGAATAGACATGGTTTTGGGGCACTTTTGTGAACCAAAACAAGTTGTATTGAGCTGAAACTTTGCAAGGTCATCATATTATGCATATGTGACTTGCTAGAATTTTCCTGGGATTTTTAGAGAATATTTCCTTTGTAAATATTTCAAAAGCTTGAAATATTCAAAAAGGGTTTTTGAGGGATTTGACCAATATTTTGAACATGACCATGCATTGAAACTCTTATACGTGGACAATATATGTCCTATGAGTCTCCCTAAATTTTCTCAAATATTTTTGAAACATTTAAATAATTTTAACCTATTAAAGACCATTTCTGGCCTAAAGAAAAAACCTTTTAATAAAATATGAAAATAACTTTTAAAAATTATACTTTTGTGGTTTATGGGAGTCCTATACCTAATAGGACTCAAATATATCTTTTGAAATATTTTTCAAACCCAAATCAAGTACTTGAAGTGCAAATCAAAATTCAAGGGTTTTTGGAAAACTAATTTTGAAAATACCATTTGGCCAAATTATTTTTGTAAGAAAATACTATATTGTTCTATACACATGGTATGATCATTGGGCAGAAGTTTGGAGCAAGGAGATGAAGTACACAAGGTGAGGCTATGTTGAACTTAAAGATCACTTGATATCACAGAGGGAAAAACCAACTCCAAGTAAAAATCCAAATGATGCAAAAAGTTTTTGTTGGTCCAAATTTTAATGCTTTTATTAATGCAATAGCCATGTTACAAAATGTTGGGTGTGACAACTAGACTGATAGCAGCATTACTTAATAGTGAAATTAGGTGGCATTGCTCCATGTTTCATGTGATTTTACATTAATGATGACGATAATACTGGTACAACGAGGTGCTATACAAGTGGGTTTAACCCCCTTTACGTGACGTCGCTTGGAACCGTCACCTAGTGAGTGACTGCAATAGGGGGGCTCCTTCCCACATGACCCAAAAACCGTCGGGGATAGGCCCTCCTGGCACATACACTTGAAAAAATGAGGCCGTTTGCGACCAACGAGCGATCAAATACGGTTATACAGGCCTAATCGGTTCTGGTCGTAAGTACATCCCACACAGTCAGTCCCAAAAAAACGTTTCCGTTTGTGATGTAAATTCCACACAGTCAATCCAAGGAATACATTTCTGTTCTTATGTACATCCCACACAGTCAATCTAGGGAAAACGTTTCCATTCATATATACATCCCACACAGACAATCCAGGGAAAAGGTTTCCGTTCATATATACATCCCACACAGTTTTATGTATAGCTTCGTGTGATATAGATGTAACTATCACACACGCTCTGCCTCGATTAACCGTTTGCTTTTATTCAACTACATCACACATGATTTGATGAAGAAAACTATATGGCATTGGGCTATCCATCACAAGCACTTTTACTGCTAGTAACTATTTGCAATGTTCCACGACCCATTTAGCAGGTTTATTAGTTTACAATTAATAATTCCACTAGTACGCAAATTTACATTTCATATCAAACAGCTGTTTGCCAATTTCATATCGGGTACATAAATATATTTTAACATCAGTACGAAAGCTACCTGAAATCAACACACTACATCATATAGCTAGTTCACCTTCATAAGAACAATAGATTCATTTCCCAAATCGAGATCATCCAGGCTTTTCTTATCCACCTCTGCTTTCAGTTCAGTAAGAACCTGTTTGCACTGCCCAACTAGGAAAATGCCTCCGCCTTCGCCAACACCATCTTACCAAAGTCTGATTCAAAAAATCTGAGCTCATTCTCCATCTTCCTATGTTTATCCCGCATTCTTCAAATATTCTTCAGCGTTGACAACACTTTCTCTAAGCCTACCTCTGTTCTCTTCCTCATACAGGCTCCAGATCTTTGCTAGGCACATCTTCAAAGACTCTGACCACTCTTGATCAACCCACTCCAGGTAAGAACACTTTCGTTCATCCTATAATATTTAAAACTAGATCAGTAAGAATTGTAGGGGAAATGGGTTTCTAGCAACATAGAAAATCACCAAATACATATTTTGACAAACTAAAGAAACAGGTTAATTATGACATATCTTCTCAAAAAGATCAATGTGAAAATGAATTAATTTCTACTGAGACAACAGACAAATTCTAAAACATCAGAAGCTATAATTAACTACAACAACGCTACAAGTTCTTAGTCATGTACTATAAATAACAAATTGAACATTTTATGAGGAAGCTAAATATAACTAGAATGGCACAACGACGGTGTTTGAATGATAACAAATTGATACTAACGGGTGTGTACATGCACAAATTTAGTAACAGAGAACTAATAGCACTAAGGTTGTCAACTATGTATGCCAAAACCGGTGTAAAGACAATTGTTGCTACATTTAAAACCGGTGCCCCACACTGGCGAGCCGATGCAGCAAAAAAAATCAAGGACCTGGACTCTGGAGCACCTAGTTGCTCCGATGCCCAGTTCATTCATGCCATAAAGATTTAGTATTTTACTGCTTGGCTGCTCGGATGTGTGGACCAAAGTTGGCTGCACAAACTGCCAAAGTGGTGCCAAATGATTTTCTAATGGCACCGCTAATGAGATGGCAACATTTTTAGATACTAGGTACAAACTGTGACACTGTCTTAACATCCAGAATAACATAGCAAAGTGACAATGTCTGAATCACATCTAACAAATGATTTGTAACAACGAAAGTGGGGCTAACCTTCTCTGCACATGCCAGAAACTTCCTCCCGCTGTCTACATATTCAAACGCAACTAGCTTCACACATGGAGATTGATGGTGACAATGAGCAGACATATCTTCAGCCACCCAGGTCCATTCGTTGCAACTGATGGTCCTAGGAAGCTACAAGAGGAAGAAATGACTCAAATCAACCGCCAGGTTAAAATCCTTCATTCTAAGTCATAACCCGAGAGAGAGAGAGAGAGAGAGAGAGAGAGAGAGAGAGAGAGAAGATAGGCATATCCGGGTGGTGAAGAAGTCATCATCGGAGGCGGAACTGATGCAGAGGTCATTGAAGAAGATGATGGCGATCCCGGTGGTAGGATGTGAGACGGCGAGAGCGAAGAGGCAAGAGAGGAAGTGGCTATATATTCGGAAGGAATGAAGAAGGAAACAGGGGAAATGTGACTTGTGGTCGAGGAGAAAAGGGGGTGGGGAAAGGGGGTAGATATTTCGGCGGTAGGCTAAAACTTTCTAAATGTGGAGGGAAGTTTTGCGTGCGGTGCCGCCCGATACCATTCACTTTGAATGATTGTGTGCATCCCAAACGATTCTTCTGCTTTACGCGCATGTGATGAGTTTGATAATTCAAATTTTGATGGTAGTTTTCCTCGGTACTATCCACATCCACGTCATTGCATAATTTAACATCGCTTGCTAATTTGGGCACACAAAAGAGCGTACAACACACAAACCACACTTACTGAATCGAGCAATTTTAGTAATAAAGCAGAGCCAGATAACCTAAACATTGCTCTAACAAAAGACCAGCATTAAAACAAACCTAAGTACACATAATTTTAACGAAGTTGCCGCCGCGCCGGCCTATGAATCACCGGTGTGAGATGAGACGTCAATGACTTGTCCTAGTAACATGCCACTATTGGTGGACTCCGCATCCCCCTGATGAAGTCGATCGCATCCTCGTCCTCGTCCTCGGCGCCACGCTCAAGGTTGTAGTACTCATAGTAGTGGTTGCGCGAGAGCTTGCGTTGGTACTCCACTCCCGATTCCTCAACGGATAGACTCTTGTCTACCTCGACCTCGATCATGCGCAACTCCTACTCCCGGCGCTCCTCGATCTTCGCCGCATGCTGCATCTCTAGCTCCCGCTTGACGATCTCATGAGGAATCAGGTGCTCCATGGCCACCGCCGCCTTTTCAGACGTGGGTTGCATGCTGGATTCTGAGGTGGCCATGAATATCTTGGCGTGTGCGTCCTCGATCTTGGCGTGGATGGCCTCGACCCGGGCCAGGGCGACATCGGCGGCACGAATGGTAGCTCAAGCGCTCTCGGCGTTTGCATCCGCCGTCGCAGCAGCTGCTATAGCCATCTCGGCTACTACAAACGCCCTCTCGACGGATGCGACCGCGCTCAATGCGGATACGGCGGCACTCTCGGTGTAGGCGGCGGCGCTTGGGGAGGATGCGTCCACCGTATGAGCCCTCATGAAGCGTTTCCACAGCGTCATCTTTGCAAGAAGGGTTTGCGGGAATGGGGATCGGGATTCGTGGATTCGGGGGTTACCGGCACTAGAGCAGATGAGTCGGCGAAGCTTAAGGAGGAAGACTTAAATAGACCCACAAATTTTCATCGCAAACGGTTCCTACAAAACAATTGTGTGTGATGTTCTTGATATTTTTTATTAGCTATGAAAGACGAATTTGGAGTAAAGTGGCAACGGATGGTATTTTAAATGTACGAGAAAATTTGTAGTACTAATAGAACTATCATGTCAAAATTTGGAAACTTTCAGGGGTCATTTGACCTTTAAGACATTTAAGTGATTTTGTAGCCATTTAATGACCGTAATTCAAATTTGAACTCCATGTACTTGCAATGGCTAACCGTAATGATTTGAAAAGTCATATTTGTGTACTTACGTGCGAGTTAATTCCATGTGCAGTAAATTGGAAGGAATTTGAAAACATATTGGTCTCACAGCTATGACAAAAAGAATTGAGTGCCATGGCATTTAAAGTCCAAAAAAAGTATAAAAGATCAAAAACACATGAAACCTTGCTTGATGTAATGTCATACCACTAGGATAATGTGGTAAAAAAATTCTCATGTTAGACAAAAGTTTGGACATGCACCCCTCACAAACAGGAGCAACTCACTAGAAGGCTCATGGTTCCGAGAGGGAACAATGCATGTTTGATGACGAACGGGCAATAGCTTCCTCTTACGCCCTTCAAAAAATTTCTATAGTTAACATGGACTAATACAACAGTCATTTGAAAATTTGGAAAATTCCAGGGGTCATTTGACCTTTTAAAGACATTTAAGTGATTTTTCTAGCCATTTAATGACCGTAATCCAAATTTGAACTACATGTACATGCAACGGCTAAGCATAACGGTTTGAAAAGTCATATTTGTGTACTTGTGTGCGAGTCAATTCCATGTGCAGTAAATTGGAAGGAATTTTCAAACATATTGGTCTCACGGCTATGACACAAAGAATGGAGTGCCATGGCATTTCAATTCCAAAAAAATAAAAAAAGATCAGAAACACATGAAACCTTGCTTGATGTAATGTCATGCCACCAAGAAGATGTGGTAAAAAATTGGCATGTTTGAGGAAAGTTTGGACACACACACCTCACAAACAAGAGCAACTCACTAGAAGGCTCGTGGTTCCGAGAGGGAACAATGCATGTTTGATGACGAACGGGAGATAGCTTTCTCTTACGCCCTTCAAATTTTTTCTATAGTTAACGTGCAGTAATACAACTGTCATGTGAAATTTTAGAAAATTCCCGGGGCCATTTGACCTTTTTAAGACATTTAAGTGATTTTTTTAGCCGTTTAATGACTGTAATCCAAATTTGAACTACATCTACATGCAACAGCTAACCATAACGGTTAATTCATTTGTGTGCGAGTTAATTCCATGTGCAGTAAATTGGAAGGAATTTTCAAACATATTGGTCTCACGGCTATGACATAAAGAATGGAGTGCCATGGTATTTCAATTCCAAAAAATTAAAAAAAGATCAGAAACACATGAAACCTTGCTTGATGTAATGTCATGTTGCGAAGATGATGTGGTAAAAAAATTGGGATGTTTGACGAAAGTTTGAACACACACCCCTCACAAATCAGACCAACTCAGTAAAAGGGGCGTGGTTCCGAGAGGGAACAATGCATGTTTGATGACGAATAGGAGATAGCTTCCTCTTACACCCTTCAATTTTTTTTCTATATTTAACGTGCACTAATACAAGTGTCAGGTGAAATTTTGGAAAATTCCAGGGGTCATTTGATCTTTTAAAAACATTTAAGTGATTTTCTAGCAATTTAATGACCGTAATCCAAATTTGAACTACATCTAAATGCAACGGCTAATCATAACGGCTTGAAAATCATATTTGTGTACTTGTGTGCGAGTTAATTCCATGTGCAGTAAATTGGAAGGAATTTTCAAACATATTGGTCTCACGCCTATGTGTCGGTGTACTAAGGTAGGAGTACCTCAGTACCCCAACTTGTGCACGGGCAGTGGCAGCTTCCCGCGGCAGGGTCTACCACGTGCTTGCCGGAGACCTTCCTGCTCCATATAAAACCATTCAAAAACAAAGTATACAAGACAGAAGATCAAGACCCCGGCAAGTGGAGCTTGCCGGGAAGGCCGTTCCAGGCTCAAGATTACCTCACTAGCACAAGACCCTGACAAGAGGAGCTTGCCAGGAAGACCAGAAGATTCTGTTACAGAAAACATGCCTCGGCGCTACATGCGCCCCGGCAGGGCCCGGGGAGCGACAAGCTTCAGAGCCCGACAAGCTCCCAGGCCTGGCAAGGTCGAGACCCCGGCAAGGTGCTTGCCGGGGAGAGTTACGCTGTGTGCCCACGCTCTAGCTCATCGAACCACGCGTCGCCCTGGGGCCATTCCAGGGACGCGTGGCGGATGGCTGTGCAGCCTGGGGGACACGGTGGCACTCCACGGTGGTGAAGCCATCGCCGTGGCAAACGGAGACGCAAGGGCGGGCGCTTTTGGGGTCGACGGCGACGGGCATTGAATGCTCTTGTCCCCCACTGTCAAAGTAGGTGATGACCACTGTTCATCCACTGTAGCTCCACTATTCCCGCACTGTTACAACTACCACCTCTTTTACATTTTTACCCTTTCTCCTACGTTGACACCTATCGGTGACCCCTTGCACTATAAAAGGAGGCCCATGCACAACGTAGAGGGGGTTCGGAACCTAGATCGCTCATACGCTCGGTGTAGCTAGTTCTTCAAGCTCCCGAGCTCTCCAACTCAATACAAACTAAGCAGGAGTAGGGTTTTACGCGTCCATCGCGGCCCGAACCTGGGTAAACTGCCTGCGTGCTCTCCACGATCTGCTCTTCGTGCTCCCTCCGCCCTCTTACCGCACAAGCAAGGGGCTCCGGTCCCATAGGTGCTCGTGGTGGACAGTTTCCCCCGACATCTTTGGCGCGCCAGGTAGGGGGCGTCGAGGTTGTGCGAACCTGATCCGGCGCTCACGCGGGCGCATTCTTCATCAACCTCTCCGAATTCGTCAGCTTCATCAACAACAGCACCATGGCCCCGAAGAAGAAGGCTTCGGAGGTCGCAGGCCCGTCTGCGTCTCATCCGCCACCACCAGAGCCAACGGTGGGCGGGGGAGACGCCGTCGGAAGGGTGGTCGCCGGCGAGGACATGCGCGGCGCCACCAAGTCCAAGGACAAGACGGACGACCGAGCCTCGGTCTCCGTGGACGCGCCGCGTCCATCTCAGCAAACGACAACCCAGCAGCGCCATGCCACAGGAGGTGGCATCCGCCTGCTGGGCCAAGGGCAAACCGGAGGTTCGCGGGACGCTCCGGGCCATCGTCCTGGCACGAGCAAGGCGCGGTCGCCGGGGCGGGACCCTGCTCCTTCTAACGCTGTTAGGAGTCCGAGCATATCCCGCTCCTCGCACCGCTCGCCCCCGCTCCCCTCCACTCCAGCAGAAGCGCTCGCAAGGGCGCAACTGCTCCTCGACTTCCCTCCAGCGGCAGACAAGGCCGAAGACTGGAGGGCCACCATCCAGAGCCTGATCGCCTTCGCCAACAATGACTCTCCACAGCAGCCGGCAACCTCGCGGCCGCGGCAAGTCGAAAAGACGAAGGCCGACGGCGACAAGACCGCCGGGGGTGCAACCACCGTGCACTCCCCGCCGCAGAAGCAGAAGACGCCGCCCCGCTGGAACAACGCCGACGACGGCTCCACGGCGTCGTCGGATCCGCGGGCTCGTCGGGACCAGCGCCAGGTCCTTGACGACCGGCGACAAGAAGACACTCTAACGACGATCGAGCGCCGCCGAGAAGCTCGGCGACAATCGGATCAGCGAGCTGGAGCCGCTGTCGACACGCGCGCGCCCGGTGAACCAGGCGACTTGCCGTACGCGGCAGGTTGCCCTGCGTTTACCCTTGAGCTGCGGCGCGTCCAGTGGCCCAGCATGAAGAACTTCAAGCCCGACGTACCGGAGAAGTACGACGGCAAGACGCACCCCTCGGAATTCCTCAGCATCTACACCATCGCGGTGCAGGCTGCCGGGGGGCGCGACGAGAAGATTTTGGCAAATTACTTCCTGCTCGTGCTTAAGCCGAATGTTCGTTCGTGGCTTATGCACTTGCCGGAAGGCTCCATTTCTTCTTGGGCAGATCTTTGCCACCAGTTTGTTGGCGCCTTTACGGGCGGCCACAAACCCCACGGCCAGGAGAGTGATCTCCACATTCTGGCCCAGAAGGAAGGAGAATCCCTGCGCAAATACATCCAACGCT
>LR738714.1:558663156-558711827 GCA_902687465.1 Secale cereale
CAGGAGAGTAGATGAGGTGCTCAACCTTCAGCGCCAGCAGCTCCTGGTCGATGTTGGATGCAGAAGCCACCAAGTCGTCGGTCCACACCTCGACGGTCCGGCGGAAGTTTTCGGCCGCAGTGTTGGCGCTCTCCACCAAGCCTCGCTCTCTGCGGAGCTCTTCCTTCAGCTTGGTTTCCCGGTCCCGGACGACGTCGAGCGAGTCCTTCAACGTGGAAACCTTCAGCTCTAGATCCTCGATCGAGTCCTTGGCGGCCTTCAGCTCGTCGCCCTTCTTGGAGAGACGCACCTGGAGTTCGGAGTTGGTGTGGGCGTCCTTCTCGCGCTCTGTGTTGAGCGCGGTGACCCTCTCCATGCTCGCCTTCAGGGACTCCTCCAGTTGCGCAACCTTGGCCGCGAGCTCCTCCTTGGCGGTCTCCGCGGCAGCCGCGGCGGCTTTCGCCTCCTTCAGCTCTCCGCCAAGGGCCTGCTCCCGAGCGGCAAGGTCTTCCTCGTGGGAGTCGAGGTTGACCTTCCGTTGGGTGAGCTCTCCTTCTCGCCGGGACAGCTCTTCCCCGGCGAGCCGCTGCTGCTCTTCGGCTTCGGCCTTCTCCAGGAGCCACTCCTGGTACTCCCCAGCGAGCCTCTCGCGCTCCTCCGCCACGTCGCGGAGGGCAGCCTGGTTGGCGGCGCGGAGCTCCGCCGCGCGTTTCTCCATCTCAACGGCGGCCTTGGCGGCAAGGGCATCCCGAGACGCAAGCTTCGCCTGCCTGGCCCGGTAAAGGGCCAGGAGCTTATGAAGCAGCTTCTCCTCCTCGGGCCCGTCGCTTCCGCCGGGCGCCTCGACAATCTTCAGTCCCGCGGAGGCGAGGACTTCTCCATCGAAGGCCTCGCCCTCCGCGGGGGCTCGCGATGAAGAACCCCACGGCACCTGGATGAAGACGCCGTTGGGAGCTTCAAGATAGTAGCCCGACTGCTCCTTTTCGGCGGAGGGGTCGACGGCCGGTGCAGCACTTGATGCTCCTGCCGCCTCCGGGCCGGCAGTGCGGTCGCCGTCCTCCTCCCCGGCCGCTGCGTCTGCAGTCGGGGCAGTCTCCTCCGCAGCCGGCTCGGCGGCTCCCGCCGCGTCCTCAGCGACAGGGCCGTTGCCGCTGTCGCCCTGCGCGTCCTCCTCCACGACGATGGTTTCCGTCTCCATTTGTTCTGGGGGAGGAGGATCTAGAAGAAGAAGAAAAAGAAGAAGAAGATCAAGCAAATATCCAAAAAGAGATGAACCCAAGAAGACAAAATTACAGAACTTACCTTGACGGACGTCGTCGGCGGCGGGCTCCCTCGCCGGGGAGCTCTGCCTTGGCGGAGTGGCCGCCCTCGCCGGGCTACTCGCCCTTGGCGGGGTACTCGCCCTTGGCGGAGTACCCGCCCTTGGCGGAGTGCTCTCCCTTGCCGGATAGTTCGGCCTTGGCGGGGACGGCGGGGCCTGCGGCTCCTCGGGAGTGACCTCCGGATGCTCCTGTGGTTGTGGCTCCACCTCTACACAAAACAATCAAGACAAGACAAAAACATCAAGATATTAGCACAAGCCAGAATCCTCAAGCGCGCCCGACAAGCGGAAGTATGAAACCCAGACTTACGCTGGGGGCTGCGCTGGGGGCTGCTCCTCGGAGCAGCGCTCGGGTCCGGCAGGCTCGTCTTCGGCGCGTCTCCAGTCGCCGCGACGGGCGAGTCGTCCACGACCTCGACCACAGGCACCTTGGCCTTCTTCGCCACTCGCTGGGCCAGGGTCCTGAGATCAAAACAAAAGCAAAATCAGCATTAACAAGAATCAAGATAATGTAGAAGAAGATGCAAGACCTCAAGTTCTTACTCCTGTTCCTCCTCGTCGTCGTCGTCGCTCAGGGCGGAGAAGTCAAATGCCACCTGAGACGCGTCCGCGCGGGGAGCAGGAGGCGAAGACTCCCTCGGGCGCTTGGCGGTCCCCGGGGCTGGGGGCTGCGAAGACCCGGCCCCTGTGGTAGCCGAGGCCCGGGGAGCGGGCGGAGCTGCCGCTCCGCTCTGCGAAGACTCTCCTCCGCTTGGCGCTGCCGTGCGGGGCGCCTCCGCCGTGGCCTGTGTGCGGGTCGCCCCCGCCTTGGCCTGTGTGCGGGTCACCCCCGCCGTGGTTGGTGCGCCGGGCGCCCCCGTCGCAGCTTGGCTCCCCCGGGTAGCTCGCGCCGCCCGGCGAGCTGGTTGTTGCCGGGGCGCCTGCACCCTCGTCCCTGTCGCCGTCTTGCGGAGACGCTTCAGCGGAGAGCGCCTAGGGCTTGCCCGAGGCGGGGAGGTCTCCGATGACGAGGAGAGGTCGTCGGCGTAGAGCCCCAGGGATCCGTCGGAGTCTTCGTCGGCTCCGGCGTCCTCCTCCTCCTCCTCCTCCTCGGCGGGCTTGCTGGGCCCAGCGCCCTGCACTGTGGCCGCTCTCCCTCCGGCGCCTCCGCTCCCTGCGGCGCCTCCGCTCCCTGCGGCGCCTCTGTTTCCTCCGGCGGCGCTGCCTCTCGCCGCGGCCTCGGTCAGGATTCCGGGGATCCCGGAGTGCCTCAAGGAAGGGACCCCGGCGAGCTCGTCGGGAGGAAGCTTCAGCATCCTGCGGATCTCCGCCTCCTCTGCTTGGCAGGACGCTTCCGCAGCCTCTGCCTCCTCGGGCGTAAAGCCAAATTCTCCTGCCGCTGCGGCTGCAGCGGCCTCTTCAACCCGAGAAGCTATGTACGCTATCTCTTGGTCGGTGGTGTCCCGTGTGAGCTCCCTGATCTCGTCCTTGTTCTTCGCCACCTCCACCAGGTTGTCGAAGAAGCTCATGATAACGTCTGGCTTGGGCGGAATCCATGTGCGGTCGATGCCATTCGAGTCACACGCGGGCATCATGGCGCGAAGGGAATCCCGGGCCGTGCTGTTGCAGAGGGGCACCACTCCCCGGGGAGCTCTGAACCACTCTGGGTGGGCCGGGTCATGCTTAAATAGTTCCCGGACCATCCCCTTCAGCTCCAGCGACGTGAAGTTGAAGTTTAGCCCGGGGCGCAGCCTCATTATGTCCGCCGCGTTGCCGTACTCCCAGGCTGGCCTCTTCCTATCTTGAAGAGGGGCGATGCGGCGGCGGAGGAAATCTGTGCCTACTTCTCCGACAAACAACCTTGCTACCCGGAGACGAAGAATTCTGATGAGGGCGACGTTGAGCTTGCCGTCGTCCGAATCCAACTCACTCCAGTCCCTGCCCCGCACGATGGCTGTTGTGCGCGGCGCGGTGAAAGGTTGCGGCTCGTCCTCGACTATCCAACACCAGTCTGCACGCCACTCCTCCCACTTGCCGCGGAGTTCCCCCGGCAAGTAGGACTCCTTCTTATTCAAGCGGAAGACCCAAGAAATCCCCCCGGAGAGGGGAGCGTCGGCTTCTACTCTAGGGGTGAAGAAGTGCCTAAACAGCGCTACGTTTGGGTATATCCCAATATAGTTTTCGCACATATGTGCGAAAACCGCCATCGTGAGGATGGCGTTGGGGGTGAAGTCTAGAAGATGGAGGCCGTAGGTGTGCATTATATCACAGAAAAAGTCGGAAAAAGGGGGACAGAGGCCGCAGTGGAAGAAAGCTGCGAAGAAGAAGTACCCGCCGGGGTAGTTGTCCTTGGCGGCGGCCGGATAGGCTCGGGTGCGGGGATGCGCCTTGGTCTTCTTGGCCCAGAACAAGTAGTACTTGTTCCAGAGCTCCCGCGCGCTGAGCCTCGGCGAGAAGACGACGTTCCGCTTCCGCAACAAGGTGAGCCTCGCCGCTTGCTCCGATTTCTCCTTCTTGGTCTTCTCCGCCTTCGCCTTCTCGGTCTTCGGGGCCATGGCGGGGGCGGCGAGGGAAGGGGGACGAAGAGTCCGGCGGCGCCGCAGATGCGGGAGACGGCGGAGAAGGTGTGGAGGCGGAGCGCAAAGGGGATCTCTGGAGATGGAAGAAGAAGCAATGAAGGCGTAGGAGGGGAACCGCTCCTGCATCCTCTGCTTTTATGGGGAAGTGGGGGGCGTTTCGCTCTTTCCATTAAAAGAACGTGGCCACGTCCCATCCCACGATGCCGCAATCGACGCGTGCCGTTACGGGGGGACGCGGCGGATGCGAAAGTGGATTCGGCGCGCCGTGGGCCGCGCGTGCCCGTGCACTGTTTTGGGCCTGGCCCAACAGCGCTCGGCACCATGTGTGGCCCAGGCCCGGGGGCTCCTGTCGGTGTACTAAGGTAGGAGTACCTCAGTACCCCAACTTGTGCACGGGCAGTGGCAGCTTCCCGCGGCAGGGTCTACCACGTGCTTGCCGCAGACCTTCCTGCTCCATATAAAACCATTCAAAAACAAAGTATACAAGACAGAAGATCAAGACCCCGGCAAGTGGAGCTTGCCGGGAAGGCCGTTCCAGGCTCAAGATTACCTCACTAGCACAAGACCCTGGCAAGAGGAGCTTGCCAGGAAGACCAGAAGATTCCGTTACAGAAGACATGCCTCGGCGCTACATGCGCCCCGGCAGGGCCCGGGGAGCGACAAGCTTCAGAGCCCGACAAGCTCCCAGGCCCGGCAAGGTCGAGACCCCGGCAGGGTGCTTGCCGGGGAGAGTTACGCTGTGTGCCCGCGCTCCAGCTCATCGAACCACGCGTCGCCCTGGGGCCATTCCAGGGACGCGTGGCGGATGGCTATGCAGCCTGGGGGACACGGTGGCACTCCACGGTGGTGAAGCCATCGCCGTGGCAAACGGAGACGCAAGGGCGGGCGCTTTTGGGGTCGACGGCGACGGGCATTGAATGCTCTTGTCCCCCACTGTCAAAGTAGGTGATGACCACTGTTCATCCACTGTAGCTCCACTATTCCCGCACTGTTACAACTACCACCTCTTTTACATTTTTACCCTTTCTCCTACGTTGACACCTGTCGGTGACCCCTTGCACTATAAAAGGAGGCCCATGCACAACGTAGAGGGGGTTCGGAACCTAGATCGCTCATACGCTCGGTGTAGCTAGTTCTTCAAGCTCCCGAGCTCTCCAAATCAATACAAACTAAGCAGGAGTAGGGTTTTACGCGTCCATCGCGGCCCGAACCTGGGTAAACTGCCTGCGTGCTCTCCACGATCTGCTCTTCGTGCTCCCTCCGCCCTCTTACCGCACAAGCAAGGGGCTCCGGTCCCATAGGTGCTCATGGTGGACAGTTTCCCCCGACACTATGACACAAAGAATGGAGTGCCATGGCTTTTCAATTCCAAAAAATTAAAAAAAGATCAGAAACACATGAAACCTTGCTTGATGTAATGTCATGCCACCAAGATGATGTGGTAAAAAATTGGAATGTTTGACGAAAGTATGGACACACACCCCTAACAAATCGAAGCAACTCACTAGAAAGCTCGTGGTTCCGAGAGGGAATAATGCATGTTTGATGACGAACGAGAGATTGCTTCCTCTTACGCCCTTCAATTTTTTTTTACATTTAACGTGCACTACTACAACTGTCATGTCAATATTTGGAAAATTCTAGGGGTCATTAGACCTTTTAAAGACACTTAAGTGATTTTCTAGCCATTTAATGACCGTAATCCAAGTTTGGACTACATCTACATGCAACAGCTAGCCGTAATAGTTTGAAAAATCATATTTTTCAAACATATTGGTGTCACGGCCAAGACACATGCATGGAGTGCCATGGCATTTAAATTCCTAAAAATAAAAAAGGATCAAACGATGTAAATATCTGGTGTTCAAAAAGAAAATGTAAAGATCTGCGAGACAACCGGGCCCCACACGATTAGCACTCTATATCGCGCCTCGAGGCTTCGAAGGCGAGTGGCGCGGGTTATTAATCAGACACAGTTCTGTATTGGAAACTATCAGCTATTAAGTTCACACACGGATTTTGCTGCGGGAATTGTGTGTAATTCAAACTACAGTACTTGTAAATTCTGATGACCGGCGTGTGTACTGTTCCCATCGATCTAGATTCCGGTCGCCAATAAATACTACTTTGCTCGCGTCGTCCCGCATGCATTCTCATCTACATCCTCCCCTCGCTCACCCTATCACTATATGTCTATCTATCTCTCACTCAAATCTCTGCCATGGCGCCGCCAATCTTCCCACGCGCCGACGAGGAGGCACCACCCCCCGAGGATGCTTAGTCGACGAGTATCGACAAGGAGGACCCCTACGCGCCGCTAGACGAGGTTGCGTCGGAACCCCCAACTTTGGAGGGGTTTTGGGGCCATGACAATCTTTGTCTGTGGAAGTCGTTGCTGCTACCTGAGAAAGCCAGGCACATGGCGTTCAAGAAGGAGATTGTGGAGGAGGAAGCCAAATACTAGGCGTCTTGTGAAGTCCATGATGCGGCCTGGAAAAAGGAGGCGGTGGAGCTTTGGAGGCGGGTGCGTCATCGTGCGGAGGAGATGTACAAAGACGGGTACTTCACGAGGAAGGTCAAAGGCCCTAGGCGCCTCATCGCTGCGTGGAGGTGGGCCGATAAGCTCCAGCGTGCCACAGACGAGGAGCTCCGGTAGGCGCCCAAAGAAATGGCAAGATCATTCGCGTTCATCCGCCAGCAAGAGGCTGATCGGCATGTCAAGTGCTGTGAGGCGGAGGAGGCGGAGTACTGCCTCCACGCTAGGAAGACGCCGCGCACCAGGGAGCTGCTGGCGAGGGGCTTTCGAAATACTATTATTCGTTTTAGTATTGTTCGTTTTCAATTTTATGCATTATACCTAGTAGTTAAGTGTCATCACGTATATGTGATGATATTATACATATTCTTTGATGAACTAATGAACAACTAATTTATATTATGAATTCCATTTTCTATCTGTTTTCATATACTAATTTGTATCTAGCTGTTATCATCCACATATATATAATGGAAAGCATATACATACACATTGAAACAGAACATATAAGAACGAAAAACGGAGTACACACATTGAAACAGAGCAATAAATAGAGCAATATTATGATTGCTATGAATGCATAGTGATCCACGTCGAAACCACTCAACAAAGTAAAATGTGTCCATGAGACCATGACCAGCAGCCTTTGCCTACGGTAGCTCTTGGCTCTGACTGAACTTGTGCATGCGTTCGTCCAAGCGGTCGACACACTCGTGCTATATCTGGAGGAATGGGGTTACTGACAAGACGTGTACCCAGTTGCGACACCATGTCAACAGCAGGCAAGCGCCGATGCACTCGCTCTTGCTATGCGGTGCGCCGTGCAGACACTCTGCGGCGATCCAACGGTATCGCTGTGCGGCGAGTTGCAGCCTATCAGCGCGAACATGCCTAGAAATGCTTTGTGGATCATGTTGTGCAGCGAGCTGCATCCTCTTAGTGCTGACATGCCTATCTTGATCAGTGGCGCTGAAGCGCCATGCGCCAAGGGTCTGCTCAACCCTGGCGATCACGTGCATCATGGTGTCGTCCATCGCGTTGCCAGGGAGCGCCTCAGCCTCCATGGGCTGTGGCTCCATCTCATTTTCCTCGTTGAGGAGGTTGATGGCAGAGGCGGCGCTTTGATGGGTTGGCATGCTTGTAAAAGGTGTATGTGCTATAGGGTATGCTTGTTGCCTCCGTGCATGGCGTGCCACCTAGGTTTATGCAAATTATCATTGGGTGGTGGCGGGAAACCGGTGAGGAAATGGCGGGAAATGGTGGTGTGTTCATAAAACGCCATCAATTAATGGAAACTTAGCATAGAAGGAACATCGAGCTAGCACGACGCCTGCGGGCACATTGCTCACCCAAGTCTATGATCCATATATATACTTGTGTGCCCAACAGAGCAGACTATTCACAGTAAATAATATTGTTCCGTTTATCCTACTAGAGAAGTGGCAGCAAGCGTCACACGAAGTAGATGATGATCAGATTATCGTTTATCCTAGTTAATTATGCATGTATTAGTTTACTTTGGTGTGTGGAAAGGTCATGTGTGTATAGCCACCTATGCAATTGGATGTTTGCCGCGTATCACACACATCTTGTTTATGTGAAACATTTATGTTCTCTTGGCTCAACACAAATAGTTTATTGGAATGAACTGTATGCCCTCCATTGCACACACCTTGATTTGGTTGAACCGTTTCTGTTGTGTTGTCTAATCGAAAACAGTTCATTTGAGTAAACCATATGTCATATATTGCACACACCTTGATTTGGCTGACCGTTTCTTTCGTGTTGCCTAATCACAAAAAATTCATCCGAGTGAACTGTATGCCGTATATCACCCACGCCTTCATCTGGCTGTCCGTTTGTGTTGTTCTGCCTCATCACAAATAGTTCATTGAACTGAACCATATGTCCCACATCACACATGTAACTAGAATTTGAACCGTGTTTCATGTATCCTTCATCGCAAACGTTTTGCATCTCTTTTGACGTTTTTACATCACCGTTTGTCATTAATGCATCACACACAATTTCGTCAAAGGGCCTCTGATCGTAGTGTCACGTTAGCAGCATCCTGCTGTAGTGTAAGGGCATATGACACCAGGAGCATAAAGTGGTGAGGCAGATTTGGTTGCCGAGAGCGGCAAACATTCAGCCAGCATGTCTGCATTTGTCCCATTTTTTATCTCTTCGGCGACACTTTCCTATGTGATCGCGGTAAATCTCGACCTGCTCGTTCTTATTTGCGTTGTCCCCCCAACATCCCTCACTTTCTTTCCTTTTTCGACGAAGAGACAGGTCCACTTTCCCCCACCCTTCGCCATCCACCCCGCTTTCTTCCTCTTTTCAACCAAGAGACTGATTGGTTAGCCAGTCTCTACTACTTTACCATGTACCCTCGTAAACCAAGTCCTAGATGCATGCTACATCTTTCCCACTTTCTTCCATGTTTGAACCAAGTCTTAGATTCGACTGTGTGAACTAGGTTTACCTCTGATAATATTAAAAGTCTAGGTCTCTTTGAAATAGCCGATGGTAGTAGAAAAAAGATCCACATACAGCCATGTCGGGAGCTGAGGCAGTAGAGCAAGGTCGGTTCCGAAGGAAGATATACCCAGGGGTCATTGGGATGTGGCAAGAATGGCCGTCGGGAGGTTGGATCTTGGCCAGAATACCATAGGGAGGAACAAGGGGTCAGAGACCCTCCCGAGCCGACACTATGTCTAAGAGAACGGCATGGCCGCCGATCGGGACGTGCCGACAACTGTTGGTCTTCTCCCTAGCCGCCGAAGACCATGTGAACGTTGCACCTACACCCCCGCCCCTATCTAGTTGGTTCGGCCGGATTTGTGACCAGCGGTGAGCAGACAGAGAGAGTGTGTCGACACCTATGTCTTGTTTAGATTTGGGGAGCATGGGAGAGTGAATGAGAGCAAACCTAGTAAATCAAGTGCCGAGGCTCCTATTTATATATATAGTGGAGTGATATTGTTTTAGAAATCGTTACTAAATTGAATAAGCGTGAACCACTATTTTCATTTGAAGTTCAAGTAAAAATAAAACTCGATCGATAACGTGCCACCGCTTCCAGGTTGCACTATCAAATCACCGCGTCCAGGACGCACTACGTACTATATCATTCACGTGTGGTCCCCGACCCTCTATGCAAAATGTCAATTGGGATGCCTATGTGTAAACAAATTTGCTCCTAGCTTGAAAACAATCACTTGTACATGTACCCGCATGTGGGTGTGAGAGAACTAGTGCCTGCGTGCACCCCTTGTCTTTGTGAGAGTACATTTACTGCACCCAAAGAATGTTCGCCATAAGAGTAGTAGGAGTAGTATAAGTGCGCGGCGTGTGAGTTAAAAAAAGGTGTATGGCGTCTTTTATTATTAGAATTTCTATGGGTAGGGTGTGAAGAGCACATATGTGTGCGACGTCTACCTACAGATAGATGGTGGGTGCGAGAGGACTCGAGACTCGTGAGGGTGCGTGCTTGAGAGAGAGAGAGAGAGAGAGAGAGAGAGAGAGAGAGAGAGAGAGAGAGAGAGAGAGAGAGAGAGGGCGTATCAATGCAACACATGTGCCCAGAAATCATATCCAACAAACGTTTGCCACAAACCGTTTCCTGACAAATGCCAAAATAACCGTAAGGTCAGCATCCGATAGTGTTAGGACAGCCACAATTCAGACACATAAATCTTCCACGTGAGTGTTAGCAAGTGTCGTATGCTCCTCCCTCCGTTCCAAAACGTAGTGCATATAGTTTTATTGAAATTTTGAACCTCGAAAACTTTTTCCGAATTTTCATAGAACAAAGTGCACATATAGAATACCTAGTATATATCATTTCATTCATGATCGAGAGGTACCTATAGAGATGGGGGATGAGTGTACAAAGAAAGAACATTGTATCACCTGCAGCAATTTCAAACATCCTTTGGTGTGGAGGAACATCATAGGAATCATATATGATATGATTTTTATAGGAATTTTTCATTTAGAGCCAATTGGTTCATACAAATGGATTCATATACTCCACATTTCAAAGGAAAATAAGCATGATATGATTTTTATAGATTTTAGAGCAATTGATTCATATGAATGGATTCATATACTCCACATTTCAAAGGAAAATAAACATGATATGATTTTTATAGCTTTTAGAGCCACTTGTTCATATGAATGGATTCCTATACTCCCACAATTTCAAAGGAAACTAAACATTACCCTGTATTCAATAGAAAAGTTCCTATGAACCAAATCATGCCTCTTTTCCAATCCCTACTCATAGGAATTGAGATACATCTCATCTCTTTCCCTACAACTTCCATACACATCTTCCATTCTAAATAGCTAGTAGAATCCACTAGCTTTTTTCCTAGACATGCAACTATGGCAGATGAATAACTCATGCATGCAAGTCATAAATTACATTGTGTTGGTACTCTATACATGCAAGCAACACATCATCAATTCGTGCATGTTACTCACAAGTGATTTTTTTGCATTAGATTTTGTATTCACAATATATGTGTTGGTCACGTGCACAACTATGTAGTTCACATTTTTGTTAAAAATAATTATTTTAACTGCAATTTATTTTTTCTATTTTTGTAACCTTTTTATTTTATTTTCATTTTAAGTTTACATTCAGTTCCCATTACTTGTAGATGTTTTTGGAGCAATGCTACTTCTCGAGCTTGCGTTGTATTCCCTCGAAGAGGAAAGGGTGATGCAGCACAGTAGCGTAATTATTTCCCTTAGTTTTTTAGAACCAAGGTATCAATCCAGTAGGAGTCCATGCGCGAGTCCCTCGCACCTGCACAAACAAATAAGAACTTCGCAGCCAACGCGATAAGGGGTTGTCAATCCCTTTACGGTCACTTACGAAAGTGAGATCTGATAGAGATGATACTTTGATATTTTTGGTATTTTTTATATAAGAACAGAAAGTAAAACAGAAAAGTAAAGTAGATTCTAGATTGATATGTTGAGAATAGACCTGGGGGCATAGTTTTCTCTAGTGGCTTCTCTCATGATAGCGGTATTCTACGGCGGGTAAAAAAATTACTGTCGAGCAATTGATAGAAAAGCGAATAATTATGACACTTTCTAGGCATGATCATTATATATAGGCATCACGTCCGAGACAAGTAGACCGAAATGATTCTGCATCTACTACTATTACTCCACACATCGACCGCTATCCAACATGCATCTAGAGTATTAAGTTCATAAGAACAGAGTAAGGCCTTAAGGAAGATGACATGATGTAGAGGGATAAACTCAAACTTAGTGATATAAACCCCATCTTTTTATCCTCGATGGCAACAATACAATACGTGCCTTGCTGCCCCTACTGTCACTGGGAAAGGACACCGCAAGACTGAACCCAAAGCCAAGCACTTCTCCCATTGCAAGAACTATAGATCTAGTAGGCCAATCCAAACCAATAATTCTAAGAGACTTGCAAGGATATTGTAATCATACATAAAGAGTTCAGAAATGAACCAAATATTTCTCATAGATAATCTTGATCATAACCTACAATTCATCGGATCTCGACAAACACACCGCAAAAAGAGGCCAGGGGAGCCCGACGGCAACAGCAGCGGCATCCAGCCGGTCCCCCTCAGCCGCCCAGTCAGCCCAGCTATCACCGCGCGTCGCTGCTGAGGCGGACAGGGGCAGGGGAGATGAGGGCGGCGAGGTGGGACGGCAGGGCGAAGGGCGGGGAAGTGCTACTTCTCGACTTTGCGTTGTATTCCCTCGAAGAGGAATGGGTGATGCAACACAGTAGCGTAAGTATTTCCCTTAGTTTTTGAGAACCAAGGTATCAATCCAGTAGGAGACCACGCGCGAGTCCCTCGCACCTGCACAAACAAATAAGAACTTCGCAGCCAATGCGATAAGGGGTTGTCAATCCCTTTACGGTCACTTACGAAAGTGAGATCTGATAGAGATGATAGTTTGATATTTTTGGTATTTTTGGCAACGAAACAAATAGCGCACTATTTCAGCGCTTAAACTTCGCTATAGCATATTTGAGGGTGTCACGATACGTTTTAGCCATTTTACACGCTATGCTGCTATTCACGTTATAGCACGCTATAACGGCGCTAAACGCAAAAATGTTTTACCGTTTTTAGCGTGGAGCGATAGAAACACGGTAGGCGCTCAGCCCATAGCAGCCCATCGGGCATCGGCCCAATGCAACGCAACAATAGACCCATCTAGGATGGAAATATTGCATTTTTCTTGACGAAAACAAGAAGAATTCTCTTAACTACTTCTAATGCCATAATGTGTACACCAGCAATATGCATGTATAGCTCCTAGACAAAATATTAGACGTTGAAATCCTTAATTTCTGTGATATATTTGGTATTTTCCTCAAAACACTATTTTGAATATAGCACGCAAATAGCACGCAATAACTTGTGTAGCATTTGGAGAAGGGCCACGCTATTTTAGATAGTGCGCTATTTTTTCGTTGATTTTTTGATATAAGAACAGAGAGTAAAAGCGGAAAAGTAAAGTAGATTGTAGATTGATATGTTGAGAATAGACCCGGGGGTCATAGTTTTCTCTAGTGGCTTCTCCCATGATAGCGGTATTCTACGGTGGGTAAACAAATTACTGTCGAGCAATTGATAGAAAAGAGAATAATTATGAGACTATCTAGGCATGATCATTATATATAGGCATCACGTCCGAGACAAGTAGACCGAAACGATTCTGCATCTACTACTATTACTCCACACATCGACCGCTATCCAGCATGCATCTAGAGTATTAAGTTCATAAGAACAGAGTAACGCCTTTAGCAAGATGACATGATGTATAGGGATAAACTCAAACTTAGTGATATAAACCCCATCTTTTTATCCTCGATGGCAACAATACAATACGTGCCTTGCTGCTCCTACTGTCACTGGGAAAGGACACCGCAAGATTGAACCCAAAGCCAAGCACTTCTCCCATTGCATGAACTATAGATCTAGTAGGCCAAACCAAACCAATAATTCAAAGAGACTTGCAAGGATATTATAATCATACATAAAGAGTTCAGAAAAGAACCAAATATTTCTCATAGATAATCTTGATCATAAACCCACAATTCATCGGATCTCGACAACACACACCGCAAAAAGAGATTAAATCGAATAGATCTCCTCGAAGACCGAGGAGAACTTGGTATTGAGATCCAAAGAGAGAGAATAAGCCATCTAGATACTAGCTATGGACCCAAAGGTCTGTGGTAAACTACTCACAACTCATGGTGAGGCGATGATGATGATGTAGAAGCACTCCGTGGAAGATCCCCCCTCTGGCGGAGCTCCGGAACAGGCCCCAAGATGGGATCTCACGGGAACAGAAGGTTGCAGCGGTGGAACTAGGGTTTTCTCTGTTGTTCTGATGGTTTCGGGGTACGTGGGTATATATAGGAGGAAGGAGGGCACCGGGGTCTAGACGGGGTGCCCACGAGGCAGGGGCGCGCCCTATAGGGGGGCACCCCCCACGCTCGTGGATGCCACGTCATCCCTACTCCGTGGTTCTCAAGTCTCCCGTGCGTATTTTGCTCCAAAAATATCTCTCTGGAAGTTTCATTCCGTTTGGACTCCATTTGATATTCCTTTTCTGTAAAACCCTGAAATAGGCAAAAAACAGCAATCCAGACTGGGCCTTTGGGTTAATAGGTTAGTCCCCAAAATAATATAAAAGTGTATAACAAAGCCCATTAAACATCCAAAACATCACAAATAATAGCATGGAACAATCAAAAATTATAGATACGTTGGAGACGTATCAAGCTGCTTTTATACATTATTTTGAGTAACAAATTTCACGCGACCGTGGGTGTATCAAATGCGGGGCCCATGCGTCATTGCCTTTCGGTCGAACCTATATCCACAAAAAATTTACGTATATATCTCCACCGCACCCCGGACCAAAAAATTTGCCTCGTTCCCGAAAAACCGAGCGGCCAACGCCGTATTAAGGCGTCGAGTCGAACTCAACCCCTCTCCCATTTACTACGACGTGGGCCCGCACACCGTAGTACACCTAGAAACCCTAGCCGCCGCACGCATCATCGGTTTTGTTGTAGAAGACGAGGGAGAAGCGGATTTTTAGTGGAGGCTCCTTCCCTAGGGCGCCCTAGGTAGTTGCCGCACGCATCATTGTTTTTCTTTTTTCTTTATGCTCTTGCGTCCTAGACTGAAATGATGGTTGCTTCGTCTGTCCAGCTTAATGCGGGAAAGGTGGGGTTTGTGATTTGACCTCTCATTGCTCATTTACTACTATTGTGGCGCTACGACTAGGGTGTCTCCAAGTCTAACTGCTGCTCCAAAATATAATTTGGTGGGTCTCACATGGAACAAGACGATGGATGACCCACATGTTGGCGAAAGGGGTCCTGAAAGTGTGTTTCCAATTTTCCATTTCGTGTGCAGACTAACCCTGCTGAGTTGCTACGCCAGCGTGGTAGGAGCATCCTACCTATTAGTTTTGCTACTTGGTGAATCCCGATTATATTGATATAAAAAAGATAGTATATCCAGATTAGTAAAAATCAGATGATTTTACCGAGCAGTGGGCGGGGGAGCATGACCTATCATGCGGTCCCACGTGCCATGATGTACTAAGCCGATGTGCGTCCCTCTTTAGGTAGAACAATGGCACCAGAAATACATGGTTTTCTTGAAGGAAATGATGGAGAAGCGGACCCAGTGAAGTGTGAAATAATGGTTGCTTCATGTGCCTATGGGAAAGGTGCGGCTTTGTAATTTGACGTATCATTTCTCATTACTACTACTACGGCGCTATGACTTGGGTGCGCCCCCCGGCTGCTATGCACTATTATTTGGTGCATGACACGTGGACCCCGTTGCAATATATCCCACATGTTAGCGAGAGGAAGTAGAACATTTATGAAAGTGAGCGTCTCCACTCGTAGTACAGCGGAGGAGTACAAGACACGGCTTGCACTACAAAAAGACCCACCTCCGTGATAATACGTGTTTGTCACAGTAGGTCACGTTTTCTGTCATGTATGTACATCCATGACGATTTTATGATAGAATCAAGATAGTCATACATGTGCTGTCGTAGAAGTGTTCCATGACAATACCAAAATTATCATCACGGAAGTGTTCACTTCCATGACGATAAATGACGTGTCATGGAAGTGCTTTCGTCAAGGGTAACCGATAGGTGGCTTCCACCGTAACGAGTCACCGTTAAGCTATATGATCTGGTTTTTGATCCGATAACCCATTAATAGCCCAGACCAATGGGGATTTTCCACGTGTAAAATTCTCATTGGCCGAAGGAAACACGTGTTAGCTCGTCATTCGGTCAAATCGGCGCCTATGATATGCCGACATGTGCGATGGCCCAGCACTGGCCCATTTAGCTTAGAAAGGCCGGCCTATTTGACTTGATCAAAAGTTAGCGGGCCGGCCCATGAAAAGCCTGTTAACGACATGTTTGCATATAACCCATTTTATGGCCCGGTAACTCACGACCCATTAGGGCCTTCCCGAAATCGGCCCAACAGCGTCATGTGGGCCGTCGAATATAACACCAGCCCGTTTCACTTTTGGCCCATGTATAGCCCACGACGTCTTTCGGCCCATATGAGGCCTTTCACAGCTTTAGTCCCTTTAGTGGCCCACGATGACTCTGGCCCATAATGAATAGTAAATTTCTTTGTACCCATTAATGGCCCATGATTCACATGGGCCGTTTCCAGCCCATGTTAGCTTTCGGCCTACTGACGGCCCATACGTTCTTGGGCTCCTTTCCCGCCCTCGATTACTTCCAGCCATTTACTGGCATGTTCCCCTAATGGGCCAAATTTGGCCCGTGGTTAGAATTGGCCCGTTTGCGGCATGTTAACCTATTGCGCCGTTTCCAGCCCGTCCTATATTCTGGTCTATTCACGACCCGTTATGCCTGTGACAGAATTAAGCCTTTGTTGTCTTCCGTCCTGTTAACAACCTGTTACGGTGCTGGCCCAATTCCAATTACACCTGTTTACGTCCCATGTGGACCCATTATGGCCCAAGGCCCACCGATTCTATGGCATGTTGGAGGCCCATTTATCAAACGACCCATAGGAGGCCCATGGATCCTAGGGCCTGTAGCAGGCTCAAGGTTACCACGGTCCGTATATGGCCCATGGTAGTTGCGGCCACTAGCAGACTAGGGAAAAAGAAGACTAGGAAATAGATAAGCCTGAAACTAATGCTAGGCTATTAAGGCGACTGCACATATGACATCCACTGGGCATCAAAGTTCGCCTCCAGTGCAAATATAGGGAACACGCTACACTATACAAAAATGGCTTGCTGTTTTCTTCAGTCATTGGCTGCACATTAAGAACAAATTTGGTATTGCAACAAAACAAATTACAACCATAAAAAAGGAAGGTTTGCATAAAAGTTAATAGTCTGGCAGACAAAAGCGCCACGAGAAGTTCAGAAGCTCAGTTCATTCGACCTGACTGTTATGTTTTCATGATGTACTCTCCGATGGAGCAGCATAACCTTCGCCTTCATTTCTCCTAGGTTCCTGAACAACATAGCAAATGTCTGATAGTCTGGTTTCAAAACCATGCATATCTTGACAACGTCGAACAATGGCTCTCGTTGTTTCACAAAGTGTCTCTGTTAGGGAATGGACTTGTGTTTGGAGCGCAGATATAACATTGTTTTGAGCTTGCATATCTTGATCATGAGGTAGTTTGGACGAGATTGCCTTAACAACCAACCCGGTATTACGTAGGAATGTGCTTTTGGCACTATTAGTGGACAGGTACTGACCCACTGCAGCAAGAGGTGACATTGCGGTTATAGTTGCCTTGTCACCTTCAGAAAGTGGCGGTTCCACCATTTTTTTCATAGCTTGCTGAAAACTTGAGTTTTTACATTAGTAGTACTAGAACACAAGATATTAAGGAGGCAGCTAAACCAAACAACATAGCTTTGGTCTATATACATAACTTATTCTGGTGAACCCGTGTAAGATATTAGCTGTATTTTTATGCAAAGTACATAATAAAACCAGGTTCCAAACATATGACCATGTACCATGGCTAATTTATTGTCTATTTCTCAGATTGTATTGACAGCTAAGGATAAAGAGACAAAGTTTATAATACAGTAAGTATAGTATGACATCATTCATATCACAAAACAACTGAGAACGGACAAAATGGCAATTGTAACGTTGTGTGGGCAAGTCCAGCATGGAACTAGATTACAAATCAAGATCAAAGGAACATCACTCCTCTCTTTTAAACCTTGTAAGGTGCAACGGTACGCTAAGAGTAACAAATATTGGCTGCAAACCTTGCAGTTCAATGCACGAATCAGAGTAAGTAGTAGTTAAAAGGCACGATGATTAAGGATTTACAACAGCGGCTTTGGCTGGTGTATTCATGCCCTTCGTCTTGCTGGTGTGACAATCCTTGAAGATTTCCACGACATTTGGTTCGGGTACTTTTTGGTCCTTGTGGGCTTTCCTCTGCATTAGGAACAAGTCAATGTAGATCTGATAATATGACACCGAGAAAAGTGTGAAACAGCAGCTAATTACAAGAGCCTCGCAGTGTGTAATATAGCTATGAGATCCTGTCGTCTATTGGAATTTCACTTTCGTACGGTTGGCCTTGTTCTTTGAACAGTTCAACTACAAGAAGATAGATTTGTGAGGCACATGCGTAAATAGGAGTTCAACATGTGATCTGATCACATACATATAACGTACTTGATACCTTGGATCAGGAGAGTGTTTAACAAGGCCTCTCCAGTTTTCATCCGATATATTTTCCACTCGAGATGTTTGGGTAAGTTCACTGTTAGCCTTGCCTTCAAAGTGAGTTATCCTCAAGTTATACCAATACTGTCGTAGAGCAGACTTGAAAACATGGGTGCAAGCTTGTCTGGTTGCATCATCTTGGCTATCCAACTTGAACCTCACATGTTTAAAATTATGGGAGTCTCATTATCAGCAACCTAGAAAGTATGGGACAAAGCAAGTTGATATTACTAGTTTCCATACATAACCATACTTATAGATAAATGGTCGAGGAAGGTGTTGAACTGGGTTTCATCTTTGTCATTCCTGTATTGAATCCGTGTTGGGAGGATACGTGCATGACACCTAATGACAACCGCTGCCGCTGATACTAACTTGGCTGACTCTGTAGCATCACATGGCCTTTTTAAACCTGCCTCAAAACAGATCTCCATTATTCCTCCTCTAGATTTAGTTAACCTACCGAGCATTATCCCTGATGTTTGTTTCCTCTTGCGCCTAGGTGCAGTCCAACAACGAGCATAGGAAGTGCTAGTGTACATCAAACTGTGAGACTACATATAAAGAAGCATGCAACTATAGCTTGACTCCAGCAACTACCTTCTTGCTAGGGATAATTGATTTTATGCCCCTAGTTGGGTCACACTCGGTAGGCTTACCCCTAGTTTCCGAAAACCCTTGTTCCTGCCCAAACCACTTTGCTCGTCTTATGATTTTGCCCTTTGACCGTTTGACCGTCACTTTCAAAAAATCGTAACAAATTCATACTAACTCAGAAAAATGCTAATAAGATATCAAAATGTTAAGGAAAAAATCGCCTATATGTGCATGTGATTTGCACTCATGTAAATAATGTTGGGAAGTCCCCATCTCAGTTTAAGCCCGTATGATCTCAACACGAACAGTAAAATCTGGAAACAATGAAAAAAAATTAAGAAAAATCTTAAATTTTTTGTGTGGAAAATATTGGCCAATGTTCTGAGTGCTTGCCAAGTTTCATTAGGAAATGATATTCATGGAAGTCATGGCCAAAAAACATAATTAGCACTCCAAAATACTTTTGCTTTGGAGCTTCGATTTTGTTTTTTTTTCACCACGACGTCCACAAATGTCATTCCCTTACTAAACATGGCAAGAACTCAAAAAATTGGTCATTGTTGGCCACAAAAAAAATTAGAATTTTTAGATTTTGTTTTCAATTTTTTTGGATTTTAGTGTTCATGCTGATATCATAGGAGCTCAATCTAAGATGGGGACCTTCTAACACATTTGTAATGAATGCAAATGACATGCAAATATAGGTGATATTTTTCTGAATATTTTGGTATCTTATTCGCATTTTTCAGAGTTAGTATGAATTTGTTATGATTTTTTTTTAAAGTGATGATCAAATGGTCAAAGGGCAAAAGCATAAGATGAGCAAAGTAGTTTGGTCAGGAACAAGGGTTTTCGAAAACTAGGGGTAAACCTGCCGAGGGGGACACAACTAAGGGCACATAATTAATTATCCCTTCTTGCTATTGAATCTCAGAAGGTTCATCTGATCTTGCCAACTCGTCTTGTGCCAAGAGTGCTTCGGAAGTAGTGTCGGGTGGCAAGGGAGCTTGGGAACTTGTCGCTAGCAGAGTTACCGAACGAGTAACTCGTGGAGCTGGAGGTACTGTGGAAGGTGTTGCGACAACTAGGGCTGTCTCTGCTTGTTTGGTGGCAGCTATAACTTTCTGTTTGCCTTGTTTTGCAGCTCGTGTAGCACGGGATACTGCCTTTGTACAATTTTCTGCTGGACTTTGACCTTCTATTGCACCATCAGTACCAGCAAAATCTGCATAATTGTTCTGCACCCGTTTTCGTGTGTCCTTAGTACTAACACCACCCCCTGCCTTTTGGCATTCCTTCCTCTTTCTCTGTGCCATGTTAAGTCAAGCCGACAAGAAAAATGGATAAAAAATAAATTCTTCAGAAAAAAATGATGCGTCATACAGACGAACTGAACTTTGATGTTAGACAGCCACATGATAGGAGGATGTAATATGTACGAAAAACAGGACGGCATGAGATAATCAGAACTAGGATGTGTAATATCCATTGCCTTGCTAATTTCCTTCTGCTTTATTGATTTTGCATTGTCAAGTAAAACCGAGAAGAAAAAGCAATAAAATTCACTCTTCAGAACTCATGCATGCATGATACTGACAATCACTACCTTGATGTAAGGCAAACACATGATACGAGGATGGAATATGTACGAAAAATAGGACGGCGTGGCATATTCACAACGATTTGTGTAAACTAAGCAGATGTAATTTAATCAAATTTCAAGCAATACAAGTGAGACACCGTATGCAACATGCAAGACAATATCACACTGCCAAGCTAGAGAAAGCATCTTGGATGCCGGTTTCGCCGGAAGACTGCGACCAGTCTCTGCCTTATTTTTTTCATTCATCTTTCTTAATTGTGTTGCCTTGTCATTTCAAACCCAGAAGAAAAATGAATCAAAATTACCTTTTCAGAACTCATTGATGCAGGGTGCTGACGAGCACTACTTTAATGTAAGGCGACCGCATGATAGTACAATTGAATGTGTAAGAAAAAAGGACATCATTGCACATTCACAGCTATGATGTGTAAACTAAGTAGAAGGCATTTCAATAAATTAGAAGCAATGAAAGCTAGATACCATATGAAAGATGCAACGAATATCACTCTACCAAGTTAAACCTGCCTCGTCATAAGTGCCATTTCAACAAATTAGAAGTAGTACAAGCTAGAAAAGAATGCGAGATGTAACCTATATCACACTCCCAAGTCAAACGTGTCTTGTGATAAGTGATTGTTGCAGGTTACACAATTGTAGTACTTTGATGTAAGAACATGGTGTGATAGACAGATATTGTATGTTCTAGAAACATGAACACGTGCCTTATTCACAAGTATAATGTCTAAAGTAAGCAGATGGAATTCATCAAAATTAGAAGCAATACAAGCTAGACATCATACATAACATGCAACCACATATAACAGTGCCAAGTTAGAGGGATCACCTGTGATGGTGCACTATGGAAGACATGCTCATCATCAACACAACTACGTTGAGTGTCTATGCATGTGTTGTCTTGCAAATCTTCTTGGGGGTGGCGGAGTAGAATCTGTAGAGGCCCTCTTTTTGGAAGGAGCACCTTTCTCCACTGCCTTGCTAATTTCCTTCTACTTTTGGTTTTGAATTGTCAAGTAAAACCGACAAGAAAAAGCAATAAAATTCACTCTTCAGAACTCATTCGTGCATGATAGTGAGAATCACTACTTTGATGTAAGGCAAACACACGATAGCAGGATGGAATATGTACGCAAAACATGATGGCACGACATATTCAGAACTATTTGTGTAAACTAAGAAGAAGCCATTCCAACAAATAAGAAGCAATGCAACCTAGACACCACATGAAAGATGCAACCAATATGACTCTGCCAAGTTAGAAGCGTCCCATCATAAATGGGATTTCAACAAATTAGAAGTAGCACATGTTATAAATCATATGAAAGATGCAACCAACATCACTCTACATATACTAAAGGTGTCTCGTCATAGTTGATTGATGCGGGGTAGAAAAAAATAGTAGTTTTATGTAAGGAGATGCTTAATAGAAAGATGTACTATGTACCAAAAACAGGAAGGCATGTCACATTCACATGTATAATGTATAAACTAAGTAGAATAGCACATGCAATTTAACCAGATTGGAAGAATTACAATCTAGACACTATATCCAACATGCAACCACATATCACGCTGCCAAGTTACAACAAGCACCTGCAATGGTGGTGTAGGGGAAATGCGGACCTCAACTACATAGGTATGTTGACTATCTTCATCTAGCATTGTTGTTTCTGGAGAATCATGTGGGGAGGCTGACACTGCATTCTTTAAAATAGGATGTTTTCTTACAGTAGTCCACAAGCCTGACTGTCTCATCATAAGTGATTGATGAGGGATACACAAGAACATTAGTTTGATGGAAGAACATGGTTGATAGACAGATGTACGAGTATGTACCAAAAACAGGAAGGCATGTCATATTCAAAGGTATAATGTGTAAGCTAAGCAGATGCAATTTAACCAAATAGGAAGCAATACAAGCTAGACATCCAGCTGGAGTGGTGAGCATGATCATCGAGGACCTGAGAGCCTGGTGGGAGGTGGGCTGCTTCGCCACCATCGTGGCTTTTTAGTTGGCTTCCAGGTGATGCATGTCTGTGCTGGGCTTGTCACTGGCTCGGCCAGTGCCCTGACTAGCTATTTGTCTTTGGGTGCTCCCGGGATGGTGGTTCATGTAAAAAAATATCTTTCCTTATCTTAATAAAGACCAACATCAGCCTTTTGAATACAAGCTAGGCACCATATGCAACATGCAACCACATATGACACTGCGAAGTTAAAGCAAGCACCTGGGATGGTGGTTCATGGCGAGCGAGGTCATCAACTCTAGAGATACGTTTACTGTCTCCATCTGCTGACATTGCACCCTTTATAACGATGTGACGTGTCTTGCCTGCCCGCGAAGAAAACAGGAGCGTCCTCTCTCTTTTATGTCGTGCTTCTGTCAAGGCAAAGTCTGAAATACCCAGGCATAAAAACACGATAGTGAGAGTATGGGTGAAGTGTGTGCAGAACTAGTGCGCTATAAAAGTAGCAGATAGCATGTGGCAGAAATATAGATGACAGTAAACATATGATAGCTCTACAACATTGCATGGCAAACAAAATTAGATTCTACTCCATATGATTTTGTAATATATGAGCACAGGGACGGCTGGGAAATGCAGGTACACCTCCAGCACACCACCACATGTGGTCCTACCAAAATAACAGTCGATTGAAAATAAAAAGGTCAGTCAATTTTTTTATGAACCGTATGATCTATAAGGAACAAGCAGATGGCCTTCGTCCACTTTCTCGAACCGCCACCGACCACCGGCCCAGACCCCTCGCTCCACCACCCCGCCCTCCCCTCGACCTCACACCACCGCCCCGCCCTCCCCTCGACCTCACACCACCGCCATGCTTGGCAGTGCCCCCGGCCATCCCTTTAATCCCGGCCGACCTCCAGATCGAGCAGCAGCAGCTCCTAGGCCCCACACACCCCTTAGATAAACACCGAGGCGCTGCTTCCCCGGCGTAATAGGCGGACTAGCGCCTGTTACGCCGGCGAATGCTTCCTTAATTGGGAATCAACTGACCAAGAATTGAAATCCAGGGGGGCGACGGACCTCTAGCTAAGGTGAAATAGTATATGAGGAGAAACCTTGTGCATCGCGAGTTACTAGGAACATTTAGTATCAAGAAGAAGCGGTCAACTAGTGTCTTCTATGGGATGAATAGATTGCAAGCAGACACGTAAGATTCGCACGAATAAGGGAAGAGGAGTACCGTTTCCGGTTGCCAGTGATATGTCCTCTAGATGTCACGACTTTTTTTTCTCGGGGGAACTGATGTTTTGGAGGAGGGTGGAGCCTTGGACGAACCCATGGCCAAATTGTTGCCAGTGTTGCGGTGGCCATCTGTCGGCGGAGGGTGATGACCCACAAGTGTAGGGGATATATCGTAGTCCTTTCGACAAGTAAGAGTGTCGAACCCAACGAGGAGCAGAAGGAAATGATAGGCAGATTTCAGTAAGGTATTTTCTACAAGCACTGAAATTATAGGTAACATATAGTTTTGTGATAAGATAATTGGTAGCAAGTGACAAACGGTAAAAGTAAATAGGTACAGCAAGGTGGCCCAATCCTTTTTGTAGCAAAGGACAAGCCTGGACAAACTCTTATATAAAGGAAAGTGCTCCCGAGGACACATGGGAATTATCATCAAGCTAGTTTTCATCACGATCATCTGATTCGCGTTCGGTACTTTGATAATTTGGTATGTGGGTGGACCGGTGCTTGGGTGCTGCCCTTACTTGGACAAGCCTCCCACTTATGATTAACCTCTAATGCAAGCATCTGCAACTACAAAAGAAGTATTAAGGTAAACCTAACCATAGCCTGAAACATATGGATCCAAATCAGCCCCTTACGAAGCAACGCATAAACTAGGGTTTAAGCTTCTGTCACTGTAGCAACCCATCATCTACTTATTACTTCCCAATGCCTTCCTCTAGGCCCAAATAATGGTGAAGTGTCATGTAGTCGACGTTCACATGACACCACTAGAAGAGAGACAACATACATCTCATCAAAATATCGAACGAAGACCAAATTCACATGACTACTAATAGCAAGACTTCTCCCATGTCCTCAGGAATAAAAGTAACTACTCACAAGACATAATATTATTCATGATTAGAGGGGTATTAATATGCATAATGTTTCTGAACATATGATCTTCCACCAACACTACTAGCAACCCACAGGTACCAATCTGAGGTTTGGGTACAAAGATTGGATACAAGAGATGAACTAGGGTTTGAGAGGAGATGGTGCTGGTGAAGATGTTGATGAACATAGCCCTCCCCGAGATGGGAGAGTTGTTGGTGATGAAGGCGGTGACGATTTCCCCCTGCCGGAGGGAAGTATCCCCGGCAGAACAGCTCTGCCGGAGCCCTAGATTGGTTTCCGCCTCGGTTCCGCCTCGAGACGGCATCGTCTGGTCCCGAAAGCCTCCTTCTGATTTTTTCTATGTCAAAACGCTTCATATAGGACAAGATGGGCACCTGGGGCCCATTGGCTGGCCCTCGAGGCAGGGGGGCGCGCCCCCCACCCTCGAGGCTAGTCAGTGGCCCCTCTCGTGGATTTCTTCTGCCAGATATTTTTTATATTTTCCAAAAAAATGTTCTGTGGCGTTTCGGGACTTTTGGAGTTGTGCAGAATAGGTTTCCAGAGTTTGTTTCTTTTCCAGCCCAGAATTCTAGCGGCCGGCATTCCCCCTTCTTCATGTAAACCTTGCAAAATAAGAGGGAAAAGGCATAAGTATTGTGGCAAAGCATGTATGAACAGCCCATAATGCAATAAATATCAACTTATAAGCATGATGCAAAATGGACGTATCAACTCCCCCAAGCTTAGACCTCGCTTGTCCTCAAGCGAAAGCCGATATCGAAAAACATGTCCACATTTTTAGAGATAGAGGTGTCGATAAAAATATAATACGGACATGAGGGCATCATGATCATTCTCATAACAGCAACCTATATAAATATATATTCATATGATCATTATGCTATAGTAACAATTCATCCACAATATCAAGTATGCATCATAAACCTCATTGGAAACTAACAAACTTTGATCTCGGTCATTGAAGCAATTGCAATTTATTGTAACATCGGTAAGAGTCAATATAAGAGCTTTTCAGCAAGCCTACATACTCAACTATCATATAGTCTTTCACAATTGCTCACACTCACGCAATACTTATGTTTGTGGAGTTTTAATCGGACACAGAGAAAGATAGGGGCTTATGGTGTTGCCACCCAACCTCTTACCTCAAGGGTAATGTCAACAGTTTTAGATCATGAAAACTCACATCCAAGTGGGTATATATATCAGGATCTTTCCAACACAGTGTGATTGCCAAAGGATAAAATGAAAAGGAAAGGTGGATCTCACCTTGACACTTATAAGACAAGAATAAAAGATAGGCCCTTCGCAGAGGGAAGCAGAGGTTGTCATGTGTTTTTATGGTGGGATGCACAAAGTCTTAGCATAGAAGAACTTCGCTTTATATTGCCACTTGTGATAAGGACCTTTATGATGCAGTCCGTCGCTTTTATTACTTCCCTATCACAAGCTCGTATAAAACTAATTTCTCCCACACTAATAAATCATACATATTTTAGCGGATTTGCAACATGACAACTTACTTGGAAGGATCTTTCTCAATCCATAGGTAGGTATGGTGGACTCTCATGGCAAAACTGGGTTTAAGGATATATGGAAGCACAAGTAGTATCTCTACTTAGTGCAAGGAGTTTTGGCTAGCATGAGGGAGAAAGGCAAGCTCAACATGTTGGAAGATCCATGACAATATACTTTATGTCGGATATAAGAAGACATAACCCATTATGTTGTCTTCCTTGTTCAACATCAACTCTTTTAGCATGTCATATTTTAATGAGTGCTCACAATCATAAAAGATGTCCAAGATAGTATATTTGTATGTGAAGCCTCTCTTCTTTTATTACTTCCTATTAATTGCAACGATGACCAAAACTATGTTTGTCACCTCCCAACAACTTTCATTTGTCATACTCTTGTATGTGAAGTCACTACTTCCCATAAGATCGATATGATCACTTTGATACTCTTTTTGTTTTCTTTCTTTTTATCATGACACAAGTGAGGGAATCAAGCCCTTGACTCAACACTAATCTTTATTATATAGTTCACGGACTCGATTACAAAGGATAAAGCTCACAAAGCAAAGGCTCACAACTAGATCATGCTAACTTTATTCTAATAGATCAAGCTACTACCAAAAGGATCGAACTTAAGTAAAACGGTAAAGATAGGGGTGATGCTGATACGATACCGGGGTCACTCCCCCAAACTTGGCAGATGCCAAGGGGAGTGCCCATACCCATATGATCTTAGCTCCTTCTTCGGGGTTGGTGATGATGGTGTTGCAAGTAGTGATGGGGGATCCTCATATATCGAGCGTAGGAAATCTTCCAGCTTGCGGATAATACCTTTGAGGGCAGGTATGTAATCCTTCAACAAAAGATTTTCACTCCTGAGATGCTTGTTGCGAATCTGAGCTAACTCAATCATCCTGAAAGCTTCTAGCTCGGTTGAGGTAAAGAGATTAGGAAGGGATTTAGGGGTGTCTTCTTCTCCCACTGCCGGAGCCAGATCATCCACCTCCATCTTGATCTTCTTCACCTTGTGGATCTCCTCGGGTCCTTCTCTCTTCAGATCTATCTTCATCAGCCAAGCATCGTTGCCTTCGTTGTTGGAGGAGGGAGACGACATGATGCCTAGCTTCGCAAACCCTAGCAGTAAACAGTTTGAAACGAAAACAAAGGAATTCTGTGTCATACAGAGGTCAAAACCTTCGTGGGTATATATAATGAATATTTCCCGAACGGAAGGAGTAACCCACAAGAAAACGGAGTCCAGGGGACACACGGGGTGCCCTCGAGGTAGGGGCGCGCCCTGGGAAGGGGGCGCGCCCCCTACCCTCGGGGCCACCTCGTGTCTCTTCCGGACTGCGGTTTATTTTTCTATTTTTCTAAATATTCCAAAACGGAGAAAAATTGCCTTTAGAACTGTTTTGGAGTCGGTTTACTTACCGTATCACGTACATCTTCCTTTTCGGAGGCTGAATCGTTCTGGAAAGTGTCCCTTATGTATTCCTCCGGGGTTATGGTTTCAATAATATTAGTTTCAACATTTATAGGATTACCTGAGATATAATGTTTGATCCTTTGACCATTCACCACCTTCGGATTTGTGCCTTCAAAGTTGTTGATCTTTATGGCACCGAAACGATAGACCTCCTCGATAACGTAAGGTCCTTCCCACTTGGAGAGAAGTTCTCCTACAAAAAATCTTAAACGAGAGTTGAATACCAAAACATAATCACCTCCGTTGAACTCACGGTTTTGTATCCTTTTGTCATACCATCTTTTAACTTTTTCTTTAAATAACTTGGCATTCTCGTAGGCTTGGGTTCTCCATTCATCGAGACAGCTAATATCAAATAGCCTCTTTTCACCGGCAAGTTTGAAATCATAATTGAGCTCTTTGATAGCCCAATATGCCTTATGTTCTAGCTCAAGAGGTAAGTGACAAGCTTTTCCATATACCATCTTATATGGAGACATACCCATAGGATTTTTGTATGCAGTTCTATAGGCCCATAATGCATCATCTAGTTTCTTGGACCAATTCTTTCTAGACCTATTAACTGTCTTTTGCAAGATTAATTTCAACTCCCTATTACTTAGTTCTACTTGACCACTAGTCTGTGGGTGATAAGGTGATGCAATTATATGGTTGACATCATACTTAGCAAGCATCTTACGGAAAGCTCCATGAATAAAGTGTGAACCACCATCAGTCACTAGATATCTAGGGACTCGAAACTTCGGAAATATAACTTCTTTAAGCATCTTAATAGAGGTGTTATGATCAGCACTACTAGTTGGAATAGCTTCTACCCACTTAGTAATGTAATCAACAGCAACTAGGATATGTGTGTGCCCATTAGAGGAAGGAAAAGGTCCCATATAATCAAAGCCACAAACATCAAATGATTCAATAACAAGTGAGTAATTCGTAGGCATTTCTTGACGTCTACTAATATTACCAATTCTTTGACATTCATCACATGATAAGACAAACTTACGGGCATCCTTGAAGAGAGTACGCCAATAAAAACCGGATTGCAATACCTTGTGTGCAGTTCTCTCTCCCGCATGGTGTCCTCCGTAAGCTTCGGGGTGGCACTTGCGTAGGATTTGTTCCTGTTCATGCTCAGGTACACAACTTCTAATAATACCATCTACTCCTTCTTTACAAAGATGTGGGTCATCCCAAAAGTAATGTCTCAAATCATAGAAGAACTTTTTCTTTTGCTGGTATGTGAAGCTAGGAGGTATAAACTTAGCAACAATGTAATTAGCATAATCAGCATACCATGGAGCCGTACGAGAAGTATTTATGACAGCTAGTTGTTCATTAGGAAAGCTGTCATCAATAGGTTGTGGGTCATCAAGTATATTCTCTAACCTAGACAAGTTATCTGCTACTGGGTTCTTGTCAGACCCAAGATGCGATTCTATCCCGATCACGTGACACTTACGTGATTGGGGCACAACCGCATTTCGGGCACTTAGCAAGATGGATATCTTTACATCATACCATTACATACATACATGGGGGATAAAACAATTCATACAAGCCACATGAATACAACAACATCAATACAAGGCATCCGACTACGGATGCAAACATGAAAATCACAACGACATCCATCTGCTACCCCAGGCTGCCGACCAGGAACCTAAGCCAAGACTGAAGAAGAAGAAGAAGAAGAAGAAAGAACTCCAACACAAAGGACATAGCTCTCACGTCAAGTCATCGGAAACCTGCACCTGCAACTGTTGTTCTAGTATCTGTGAGCCACGAGGACTCAGCAATCCCATAACCATGGGTAACAAGACTAGCAAAGCTTAATGGGTAGGAAGAGGTAAAGTGGTGAGGTTGCAGCAGCGGCTAAGCAATATATGGTGGCTAACATACGAGTACAAGAATAAGATGAGCATCTATGCAAGCGGTCGCATACTAGTAATGATCGCTAAAGATCCTGAACTACCTACGAGTCATACATAACCCCACCGTGTTCTCTTCTCAAAGTGAAAAGAGACAGTCACGGTTACTCACGCAGTTGTGTATTTTACTTCGGATCCTCTGTCAAGTTTTCTACAACCGGACATTAACAAATTCCAATCTGCCACATAACCGCAGGCACAGCTTTCGAAAGATCATAACGCTGCAGGGGTGTCCCAACTTAGCCCATCACAAGCTCGCGATCAGCTGAGATAATAATAATATTGCCCCTTATCTTAGGGAAGGCCCGATCAGACTCGTATTCCTGGTGCACAAGACATTTCGACAATGGTAAAACAAGTCTAGCAAGACCTCCCGGTGTGTCGACACCCTGATAGTAGCCGTGCGTATCTCGTCTCAGGCCACGACCGGATGGATGATCCTACAGGTAAAACCAATCCTCGAGTTTCCCCGTGGTGGCCCTGCATAACCCCCGTTTGGGACCAACACCATCAGCACTGGCCCCCTGCTATGTAGAAAGAATCCTTAGGTAGCGCTAACTCCCTATGCAATTAATTAATTCATTAAGTAGTCATTATGAGCAAATTAAAACCAATGTTGGGCCTTGCTGGAGGAGTTTTATTCAAAGTCGAACTGTCGAGGGGTCCCCATATACCCAACCTTGTAAGGAATGCAAAATCAAGGAACATAATGCCGGTTTATCGACTCCTAAGGTGGCATGAGTGGAACAAAACACTGAGAAAAAGGCCAAGCCTTCCACCCATGCCCAGTATATAGGTGTGTTAATAATAATAATAGATATTGTGATATTCCAACAACAAGTTCCAACATGGAACAATCTTCATCTTCACCTGCAACTAACAACGCTATAAGAGGGGCTGAGCAAGCGGGTAACATAGCCAAACAACGGTTTTGCTGGGAAGGTGTCAAAGGTTAGAGGTTTCATGGCAACAAGGGGAGGCTGACAATAAAGATGGGTAGCGCGACATGTAACGATAGCATCGAGACAACTAAGCATGGCAATGATAGTAAAGGTATCCAAGGTGATGGTCATCTTGCCTGAGATCCTGCAAGAAAGAAGAATGGATCCATGAAGTAGATGAAGAAGAAGCCTTGAAGACGAACCAAATGAAGTCGAACGAATCCTCACGATCGCAACGGAAAAGAACTAGCAAGAAGAAAGCACACAACACGGTAAACACACAACACAAGAACATGACAAGATGCTCAACCAAGTATGATGCAAGACAAGTCTATATGATGCAAAACATGGCAAGGGATGAAGCACACAAGAACAACACAAACCAACAAGTTTAAATGAGGCCGGAAACTACATATAACAAATCCGGTAAGTTCTCATATACACATTTTGAAATTGGTCCAGATCTGAACAAACCTTATGTTCAAGTTGTTAAACAGCAAGTTAACATGCACCATGATGACCTACTCGAAATTCTAGTCAAGTTTCATATATAGTTTGTTTAATTCGGAGCTACGGCCTAGAAGATATGAGCAAACACACACCAATCATGAAAACAACATGGTATTATGCTTCTACATGCAAAATCACACAAGTTTCATATAGGGCACACTCAAAACGGAGCAACGGTTCAACACATACACATGAAACAAGATCTAACAACAAGCTGAAGTTAACAGCCACATATCAACTTTGGAGCAAGGTAAATATAAGCTACAACACCCAAACATGATAACAAGAGGCATGGATATGAAATAGACATGATACTTAACAAGCATGAACTTAGAACACACCCAAAAGCTTGTTGGAACACAATTAACAAAGCATGGCAAGTTGCAATAAATTTATCCAGACTTAGCCAAAATCTGGGAAGGCAAAAACATCATCACGATGCTGCCTTCGGAGGCACAAAACAACAATCATATCAACTCTAATAAGAACATAAAGAGCATGGACATGTAATGGACATATCATACATCAAACAACTCCATTGGAGCAACTCCATAGGAGGCATGGATCAATAACAACAAGCTTCACCAAATTTCTCATGCTGATAAATAGCTGACAGGTAAATTTTATAGCAACTTGAGAGCAAGAAATAAATAAGCTACAGCAGGACATATATGCAAACAAGGGCATGAATGGATAGACAATAACATGGACAACAAAACATGATCATTGGCCACTCCAAAACAAGCATGGATTTGAGAAGGGCATCAAGCAAACATAGCATCAGGTTAAACAGATTCCAGACTTTGCAGTTTTTCACTAAGTATAAAACAGCAACAACGACATGGCATGTTTACAAGCTTGTTTATGTCACCTCAAGGCATATCATGGAAAGTGGATTACACCACAGCAAATACCATATGATTGTGCTTCTAAAACATATAGACATGTGGCCTGAAGACAAACACATCAATAGCAATGAACAAGTGAAATCAGCATCTCATAACAAGTTTCAGCACTTAACAGCCACATGCACTTTCGCAACAGAGATAAACATGGAAATATGGCACCTAACATGAATGCTACAGCAACCAACATGTAGAGCACTTCACAATGAACATTTTGACATATCATATGCTCCATTTGGATAAACATGCACAAAGTTACAAGCATCACAAGTATGCAACAAAATTACAGTTACCAGCAGTTTTAAACAAGTAGCACTCTTGCAACAAGGATTAGAGCATCAAGATGATCTCAAACAAGCATGCCACAATGGAACATAATTAAGAGCATATCACAATGATCATTTTGATATATCATACGCACCATTTGGATAAACACACAAAAAGTTACAGTCAGTCAAACATGCAACATTATTAACAGTTCCTCGGGACTTAGTGGAAATAGCTACCTCACGGGATGGACATTGTCCGGTGTCAGCGGACACATTCGTCGGTGCTGGATCCCGGGCCCACCTGACAGAGGCACAGAGAGAGAGGGGCCGTGGACATGTCCGTCGCCACCCGGACATGTCCGGCTCGGCAGAGGTCAGCGGCGGTTCTGGCCCGACGCGGTCGACGCCGGCGAGGCGGGACGTCGTCTCCGGCGAAGAGAAGGCGACAAAAGGGACGGGGAAGGCCGGCAGAAGGCGGATCCGGCCGCGGGGACTCCATTCCCGGCCGGATCTGGCCGGAACGGTGCAAGGGCGGCGACGGTTGACTGCAGCTCCGGTCAGGGAACGCAGCGGAGCAGCTCGGCGGCGGTGGCTCAGGAGGAGACGCTGGCGGCGGGGAGCGGCAGATCCGGGCACGGCGGCCACGGATCTGGCCGGAGGCGAGGCGGCGGGCGGTGCACTCCGGCGGCGGGGGAAGGCAGGCGGCGGCGCTCGAGCAGAATCTCGTGAGCGGGAGGCGAGGCGCGGGGCGCTCGCGCTCGGGAGGTGCGGGTCGGTCGGGGCCCGGTTCGCCCGAGAACGAGCCTCGGATGGGCCCTGAGGGCTGGCGGCGGCGGGAGGCTGACGGGTGGCCCCCGCACTGAGGTGGCGGCGGCGCGGGCTGGCTGGCTGGCCGCCAAGTGGCGGTGAGAGGTTCGCCGGTGCTGAAAACGATGAGGGCGGCGGCGGCTAATGATTGGGGGCGCGGAAAACAAGGAGGGAGGGGTGTGGTTGACGAAAATGGACTAGGGGGAGTCCATTTATAGTAGGGGGCTAGGGTAAGGTGTTTGGGGGTGTTTTGGAGCATTTCGGAGCCCTCCGATCGTGATCCGACGGATCCGATCGCGAGGGGAGTTTAGGTTGGGCCTAGTGGGCTGTGAAGAGGTGTCTCGGGCTACGAGGAGAGAAGGGAAAAGAGGCCCGCGGAGATTTCCGGAGACCGAAAACGTCCAACGTTTTATCCGGCGACTAGTGCCGCTGTACTCAACGGGTGGGCTATCAAACGAGCTCCGAATGCGATGAAATTTGGTAGGCGGCCTGTCTACACTATAATAAGACCACACGCCAAGTTTCACCTCATTCCGAGAACATTTTTCGGCCACTCATACAATAAATATTCGGAGATGCCGCGGGCGCGTGTGAGTGTGTCTGGGCTCAGAACGGACAACGGAAAGGACGGGCGGACTCGGACGGATGCATGTTTTGAAAACATGCTGATGCAACACACATGATGACATGGCAAGATGCAACACGCAAGCAGATGACATGGCAACGGCGACGAATAACTGGATGACACCTGGCGCATCGGTCTCGGGATGTCACAACACTCCCCTACTAACAAGAAATCTCGTCCCGAGATTTTAGGAACGAGACGGAAGAGGAAAAGGAAGAACAAAGTTCTTCGAGGACTAAAGAGTGAAACTCAAAGAATATTGAGATGTTGGGCCACTTGAAAGAAAGGATACAACGAATAAGAACGAAGTTGCAAAGACTTCGTTAAAGAAGAGGAACAAAGAATACGACGAGAATCAAGGAGGTTGAAAGGCACGAACCAAGAGCTGGAGGAAAAAGAATGAATTCGAAACCACTCCGGTTAAAAGAGATGGAAAAGGAATCTCCACGAAGGAATTCGGGCAGCACTCCGGCTGAAAATGGAAGGCATAGGACATCGGTTGATGATGAATTGAAAGAACACAATGCCTCCGGAAAGAATTGAAATAATGAAATGAAAAGAATGGATAAGAGAACAACAACTTCCGTCATGAAAGAATTTGAAAGAGGATCTTCAAGATAAAGACTTGAACGGAGTTGTTGTGAAAATCGACAACAAAAGAATATAGTTGTTATGGACTTATTAAAACATCTCAAGACTTGAGGTGAATTATGCCGCAACCAAAATATTGATGAGCTGAGAAGAGCGAAGAATGCAAAACTCCACTTCAAAAGAATACGGAGACTTATTTGCACTCGAGAGGCAAAAGAATAAGAATGCTTGAGCTGCACCAGAAGAATTAGCTGAACGTTTGAAGAATGATTTGAATCACGATGGACCACCACGAAGAACTCCGGTCACCAACGAGTGATGAAGGATGAAGAATAAGCATAAAGCCTTGCGATGATTTAGTCGGGATTCCGACGAGAAGGCTGAGAAACTATGAACTCCGGAAGAAAAGATAAAAACCCTTGCAACTAGAATTTATTCATCCAGAATAAACTCTGAAAGAAGGGATTAAATCAACTTGATAAAAAGAATAAGAATTATGTTATGCTTATCCTCCACCAATTAAATTGATGTGAAGCAATGGATTTGCATATCACTTATTCCCATCGAAAAGATTAAAGAGAAAGATATCGTGAATTTGCGAAAATCTTTATGAAACGCCGGTAGAATTGGAATAAAAGTGAATGGATTGATATGAAAACACCGGAAAAGAACTCTTGATCGAACCACTGTAAGAATTGAAGCCGAGTGAAGAAAAGGAACGAACCACCGTAAAAATTAAAATCGAGTGAAGAAAGAGAATGACCACCATAAAGAATTGAAATTGAGTGAATACGATGAATCACCGGTATAATAAAGCACTTGAGGAAATTCGAATGACGAGAACGAAGAGATCGCAGACGGATTAGACGAAGCACCGGATGAATGTGAGACGAACGAAGAGGCATCAATGAAGAATATTTAGAGGACGAAGTTGAAAACTGAGAACGAAGAAATCTTCTAAAATGATGGCCTTCGGAGGAACACAAAGAAAAAGAATTCATGAAATATTCCGGAAGAATGAAAAGAGGATATGTTGAACCAATGATGAAAAGAATTAAAAATCGATCTTGGAGAAGGCACATGACTGATGGAATCCATACTTACGTCACACTTGAAAAGAATTTCGGAACACTCCGGGAAATTAGAAGAGTGAGGTAAGATCCTGGGAAAGACCTGTGGGTTATGAGCCCACCGAAGAGAAAACACCGTTGAAAAGGATCGAAAGGAGAAGATGCATCGGAATTATTGAATGAATCGAATGAGGTGAACACCTCAAATAAATTGGAACACAAACGAATCTCCTGAGATGTCTTCGGAACTCCGGAATAATTAAATGGCGAGAGGTAAACGAGCAAGGGGAATATCCGAGCCGAGGGAAAAGAATAAGATCAACATTGAATACTTGAATTGAATTCCACGAAAAAGAGAAGAGATGAAGAATGACGACGAGATAAGAAATCACCAGTTGGAATAATTAAGGAAAGAAAGTAAAGGCTTCACACGAGTAGGATGGATACTCGATTAAGGACTCCGACTCCGAGAAGAAAAAAAAGGGTGGGCGGGTGGGAAAAAGAAAGACAACAACGGAAGGTGAAACAACACCGGTTGGCAAGAACTGAGGATGAACTTGCGAAGAAGAAGAGGGTCGAATCCACTCGACGAGAGATGCACCAGATGAAAGAACTAACAACGCAACGAACGAAAACTAACCACGTGATCCTAAAAAAATTGAAGGGGAAGAGGAGCAATTCAAAACACCTACGTCAAGATTCCTCACCAGAGCGACGAAGGGACTGAGGAGTAAAAAGAATTCCTACTCTCCAATATAACTAGACTCCAAAAAAGTTTTCTGCTAGACTCGACAACGGCCAAGCTACGATCAATCAAGGGGGCTCCTATGGTCGGTCGAGGCTCTGATACCAACTTGTCAGACCCAAGATGCGATTATATCCAGATCACGTGACACTTACGTGATTGGGGCACAACCCCATTTCGGGCGCTTAGCATGATGGATATCATTACATCATACCATTACATACATACAAGGGGGATACAACAATTCATACAAGTCACATTACTACAACAACATCAATACAAGGCATCTGACTATGGATGCAAACATGAAAAGCACAATGACATCCATCTGCTATCCGAGGCTGCCGACCAGGAACCTAACCCAAGACTAAAGAAGAAGAAGAAGAAGAAGAAGAAGAAGAAATAACTCCAACACAAAGGACATCGCTCTCACGTCAAGTCATTGGAAACCTGCACCTGCAACTGTTGTTGTAGTATCTGTGAGCCGCGAGGACTCAGCAATCCCATAACCATGGGTAATAAGACTAGCAAAGCTTAATGGGCAGGAAGAGGTAAAGTGGTGAGGTTGCAGCAGCGGCTAAGCAATATATGGTGGCTAACTTACGAGTACAAGAATAAGATGAGCATCTACGCAAGCGGTCGCATACTAGTAATGATCGCTAAAGATCCTGAACTACCTACGAGTCATACACACCGTGTTCTCTTCTCAAAGTGAAAAGAGACAGACACGGTTACTCACGCAGTTGTGTATTTTACTTCGGATCCTCTGTCGAGTTTTCTACAACTGGACATTAACAAATTCCAATCTGCCACATAACCGCGGGCACGGCTTTTGAAAGATCATAACCCTGCAGGGGTGTCCCAACTTAACCCATCACAAGCTCTCACGATCAGCTGAGATAATAATAATATTACCCCTTATTTTAGGGAAGGCCCGATCAGACTCGGATTCCCGATGCACAAGACATTTCGACAATGGTAAAACAAGTCCAGCAAGACCTCCCGGTGTGTCGACACCCTGATAGTAGCCGCGCGTATCTCGTCTCAGGCCACGACCGGATGGGCGATCCTACAGGTAAAACCAATCCTCGAGTTTCCCCGTGGTGGCCCCGCATAACCCCCGTTTGGGACAAACACCATCAGCACTGGCCCCCCCTGCTATGTAGAAAGAATCCTTGGGTAGCGCTAACTCCCTATACAATTAATTAATTAATTAAGTTGTTATTATGAGAAAATTAAAACCAATGTTGGGCCTTGCTGGAGGAGTTTTATTCAAAGTCGAACTGACTAGGGGTCCCCATATACCCAACCGTGTAAGGAACGCAAAATCAAGGAACATAATGCCGGTTTATCGACTCCTAAGGTGGCATGAGTGGAACAAAACACCGAGCAAAAGGCCAAGCCTTCCACCCATGCCCAGTATATAGGTGTGTTAATAATAATAATAGATATTGTGATATTCCAACAACAAGTTCCAACATGGAACGATCTTCATCTTCACCTACAACTAACAACACTATAAGAGGGGCTGAGCAAGCGGGTAACATAGCCAAACAATGGTTTTGCTGGGAAGGTGTCAAAGGTTAGAGGTTTCATGGCAACAAGGGGAGGCTGACAACAAAGATGGGTAGCGCGACATGTAACGATAGCATCGAGACAACTAAGCATGGCAATGATAGTAAAGGTATCCAAGGTGATGGTCATCTTGCCTAAGATCCTGCAAGGAAGAAGAACGGATCCATGAAGTAGATGAAGAAGAAGCTTTGAAGACGAACCAAGTGAAGTTGAACGAATCCTCACGATCGCAACGGAAAAGAACTAGCGAGAAGAAAGCACACAACACGATAAACACACAACACAAGAACATGACAAGATGCTCAACCAAGTATGATGCAAGACAAGTCTATATGATGCAAAACATGGCAAGGGATGAAGCACACAAGAACAACACAAACCAACAAGTTTAAATGAGGCCGGAAACTACATATAACAAATCCGGTAAGTGCTCGTATGCACATTTTGAAATTGGTCCAGATCTGAACAAACCTTATGTTCAAGTTGTTAAACAGCAAGTTAACATGCACCATGATGACCTACTCAAAATTCTAGGCAAGTTTCATATAAAGTTTGTTTAATACGGAGCTACGGCCTAGAAGATATGAGCAAAATAAGACAAGCATGGCAACGGTGCAGGATGCACCCAAACATCAAGCAAACACACTCCAATCATGAAAACAACATGGTATTACGCTTCAACATGCAAAATCACACAAGTTTCATATAGGGCACACTCACAACGGAGCAACGGTTCAACACATACACATGAAACAAGATATAACAACAAGCTAAAGTTAACAGCCACATAGCAACTTTGGAGCAAGGTAAATATAAGCTACAGCACCCAAACATGATAACAAGAGGCATGGATATGAAATAGACATGATACTTAACAAGCATGAACTTAGAACACACCCAAAAGCTTGCTGGAACACAATTAACCAAGCATGGCAAGTTGCAATAAATTTATCCAGACTTAGCCAAAATCTGGGAAGGCAAAAACATCATCACGATGCTGCCTTCGGAGTCACAAAACAACAATCATATCAACTCTAATAAGAACAAAAAGAGCATGGACATGTAATAGACATATCATACATCAAAAAACTCCATTGGAGCAACTCCATAGGAGGCATGGATCAATAACAACAAGCTTCACCAAATTGATCATGCTGATAAAAAGCTGACAGCTAAATTTTATAGCAACTTGAGAGCAAGAAATAAAAAAGCTACAGCAGGCCATATATGCAAACAAGGGCATGAATGGATAGACAATAACATGTACAACAAGACATGATCGTTGGCCACTCCAAAACAAGCATGGATTTGAGTGGGGCATCAAGCAAACTTAGCATCAGGTTAAACAGATTCCAGACTTTGCAGTTTTTTCACTAAGTATAAAATAGCAACAACGGCATGGCATGTTTACAAGCTTATTTAAGTCACCTCAAGGCATATCATGGAAAGTGGATTACACCACAGCAAAGACCATATGATTGTGCTTCTAAAACATATAGACATGTGGCATGAAGACAAACACATCAATAGCAATGAACAAGTGAAATCAGCATCTCATAACAAGTTTCAGCACTTAACAGCCACATGCACTTTTGCAACAGAGATAAACATGGCAATATGGCACCTAACATGAATGCTACAGCAACCAACATGTAGAGCACTTCACAATGAACATTTTGACATATCATATGCTCCATTTGGATAAACATGCACAAAGTTACAAGCATCACAAGTATGCAACAAAATTACAGTTATCAGCAGTTTTAAACAAGTAGCACTGTTGCAACAAGGATTAGAGCATCAAGATGGTCTCAAACAAGCATTCCACAATGGATCAAAATTAAGAGCATATCACAATGATCATCTTGATGTATCATACGCACCATTTGGATAAACACACAAAAAGTTACAGTCAGTCAAACATGCAACATTATTAACAGTTCCTGGGGACTTAGTGGAAATAGCTACCTCGCGGGATGGACATTGTCCGGTGTCAGCGGACACGTCCGTCGGTGCTGGCTCTCGGGCCCACCTGATAGAGGCACAGAGAGAGAGGGGCGGTGGACATGTCCGTCGCCACCCAGACATGTCCGGCTCGGCAGAGGTCAGCGGCGGTTCTGGCCCGAAGCGGTCGACGCCAGTGAGGCGGGGACGTCATCTTCGGCGATGGGAAGGCGACAAGAGGGACGGGGAAGGCCGACAGAAGGCGGATCCGGCCGCGGGGACTCCATTCCCGGCCGGATCTGGCCGGAACGGTGCAAGGGCGGCGGCGGTTGACTGCAGCTCCAGCCAGGGAACACAACAGAGCAGCTCGGCGGCGGTGGCTCAGGAGGAGACGCTGGCGGCGGGGAGCGGCAGATCCTACGGCGGCCACGGATCTGGCCGGAGGCGAGGCGGCGGGCGGTGCACTCCGGCAACGGGGGAAGGTAGGCGGCGGCGCTCGGGTAGAGCCTGGCGAGCGGGAGGCGAGGTGCGGGGCGCTCGCACTCGGGAGGTACGGGTCGGTCGGGGCCCGGTTCGCCAGGGAACGGGCCTCGGATGGGCCCTGAGGGCTGGTGGCGGCGGGAGGCTGACGGGTGGCCCCCGTGCTGAGGTGGCGGCAGCGCGGGCTGGCTGGCTGGCCGCCAAGTGCGGGGAGAGGTTCGCCGGCGCTAAAAATGACGAGGGCAGCGGCGGCTAATGATTGGGGCGCGGAAAACAAGGAAGGAGGGGGTGTGGCTACCAAAAATGGACTAGGGGGGAGTCCATTTATAGTAGGGGGCTAGGGTTAGGTGTTTGGGGGTGTTTTGGAGCGTTTCGCCCTCCGATCGCGATCCAACGGATCCGATCACGAGGGGAGTTTAGGTTGGGCCTAGTGGGCTGTGAAGAGGGGTCTCGGGCTGCGAGGAGAGAAGGGAAAAGAGGCCCGCGGAGAATTCCGGAGACCGAAAATGTCTGACGTTTTATCTGGCGACTAGTGCCGGTGTACTCAACGGTTGGGCTATCAAACGAGCTCCGAATGCGATGAAATTTGGCAGGCGGCCTGTCTACACTATAATAAGACCACACGTCAAGTTTCACCTCATTCCGAGAACATTTTTTGGCCACTCATAAAATAAATATTCGGAGATGCAGCGGGCGCATGTGAGTGTGTCTGGGCTCAAAACGAACAACGAAAAGGACGGGCGGACTCGGACGGATGCAAGTTTTGAAAACCTGCTGATGCAACACACATGATTACATGGCAAGATGCAACACGCAAGCAGATGATATGGCAACGGCGACGAATAACTGGATTACACCTGGCGCATCGGTCTCGGGGTGTCACAGTTCTCAGCTCCCTTTCTATCAATAATATGCAAGTCAAATTCTTGCAGCAAGAGAACCCATCTAATAAGTCTAGGTTTAGCATATTTCTTTTCCAAAAGGTATTTGATAGCAGCATGATCAGTGTGAATAGTTACTTTAGAATCAACGATATAGGGTCTAAACTTATCACAAGCAAACACAACTGCTAAAAATTCTTTCTCGGTGGTAGCATAATTTCTTTGGGCACTATCTAGAGTTTTGCTAGCATACTAGATAATATTCAATTTCTTATCAACTCGTTGCCCTAGAACAGCTCCTATAGCATAATCACTAGCATCGCACATAATCTCAAAGGGTATATTCCAGTCAGGGGGCTGGACAATAGGTGTAGAGATCAATGCTTTCTTAAGTATTTCAAATGCTTCTAGACAATCATCATCAAAGACAAAAGGAATATTTTTCTGTAAAAGATTAGTCAGAGGCCTGGAGATTTTGGAGAAGTCCTTAATGAACCTCCTATAAAACTCGGCATGACCAAGGAAACTTCGTATACCTTTGATATCCTTAGGGAATGGCATCTTTTCAATAGCATCAACCTTAGATTTGTCAACTTCAATACCTCTTTCAGAAATTTTATGTCCCAAGACAATGCCTTCATTAACCATAAAGTGGCACTTCTCCCAATTCAAGACAAGGTTAGTGTCTTCACATCTCTGCAAAACTCGATCAAGGTTGCTTAAGCAATCATCAAAAGAAGTTCCGTAAACGGAGAAATCATCAATGAATACTTCAACAATCTTTTCACAAAAGTCAGAGAATATAGCCATCATGCATCTTTGAAAGGTAGAAGGTGCATTACATAAACCAAAAGGCATACGTCTATGAGCAAAGGTACCGAAAGGACAAGTAAAGGTGGTGTTTTCTTGATCCCCCTTTGAAACAGGTATTTGAGAGAAACCAGAATAACCATCTAGAAAGCAGAAATGAGTATGTTTGGATAACCTTTCTAGCATTTGATCAATAAATGGCAAGGGGTAATGAACTTTCTTAGTAGCTTTATTTAACTTACGGAAATCAATTACCATCCTATAACATGTAGCAATTCTTTGCGGGATCAATTCATCTTTATCATTAGGGACAACGGTCATACCTCCTTTCTTAGGAACACAATGGACATGACTTACCGACTGGCTATCAGCAATGGGATAGATAATACCTTCCTCTAGGAGCTTTAGAATTTCCTTCCTTACCACTTCTTTCATCTTAGGAATTAACCGTCGCTGATGATCGATAACTGGTTTAGCATTTTCTTCCAATTTTATCTTGTGTTGGCATATAGTGGGACTAATGCCCTTAAGATCATCCAGAGTATATCCAATAGCAGCTCGGTGCTTCTTTAGAGTTTTCAATAATCTTTCTTCTTCACGCTCTGAAAGGTTAGCACTGATAATAACAGGATATATCTTCTTTTCACTAAGATAAACATACTTAAGATTATTAGGTAAAGGTTTAAGTTCAAACATGGGATCACCCTTGGGTGGAGGAGGATCCCCTAGGATTTCAACAGGCAAGTTGTTTTTCAATACGGGTCCCTGTGTAAGGAATATTTCATCTATCTCCCTTCTCTCATTCATATGCATATCATTTTCATGGTCTAGCAAGTATTGTTCTAAAGGATCATTAGGTGGCACGGCAATTGAAGCAAGACCAATAAGTTCATCCTTACTGGGTGGTGCCTTTTCAAGGGGTTGTCTACGGAATTTAGCAAAGTTAAACTCATGAGACATATCACCTAATCCAACTGTGACAATGTCTTTCACACAGTCTATCTTGGCATTAACGGTATTCAAGAAGGGTCTACCAAATATAATGGGACAGAAAGAATCTTGTGGGGAACTAAGAACAAGAAAATCAGCAGGGTATTTTACCTTCCCACACAAGACTTAAATATCTCTAACGATCCCAACTGGTGAAATAGTATCTCTATTAGCAAGTTTAATAGTAACATCAATCCCTTCTAACTCAACATGTGCAATATCATGCATAATTTTGTTATACAAATCAAAAGGGATAATGCTCGCACTAGCACCTACGTCACATAAACTATGATAACAATGATCTCCTATCTTGACAGAAATAACTGGCAAGCCTACGACAGGTTTATGTTTATTCCTAGCATTGGGTTTGGCTATCCTAGCACACTCTTCTTGGAGGTAAATAACATGCCCATCTAAATCTTCTACCAAGAGATCTTTAACCATAGCAACACTAGGTTCAACTTTAATTTTCTCAGAGGGTGTAGGTGTTCTAGTATTACTCTTACGAACTACAGTTAAAGCTTGAGCATGATCCTTTATCCTAACAGGGAAAGGTGGTTTCTCGATATAAGCGGTAGGAATGACAGGATCAACATTATAAGTGATAGTCTTTTCTTCAACTTTAACAGGTTCAACTACTTTAACTTCAATAGGGGGATGGTATTTAAACCACTTCTCCTTGGGGAGATTAACATGAGTAGCAAAAGATTCACAAAAATAAGCTACTATCTCAGAGTCAAGTCCATATTTAGTGGTAAACTCACGGAAAACATCGGTATCCATAAAAGCTTTAACACAATCAAACTTGGGAGTCATACCTGACTCCTTACCTTCATCGAGGTCCCAATCTTCGGAGTTGCGTTTAATACTTTCCAATAAATCCCATTTGAAGTCAATAGTCTTCATCATATAAGAGCCAGAGCAAGAAGTATCGAGCATGGAGCGATTATCATGAGAAAGTCGAGCATAAAAATTTAGAATGATCATTTCTCTTGAGAGCTCATGATTGGGGCATGAATATAACATTGACTTAAGCCTCCCCCAAGCTTGAGCAATGCTTTCTCCTTCGCAAGGCCAGAAATTATAAATATAATTACGATCACGATGAACCTGGTGCATAGGGTAGAACTTCTGATGAAATTCCAACTTCAGACGATTATAGTTCCAAGATCCCATATCATCGCATAGCCTAAACCATGTCAATGCATCTCCCTTCAAAGATAAAGGGAAGACCTTCTTCTTGATAACATCCTCGGGCATATCTGCAAGCTTAAACAATCCACAAACTTCATCCACATAGATTAGGTGTAAGTCGGGGTGAAGTGTTCCGTCTCCTGTAAAGGGATTTTCAAGCAATTTCTCAATCATAGCCGAAGGAATCTCAAAGCAAACATTTTCATTACGTACAGTAGGTTGAGGAGCAACTCTTTGCTCTTCTGCTCGGGGTGTACCCCAAACAATCCCCTCAAAGGATTTTGAGCCATAGTAACAAGTGACAATAAATTTCAGCACACTATATAAATTTTTCCTTACCCAAATTCCACTTACCAAAGGGGCTTCACTCCCCGGAACCTGCGCCAGAAAAGAGTCTTGTTGACCCACAAGTGTAGGGGATCTATCGTAGTCCTTTCGATAAGTAAGAGTGTAGAACCCAACGAGGAGCAGAAGGAAATGATAGGCAGTTTTCAGTAAGGTATTTTCTGCAAGCACTGAAATTATAGGTAACATATAGTTTTGTGATAAGATAATTGGTAGCAAGTGACAAACGGTAAATGTAAATAGGTGCAGCAAGGTGGCCCAATCCTTTTTATAGCAAAGGACAAGCCTGGACAAACTCTTATATAAAGGAAAGCGCTCCCGAGGACACATGGGAATTATCGTCAAGCTAGTTTTCATCACGATCATCTGATTCGCGTTCGGTACTTTGATAATTTGGTATGTGGGTGGACCGGTGCTTGGGTGCTGCCCTTACTTGGACAAGCCTCCCACTTATGATTAACCTCTAATGCAAGAATCCGCAACTACAAAAGAAATATTAAGGTAAACCTAACCATAGCCTGAAACATATGGATCCAAATCAGCCCCTTACGAAGCAACGCATAAACTAGGGTTTAAGCTTCTGTCACTCTAGCAACCTATCATCTACATATTACTTTGCAATTCCTTCCTCTAGGCCCAAATAATGGTGAAGTGTCATGTAGTCGACGTTCACATGACACCACTAGAGGAGAGACAACATACATCTCATCAAAATATCGAACGAAGACCAAATTCACATGACTACTAATAGCAAGACTTCTCCCATGTTCTCAGGAACAAAAGTAACTACTCACAAGACATAATATTGTTCATGATCAGAGGGGTATTAATGTGCATAATGGATCTGAACATATGATCTTCCACCAAATAAACCAACTAGCATCAACTACTTGGAGTAATCAACGCTACTAGCAACCCACACGTACCAATCTGAGGTTTGGGTACAAAGATTGGATACAAGAGATGAACTAGGGTTTGAGAGGAGATGGTGCTGGTGAAGATGTTGATGAAGATAGCCCTCCCCAAGATGGGAGAGTTATTAGTGATGACGGCGGTGACGATTTCCCCCTCCCGGAGGGAAGTATCCCCGGCAGGATAGCTCTGCCGGAGCCCTAGATTAGTTTACGCCTCGGTTCCGCCTCGAGACGGCGGCGTCTGGTCCCGAAAGCATGCTTCTGATTTTTTCCAGGTCAAAACGCTTCATATAGGAGAAGATGGGCACCTAGGGCCCACCGGCTAGCCCTTGAGGCAGGGGGGCCCGCCCTGGGAAGGGGGGCGCGCCCCCCACCCTCGAGGCCAGCCAGTGGCCCCTCTCGTGGATTTCTTCCGCCAGATATTTTTTATATTTTCCGAAAAAATGTTCTGTGGAGTTTCGGGGCTTTTGGAGTTGTGCAGAATAGGTTTCCAGAGTTTGCTCCTTTTCCAGCCCAGAATTCCAGCTGCCGGCATTCCCCCTTCTTCATGTAAACCTTGCAAAACAAGAGGGAAAAGGCATAAGTATTGTGGCAAAGCATGTATGAACAGCCCACAATGCAATAAATATCAACTTATATGCATGATGCAAAATGGACGTATTAGAGGGGAAGCAGATCCGAGGCGGTGAAGGACGGCGTAGCGGGAACAACTCCGGTGCGATGGATGGTGGCGAAGTTGGAGCTGCAATGGTGAGGCGCATGATGGTGTGGTTGAACTAGCTCGGGTATGGCGTACGTCGGCGTCCTGGAGGCAACTCGGCCTCGGCTTCAACTACCACCCGTGGAGGGTGTTGCAGTTGCAGTTGCGGTGGACGACGACGTTGGGGTATCGGCTCCGGCGTGATGAAGGAGGGCGGCGGTTGATGGGTGGGATGGGTTGGCGGATGGAGGACACCGGGGTTTCGCCGCTGGTGGAGAGGTAGTGTTGGCACCCATGGAGTACGAATGGGGAATCGGACCGGGGGGCGGGGGAGCTAAGAGGGAACCATGTTTCGGTCTGGGACGCGCTTGTTTTCGTTTTTTGTTTTTTGAACAGATGGGACACGCTTGTTTGAAATTTGGGGAAATTAATAACTTTGGCCCCTCTTAAATTTCGGAACTGCTATGGGTCGGGGGTAGGACGGTAATCCCAGGTGTCCCAAATAGTTGGCGGGAGCAATTTCGGCCGAGCGCATGTGTGTTTAGGCGGCCACGGTGTATGAATGTTTTTAGGAGTCGGTTGTGTGGCGTTTAGATGAAGTTACAAACCTACCTTGGTATAGACCTTTGGATGACGGACCGGTAGGTTTCACGGGTCGGAGTTAGAAAAGTAATTTCCTTCAACCATACATTGGTCTCACGCGGTCTCGCGTGAGTAGAGACTCTTTTGGTGCTTCATTCGAAATTTTGAAACAGAAGCATTCACATTTAGAGTACTCTTGAACTTTGAGGATTGACCTAAATAGACAACGTTAAATTTGACCTTGTACGTTTGAAAACCTCATTAAATTAGGCACTTCTTTTGAAAAAATTGACACTTGAATATCCTATAACTACGACTATTATGGAATGGAGGAGGTAAATTTGAATCTATTTGGCACACGACTATATATGCTATTATGTACAAAAGCAGAGCAAAGATTGGTGCCCCTATATTTTAGGTATGATTTTACAAATGCCATGATCTCGAATTCACATAATTGAATGGACTTCATGTTGAATTCCAATTTTTTTAAACCACCTTAAGTTCAATTCAAATGTATGTTAGTTCCTAGCTAGCTATTTGTAATGTTTATTGTGTAAATTTTGTATGTATAATGTGCTTTACACACACAACATGAACTATATACTCACGTTTATATTCAAACTGCTAAAGCGATGCATTGTCTGGAGTTCAAAATATTGACTCTATGGATCAATTATGTCGAATAATAACATTGGCATGCTCAAATTCGATAGAATATTGATGTCCGATGGATCAATGACCGTTCCTTATGCGAATTGCAAATATCATGATCCCATACTAATATTTGGATGCAATTTATATTTTTAATCAATGTGTACATCCGTCTTTTACGTGTAGTTTCACTCTCCATAGGCCCCTCCTCAAACACGCTGCAACTTTCTCTCGCACAGATACGCTGATGACTGCTAGAACTTCGTCGGTTTTTTCCCCAAAGAGGAAGGGATGATGTAGTATAGCACTGGTAGGTATTTCCCTCCGTGATGAAACCAAGGTTATCAAACCAGTAGGAGAACCAAGCAACACAACATAAATAACACTTGCACACAAATAACAAATACTCGCAACCTAACATGTAAAAGGGGTTGTCAATCCCTTTCGGGTAACGGACGTGATAGAGTTGTAAATATTGATAGATCGAACGCCTAATAAGATAAATTGCAGAAAGGTATTTTGGGGTTTTTGGTTTAATAGATCTGTAAATAAAAGCAAAGGAAAATAGATCGCAAAGGCAAATAATATGAGAAAGAGACCCAGGGCCCGTAGATTTCACTAGTGGTTTCTCTCGAGAAAATAGCAAACGGTGGGAAAACAAATATTGTTGGGAAATTAATAGAACTTCAAATAATTATGACGATATCCAGGCAATGATCATTATATAGGCATCACGTCCAAGATTAGTAGACTGACTCCTGCCTGCATCTACTACTATTACTCCACACATCGACCGCTATCCAGCATGCATCTAGTGTATTAAGTTCATGGAGAAACGGAGTAATGCAATAAGAACGATGACATGGTGTAGACAAGATTTATTTATGTAGAAATAGACCCCATTGTTTTATCCTTGGTAGAAACGATACATACATGTCGGTTCCCTTTCTGTTACTGGGATCAAGCACCGTAAGATCGAACCCACTACAAAGCACCTCTTCCCATTGCAAGATAAATATATCAAGTTGGCCAAACAAAACCCAAATATCAGAGAAGAAATACGAGGCTATAAGCAATCGTGCATATAAGAGATCAAAGAAGGCTCAAATAAATTTCATGGATATAAAAAGCTAGATCTGATCATAAACTCAAAGTTCATCGGATCCCAACAAACACACCGCAAAAGAGTTACATCATATGGATCTCCGGGAGACCATTGTATTGATAATCAAGAGAGAGAGAGAGAGAGAGAGAGAGAGAGAGAGAGAGAGGGGGAATCCATCTAGCTACTAACTACGGACCCGTAGGACTACAAGGAACTACTCGCACACCATCGGAGAGGCACCAATGGAGATGGTGAACCCCTCCGTGATGGTGTCTAGATTGGAACTTGTGGTTCTGGACTTTGTCGTGGCTGGAATAGAATTTCGTCGAATCCTCTAGGGTTTCTGGAATATCTGAGTATTTATATAGCAAAGGGGAGGTGCGTGAGGCCATCGATGTGGGCACAACCCTAGGTGCAACTCTGGCCCATTGGGTGTCTTCTGCCCACAAAAAATCTCCAAAAAGTTTCGCGGTATTTGGACATCGTTTGATATTGATTTCCTGCGATGTAAAAAACATGCAGAAAACAACAAGTGGCACTTGGC